>OW804095.1:34735222-35345715 GCA_942159475.1 Sthenelais limicola
TTTTTCTACATGTAAATGATTTGAAGATATCCTTAAATTGGGAGTAAATGTTCCAAGGGCTTCCCATGTGAAAATGAAGTAAGACCCTGCCCACACACAGCCGATTTGCCTCCCGATTGCCTCCCGATTTGGGTCTCCCGATGAATCCTATGATTTCATTTCAAATCCTGGTTCATGTTTTTGAAATAACATAAACCAGGATTGGAAATGAAATCATAGGATTCATTGGGATACCCAAATCGGGGGGCAATCGGGGGGCAAATCGGCAGGGTGTGGGCAGGGTTTAAGAAAAGGCAGTTTATTAAACCTGGTAAAGATCTGTATGTATACGAGCGTTTGGCAGGAAAGTGTTTAGATTGGATTTGTAGAGGAAGTAAATTATACTGTTTAAAATGTTAAACCAGTGCATTCTCTACCAAGCCACTGATCGATTCTCACTGACATGTTACCTTCAGCCGACTGACCATGCTTAAATTCAATTAGTTAATATATGAATATTTGATATTAACATTTGTCAGATAGTGGTATAAATATCATTATGAGGAAGGGATTACATGTCTATTAATCATGTTACTTACTAAACCCGGATTGTGGAAAGAAAAGTTTTATGTACTTGCTGAGTAAGTTAGTGCCTTTAGATGGTAAACTATGGCAGTGTTCAACAGATTTATCCTCAGTGAAATTTCAGTTTAGGAATGGTAATATTGAGCTTTAAAATGTGAAATAGAATCCAGAAAATGTACCCGTATAAGCAAATTAAAAATGTCCAGGCCTTAGGTATCTATTATATAATAATTTATTGCAATTGCAAGGTGAGGTTTTCCAGTCGTTTGTATCAAGTCACACTTGTATCAATGGCTTTGAATACATGATTGTATTTATTTTCCTATCGGTTGAAATATTGATATTTAACTTAAGCTATCGTCATATAATGGTATTACTAATGGATTCATCAATCAAAATATCGACTTTATAGAGGGATTGTATATACCATCAGTAACGTTACATACTATTACTCCCTCTCTGAACTACTGATATCACAGTCTAAGTTGGCCTGATCAGAGTGACATAGTGAATATTCATGTACTACCTATTCTATTTTATTCTTTATTACATAATATGTATGTGATTTCAGGGGTGCTATTCAGGGGTGCTATTTGACTTTTCAAATAGCACCCCTGAATATGGGCTATTTGAGCCGAATATCCACAAGATTGATGGAAAGTAAGGTAAAATACTATTAAAATCAAGTTCTCTTGCTGGTTTAGTATGTAATAAATACCTTATAGCACTCTGTTCGGTTTGTAATCAATCTCGACGTTGGGTCAAATCGCACTCCACCCCTTTCTCAAACACATGACAACTGGACAAGCTATTCGTTAACTCATCATTAACTGTATTATACCCACTAATTGTTGCTAACCTGTATTGTTCCCATATGTCTGATTACATATTGTATGTGTTTAGTCGTTTTTTATCTGTTAACCTGTAGACTGCAGCAGCAGGTAGAATACCACAAATGTACTCGTGTTACCTGTTCTCCACTGTTTTCATTGTGAACCATGTCTTGAGATGCTGGATAAATAAATTCTTGAAAAAAAGAAATCTCTATTTTTGCTATTGCGCCACACTTGGGTAGGTGAAAACCTCTGTTAGGGGACCTGGTTACCCAGTTTAAATAAAATAAAATACTAAAAACAAAAAGGAAATATTATTAGATATGAGATGAGGAGATATGAAATGTAGAGACTTGCCTTGTTCACTTGTTTGATATAAGAAGTGGTGAGTAAGCATGATTCTTTTTAATACCTTTAGCAGATTCATAATCTCATTTGATTTGATCATTAGGCATGCTTAAATCTATCCCAGCATGCAGTGTAATAACAAATATACGCAGTGACACATGCAAATCCCCTATAGGGGTCAGATCTTCAAAAAGTGTACAATCGGCAGAGCTACGCATTTAGTAAATTCTGTCAAATTAGACTGCAAAAATGGGCAATACTCGGTCTATCTGAATATATTTGATATTACTTTGATTCAAAAAATCTGTTGGGCTATGTTGAACCAGATTTTGGACATTATTTTGTCTTAAATTTGAGTTATTTGCGACGATTGGAGAACGCGAATTCTACAATTTCTGGCGATTTCGCCCATAGAGAAGTTGGAAAGGATTGAAGGGTCCGAGTACTTGACAAGGAAGTAAAACCATTACCACACAGCCAGCAAGTATTGCAACTTAAGCTAGACTGGCTAATTATCCTCAACGAAAGTAGACTACCTAATTATCCTCTAGAGCGCAGGGTCGATCGCCAGTTTGAACAATGTTGTTCGCACCAGCGCCTATAACGATCGCAGTTGTTCACTTCTAAGTATAATCATTATTCAGCCTTAAATATGTTATAATCCCTTTTGCTAATTTGCTTGACTTCTTCTGCGCCACTTGAAGGATAAGCCAGCGGTGTTAAATATATTTATTCACACTCATCTGAATAGGGGGATTTGCATAGCCGCCATTTTGAATCTTGATTCGCATGGAATTATGGGACTAATGATACAGTGTAGAATCCATAGAAAACATGCCCAGCATTGAATAATTTCATCAATGCTCTAATGTCAATATCCATGTGTTTTATATATTTCCATAATGCATGACTCCATCTTTCACATCATGCATTTGGTTCTCGTAGGTCATTTATAAAAGGTATGATATTGGTGAAAACATTCTTGCAATTTACAATAAAAATGTTGCCAAATATTGCATGTCAGATTTCATCAGAACCCGACCCAGGATGCAGTGTAACAGACATGCGCAGTGGCATATGCAAATCCCCTATTGGGGGTTTATATTGGACTTGGACAGGAAGCACATTATATTCTTTAAATGTTAAACCAGTTATTACAGTGCATGCTATAGAAAACATGTTAGGGTCAGCATGAAATTAATAAATATAGCATGTAAATATCCATGTGTTATACATAATTCAATAAAACAAGACTTCATCTTCCCCATCATGCATTTGGTTTTTATAAATCATTTACACAAGCTATAATATTAGTGAACCGATCCTTGCTTTTTTCGATAGAAAAATGTTTGTAGAATCCATCCCAGTATACACAGCCATAGACATGCGAAGTGAGACATGCAAATCCCCTATTCACTGATTGAGATCTTTAATTTTCCACCTCGAGCTAAACCTACCAGAGTCGTTCGTTGCTTAGGAGGACCCAATTTAGGAAGACAATGAAAACTGTTTGTCATAATATCTAGCTCAGGTTCCCCTATTTCCAAGTTGATATTCAAAGAATACTTGGATGTTTTGGCATGTATCCGTACGGTTTTCTTATGGAAAATCATAAAAGGGACAAAAAAGAAAGCATCAGATCGTTTATCCGAATTAGTTTAAAAAGAACAGGACAAGGAGAAATTGTTGAAAAGGGCAATACTTTAGATCAACCAGCCCTTGAATTACACCAACCAGTCCTTGGTTATTGAAACTCACAGGTTTTGAATGTCAGTGAAATCTATTCTTTTCTCTCAATTGTGTGTTCACTAAAATTGGGAAATTAGAAATGGGAAAAATATGGCGAGAATAATAAGATCTTTCGTTTCTATCAAACTCTCTTTATTAACAGTCATGATACACGAACAATTCATATTAATGTTGTTCCAAATTTTTTTACTTAAGTATCAAAATAAATCTTTCAGTCAGCATTTTTTGAAATGTCAACATCATTGAAACTTTAAATTAAAATGTATTCGACCTTATGAAAATAACTAGTTATCATAACACTTTTTACACTTAGAAGAGACGTATGCATGTCACAGCGTTCAGCTCAAATTCACAATAGGGAGATTTAGCAACCACAACGCACCAACACAACACTAACGCATCTACTAACTATTAGTACATTATTACCATTGTGGGGATATCTCGAGAGGCCTGCAATGCCTGCAATGCAATGCCTGCAATGTCTGCAATGCGGCCTAGCGCCTCTCAAGATATCCCCACAGCGGTAATAATGTACAAATAGTTACTGGATGCGTTAGTGTTGTGTCGGTGCGTTGTGGTTGCTAAAATCTCCCTATTGACCACTATGTAGCACCCCAATATAGATCCACCCTGTCGGTATGGAGTGGGTAATACTTGGGTGAGTAATAGGTTTCAGTCAATGTTGTTTCACCACCATCGTTACCGATACATATAATCCACTGTCTTTGTGTTTTCTTAGGCCGATGTCGGGGCTCCTTTGAAGCGATTTTCCAACACAAATATTACCACTAAGCTATAGGCTACTGGCTGTACACTGTAAGAAAGAGCGGTTCCACGAACCTTTAAACAGTCTAGGCTTAGAGCCTCTCAGATCAGCCTGTCAGTGATTGGACGCCTACTGCGCTAATGGTCCCCCGCGCTGAAGTACGCGTCCCAATGGGATTCTAATTTCATTTTACGGTTTCGAGCGAGAGGCTTTCCCTCAGTTTGGAGGGACTCTCTTAACTTTGAGCCTAGACTGTAGTGAAAAGATTGGACTTTGTTACACAAGAACCTTGAGGAATGACTGTACGTTTGTTACGGTTCTGTCAGCAATTTCCAAAACATCTGTCATATCTCGAATCCTTACAAAAAAGCCTTGGGTCTTGCAGATACACAATATACAATACAATACCCCTATAGAATGTCATGCTTCACTGGGTATTTGTGTTAAACAATTAAATCTTATTCTTATAACATATCATGATGTTAGTTTACATGCTACATGCTACGTGCTACATAGCATTATTCCATGCTAAAAGAAGAATACTCATGCTAACATAACCACTCAGCAGTCTAGCCAGGCTCCTTGGCACACTCACATATATGTCAGGTCGTCAGAAAATGTACAATTCACCTTCACCAATCCTTCCAAATAACCCACATTTCAGACAGAAATGAGCCTCAACCAACAGACCAACATAACCCCACAGACTATGAATCAACGGAATACCGAATAAACTATAATATGCCTAGTATTTATGATTTCTCAGCCCTAATTTAGCACAAACTTACCAAAAGTGTAGAGCTACCGATTGACGCATTTCCACAGCGGCATTGACTCATAGGGCAATTAGAAATACAGGACAAAGGAACCATAACAGAAGTTCCTCGATACAATCATGTAATAGTTGGCGACTGTTATTATCTGCAAGTTACCCCCGCCATTCCTCTCTCCTCCGTATGAAAGCACTGGGACTAATTCAGGCCTTAACTAGTGTATGAGGGCGGCAGGTTCTATAGACGAAGCCCTCGAGCCCCACACAGCGACCCATTCACCGCTTGTTTGATCGCATTAGGGTGAAGATCTAATTGCTAAATAATACCCTCAAGCACTCTAGTCCCACTCCAAGTATAAACCAATACCTTCTCCTTCACTCTTAGAAATAGTGGGTCAAGGAGCGATATCTAAGCCCCTTGTGTAGGTATAGATCAAGACGTTCTCCGAAAATGTGATATTGTTGTGTTAACAAGTTTTTAAGTATTTATAAAGGGCCTTGTCCACCAAGCCGATTCTCATGCGATTCTCACATAATGTAGTGGAAAAGAGTCCTTTGCGGTGGATAATCGCATGAGAATGGAGTTAGTGGATTAGGGCCTCAAGATGAGGAAGCAAAGATCTAACATATGAATGATATTATTCGACCTCAAGTTTGCTGCTTTTATGGATTCATTCTTTAATATTGAAAGACCAATAGCCACTGAAGTGTAGGTCTAACATATGATGACAAGATAGACATATATATGATAAATAGGGCTTTTGCATATACACTTTTCTATAACTTTTGTACTGACATACTTTTGTACTCCCATAATTCCATGCGAATCAAGATTCCAGATGGCGGAGATGTAAAATCCCCTATAGTACATATTTGTGGCAAGGAACATGGCTGTGATAGCTTGGATACTTTGTTTGTCACGTTTGTCACAGCTGTAATAATTAGCTTCATCTCGTGTAAAACTTACTTTGTTAGGATATTTTTTCTTCTTTTTAAATCTTTCTTCATTCTGATTTTACCCTGTTGTTTATTCTGCTCCTTCTATATCCCACCTATCAACATTTTGTGATGTGTTTAAAAAAATGGATTTTGAGATACCAGCATATTTGAAAAGATGAGATCAAGCAGATTCTAATGATAGTGGGACATATAATACGTATTTCTATATCTAAGTTTGAAATTGTTATTTTTAAAAAGAAAAATTTGTAATATTTCTGGGTGGACATATACTAGTAACGAAGCCAAATGTACTCTATAAGATGACCATAGAAATACATGGATATGTTTAATACACTGTCTTGAAATTTGGTACATGTAATTATGCGACAAACACGGGTAAGCACCCCAAAAGTGGAAACATTCCCACAAAGGCATCTTGCGAATAAAACACTTTGAAAGATATCAATTTAGCGACATGGGACTCATTTCCCTGAAACACATCACATTTGCTGAGCTCTAATTCAGTGAGTGGATGCTCTCCCACCGAGTCTACACTTTCGGTGTTCAGTGAACATCGGTCAGAAACTAAAGGTTTTCTACTTTTGTTCCTTTCTTTTCCAACTCATCTAAAAGTCATTTGACCATTTTTTTGGTCCATATTTATATTTCAGAGACCAGCCGAAATCCTTTTCTGCGATGGCTCTACTTTTATCTGCCAGCGGCCGTCTTTTCCCGGCCGATTCAACTTTAATTCTAGTATACAGCAGCATAATCGTGATATTCAGTCCTTTAAATCAAAATATGAGTAAAACCCTGCCCACACATAGCCGATTTGCCTCCCGATTGCCCCCCGATTTGGGTCTCCCAATGAATCCTAGGATTTCATTTCCAATCCTGGTTCATGTTATTTCAAAGACAACGATTTGAAATGAGATCATAGGGTTCATCAGGAGACCCAAATTGGGCGGCAATCGGGAGGCAAATCGGCTGTGTGTGGGCAGGGTCTAATATAGGTATTATATAACAAAAGGTACAAAGTATCTAAACTGTACACGACCTAACAGCTTGGTTGTTGCCACAGTTTTCATTAGTCAGCTGTCAATTAAACTGACTCACACTGCCCAGATGGACCACAAGCGCTTCAAGGAAATACTTCTGGGTCAGAACGCCATAACATGTACAATCGGTAGTTCTACATATTTATCAAATTCTGCTAAATTAGGATGGAAAATGACAGATACAAGTTATAACTGAATATATTGAGTATTACGTTAAAATAAAAATCGGTTTGGCTATAATAAACTCGATTTTGAAGCTTATTTTTGGCTTTAAAATGTTTTTTTTATAGAGGTTTAGGGAAGAAGGCGAATTGTACATTTTGGGGTGATTTCACCCAGTTATACATTGCGAATATTCAGTAGCTGGCAGCGCGAAATTACTGCCTTTGTTCAGCCGCTATGCTATAGGCTTCCAACTATATGTCCAATATGCACTTGTAGAGCTATTGATACCTTGACTTGTATAATAATAGCTAACTCATATCCACTCCCGTTTCAATAGGGATTAACAAGGGATTATTGCCAAGTGGGCGAGGAAATATGTCCCAGGTACAAAAAACATGAAAACCACAACAAACTTGTGTATACTACTTTGCCCGGTGTATATATATACAGCCTCTCAGATCAGATGAGAATGGTATGCCAATGATTAGACGCCTACTGCGCTAATGGCGCTAATGGCTTTCCTGACCCTGGAGTAGGCAATGGCATTTCAGTGGCATGTTGCGGTTTGGAGTGAGAGAATATTCCTCAGTTTGAAGGAACTCTCTCAGTTCTGAGCCTATAGACTGACTGTGAATGCTTCCACCCAAACAAACTTACCCACCCTAATACGTTTCTGCTATGGATATATCAGCAGTTATGAGGTTTGATTATAAAAATGGAAACTTACTTCTTATACAGGCGTGCTCAAGAGTGTATATCCCATGTTCTTATCATGGTAGATCCAATCACTGGTAAAGGGATTACACTAGAATCAGAGTGGGCCTGGCGCGGACCTGGATAAGGCAATGTATGCTCCACCGCCGTTGGAACTTACTACTAAATGCCTGGCCAACTGGCGCTTCCACCTCTACCTCCTCCTCCTCCTCCTCCTCCTCCTCTGCCCTCAGCGCTCTCCAGTCCAGCACAACAGGTATATCCCATTCATGAGATCCATTTAATGATCCCGAACCTTCGCCACTACCTCAGCGCCCTCTAGGCTATACAAGCGGAACTGTAAAAAGGGGGTTATGCAAGGAGGTGTTATAGCTCCATTATTACTTTATGTGTTTATGGGCGGTGGTAGTGGGAGTCAGGTGCTCGCGGCTGGCAATAGGGGAGTTGCCATAACCACTGTGCATGTATGACGTGAAGGATTCTGGGACTGAGAGTGAGAAGCAATAGGAGATTTGTATCAGGCACTGTATAAAAATGTCAGACGTGAAGGATTATGGGATTATTATTGAGAATTAATAGGGGAGTTGTATTAGCCATTGTGCATGTCTAAAGCAAACGGTTGTCATATTGCATGTAAGGAGTAATAAGGTAGTTGTAATAACCACTGTGTATGTATGACATGAAGGATTGTGGGATTGAGAGTGAGGAGTAATAGGAGATTTGTATCAGCCACTGTGTATGTCTGACATGGAGGATTGTGGGATTGAGAGTGAGAAGTAATAGGGGAGTTGTATCAGCCACTGTGTAGGCCTATGTCTGACATGAAGGATTGTGGGATTGAGAGTGAGAAGTAATAGGGGAGTTGTATCAACCACTGCGTATGTATGACATGAAGGATTGTGGGATTGAGAGTGAGAAGTAATAGAAAATTTGTATCAGCCACTGTACTTGTCTGACATGAAGGATTGTGGGATTGAGAGTGAGATGTAATGGGGGAGTTGTATAGGTGATTTACATTAGCCACAACACACTATGCATGTCTGAAGGGAAGGATTTTGGGATCATAAAGAAGGTGACATGCAATAGGTAATGAGCTGTTCCACTGTAGCAAATAGCGGCCAATAGTGGCCAATGAACGGCCAATGACAATCTATTGTTCGAAGAAATCAAAACATTCTGATTCTTCTGCCACTCATTTGCAATGACATGCCACTCATTTGACCAGCTCCTATACTATTGCAAGTAGCAAGGCCAATAGAGCGGCCAATAATTGGTCACTCTATCAACACAAACTTGCTGCTACTTGTCATAGTGGAGGCTCCCTATAAAGCCTGGGCTCCACTGCCCCACTACTTCTCCCGCTACTCCTCCCATTTCTTTGTTCCTGCTACATTTAGAAGCAGGAGCAAGCAGCGGGAAGTAGCCACTTCAATTTAAACATGTTTGATTGGAAACTACTTCCTGTTCAGGCTGGGTTCCACTGGCTGGCTACTCCTCCTGCTACTGCTCCTGCTACTCCTCCCACTACTTTGACAGTCTAATCTCCCACTTCTGCTCCCGCTTCTTGACTAAAGAAGCGGGAGCAGAAGCAGGGCAGTGGAACCCAAGCTTTAATTCCTGTTACTTCTGAAGTAGCGGGACCAAAGAAACAGGAGTAGTAGCGTAGAAGTAGCGTGGCAGTGGAACCCAGGCTTAAATCAAGCCCCCTATTACAAGCAGTAGCTGGCAGTGCCTAATGAGTCCCCTCCATGACTATAACTTATAGCAAGGGTCACCACTAGATCGATCAGCGTTGTCATAAAACATATTGATCTTTTCACACCGCACAATGTAACCCTCGACTGTTCTTCAGTGATATAAGTGTGGTGGGACTAATTTACCATTCAACACGGCGTAATCTACCAAAATAGTTCACTTTGAAACAAGTTACTTTTAGCAAAATCGGCCATTTTTCCATTTTCTGTCATTCTTTTATATCGTTTAAAACTGCCCTCTCCCCTGACATTGGGATTTTCTAATGTTTTTTCCGTTCTTTTCCGACCCATCAAAAAGGCATTTGCAAAAAGTTCATAGGCAGCTGGTGAGAACGTATTTATTTCCTATCAAACATTATGTGACGTCAATGTTTTTAGTAAATTGTGTGTTCAAATATCGATTTAATGATTCAGTACATTTTATATTGATCCTCATTCGATTATTGATAAAATTTAGTGATAAAGTACAGTAAAACCACTTATAATGGCGCCTTCCCCCACCCAATGTATTCTTCTTGAATAGCCACAAATATCTCTCAGTCCTGAAGGTGGCCACATAAGCGGGACCCTACAGTAGATGTTTGACTGTAATACTACTACATTGCAAACTACAGTGGAACCTCTGTATTGAGACCACCCTTGGCACTGAACAATTTGTGGTCTCTTTGCGAGGTGGTCTCATTAGATGGGCTAATCTAATAAGAGGAAAGCAATACTGGACTGAGAGAAACTGGTCTTAATAGAGGGGTGGTCTCTGTAGAGAGGTGGTCTTTATGCGAGGTTCCACTGTATCACCATCTCCCTCCTGGTACAGGAAAATGAGTCACAATTCGCAAACAATGGATTTGAAAAGATGACATCAAGCTGATTCCAATGATAGTAAACATTAGGACATCTAATAAGAATTTCTTTATTTCTAAGATTGATATTTATACTATTGAAAAAAAAAGAGTTTGCAATACTTTTGGGTGGATAATTATTAGCAAAGTAGCTAAATCGATTCCATAGGATGACCTAAAAGAATGCATAGATTTATTGAATACACAGTTTTGAAACTTGATACATATATATTTGTGCTACTAGCAGCGTTAATCAAACAAAAGATCGAGAACATCCCCACAAAGAGATCTAGTGGATAAATCACTTTAGGAAATATCATGTTTTGCGACTTGTGACTCATTTTCCTGGAACACATCACATTTCGCAAATGTTGGAGGCAAATTGAAATTTAGTTGGTAAAACTGTTGACTGTGAAGAGAGCAAATTAAGAGAGTGAGTTAGAGGAAGAGGTGGTGGAGGAGGGAGTAAGTATGGGTGAAGTATCGGCAGAGTGATGGCTGTTGACGGGGCTTGCATAATTAATGATACCCCCTGCTGGTAATTAGCTCCATAGGGGTGTGGGTTGGGGGGGGGGGGAGGACAATATGTATATATGCTGTGCCCAGTGTACAATAAAGGCTTACAAATGATTTGATTTGAAAAATATTTTATTCAGGAAGACGTATACATTTGATAATGAAACGATGTTCTCCGTATAGCCTGATGTTAGATACAAATTATACAAAATTGTAAAGTTTACAAAATAAGGAAACAATAAAGTAGTCGAACATACATCCAGGAATGACATAGTCCATAAACATCAAGTTCTTTCTTTTTTAACAGGAATTAGCACATAAATAATTCTAATAATTTATAAAGATAGAAAATAAAGAGAAAAGTGTAAGATACAAGTAAAGCTACGAGTAAGTAAGCATGAGTAAACGTTAAAAACTGTCACTTGATCATCAGTTAGTTACATGTAACTGAAATCGGAAAACGTTTCCTTTGGAAACGCAAACCAATTGAATTAAGCTGACACAAGTCGTGAATACTTTAAAATGGCAAAACCGTAACATATTTAAAACTGCAACTCTTTATTCAATTAAGAGCTCACATTAAAAACATAATTATTCGCAATTTCTATTTTTACCTCAATAAGACTATTACGAGATGAAAAGTGAGCATTTTATACAGAGGTCGATCATATAATATTATGTTCTTCGCTCAAATCAGTAAAATAATTTCACCCATGTTTGGAAGATTCACTATCAATAGGGGAGTTGCATTTGCCACTGCGCATGTATTTTGCAGTGCATCCTGGGATGTGTTCTGATGAAATCTGACATGCAAATATTTGGCAACATTTTCATCGAAAATTGCATGAATGTTTTCACCAATATCATAGCTTTTATGAATAATGAACATGTGTAACACATGGATATTGACATTTAGAGCATTAATAGATATCCCATGCTGAATATGACATGTTTTCTATAGATTGTTTACTGTACCATTACTCCCGTAATTCCATGCGAATCAAGATCCAAAATGGCGGCTATGTAAATCTCCTATTGGTGAAATTTTATTTTGATACACTTGCTCAGTTGTTACCAATGTATTCGATACGACTTTCGTTAAGGGTCATAAGTCAAATGAAAATGTGTCTTAAGTCGCAAAGTTGTGATAACCTCGTATTTTAAAAGATGGGATTAGGTGGATTCCAATGATGTTAAACTTAAATAGCACCTCTGACAAGTAATTTTATATCTTTCCTTGTTTGATAAATGGGTTACGGATATTTCTGGGTGGACACACACTATAGTCATATAGTTAAATATACTTCTTTAGGATTACCTTAGGAACGAAGAGATATATTTAATATACAGTCTTGAAATTTGGTATATTAGTGGGTCAGATTTTCAGAAAATGTACAATTGGTGGCTCTACACATTTAATACATTCTGCTAAATTAAGCGAAAAAAGGATAAATGTTGGGTGAATCTGAGTATATTTGGTGTTGTGTTGCTTTGAAGAATCTGTTTAGTCATGTTAAACTCATTTTTGAAGGTCATTTTTGTCGTGAATTTAAGTTTTTGGAGAGGATTGGTGTAGCTGAATTGTACATTTTCTGATAACTTGACCCTAATACAACTAAGGGCGATGCACACCCCGATAATCAACACATTGCTACGAAGAGTTCTTGTTAGAAAAAACATTACAAAATATCCTTTATGAGACAAATTTTCCTCTAACACCAGTATAGTACACTATACCTACAAGGACGTATTAATAAGTCGAATATCACCACTAGTGTTTGGTACGATGGTGTGAGTCATAGCTACTCTAGAATCATAAAACATAGAAAATAAGGTAATTACTGGAATCACTAACCTGGCCAACAGTGACTATGAATTACACATTTGCTATGATAAACCATGAGAGTAGACCCTCTAGATTACAGTGAAGTATGATACATTCGCAATCATAGATAAAGGTTTTTAATAACTCGGTAGCATAGGTATGTGCATGCCTGTGCCACTGAATGTAGCAGCGAGAGAGATACAAATAAACTATTAAAGCTGTATTCTCAGCTATCACAATAAAGTCTTAAACTTGCTCATATAAGAAACTTTATTTTCATTTTGGTATACAGACACGACAATAACAATTTAAAGTTTTCTGTCCATGACAGTTCTTCCGAACGAAATACTTATAGGCCATAATTTTATCAATATATTGCTGTTTTTATTTGTTTATACAAGAGGTACTCATATTATGACTTATAGGACTGAATTCATCAATATTCTGCTGCTGTTATATGGTTATACAAGAGTTATTCATATTATGACTTATAGGACTGAATTCATCAATATTCTGCTACTGTTGTATGTTTATACAGGAATTGAAGTATAGTCAACCAATAGAAAACGGCCGGCAGTGTGTGATAATAAGTGAAGCAGGAAAGGATTTCGGCGGCTCCCCGAAATACATATGTGAATTCACATTTATAAAGCTATGCAGTAAAAAGAACAAGACGAAATCCTCTAAACGTTTGGTCAAAAGACTTTTAGGGTCAGATCTTCATAAAAAATGTACAATTCGCCTTCTCTAATCCTCTCAAATAACCCAAATTTAAGACAAAAATGAGCTTCAAATTACAGTTCAACCGAACCAAACAAATTGCTAGAATCAATGCAATGCCGAATATGCTCGAATTTACCTAGTATTGAACAAATTGCGGCCTAATTTAGCAGAATTTACTAAATGTGTACAGCTGCCAATTGTACATTTTCTGAAAATCTGAACTTTTAGATGAGTTGGGAAAGTATGGAACAAAAGGTAGAAAATCTTTAGTTTTTGACCAACGCTAAGAGGGCAGCTTTAAGAAAATAACCTGCAATAAAAAAATATCCTAACTCTGCAATAAACGCTATTAACACTACACTGTATATGATTGATACTGTTGTCATTAGAGGTCTTTAGAGGAGTATATATAATGATATATCTTGATTATATATTTAGAATATATTGCAATAACAAGGCTCCTGAAAGGTTTATATATATCTTGTGAACAATGAAATACCACTTTAGTTGAATAATATGATACCATTTTTTATGAACGGAGGTTATAGAAGGATACAAATCATCGTGACAGATCTTATTACTCTGTTAACATTAAATTTGCATTGTTAGTTAACGTTAATTCCTCGAAGCTCTGTGTATTTGAAGGCGAATGATTTTAGTGGCCATTTATAGCACAATGAAATATCTAGATACTTAAGTGATGTTTATAGTATGTACGCATTTATTATTCATTATTAAGGTCCTAGTCCACCGAGCCGATTCTCATGCGATTTTGCGCCGCAGAGGATTCTTTTTGCATTAAATTCTGATAGAATCGCATGAGAATCGTCTAATGCCCCGTCTACACAGCTGTAAATTAAAAGACTGTTACGAATCTGGCACTTGCAATCATTCGCATGTGAAATTGTAGAAATCCTGGTAGAAATCCTGTGCGAATCGGCGGGGAGCTTTCGCGATTTCAGAAATAATGCTCTGTGATTTGAGTTTTACTACGCCCTATACACATGTGTGATTTCAGCTGCAAATTCATGAGAAATCGCAGGTCTGGATTCGCAGCAGATGTGCGATTTGGATCACTTCAAATTATAGAAGATAACAGAAGTCTGCGAATTGTCGTGGCTAGCCCTACACATATGCAAATGCTTCCAGAAGTATGTTTCTCGAACAATCACAAATAACCTAATTTAACACGAAAATGAGGATCAAAATACAGTTCAAACTAATCTTTGTTGTATTATCGCAATACCAAATGTAGACTACTCTTTGATATATTGAACATTTTCATTTCTTTGAGGGTGAAATCTTTTCGTTTGCAATTATAATCTGATGAAAACTCTACATAGGTAAGTGATACTATATAGCTGTCTTATTCGCACATGGATTTATTATATATTATTAAATTTTTATTTTTTTGTGTGCAATATTATTAAATTATTTATTCCTATTTTATAGAAAATATACAATCGGCAGATCTACACATTTAGTAAATTCTGCTTAATAAGACTTAAGAATGGTCAATACTAGCTATTTCTGAGTGTATTTTGCATTGCCTTGATTCAAACAATCTGTTTGGTCATGTTGAACAGAACTGTTAACCTAATTTTCGTCTTAAATTTGGGTTATTATAGAGGATTGGTGCAGGCAAATTGTACATTTTCTGACGATTTCACCCATATAACATAATGTGAATGGCTCAATAACACTGCCTTGACCAATACACTGTGTTTAAAGAGAGTATTATTTCCAGTATTGATCCTTCCATCATTAATCGGAGGAGATGTAAATAATGTAGCACGTGTAGATGGGTCAGATCATCAGAAGATGAACAATCAGCAGCTCTACACATTTAGAAAATGTTGCTAAATTAGGCTGGAAAATGGCCAATACTTGGTATCTGAATATATTCGATATTGCCTTGATTCAAACACTCAGTTTTGCTAAGTTGAATTTAATTTTGTACCTCATTTATGTCTTAAATATGGGTTATTTGAGAGGATTGCTGAAGGCGAATTGTACATTTTCTGACGATTTCACCCAGATAGGTGTGTAGAGCTGCAGGGTGCACTGCCGTCAGTACATGTTATTCCCTCACCTCTTGTCACTTAAGGCAAACCTCCTCCTCCTCCTCCTTCTCCTCCTTCTCCTCCTCCTCCTCCTCCTCCTCCTCACAAGGTTGTTGTGCACAACAAGGAAGTGTACGCGCACATGTAAGGCCGAGGCTGGGTCTATTGACTTTATACAGAATCAATTCCTAATGTTATATTCATGGGGAGGCCAGTTTAATCTGCAACTCCTCAAAACCTTAACGCTTCCACTTCATAGAAAGTCTTCTCAACCGTTTTGGTCTTTGATGCGGTAAAATATGTTTTACTGGCAGACTATTCACTATTGGGAGGTGTATGGATGCAAGGGAAGTTACTACATTAGCATTTGCTCTATGAGAAATGGAGGCCATCCTTACTTCTGGAAGTGGGTCTTAGAGCAAAATTCTGTGATTAATACAATTTTATTCACTTTAGACGGGGACGTGTACACGTGTCAGATTCTCAGACATGTATATACTTCTGGGCATGCTAATTCATAAATGAAGCCATAAAAAACTGCTTAATTACTTACTCAGTAAAGTTAAATTGATAGAATTATAGAAATATGGAATTTATTGAATTGAATATTCATCTGTCTACTATTTAATGATTTAAGACATACAGTGGAAGAAGTATAGAACGCGCTTAAAGCTGCATTTTAGTCAAATGACTTATAGATGAGATCAAGTGAACAGAAAGTAGAAGGCTGTTTGTATTTGTGCTATTGATTTGTTTCTACATAGTGCGATTTTCATTCGCTTTTCATCCACTTTTAATTTGTGTGCAAGAAGTGCTTCTACTGGTTTCCTTTTTTATTTTTTTACACCTTTTATTCAATCTGTCAACAAATTCGTCTGAACTGTTAACATCGAAAATACACCCGTTCATCTCTCTCCTCATCGTGTTTGCTTAAAGAGGGAATGAAAACATATAAATCCAATACAATTATCATATCTCATCAGTTTATAGAGACCATTATAAGATACGGAAAATCGACCCTCAATTACTAACAAACTCTAAAATAAAATCTTTTACCTTCTCCAGGGGAGGGAGCTAACCTTTTTGTTCACATTAATAGTAGTGGCCCTGATAGCCACATCGCATCTGAATTTCAAATCATGCATTAGAAGTCCCCCTGGTTTCCTTTTTAATGACCTAATTAATAGCAATTCTAACGGTTCTTGCTCAGTGCACAATTGATTCGCTATGTAAAGGAGGCAGAATGTACGTCGCGTTGTTGCACTCAAAACAACATTTAAGACAAACATGAGCATCAAAATGCAGTTTAACATAGCAAAACAGATACTACAAATCAACGCAACACCAAATATACAACTATTGCAAATGACTGATTTGCAACAACATGATATAAACAAATATCTTTTCAAAGACATAGTGGGTAGACTGGAATGTCTGTTGGCCTGTACATACACCATAACTAGAATATGTGGATTGAGGACCTAATAATTTGTGAATTTAATCTCAATACTTGATTTGGCCTGTCATGCTCTATTTAACTATAGAGAAAATTTCCTGCTCTAAGACCCTGAACATAAAACCATGCATGAAATCTATTGAATGTCAGTTCGAAGTGGAAATTATGTTAAGTTTCAGTATGTGACAAAAACAGAAAAAAGTTGTGCAGGGACATTTAGGGTGCAATATTGATATACTATTGTGCTGTTATCATAAATATTATACTTATATATTTTGTATTGGTGCAAGGTATTTGATATCGTAAGTAATGAAAGAATTATTGTGGCCTGAAATAATCACACTTATTATGCATGCATTGCTCTAAAAACAACGTATCTAGTTGGATTTACGCATAGTGCGTATTTCACTAGTGATATATGTGGGGTTGTTATGGCAACCAATCTGGTTTTTCTTGCTAAAATTACCAGTAAAATCAAAATTTATGATTCAATTTTTTACTATTTTCATGATAGAAAGTATGTTTAAAAATCTGTTAACTAACTCATTGGTTTATGTCGCTTGGAATATTGCACTCCTTGCTACGCAACTCATGCAATATTGACGCTCCTCCAACCAACTCGTTAGTTAACCTGTATTTAACTCCACTACAGAGGTATATAAACAGCCAGGCATGGAGTGGTGCAATACTTGGTTGGAGCACTACATAGAGAATTACTGCAATGGTGCCACCTAGGAGCAGACAGTGCAACCAATCTTAGGTGCTGCCACCTTGCTTTCAGGCACGGAGTTAATACATACAGGCAAGTGAGTGGCTAATATATAAGTGAACAATGAGGGGAAAATTAAGGGAAAAATCAGCAGCTTTCCAGATTTATTTACAGCAACATGCTATAAATAAATATCTTTTCAAAGACACAATTTGTAGACTGGAATCTCTGTTGGCCTGTTTATACATCATAATTTGAATATGTGGATTTAGGACCTAATAATTTGGAGATTTAATCTCAATTCTTGGCCTCTCATGCTCTATTGAACTATAAATTCCAGGCCTTAGGTATTCCTGCAAGTGTATCACATTATAAAGCAAAGATAACGCTGAAAGAATCTCTCAATATTTTCTGGAAATTGTTCCATTCTGGAAAATTTGTTGCCCAAAGAAGTCACCCAAAAGTTACATTAAGAAACCCATTCAAATGATACATGGTATTGCCTCTTTAAGTATATTATATATAACATAAGAAACTTTATTTCCAGGTGGGAGGGGCCAGAGGAATACACACTGGGTGGAGAACAAGGAACAATTTCCATTTGACCACTCGATTACCACTAGCAAAAGGTGAGTATCAAGTTAGCCCAGGAGGATCCCACCCACAGAATTGTTTCAACATACTGTAGGTTTGGTTGGGAGGGTTTGAAAGTTGCTTCAGGCTCAAGTTCCTACCTCCTAGGCCGCGGCTCACCCGAAGGCTAACTCCACTACAGAGGTATATAAACAGCCAGGCATGGAGTGGTGCAATACTTGGTTGGAGCACCACATAGAGAATTACTGCCATGGTGCCACCTAGGAGCGAACAGTTGGACCAATCTTAGGTGCTGCCACCTTGCTTTATATACTGCATATATCCGAGTATATTTGGTATCGTATTTGTTTAAAGTATCAGTTCTGTTATGTTAAACTGCATTTCGAAGCTCATTTCTGTCTTAAATGTGGGTTATTTGAGAGGATTGGTGAAGGTGAATTGTACATTTTCTGAAAATCTGACCCATATGTCTTGAGGTAGCTCCTATCCCAAGGACGTTTTAGGGGAGAGGCAGAGAGAGGATAAGGGAAGGAGAGAAGGACAACAGCTTGGAGCGAGGCCCAAATCATGTAAAGACTAGCTGAAAGAGTAGCTTTGAAGAAAATTGGCCTACCTATTGCCGATATTCTCATTAGATTCATGGTGTAGAAATTTATATGAAGGAACTATAATAATATATAATTCATCGTACCTAAATAAAGTTGCCTTTTTTCACTAATTCCAAGCCATGTATGGGGAGCGAGCTGTGATGGGGGAAAAGTAACCAAAACAGTTGGTGTACTTTTTGATGAAAGTTTATTAACTTATACTATTAACTGAAAATGTATTACATTATAGATCATACACATTGGTCAATTGTAGTCACAGCGAAAGTAGTAGGAAAACATTGTACATAATTATTAATTCTAGTTTATGTAGAAAAAATACGCCAAAATGGAAACTACTCAATTAGAAGCCGATCCAGCTTTAATATTTAATATGACTGATTTATAGGGGATATGCATAGCCGCCAATTGGAATCTAGATTAGCATGGAATTATGGGACTAATGGTACATTGCAAAATCTATAGAAAACATGTCATGTTCAGCATGAAACATTAAATTTATCGATGCTCTAATGTCAATATTCATGTGTTATACATGTTTCCATAACACAAGTCTCCATATTTCCCATCATGCATTTGGTTTTCATAGGTCATTCATAAAAGCAATGATTTTGGTGAAAATATGCTTGCAGTTTTCGATAAAAATGTTGCCAAATATTTGTATATCAGATTTCATCAGAATCCATCCCAGGATGCACTGTAACAGACCTGCGCAGTGGCATATGCAAGTCCCCTATTACTGGACAATCCTCTATGTACGCCAAGGTGTTCCTCTTGGCACGATAACAGACTTGAGCTCACTCCACATGAGCGGTAGAACAAGGGACCAGGCCAGGCAAAAGGCAGCCAGGCCACGGTAAACCCCCCTTGGTAGTGTAAACAGGGTCTCCTTCTTGATGCTAACCCGTATAGCATTGAGACTGATGCACACTAAATGGTACAGCAACACGTACGGTCTCTTTTCTCTCCTGCAAAAATGTACATCGATAAGGTTATAGACAAATAGGGATTTTTTGTATTCTGTTTATGGATGCACAGCGTCTATGATCGTTTAAAATCTCACATCATCTTTCTCAAATCACTCATTGTTTTACTTTATACCCAAAAAGGAAAAAAGTTTACCTGTATAATAGTATGTGTCGCATCAGAATGATTGACTTATTTGACTATAACTTAATTATGTAATTAATTTGACTAGTGAATGTGAGTCAATAAAGTAATTTGTATTATTATTTAATTATGTTTATATAGGCTGAAAATTTTGTTCTTGATACATGAGCTTATGAATGAAACAAACAAACAAAACATGGGGGAAAGATTTAAAGCTCCATTCTCAGCTATGGCAAAATAAATCTCGCCAAAGTTACTTGTTTTCGAATTTACTTTTCGAATCGGCCAAGGGAAAATATTTTTAGCACGAAAGGATTTGGGCGGGTCCTCCAAATACAAATGAGGAAGTTTTAGAAGCCCTCTAGCAAAAACAACCATGAAAAATCCTTCAAAATTCTGGTCAAATGGCCGTGCAGGGGCCTGTTGCATATATATATGATATGGGGACGTTTATGAAGCCCTTTAGCAAAAACAACTGTACAAAATCCGCTAGAATTTTGGTAAAAACAATTGTTAGATTGGAAATAAATGGAACAAAAAGAGGATGCATCCAGTTTTTTACCTATATTAGTTGAGAGTGCAGCTTTAAGTAAAAAGTAGAACTTACAGGCCAAGTATCTGTCTGTATATACTATTGGAACGCCATTCATTGTTTGCACTCACATAGTCGCCATAGCCTTGTGCTAATGCTATTTCAACATCTGAAACCAGGATAGATACAAGTCATATAGTAAGGTGGTGAATTATATATAGATATTTTTTTTATAAAAGTTTTATTGCACATAATAACAGGAAATCCTGCTATTCTCATGTAGTACAAGGAAAATATTTCAAAATGTCGTACAGTATATTTTCTTATATTAGATTAGATATTATTTTGGTGTCACACCTAAGGATCTTTTTTATTTTAAGAAAACACTACAAAAAGATGTGGTGCATAACCTTTGGAATAGCCTTTACTGGGAAAAGGTTGAATTTTATTGTAAAACACAATAAAACATTTACAAGGCTGTTAGAACTGGCTATTGGACGAGACTACATATATACATAGAGAGAATTCTTTTCCTCTATGAATTGGAATGATTAAAAAAATAATGACTGACTACATTTTAATGGCAATAATACTGCAAAGTGAGGTCAGGCTTACGTAGCCTTAACTATGTAACGGGCCTCTGACCTTAAATTGTTGATAATGGCATTATTTTGCGATGCGTTACAGGTATATGTGTCACAAGTCACAAAAAATGGATTTTGAGATATCATCATATTTGAAAAGATGAGATCAAGTCGATTCCAATGGTGGTAGACATTAGGACATCTAATGAGTATTTCTATATTTGTGTATGCATGAAAATAATGTTGGGGATATTTCTTGATTGTCACTCACGATAGAAAAGCAGGTACATTTAGTCAAATATACTCATTAGGATGATGTCAGGTATGCATAAATATATTCAATATATTTAGGTGTGGTGGTTAAATCAGGGATGTCTATACAGAGGGAGTAGAAACGGCCCACTCCTCCAAGTGTCAGATGCGTGACAGGTATATGGTGTAGCCAGTGCATGCCAGGTGACTCTGCAGTATTGTTGTCTGCAATAGCACCACCTATAGCCCAGGTAGCTTTGATTGGCCTTTTCCAGCAACAGCATACTACTGAGACACTTATAAATAGTTGGCACTAGTAGTAGTTGTGACATTACTCCCAACTACTTGGTGCATAATCCTCCTTTCTACTCCCTCTGTATACCTCCCTGGTTAGATTGGAAACACCAATTAATTCCTATATATTTTCTTAGTCCAAATGATCTTTAGTTCTCCACCAGTGATAAGTATGGATCTGGTATTTATATCCTTAATATAATCCTAAAGGTGATGTACCGTTGTTCTTTCTTAAAGGTTCCAAGAGACGCTAATTAATGATCAATTAGCATCTACTTGCTAATTGATTGTATAAATGTTGTGATTAGAAATGATCTCTATTATGGTTAGTGATAACTGATAGCCAATTATCACTGATACTCTAATTAATAATTGAAATAACACGGAACTATATGGATCCCGACTTGATCTGATGATCGACCAAAGGTAACTGATTTATTCATGGCTCCAACACCCTTGTCAGGTGTGTACATAATTTGCATACTCAGCCGTGCCCGGCTGTTGTGCCCATTGCCCTGTTGTCCTGTTGCCCATTGTACTGTTACGTAATTGAGGCTATAGCCCCAAAACATTCAAAGCAGTGATCAATAAGAGATAACATACCTGTGACTGGAATAGACATCCATCTGAAGAACCAAGCAAACACATGGGCAACAAAGGCATACCTCAGCCTCTCCATAGCAAAGACATTCTCTGCAGCATATAAGGCATCGTAGTTGTAGAGATCTGGGATCTGCTTGATGAGTTTCCTCCACAGGATTAGATCTTGCATGGCCTTGGTCATGCCAGAAGCAGTTATTGGATCCCTGACACTTGCAGCGTCACCCATTGTCAGGACCCCCGGTACATGGAAACCAGAAGCTGGAAGGTGATGTGCTGTTGACCTCTTGATATGACCTGCCTCAACCGTCGCTTTGTAGGCATCGCGCCATTGCTCTGGATGTGAAACAGCATTTTATTATATGCGCATTCTATATGAGAGGTGCTATTTATAAGTGGGGTGCTATAAAAATATTCATATAGGACGTGTACTATATGAACTACTCCATCACCAAATCGGCCACTTTTATGCACTTTTATGCACCAAGTTGTATGTCCATATAATAGATATAGAATGGAACTCGCCTGCAATAATCAAAAAATTTATTGGTGTTTCAGGAAAATATTTTTCAAAGTATTTTATTCACAAAATCTCTTTGTGCGAATGTTCTTATTTTGGGGTTAGTCCTATCTAATGCTCCGAATCTAATAGTAAGTATATGTTTAGTTATCAATACATGAAATAAATAGAAGGATTAAAAGGCTAATGAATAGCCAACAGCAATTTACCAGGAAACTGAGAAGAAGATTCTAGGAGGGATTCCTTGGTTTGGGGTGTCGCAGAGAACATCAGGACGCATGTTGCAGTAGGACTTCCCCGGGCAAACA
Source organism: Sthenelais limicola (assembly GCA_942159475.1). Taxonomy (NCBI): domain Eukaryota; kingdom Metazoa; phylum Annelida; class Polychaeta; order Phyllodocida; family Sigalionidae; genus Sthenelais; species Sthenelais limicola. The sequence continues at coordinate 34,758,415 of OW804095.1, forward strand.
ACATTGAAAGCCACAATGGATTTATTAAGAAATGTATAACCTTGCAATCCTCAATTATCACCTCAGGTACTATGATTCCGGTACAATAGGATGACACTACAGGCTTATTGGCTTTATTTACTGCCCGGAACTTGGAGAAAATCCCATCTGCTACAACAGTCAGAGGAGCATGCAAGGTCTGAAATAATTAGGGAGGCATCAATTTTGTATGTGAAAAATGAGTCACAAGTCGCAACAAGTATTAAGTTAACGGTATTGATCTATTTAACTATTGATCGATGATGTATATTGTGCATATATTAATGTAAAATGATACATAAATATGGGGGGAAAGTCCACACTTGGAAATTGCCAGCGACGCCTCTGATACACATGACTATACTCTAAGATTTTACACTTTGGCTAACGCCCATGTACACTTTCTTGTACATTAACCAGGATTAGATGGTATCCTATTGTTACAAAGACATGCTGACCTGTGACTCACTGTCTCCCTTCACCATGTATTTAACTCCAGTTATGATTCCATTTTCCCTCACCAGGCTCTTCGCGCTTCCTTCAATGAATGTGCAGCTAATGAAATACAGATAGTGACAAAGGTTGTTACCAACAACATCCATTTGTATTAGGGCTTATAACATATATATTTGTAGAAAGACGTGATTTAATTTAATTAAAGCTGCACTCTCAGTTACGTCGGTCAAAAACTGTATATTTTCTACTTTTTGTTCCATTCTTCTGTGCTATAGTACAACTCCTTATGTTTTCCAAGAGAATTCGCCAAAGTAGGTTCAAATATAATGTAATATATGTTGATATAGTATCTTATTTCACCTTTGGCTGTGGTCAATACGTACGGCCCATTGAGTTAACACTGAGAGGGCAACTCAGTCCTGAGGACGATACGACGGCCGTATCAGGCCTCAGGACTGATAAGGAATGAATATAGTTCCCTAACAATTATAGTATTATCGCATATAAATGAGTTGCAAAATTAAAAAAAATAATTGAATACATTTATTGAAGTAATTTTACTACAAAACTGTGAGCAAAATCAATGTACATGACAGTGCAGAATTAAATAATTTTGCGTTCTAAAATATAGTCCTGACCCTCGTGGCTTGGAAAAAGCAGCGCGTAGAGATACAAATGCGTCATGACGGGGGGTCATGACGGGCGTCATGATGTAAACAAAGTCGTCGACGTCAACCCCAAGGAACATTAATTCACCTCTATCAATATTTCTCTCATTTTCGGGTGCATGTTGATAAGTAAAGGCGAAATAAATACAAAAAAATCCGCGGGACATAGCGGGAAATCCGTATCGTCCCTTGGCTTCGGTATCCGACCGCGGGTGCTACGCACCCTTGGTCAGATACCTCCGCCGCGGGACGATACGGCTTCCCGCTATGTCCCTTGGTCATTTTTGTCTCATTATTGTATGAAGGAGTATCTTTCCATGTGCATAAACTCATTGGATACATTTTAATCTATAAGATCTGACCTAAATAATTATTTGAGTATGCTACATATGTGACTGAAACAAGGTAGTAATTGATATATTTTAGCATAGGTGAGAAGTGTATAAACGAATAAACAGTTCAGCAAAAGTGTGAAAAACCTTAGTCATGGAGATAGATGTCAGTCTGTTATTGCAGGGATTGAACGTTTAATTCAAGGAAATTCATGTGTTAGGTTTTAATGCTAAATAGATAATAGACATGTATACTTTTCAGTAGAGCATACGTTTCCTTGGTTACCGCTCGTAGTTACCACATTGCACCAGTTGCCACATTGCATATGGTAACTAAATATTAGTTTAATAACTGATAAATCCATACCGTAGTTACACCTAACTAATAGACATAGGACAACCAATTGACAGACTTAGGTCAACCAATTAAAGGTTAGGTTTAGGGTTAGTTTTAGTATATAGGTCACTTGTAGCCATTAAGAATCAATTGTGTGTCTGACTCTGACTCCCTTACTTTAAAGCCAGACCCTTTACGGACTTAGGACAACCAATTTACAGACTTAGGACAACCAATTCAAGGTTAGGTTAAGGTTGGCTTTTAGTATATAGGCATATAGACAGTAAAACATAAACAGACCTAGACAGTAAGACATAAAAATAGACAGTGATCAGTGGGGAATAGGGCACGTCTACCTGGGTGACATCAGCACCCAAATAGGGTCCCTCGCTTTGTGGTTAGGGGAATCCCCGCATATATGCAAGCTCATAACTCGATGTCGGCTCCTCACGGCAATGTGGCACATACATATGGTAACTAAAATTACGTATACCCGGTTCATACTTTTTCTCATTATAGGCAAGTTGCCTTAGTGCCTCAACAGTCTTCTCGTTCTCGGCAACAATGAAGGGAAGATCCAAGGCATGTTCCATATGGCCATCAGGAGTATGAAGCTCAAATTTATTTATATAAAAGCCATCAAGTGATTCTGCTGTCACTGCAAAGAGAATATTTAATTAAATGATGAGGGTCTTTTGAGGTGGTAGTAAATTATTTTGTGTTCAGAGGTACAAAAACAGCAAAAAGCTCTCTTTTCATATGGGTAACCACCCTGTCCGCGCCTTAAACTTGCCGCACTGTACTTTCTGTGACAGCTCACTTTACCGTGAGTAACGCCTGTGGAAGTCACTGTGCCCACACCTACTTATATATAAATATAAAGTCAAATTCGGATGTTTCAGTTCATAAACGTTTGCTAGGTTTTAACACCTTTTTTATTCCTATGGACTGCTTATTTATGTGTCTGTGGAGGCATACAGCACCCAGGAATACTGTAATAGGTTTAACTTAAGGCTATATGAAAGTAAAACGTGAGGAAATGTTATTATAATTTTTAGGAAAGATGACCGTAACCTGATTGTGCGGTACAGAAATCATTCAGTCGCATTACAGTCATCATTACTTTGACGTTACCTCATCATTATCAGAATTGGAACCTTGTTTTCTCAAAGAAACCACTGTCATGATGACATTCTAGATGAATTCCATATTATCTAATATTGATGATGATCTCTGATAATCATTTTCATACATATCAGAGCTATATTAATACTGAAACACAGATATGTAAACAATGTTCCCAATGATGAGGGAAAGCGGTTTAAAAATAGGCAAAGCAGTTTTCTTGATTGGTGTGGTCACAGTGGAAATGGCGTGCGTCACCGCGACAACCATACCTTCCTGCTCCAGAACTTTCATCTTTAAAGCTTGTATACTGGAAAATCTTGGCTGTCAATTATTTTGTTTTATGCTTTATGTTTTAATGATTGTCTAACTGTCTGTTTTTGACTTTGAATAATTATTATTTCAATTGACAGTTATTTATGTCCAAAGTTAATAATGACTCAATTAGTGAAATTCAGATATGAGTAAACATACATTATTTTATCATTTAATATGGTATTTTCTGTTACAATGTATCTATTGTAGTTATTGTATAATGGTGAGGTCATGCGAGCATGAGTGATCATTACACACGAGAAGGTATATATGTATATCACGTGACCAGGGCGCGCTCGCCCTCTCCACTATATAAGCTCACCATACACGCATTCAAGCCACTGGACATTCAGCCTATTCGAGGGTGAACATGGGCGACACCGATTCCCCGAACAAGAAGGCCGAGAAGGCGGGCAAGAAGGCCACGCTGACCGAAACCGTAGCTCTGCTTATTTCCAGGTTCGATGAACAGGCAACTAGGAGCGAGAATCTCACTCGTGAGGTTCAAGAAATGAAGGCTACCCTTGCTCAAGCAAACATTTCTGCAAACGCTTCCAAACCACCTGAGAACACGGACAAAGGTAATATGGTTTCATCACATACTAGGCGCCCCAGTTCCATAGGCCCTAATACCAGTACTCCTAGAAGCTCTAGAAAAGAAAAGAGACAGAAAAGGTCCACTAGCAGTGATTCGGTCTTCACCACTAGATCTAGCTCCTCAAGCTCTATTGACAGGGACTCGTCTGAGGCCTCGTCCCTTCTCTCCCCGGATTTCAAAAAGCATAAAGGTAAATACAGGAAAGAGAAGCGTAAGGATAAGACTAAGACTTATAGGCCATTCTCATTTTTGCCCAGGGAAACTCAGAGGGAAATTAAGAAGGATTCTCATCCGGAGGATCTAACTTTCAACCTACATGTATGGGGTCTCATTGAGATGGTCATTCAAGAGAAAGATGATAAACTAGCTCGTAAAATTGTAGCACATATTGGTCAGCTAGCTGAGGATTTCGATAACCACCCCTGGCAGAATATACGTAGTTGGTCAAACGCAATTATAGTCAACATAGCTAAGGGCCGCTACTCATGGAGTGACGCCGATAAAATTGCACGTGAAAGAATCAACCAGTATCTAAAAGCTAAACCGGTAGAAAAATCTCGCAAGTCAGTCCCATGCCCAGAATATAACGAGGGAAAGTGTAAACTAAAAGCAAACCACACTCAAGGGGATTTCGACTTGACCCACGCATGTAGCTTTTGCTTTGCCCTAAATGGGGCAGAGTACACGCATGCCACGAAAGATTGTAATAGGCGACAGGTAGCCGCCCAAGCAATCAAATCAAACACGACCGAAGAGAAAGGCTCTAAGTTCAAACCCAGGTATAAACAAGCCGAGGATAAGCCAGTCTCAAAGGGAAACTAGCGCCCCCCCCCCCCCTCCCCTCCACCCCTTGTGCTTGTCCCCGTCCCTGCCATACATTTCAATCATGATAATGACGGGGTGGGTGTTGGAGGTGAGGTGGGGTCCCTAGTTGATCAATCTCCCAGCACTACTGATCTCTCATCGAGCAACCAGTTATTTACTAAACCCGACCCACACATCCTTCTACAAATTAAAAAAGAAAGAGAAGCATGGCCCCAAGTAACTGTTCAACCAGGCTCAGAGGTAATAGCCATATATGATGTAGTACGCTCCCAACAATCTCACAACGCGTATGGAGCAAGGGTAGAAGTAAAGTCAACACTCAAAATAAATAACTGGTATGCTTTAGCCACGGGCCACTCAGATGACCAATGGCTAATAGAATTCATCAGATTCGGTTTTCCCCTTCAGTATAGAGGGGGACCACCAATCACTAAGAACTCTTTCAATAAGAATCACAAGTCCGCAACTCAATTCCCAGACGCAATCAAAGCATTCATTGACACAGAAAGGCAGTGTGACACCATTATAGGTCCCTTTCGAGAACCCCCATTTACACCATGGTCAAATATCTCTCCAATAATGTCCAGGCCCAAGCGAGAATCGAACAAACGTCGCATAATCATTGACTACTCATTCCCTGACGGCACAGGTATAAACGGGGCTATCGATAAAAACATTATATTTGGCACTCAAATCACACATCAACTACCGACCGTGTCTAGTGTTCTCGACATAGCACGCAAGTACGACTTTCAAACGCTACTCTCTACAATCAATATAGAGAGAGCCTATCGCAATTTCAGAGCATGCCCTTACGATTGGCCTCTGTTATGCATCAACCATGAAGACGATTACTTTATTGACACCGCAATGCCCTTCGGAAGCCGCATGTCAAGCGTCTACATGCAACGTGCGGCCAATTTTATATCCAGAGCACTTGAACAACGAGGCATTATAACCATAATCTACTTAGATGATGCAATCACGATCTCGCCTAAAGGCAGTAATGCACATGCCCAATTCCGCGAAGTCATATACGTTACTCGTCAATTAGGCCTCCCCATTGCATACGCAAAGACTCAAGCCCCTACTAAAATCTGCCGGTTCCTTGGAATCGACATAGATCTCAGTGATATGTGTATACGTATCCCCGATGATAAAGTTCAAGAATTCCTTCACAAAATACATAGTATACTACGACGAGAAGAAATGTCTCGAACAGAATTGGAAAGCGTAATCGGCTCCGTCAATCATATAGCAAAAGCAGTCGTGCCCGCTCGCCTCTTTATGAATAGACTATTAGGCGCCCTTCGCGACGCCCAATCCAAATTGATCCCAATTGACAAGACCATCAAAGCCGACCTACGATGGTTTGTAAAATTCCTCAAAGAGTTCAATGGTAGAGCTCTCATAAACAATCATCAAATTGCACAAACCATCGCGGCCGACTCATGCCTAATAGGCGGAGGCGCGGCCGATGGAAGGTATGCTTACATGTACAAGTACCCCACGAATATGTCCAAGTCATTCAACATATCCCAGCTCGAGTGTATAAATTGCCTCATTGCCATTCGCAGCCTAGCTAGCAAGACCACTCCGGGCTCAACAGTAATGGTATTATGTGACAACATGGCAACGATATGTGCCCTTAGCAACCATAAGGGAAGGGATCTTGTTCTCAACGCTGTGGCACGTGCAATATGGTTCTTTGAAGCAAAAAATGATATAAGAATTGTATACAAGCACGTGCCAGGAGTGGATATGCATATACCCGATGGATTGTCCCGGGCATATATATCCCCTCAAGATATGAAAGTAGCGGAGCAAATAATTGAAGCCAATGCATTTGAAATTGTACAAATAAACCCAGACCTACATGACTTTGCTGAATATCTGTGAAATCTTTTCAGGACCGATAGAGAAATGGATGAGGAAGGCGGAAGGCAGGCAGCTATTCGCTGTCCGCCCCGGTACCATGGCCAATCATAAGGGGGCCATCAAAGGTTTAATCAGGTTTCTTTCCCCACTGGGATTCAGTTTTAAACACCTCGATGAACAATTGATATGTGCATATATTGAATATCTCGCTCCTAGAGTTAAATCACCAGCAACCATCAGAAATTATATTTCAAGCCTTTCGGTAGTATATAAAAAGATGGGTCTGTCCCAGGACATATTCAAGCACTTCTTCGTTCAAAATGCATTAAAAGCAACAGATAAAACCATTCGCCACACTCCATCTCCTGCCATTGCGGCTAGTCCCCAAGTCATCCTGTCAGTTATACATGCAAATAAGAAGAAGAGGGATTACAAAACTTTCAAATGCTGTGTTATTATTATGTTCTTCTCATTTCTACGTCAAAGCAACCTGGCAGCCCCTCGCTCAGGAGGATTTGACCCTACTCGACACCTACTGAGGGGCGACATATCCACATCCAGTGACAGCCTCTCAATCAACCACAAGTGGTCCAAGACACACCAGGTGTCTACTCACAAGGCGACAATCAATATCCCAAGGATTCACAAGTCACCGATGTGTCCAGTCTCCGCATATATGGAAATGTGCGAGGACATCCCTACCAAACACAAGTCCGACCCCCTCTTGATGTACCATGATCGCTCCCCCATGTCTATGGGCACCATTAAAGCAATGTGGAAGCAAGGCATCGCAGGCAATAGTCTGCCCCCTAACAAGTACACCTTACATGGTATCAGGAGGGGAGCTGTGACATTCGTCTCAAAGTCACACCCGGAAGCTCAACAGAGAATAAAGGAGTACGGTCTATGGAAGTCCGTAGCCTTTCACAAGTACGTAGATGACTATGCAACGTGCCCAGTCTTCAGAGCACTGAAGACAGTGTAATCTGTTTTATCTGGTATCTCTACTTTTACAAGCCTTCATGAATAAAGACTTGTTACGATAACATGAACTGTTCCAGAATAAAGTTGGCAAGGCATCACCTACAGATTTTATAAATAAAAGACCTCCAAACATTTTCTTACAATTACCTCTTTGTTGTTTAATGGTGAGGTCATGCGAGCATGAGTGATCATTACACACGAGAAGGTATATATGTATATCACGTGACCAGGGCGCACTCGCCCTCTCCACTATATAAGCTCACCATACACGCATTCAAGCCACTGGACATTCAGCCTATTCGAGACCCACTCCTTTTATCAGACTCTTAAAAACTAAGAAATTAACTCTTAGTAGGGTTCTCTACTTTTACAAGCCTTCATGAATAAAGACTTGTTACGATAACATGAACTGTTCCAGAATAAAGTTGGCAAGGCATCACCTACAGATTTTATAAATAAAAGACCTCCAAACATTTTCTTACAATTACCTCTTTGTTGTTTAATGAGAGCTTTAGTGTATATTTAACTGAGATATTTGGGTAGATTTGGTGAGCACATGGTGAAGCAAGGAATGTTTTATGTTAGCTACCCTCTCTTTTAACCCTGACTACCGGATCTCTGTCACCGATTCTAGTGGGGGAGTTGAAGGTTCCCTTCTTAGAATTAGAAATTGTCAATACTGCTAGGAATAAAATTCTCTGAAATTATTTAATATTTGCCCACCAAGAAAAGGAGACAGAACGGGAGTTGGACTTCAAGGTTGTTAGAGGTGTCGCTTGTCAGGATAAGTTACTGGCAGAGCACTGACTTTATCTCTGGACTTATATATTAGACAATATAATACAATATTCTACTATTCTACTATTGCCTTACATTATTTCCTCAATATATCCAACCAAACCTCTACTCCTTCAAGTAACAAGGGCTCTCTCAACCACAACAAATTAACACAACGAGAAGTACAGATATATGATTTATAAGAGACTGAGAGAGAGGCCCCTTTGTTACATTGACCCAAACCTTGATGATCCTAAAATCTTATATTTTGAGAACAAGTCAATTATTCATCTGTTTCAAAAGTAGGGCAGAATTAAGAAATTAGACAAAATCATCTAGTACTCCACATGTAATAATCATGTCACTATCTACTTATTTACATTTGAACTGTTGGTATATTTATAAATGTCTTCGCCTTGAAATGAAGAAAAAAAGAAGAAAAAAGAATGACTAACTGCCAAAGCCAAGCTCTTCTAAGAGCAGCACCCCTTCCTGCATCCAAGCCTGTCCAGCTATACGTTCAGGTGGTGCTCGTGACCTCTCAATGAGCGTTACTCTACGTCCGTCCTTTGCCAAGACTGTAGCGAGTGCAGCTCCCATTACTCCAGCTCCGATGATAATGACTTCAGGGCCTTCTGTTTGGTGTGGGCTGTCATGTTGGGCCCTCTTCAATGCCAGCTTCAACTGATAATCATAAGAAATGAGATAAAGTAACAATATTATAATTACTTTCACTCATCTATAGTTCTTTGTTTCGTTCTATATATATATGTTAGTTAGAGACAGCAGTGGACAGAAAACCATGGATTTCATTAACGAATATATACCCGTGAGCCCATGTCTCGGTTAAAATCGATTTGCGAAATGACTATGTATCTTCATTGTACTTGTCTACTTGTGAAATGATTTGACTTATTGATTTGCTGTATAAACATTCTAAATAAAAAAAAGGACCCTTCAGGCAGCCGTTTATTGAGCGAAATTCATACAGTGAAAACAAAATAGGAGGACATTATAGTTAACTAAGTAGCATCTATGAATGTATCAAAAACAAATTAACCTTCAGAAAAAAGAATTCTAAACCTGAATCAAAATTAAACATGAGCCTTGCCCTGGGTAGGGAGACATTGTCCCAAGTAGATGAATATAATTATCTAGGACTCACTATTGACAAGAACCGAACATACAAAACATATTTAAAAAAAGCTAATAGATAAGTTGAAGTGGAAGGTGAGATTATTATCAAACGCTCGCCATACACTGACAAAAAAGCTCAAAACAGATATTGTGAAATCAATAATAATCCCTAATATAGACCAGAGTTTTTATTTCACATCGAACAAAGAATAATTAAAAAGATTAGATTCTCTGCTTAATTCAGCAGTGCGATCAGTATTTAGTATGAAAAAAAGAACCAATGTTGATAAAGAGATAGCCAGCTTGAAAATCCTACCCATCTATGTAAGGAGAGAGGTGCACATACTGGAAAGTGTGCACTACTTAGCGCAAATAGATTCAAAATTAGATAAAAGAGATATTCCGACCAGAAGCCATTCAAAAAACAGGAAAAATTTAAAAACCAACCGTCCAAAAACATCATTGTATCAAAGCAGCTTTTTATATAAAGCTAAGATGGCCTGGAACTCACTGCCAACTGAGACACAGGCCATAGAATTGAAGAAACATTTCAGAAAAGCAATAGAATATACATATAATAACTAAATTAAAAACAGTAAATGAACCCTCTCCCCACCCTCTCCCCATAAAGGGAATACTTTAGTATTATTATTATTACTTATGTTACTTTATTTTAAGTCCTATTATTATAGGCGAAACTATTACTGTATGTCTATACACACAGAAGTTAGTTCAGGTGACACCTGCCTTTAATCCTGTATTGGATTGATATATTTTGTATGCTTATACCTCTTCTTAATATTTTACTATAACCTTATTATGTACCTTATATTACCTTAACCCATAAATGTCAAGGGAACGGCCGGAAGATCTAGGTATAAATCCTTAATCAGTCAATACAATTTATTTAAAAAATATATATAACTCCCTGTAATAGAACTGCTATGATTAAGACCATATTTTACAGTTCAATAACCGATGAAGAAATGATTGTATAATACCCTACATCATCATTGTACAGCTTATAAATACTATGAATTTACACATATCTGACTATCAGATATTTCACCCGATGAAAATCTCCTCTCGGCCTTGTATTATAGGTGAAAAAGGCCTCCATTAGCTGATTGTGTATTACAAAATTGTTTATAGACAGATTTAGTAGTAGTAATACAGACATATACAGGTCTAAATGAACCTTGAATATGAATATTGTAAGAGGTAAATTTAGAATGAAATTAATGCTATTTCACCTCAAACCATATAATATTGATTACATGTATGTGGAATTAAGCTGCGTATACATTAAACTTAAAACTGCATTCTCAACTATTCCGGCAAAGCAAATCTTATGACATTTACAGATACTATAACTTACAAGACTGAATTTATCACTATGCTGCTGCTGTTATAGGTTTATAGATGAATATGAAGCCGAATTAGTCAAGCAAAAACAGCTGCCAGTGAGTGATAATAAGCCTTCACTCGAAAGGATTTGGGCGGGTCCTCCAAAAACAATACAAATGGGGACGTTTTAGAAGCCATGTCGCAATAACAACTGGACGAAAATTTGTTCAAATGAATTTTTGGATGGTGTGGAAAAGAATGGAACAAAAAGTAGAAAATGTTCAGTTTTTGACTGACGTTAACTTAGAGTGCACTTTGATAGGGGATTTGCATGTGCCACTGCGCATGTCTACTGCAGTGCATGCTGGGATGGATTCTGTTGAAATCTGACATACAAATATTTAGCAACATTTTTATCGAAAATGGCAAGAATGTTTTTACCAATATCATAGCTTTTATAAATGATCTATGAAAACCAAATGCATGATGGGAAAGATGGAGACTTGTGTCATGGAATCAAAATGATTGATAGAATTTCCCTACTTACCCACAAATATCTGAGGTATGTGCCCGATATTACTGCCACACAAATAGATGTCAGGGCTGTTATCACTGTGAGAATCATTTTCACCTGTAGGACAAAAAGATTGATTTTCAAAATAGTGCGAATATTTAAGGCATCACAAATGGTCCCATGTGCTTGGTAATATAATAGTAGTCTTACCTGACAACAGCTGATGATTGCGCTCACGAATTACCCAATAGGTTTTTTTTAAAGAAGATATAAATATACTTAGATGGATATGATAGTTTTAACAATAATATTGAAATGGTGTTAGTAAATTGTTATTACCAAACGTCTCCCAGAAGAAGCTGTACTGTTTTCCTTGGTCTGTTTCTCTTGGATTATTAATCTAATAATGTCTAAAAGGTGAGGAGGCCCAAGGTTCAAGGTTGTACAACATATTATCAACAGTGCCCTACTTATAAATAGTTCAAGACTTCAATTCAAATGTGAGATAGCAGTATCTATTGTTGGAGTGGGACTCAATGTTGTTTGTTATTTGACTGCTAGGAGGAAGAAGGGGGATGATTGATTACTAGGGGCCGGTTCGTCCCGAAGTTGCTCTAAGTTAGGTTCAATAACATAGTCCATTCCAATGGTCAACTATCATGAGTAGTGTGGCAGCTAACGCAGGAGAAGGACTTAGCGATATAAGTAACTTAAATGGCAAAGGTGCTTGTGACTTTGAGTTCAGAGACATCAGAGAAGAGGAATATTGTTTCAGCAAGGCTTTATTCTTCACACAGGTTCACATCATCATCCAAGGAATGGTCAACAGGGAGTGACCACTCTGGGCCTTATATACAACACAAGCAATAGAATAGACATAAAATTTTGGGAAGGTGATGACAGGTTAAGCCATCCCCAGACGTCCCCAGACGAGTTTAGGGAAAGATGTGGATGGATTTATATAGTGTGGCGTGTGGACTGAGTCACTTCCAAGAACCAGGGTTACAGCGTCCACCCAAACAAGGGTATAGGGAGACTCGTCTGCCTATCCTGTGACACTATAGTACAAGAACAAATTAAACTTCCATTATCAATAAATCAAGAGATATGGATCAAAACATCAAAAAAATGTCTGATTCTACCTTGATTTCTGTGATCCTAACTTGCGACATCATCTCTCACCTCTTTCCCTCATCTCTTGTCTCTAGTCCCTCACTTCCCATCCCTCAACTCTCATCTCTCGCCTTTCCCCTTTTAAGAGGAAAGTTTTGTGGCACTAAAATGTTTCTAGTCCAATTCATTGCATACATTTGATACTATAAATATGTGATGTGTTACAGGCAAATGAGTCACAATATTATACTATTTATTTCCCATATCTTTATTCAATGATTGTGTACATATTTGAAAAGATGACACTCAGAGATCTTGTAAAAAATCACTTTGAAAAATATGATTGTGCCACTTGTGACTCATTTACCTCCTCCTTCTCCTGCCCCTTCCTTCTCTGCCCTGTCCCCCCTTCCTTTCTCTTCCTCCGCTTGAACCCTGCAATTGGACTTGGCACAATTCTATTAACATTGAGATAGGCTGAGGGACCTGCTGCTAGTGTATTCACTATAGTATTAATTCCCCGAGGTTTGGTGGCTGAGGCTGTTTATGGTGAAATAAAGGCCAAGGCCCGCCCGCCTCTAAATCAAGAACAAGCTAGGGACTTGGTGCTTGTCTATTCAGACTGGGATAGGCTGAGGGACTTGATACTGGTCTATCTACACTGAGATAGGCTGAGGGACTTGGTATTTAGTCTATTGATATTGTGATAGGCTGATGGACTTGGTGTTTAGTCTATTGACATTGTGATAGGCTGAGGGACTTGGTGCTACTCTATTGACATTGAGATAGGCTGAGGAGATTGGTGCTAGTCTATTCAACTTCCCCCCCTCCCCCCCCCCAACCTATTCTCCTCTTACATGTATAATCTTTGACAAATGAAATATTTTTTAATTCAATTCAATATTTTGATTTCAAATAATTCTAAATCCTAAGTGTTTCACATTTTAAAGCAAAAACAACACAGAGAGAATCTTTCAATCTTGTTATTGGCCTAAATGAAATAAACACAGATAAGAGGAGCCTGGGGAATACACACTAGGTAAAGAACAAGGAACAATTTCCATTTGACCACTCAATTACCAGTAGCAAAAGGTGAGTATCAAGTTAGCCCAGGAGGATCCCACCCACAGAATTGTTTCAACATACTGTAGGTTTGGTTGGGAGGGTTTGAAAGTTGCTTCAGGCTCAAGTTCCTACCTCCTAGGCCGCGGCTCACCCGAAGGCTAACTCCACTACAGAGGTATATAAAGAGCCAGGCATGGAGTGGTGCAATACTTGGTTGGAGCACTACATAGAGATTTACTGCCATGGTGCCACCTAGGAGTGAACAGTTGGACCAATCTTAGGTGCTGCCACCTTGCTTTCAGGCATGGAGTTAATACATACAGGGAAGTGAGTGGCTAATATATAAGTGAACAATGAGGGGAAAATTAAGGGAAAAATCAGTAGCTTGCCAGACTGATTTGCAACAACATTATATAGATAAATATCTTTTCAAAGACATTATGGGTAGACTGGAATGTTTGTTGGTATGTTTATACATCATAACTTAAATATGTGGATTTAGGAACTGATATTTGGGAATTTAATCCCAATTCTTGGCTTGCCATGCTATATTAAACTATAGAGTCCAGGCCTGGGGTATTCCTGCAAATGTACCACTTTATAAAGCAAAAATAATGCTGAAAGAAACTCTCAATATTTTCTGTAAATTGTTCCCTTCTGGGAGATTATTTGCCCAAAGAAGTCAACCAAATATTACATTCAGGTTACACTCTGCACTGCCTCTTTAGATGAATTGATTAAATATGGTATTGGCCTAAATGAAATAAACAAAGATAGGAGGAGCCTGGTTATAACACACTGGGTGAAGAACAAGGAACAATGTCCATTTGACCACTCAATTACCAGTAGCAAAAGGTGAGTATCAAGTTAGCCCAGGAGGATCCCACCCACAGAATTGTTCAACATACTGTAGGTTTGATTGGGAGGGTTTGAAAGTTGCTTCTGACTCAAGTTCCTACCTCCTAGGTCCCGGCTCACCCATAGGCTAACTCCACTACAGAGGTATATAAAGAGCCAGGCATGGAGTGGTGCAATACTTGGTTGGAGCACCACATAGAGAATTACTGTCATGGTGCCACCTAGGAGTGAACAGTTGGACCAATCTGAGGTGCTGCCACCTTGCTTTCAGTCACAGAGTGAATACATACTGGGCAGGTAGGGATAATGAGAGGAAAACGATGTTTTTTATATTAGAAATTTGAGGGTTTGATGAAGATGAGGTTGTTTTCTTGGTGATATATTCATTGCAGCCATGTGGTGTGTCAACAAATTAAAGTCTAAATTCAAAAGCCATCCGCTTGGGTTGAACTGTATTTTTAACCTCACTTAGGTCTTAAATCTGTTGTTTTTTGCGTTTATTTCATTGAAACACAATACACTATTTAAAAAAATACTAGAAAGTCGCATATCCCTCAGGGATGTTTTCATGCGTTTCGTATTAGAGGTACAACAATATACCCTTTTTACTACCTACTCAACTCAACATGAATCTTTAATCAAAGCATTCACTCATGGTTATTGAGAGGTTTCTGACACCCTATGTGGGTCAGATCGTCAGAAAATGTACAATCGGCAGCTGTACACATTCAGTCAATTCTGCAAAATTATACAGAAATATGATCAATACTAGATATAACTAGCATATACTTGGCATTGCCCTGATTCAAACAATCGGTTTGATTATGTTGAACAACATTTTCCCCCTCATTTCTGTTTTAGATTTGAATTATTTGAGATGATTGGTGAAGGCGAATATTGTACATTTTCTGACAATAATTATATATACCGATTCTGCGCCTTCATATTTTACCACTCATCAAAATGTATTTCTTTCACATACTGAAAATGCACGTCGACGGGAATCACCCTTTGTGCTACTCAACAAATTTGTGCCATATGTAAGCATGAACAGAGTGTCGTAAATCTAATGTCGTAAAATCCGATGTCGTAAATCTGCCGGAAAATCTTAAGCATCCGGATCCGCCGGCCATATGGCATTGGTTACCATTGGTTACCAGACTCGTGGCCTTGTCTTAGATTGTATGAGATGCGTCATCACGCCGTCCGTCATCATGGTGCTTTCATGTTGGCCTGATAGCATGATCTTTCACATGATCTCTGCGTCTAACCTTGCGATCATTATGAGCTGGAATTAGTGCCTTCTAATTGGAATTGAGAGTAGCGGAATGCACACAAGAGAATGGAAAGGGAAACGGTAACATATTTGTACTATGACGATAGGGGGTTTGCGTTAGCCACTGTGTGGAGCAAATCTGATAAAGGAGCAAATCTAAAATAAACGCTTTTAACTTGACACAACTGTGAAAATTCCCTCAATAAAATTTGAAAAAAAAATCACTAATTTAAGAGTCCAAATGGATTTTCATCCCTTCAATTCAAAGTTTAACGGACGACCAGGTATGATATATCATATGATATATTATATATATACACATGATATTTTATAGGCCTACACACACAAGTCAAATATTGAGCAACATGTTAGTTTCTAATAAAATAATAATAATAAAGAAACCCAAATAATATTTGGGTTTCTTATGAGCAATAGTTAATTTCCAATAAATTAATTAACTAATTAGCGGACAGCCACCTAGAGGAAAACAAACGAAATAGACGGCACCTATGCGCCGCCTAGTGTACAACATTGATAACACCTACTGCATGAAGTTAGGCTCGTTTAGCCAGTGGATTGCTTCATGCTATTTATTCTCATTAGAAACCAATGCTTTAAGACTCATTTTTAAGAGTCTTAAAGTTTTTTTAAAAATCCAAAGTATTCTATTCCCCCCCCCGCCCCCCAAAAAGGGAAACTATCCAAAACTTGTTGCCAGCGTAAGCACTCAATGAAATACTCATATATCAAATAGTGCAAGGCAAAAAGGCCGAATTCCAAATAAAAGAAATGAAGTCTTATTTTATATAAAAAAAGAAGTAGGCACTTTGTTAAGAGCAGTTTTGTAATAATTATTGCAAGAAAAGATGTCCTTCCTCTACCTACAATTCCCCATTCCATACATTATGTAATGCTGGGTGTGAGTTCATTCATTTGAATACTTTATTCCATGATTTGGCCGTGAGCGTACAATATATCAATATATTTGCCGCTCACAAGGTGTACAATATAAACTCGCTGTGTTGTACAGTGACGTCACAACTGTTCGAGACTATCGGTGAGTTATGTGGACAACACAGTTTGATGAAATACAATGCAAATAAAGTTGTAATAACACAAGAATCATGGAATAAAGCAAGAATAACAGAGTATCGCGTCTTTGGTGGCCTGTATTCACCTCTTATGGCCGAAAACAACTCAGCCTAACAGCCTCGTTGTTTACGGCCATACTTGGTGAGTACAGCCCCCCTCATACGCGATACTATGGTGTTCTTGCTATAATATCACAAAAGTATGTCATTAATGATTTTATGAGTATTATAAAAGATAGAAGTAACTTACATATCTAAATTACATTGTTGAATTACATATTCGGGACTGGGGCTGAGTGTTGGGTCGGCTCAGTAGCAGAAGTGTCATGTTGTGGGTTCAAACCCGGCCACAGCTTCAATTATAGGCCAATAATGTTTTTTGTTTTTTTTTACAAAGAAACGCAGTATTCTTTAAGAATATTTTCAGGCGTTGTATAGGAGTCAGGGGTACTTGGAAGACCAGTACACATTACTGAAAATGCTCCTTTTTCCATCTCTTCATATTAAATCTCTAGTCCACACTTATATTTACATCTGTAGATGTCTTATAGAAATAAAAATCTATTATTATTATTATCATTATATGTAAAAAGGAGATTTCCAAGCAATCAGGAACCAGAGAAGGAGGCTATACAAATGGCGCTACACTGGTGTCTATATTGTCCTAGGTTAAATATGGACATGTGTTGTACAGGCACGCCACCTTCCGGCAGTTCATATAAATACCCAGGTGCAGGAAGTTGCTAACATCTGTATGTAGTCTTATCATCGCGGCCAGCCATAAACCACACAGCAAGTACTCACCGAGGAAACATAAACATGGCTCTATGGTTCTCTCTGTGAAACCTATCATGGATGTAACCCTGATGTAATACAAACATAAAGAATGAAAGTATAGATTACATTTATTCACAAGAACTCCTGGTAGGGGTCTTCTCATTCGTGGGGTATCTTGCGCTTTCAGTTGCATGAATACAGGCACCAAATGTCAATTAACAGTGTATTAAATATATCCTTGCATTTCTGCGGTCATCCCATGAAGTGTGTATATTATAGCTACTTTACTCATGATTGTCCACTCAGAAATATTGCAATTTCTTTTCAAACATAAAAATATCAAACATAAAATAAAGAAATACTTTTTAGATTTCCTAAACGTTGACATCGTTGGAATGCACTTAATCTCATCTTGCCATCATCAAATATGATAGTATCTCAAAATCAATTTTTGTTGCCTTGTGACTAGTTTTCTGAGACACATCACGTATATGGGAGGTCGTCCTGATATATAAAATCTGGGCATTATTCAGTTCAATATCTTTTATTACTTTGCAAAAGTTGGAAGTGTCTTTGGGAATATGATATTGTATTTTGAATAATAAAAAGTGAGACAATGTTCAAATACAGAAAGGAGTGATTTGAAGCTATGCTTCAGCGATAACTTTGACTATAATTGGGATGTGTTACAGCAAAATGAGTCACAAGTCACAAAAAATAGATTTTGAGATATCATCATATTTGAAAAAATTAGGTCAGGCGGATTTCAGTAAACATTACGGAGATCAAATAAGTATTTCTATATTTTAAATTTGATAGTTTCATTTTTGAAAAAAAAGTATGCAATATTTCTGGGTGGACAATTGCTAGTAAAGTAGCTAAATATACTCTATAGGATGACCTTAGAAATGCATGGATAAATTAAAACACAGTCTTGGAATTGGCTAAATGCATTCATACGAATTCAAAACGTACATATGGGTCAGATTTTCAGACAATGTACAGTTGGCAGCTGTACATATTTAGTAAATTCTGCTAAAATAGGCTGCAACTTGGTCAATACTAGGTAAATTCGAGTATATTCGGCATTGCATTGACACTAGTAATCTGGTTGGTTAGGTTGAACTGTATTTTGAAGTTTATTTTCGGCTGAAATTTGGGTTATTTGAAAAGTTTGGCGAAGTTGAATTGTACGTTTTCTGAAAATCTGACCCATATATCCCAAAGATGAGAACATTCCCACAAAGAGATCCTGTGAATAACACACTTTGAAAGATGTCCATTGTGCGACTTGTGACTCATTGTCCTGTAACACATTTAATTTACAATTAATTTGTCCTCCTGAGTTACTTTTCCTTGCTAACCAGCTGGTAACCAACCATTAGGGAATGAATTTGTAATACAGATCTTGGTCATTTTTTTCTCTGTCAAAGAGTCAAATTGTGGGCATTGCTTGGGCTCATGGAATAACAATTCAAGAATAGGCTTTAGTAATTATTACTTTTTATTCATCGAAACAATACTGCTTAACATAAAGAAGTTGTACATTGAAAGGTTTGGGATATAACAAATCATAGCAACCTCTGTTATGGACCAGAACAGGAAATTGAATAATTAAACATCTAGATTTGAAAATTAAAATTCATCTATTGATTAGTTGACGGGAGGGAAAGAAGAATTCAAAAATCAAAATCAAATCAAATTGTGTAAACAATTCATGACTGGAAAGGAGGAGGAAGGAGGAATCTATTACAAAAATTTAACATCGAACAATCATTTACAGGGTTTTCTCATATAAATCCCTTGCATCCGTCGCTTTTAATACAAAATGCTGTTTATAATATGAAGGAAACCTACCAAAACTAGATTGTATTGCACGCGTCTCTCTCTCTCCTACATACACCAGTCCCTTGTATACGGCCTCCCACTCCTGGGTTATTTCAGTACACTCTTAAAACGAATGGTTCCTCTTTGGGGATCTCCATGAGGTTCTTTGAAGAAGAATCCCTTACGGAGCTCTACTATACATACTCGTGCGATTAAATCACAGCTCGTAGGCAACTGCTTCTATCTTGTGGTCTAATCGAGAAACATTTTGAGGCTCGTTAATTAGTGTCCAAATGGAATATACTAGACTTCAAACTCATCATAATGGTACCAAAATGTTTTTATTTGTGTTTTTATTAGAAACAATACCACTTTAGATAGCCTCTGAAGAACACAAACGGAACCTGATAGTTTTTCAACCCTTGAAACAATAATCTGACAAAATGAATATTTTAGGCCACCAATATTCTGAATGAAAATGACATTACTTACAATGACATACTTTTTCAAACATTTTATCCTTGAACCATTGTGTTCTTCAAAGAGTAGACCTTTGGACATCAACCTCCCAGAACCTCAAGGAACCATTGTTTTAAAGAGTGTAGGATATTGGCTATAATGGCATTGTATGGAATATACGCAAAGGTTGCTAAGCACATAACGTCTATGTATAGTCTATATCTATAATGCACGATGATTTGCATCTGAGAACAATTGGAGTACATACTAATAATGTTGCATAGATTATTGTTGGTATAAAATATGACACCTGAACACTTCGACGTCGTCATCTCCATCTTCCTCCTCATTAGCATATATCTGCATAATTTGAATGCGAGAATTACAATGTATCGACTTTATTTAGGAATCTCATGTTTTGTAGATATGTCCAGCACGTGGGATAGGAAGATTTGTGGGGAAATAATAACATTATGATATTCAACAAGAAAGAGGTATGGAAACCCAAGTAGTATAATTTATTTTGTGTTCCGTCATTAAATTGCACTGATTATGTCATAATTGATGTGCGCATCTTATCAAACCGTCATTCCGGTGATATATTTTGAGTAAGATTTTCAGAAAATGTACAATTCACCTCCTCTAATGCTCTCTTAAACCCAAATGTAAGAGATAAATAAGTGAATAAGCTTTTTAAAAACCAACTTAATAACAAATATTATATACCTAAATTTACCTAGTGTTTCCAAGCTAATTTACTAAATGCGTAGAGCTGCCGATTGTATATCTTCTCACGACCTCACCCGTTATTGCATGCATTGGTTCTAAAATCCCTTAGAATAAAACAAAACTGAGTGTGCCAGTGCAGTTTACATCCCTGCAACAATGGCGAAAATATTATGTAAATTATTTAAATACCAATTTAAGTTACTTAAAAACCTATCAGAGCAATTAAAATGGAAGTAGTAGACATGGATGCATATAGGCCAGACCACAAAAGTATGTGTACTAGATACAGCATAACATTTTAAAACAACTTTTAAAATTTTCAAAATCTTTCACATAAGGTTATGTACCCCTTAAGACATGAAAACAATTGGGTCAATTTGGGTTTAAATGAAACCTCGTACATGAATTGATAATAATAAATAAATAATACAAATAATCTGGGATTTGCACATATTTGATGGTGAGACTCGTATTGTGTTTTGTTTAAATACTGAATCAATTAAACTTTTCTTTGAAGTGATTCTTAAGATAAGCTTTTACAGGGAGCTATCGAGCAACTTACTACAAAATTTAATAAAGCTACCCATACATAGCTTGGCAATATGATGTGTTACAGGAAAATGAGTCTGAGGTCGCAAACAAAGAATTTTGAGATACCATCATATCCAAAAAATGTAGAATCAGGCAGATTCCAGCGATGGTTAACTTTAGGATATCTAGTTAGTACTTCTATATCTTTTATGTATGAACAAATAATTAGCGATATTTCTGTGCAGTAATCACTAGTAAATAGTTAAACATATTGCCTTAGAATGTCCTATGAACTCCTTATATATCTAGTCAGTACACAGTGTTGAAATTTGGTAGACATATTCAGAAGACTAAAAGGATCAATCAACTCAAACATGAAAAAGTATCCCACAAAGAGTTCTTGTGATTAAAACACATTAAATAATATCAATTGTGCGAAGTATAACTCATTTTTTTAACACAACACAGACGGATGGGAGTAGTATCAGGCATGGAAATCAATGTTATTAGGTTTGCCTCGATACTCAACCAAAATCAAGCCTTGGCCTAAATTCCGAATTCAAAGATTTTCTTTTATAAATTGGGTATATTTGAATTCATCTCGTCGATTATTCTTCCGCAAGTGTCTCAATATGAAATAAAAGCTTTTGGCAAAACATTATTCTCGTAGCTATATAAGGAAATATGGTTCAGTTATAAATTGTAGCGAGGCCAAGACAAAAGTCTGTTTCTACTCCCTCCATAGATTATCCTTGTACAAGTTGCTCTTTATATATTGGTACCTGTTGTAAACGGTCGTTCAAACATGTACAATTCGCCTTCACTAATCCTCTCAAATAATCCACATTTAAAGTTAAAATGAGGTTGAAATATAGAACGGAATAGACATCTTGAATCAAATAAGTACCAAATATTTTCACATATAGTGATATACCAAGTATAGTTATCCTTTTTATGCCAAATTTATCAGAATTTACTAAATGTGTAGAGGAGATGTCGATTGTACATTTTCTCACGCCCAAACCCATAAATCAAAATACAAAATGTAGTGGAAACCCACTTTATATATAAACACTGAAGGAGTCAAGGCCACAAACCTTACACAAAGTAAAACAAGTTTATTTCGAAATTGCTATATCACTTCTTGAAGGAAAATGACAGGAGATGAAGGGAACACATAGTATTTTGGCATCGTACTTATAATTATTATCATCATCATTATCAACATCATTATTATTATATACATTCAACAATAACGTTTGAAACAACTAATAATCGTTTTATATATATATATAATATTTCCCTGTCATATTTAGATTTGTTTTCCGTTTGAGGAGTATTCGAGGCGATGCATTAGTAACATTTAATGCATTTATCCTAACCCTTGGCATCTATCGCTCTTATGCTTCAGGTCCCCAACACATTTATGCCCATCGAAAAATAGGCGATATTAATGGCGAATATGTGGTAAATATCCAATCAAATATGAACAATAGACCATTGGGAATAACAAGGCTGACTCCCAATCTATATATATATGCTTTCAAGTAGACAATCCCTGGCATTTTTAAGACCGTTTATAGAACGTACTTTCGTCCTTATTTTTGTGAGAGTGTTGTTATTTTAACCCATATTTCAGCTAAACATATGATGGCCAGTATGGTACTATTTAGATTACAATATAATCAATTCTGACTGAAAACACTCACGAAAAATTGCATAGATTTTCAGATCGCAGATTTTCAGTATACCGAGGGGCATCATAGTTTGATTTCAGTGCTTTTCAGTACATTTGACTGTAAAATATTCAGCACATTTTATTTTGGTCAATTTTCTTTGAAATAATGGTGTATTATTACTGGCAACAAACAGCACAGTACATTGAGGACCTGAGCCATTCCCGTGAACATAGACTTGTCGTCGTTGTTGTAGCGCCTTTGCCCTATTCTGCTGGGTCATGGAACTAGAAGCGCAAAGGGATGGGAAACGTGAGTGGAAGGGTGACAAGCCAGCTACCCTGTAGGGCGGGGGCTGCTATACATGGATGTATGGAGGAGGCACGGTAATAATAATTGTATAGAATATAGAATATGTCTGTATAGCGATGGACACAGCTGGCTAGGCTCCCCTGTGGAAGCCCACTCTTTGCTACGCTAGTTACGCAAGGCCAGTAGATAGGGACTAAGGGCAACTACCATACGCTAAAGCGTCGTTTTACAGGAAGCAGGCTTTAACAGGAAGTTCCACAATAAATCCCTCGAAAGAGGTGTTTGCAAGTTCAGCCCTTGCCGCAAATGAACTAAAAGCCATCACGTTTATCTTGACAAGAATAGGGGAGGGAGGATGAAAGTAGTGAAAATTCCAACCTTATTTTAGAATTTAGATTCAATAATTAAATCTCAATAATTCAAATCCGTTTTAAAATAATAAAGCAAATTCAATTTAAATGTTTAAAAAACCTTTGTTTGTATTGCCCCTAGTGGAAATTTGTGGAACCTCCTATCACAATTATCAAGTATCTGTGGCGGTCATGGAAAAATATATCATCATTCTTCTTTAATGAAATATCAAAGATGACAGATTGATACTTTACAATTATTACACCGCGTATTCAATATAAATAATGGATATGAGTAATAAAAGACCATCAAAGAATCAACATGATCATTTGTAAATAATATTACTCAATGTGTGCCAAATCAATTGAATCAAATCTGCTGAAATAAGTGATCTTGATGAATTATTTGTCTCACAAGGTTACATTGAGGATTAAATATATTATTTTATGTAATAATTTTATATTCTTCTATTTTCATATTGGAACCAGCACCATGTTGTTTGTCACCGGAGCTTTGTTAAGTTTCAATTTTATATGCACCTTTGGAGTATGGAAGTTTAATTCGTTTAGAAACTTTAATTGCAGCCTTTAGTGTATCATTGAATCGATATTAGGTCAGTGGAAATTATAGTCATTAAAATAAATGGGAGTGGACTGTGCAATCTTATGTTAAGGAACACAAAGAATACCGATTTGAAAGAAAAGAAGGGAATATCTTTACATAAAATATAGGGAATGGAAAATGGCGACAGAAGAGAGAAAAAGCAACAATTCAATACAAGCAACATTCTATCAAATCAACTATCCAATATTCATAAAAGGAAATATACTGGAAACAATGATTGAACCAGATTGAATCAAGAATAACGAAGCAAATGTGTCACAACATACATTCACTGGTACATCAAACTGGTAAGCAAATATCCCAAATACCTAATGGTGCACAGAAGGTAATGGAAACAAAGTGCACTCATCTCAGACAGACAACAATAGGGGAGTTGTATATGCCACTGTGCACGTCACATACAACGCTTCATTACCTTTTCAAGTCAGACTTTAAATAGCCAACCATATTTTCTCATTAAACCTTTAGTTTCCAAATTCTCAAAAAATAGTATCTCTACAATCCAAATGTACCTTCGTCTGGGATATAGTCTACTACCCATGATGCTTTGTGACTCAAAAAATCCAATGTGGCGTTTATACAAATCCCTTATTATTGGGTGTCAAATATTTTGAATTTTCTAGAAGCCCAAGTCACGCTTATAAGCCTACTGTTATCATATTCACGTACACTCGCTCCATGGATTTCACTCTAAGTGGGTAGCTAAGTTACACCTGAAGCTTTGGTCACCTTTGGTTATATATAAGTTGCATTATAAATAGAGTGATTAAATAACTCGAGTAATTCTCCATACCACGGTAAGTCCCTATTTAGTCTTCTTAGGTTTTAGGATGGTTATTGTAAATCACTTTAAAATTAGATTTATCATTCTTCTAATTCATTGGTGGAGTTGTGGGATTTACGTCCTTATTTTGTTAATATTTATATTACATTTAATTCATTTTCAAAGGTTAATACAACAAGCAATTACTGTTAACCGAAAGGACCTATGTCGACGGAAGTACTGAGGTTTTGGACTCCTCTGATATAGGTCTCTGGATGACATGTACGTTCTCCGTGGTACTGAGAATTGATCTTGGTAACTGAAAGGTGCTATAAATATTCCACCAGGGAGGTCGATCAGAGGGAGTGGCATCAGGCCATATACTCAAGGCTTAGGCGTTAGCCTCGATCTATACAAAAATAGCAATAAATGTACCCTCCCTAACCAGGCAATTAATTATTGTCATTTTCCTCCTGATTTTGTGATACTTTGCGATTCTTTTACATACTTATACCAGGACCTTTAATGAATCAAGTTAAAATATAATTTTTTTGATTATGAAACCCCACAAAATCCCATCTTTATTCCTTGTGATATCATAAAGATTAATATTTGGATATGGTATTAAATAGCCACCTGTACTGTTCAAGCATCTAATCTTTTATATTGATATTGTGGAAATATTATAATTGTAAAATGGGTATTTGTGTGAAACTGCCAGAAATCGTACAATTTGCCTTCTACAATCGTGGCAAAAATCTCAAATTTAAGACAAGAATAATGTTTAAAATTTGGTTCGACATCCCAACAGATTGATAGAATCAAGGCAATCTCAAATACATTCAGATATGCCAAGTACAGCCCATTTTTCAGTCAAATTTAGCAAATTTGTATAGATCTGCCGATTGTACATTATTTTCTTTAAAAAGATCTAACCCATGTATTGAATACTTCTCCCTATAGATCTGTACCCCTCCCTGGTGTATGTAACAAAGGGTAAAATAGCCAGCATGTATTCCTACTCGACCTGCAGTATTCCAGCCCCATTCCTCCCCTAGTATCTAGATTACCAACCCAGCAAATAATTAATATATTATTATATTCTTATAATGTATTCTTTAGGATTCTTCATCCTTACTCCCACATTCACCTGCTTAATATCAATAATAATTACCAGGCTTTGGATAAAATGTTAAGAGTATCATCACACTCACACCAATTCCAAACATTCCAATGCACTATATAATTATCCTGTTTCAACGGGTTAAAAATCCTCGTCCACTCTTACGCGTTAATAAATGTAAGGGTTATCCCAATGTAATTAATTGCTATACTTTATATGTTACCAATGAGTTAACTGAGGACCTATGTTATCTTATATTTAAAAGCTGACCATTCGTTTTATCATAATACTTTGTCAAAAAATACCATGGATTACTATATATACTCGTGGGGAAAATATCCCCCAATGCTTCTCTCTCCCCGTTTTATGATAACTATTATTATCATATTTATCATGACAATAACGTCCCTATTCCTTAGTTAAGACTGCCTTTCACACCGAACCCTAATTAAGAATATATCTTAATATGTAACAATTAGTATTATTTAAATATGTGTGATGCGTTTCAGGGACATGAGTCATAAGTCGCAAAAAGTAGATTTTGAGATACCATTATATTTGAAAAGAGGATATCAAGCCGATTCCAATGGCTGTAAACATTAAGGACATTAAAGATGTATTTCTATAATAATTTTAAGTTTGATATTCGTATTTCTGAAAAAAAAAGTTTTCAATATTTTTGGGTGAACAATTACTAGTAAAGTACGTAAATGTACTCCATAGGATGATCTTGGAAATGCATGGATATATTTAATACACTATCTTGAAATTTGGTTCACCTATTCATAAGACCTATTTAACTAGATACTCCAAAAATGAAAACATTCCAAAAAGGAGATCCTGTGAATAAATGACTTTCAAAAATATGAATTTTGCGACTTGTAGCTCGTTTTCCTGAAACATATCACATTTTGTTACATTGTTTAGTCCTAGGTAGCCGCTCTGTCAGCATTGCTTATTTTCCCATTAAACACGAGGGCATGTGTAAGTGTGTACGTAAAGTTATTAATAATGTTCGAGATCACGAGATGAGCATGTAAAATGGTAAAAAAAAACTCAAGAAAAAAATGATGAACTAATAATAATAAAAATAAGGAGAAAAAAAAATAAAAAGAAGAACACAAAGAATCCTCAATGAATAATAACAAGAATGATATTATTAGAGAACTTGCCGTAATAGTAATAAAAAGTAAAATTAACATAGGGGTGTATAACCGCGGATGAATAGGCGTGATAATGCGAGATTATGGCAATGCCAAGAATTTGAATGTTATTTTTGCTGCAGGGTATGACTTCTCAGGCCTCGCTCTCCTCAATGTGATATATACCCCCATAACGCGAATAACGTCATTTTTTTTGTTAAATTGTACCAACGTTATTTTTAGTTCAAACCGAATACGAGCATAATATATATATATACATACATATATGGGATGAACACGGTCCGGCAACTTGGAAACACAATTGCTGTTCAATCAAATGCCGCTTAGATGAACGCTGCGCTGCGTATTTTTATCTTTATGCAATTTTTTTTTCTTTAGTGTGGTTATTTTTCTTCACCTGCTTCCTTCATTCCGACACAATAATAATATAGGTATATTTTCTTGGTTTAGCCTTGACCCATTCACAAACAGCAGTGACCACAGTGTATAATAAACATATTACATATATATAATATGTTGTATCTTATACGTTATACATCAGAATTTTCCATATCAAGGGTGGTTCTATCGTGGCTCACTCGTTTGCTGGAGGGAGCTTGGATTTGAAAGGTGGTACTCTGCTTTTGTTCTAGCAGAATACTCTGGTTCCGAGTCTCCTCCTGTATGGCCGCTAGGACAGTGACGACAGTATGTAGAAGAGTCTGATTTTGTGACATAACTCGTCTAACATGGTCTATATCGTCTTTCATCTTCTCGTCATCTTTGGCAGCACCCTGCAAGCAAGCATATGTCAAAATAGGGTGAGAAGAAGTTTGACGTATTAATGCCCTTGTCCACAAAGCCGATTACTCATGCTATCTTGCGCTGCAAGAGGAGGACTCTTTTCCACCCAATTCTGTGGGAATAGCATGAGAACTGCATGGAAATCACATGAGAATCGCATGTGAATCGCATGAGAATCACATGGGAATCGCATGAGAATCGCCTTAATGGATTAGGGCCTTTATACCTGATCCAAGTAATGTGGCAGTGTTGAGCAAAGGCCAACACTATTTTGTACCACTTTCCTGCATAAATAAAAACAAATCATAAAAACAACATATTGTTGTGTTAGGAAGCCTCCAGGCTTCTCATCCAGTGGGGATTAGGAGAGGAGAGCGTTGGAGAGAGAGAGAGACAGAATGTATAATTTAAAGCCAAAATACTGTTAATATCAAACTCTAGTACCTCAATTTTACAAGACACTTCACAGTTATGTGTTTATCATGATATATGCTTCCTTAACTTCCTTTTATTACTTGTGCATGAACTCGATATGTTCTTTCTCTTGATATTATAAATTTCTTCTTCTCAGCAACTTTTGAGAACAGTGTACTTGTTACATAATGTTGGAGTGCTGAATAAAAATATTAAAATACAACACCCAACACTTACCTCCGCTCTTCCCACTCTAATCAAACCCATTCAAGCCACATTCTCCCTTTTTTTATTGGCCTTAGTACATTTAACAATTTCATTAGAAAAAGACGCATAACCATTTACATGATTATTTCTGTGCATTGCCAAAGATACCTAATGATGATTTAATATTGAGCATAATAAGTAAACCTACAAAAGGCGATTTAATTATTCCAAAAAATTACCAAGATACTTTGTCCACATCTTTTTGTTTCATTGATATACATTACATAAATAACATCGTTACAGATTCGTATCTTTTCTACATATTGGACTTACTTGTATATGTTATATTGCACTTACTTGTATATGATATATTGCACTTACTTGTATATGTTGTAAGCGCACGTCCACGAGTCGCAGAGTGCGGGAGATGGCATCAAGCTGTGGGATCTGTAGGAGCTGGATCTGCGTGCCTCCCTCACCACTCACCGAGGGCGGCCTAGGGGGTCTAGCCCCGCGGCCCTTCCCACCTCCACCCCGCATGCTCATACGCCTCCGTAAACCACGTTTATTATTGCCCCCGCCGGCCGGCTCCCGCCTTGTCCCGTAATCATTATCTTCTTCTTCATCTAGAGATATAACAGTAAATTATGGATAGATATAACGGTAAATTATGGATAAATAACGGTCAATAATAAAAACTGATTAATAGAGAAGTGACAATAGATAATGGAGAAATAACGACTGATTAATGGAGATTAAATGATCATATAACGAGGTCAATTATAAAATGC
The DNA here is from genome assembly GCA_942159475.1 of Sthenelais limicola. NCBI lineage: Eukaryota > Metazoa > Annelida > Polychaeta > Phyllodocida > Sigalionidae > Sthenelais > Sthenelais limicola. The sequence goes on from OW804095.1 coordinate 34,787,659, forward strand.
AAGCATGTAGATGGAGCCAATTACAGATGGGTTAGATTTAAGGGACTGTTCATAATTAACCACGGGGGGGGGGGGGGGGGGGGGGGGAATGCGGATTTGCGAAGAATTCTTGTGCAAAATTTGTCCCCCCATGACCCCCACCCACATCATTGTAGTTCTGAGTCTCGGCAAAAAATGCCCCCCTTTCAGAGTCCGTACCCCCTCCTTGAAAATTCCGCCCCCCCACTCCAGTGGTTACAAACGAACAGTCCCTAAGGAGACTTCAACACTTCTATTTTGAAATAAATTTAATTGAACGCACTTTCACAATTATATATTATCTATAGCACATTCAAATAAAGAATAATGGAAAATATAATGTACTCAACAATTACATTATAGTCGTCTCCCATTTTTGTAAAGAAAAAAAAAAAAAGGTGAAACAAAGACGCTATATATATGATGTATTCATTTTTTTGAATGAAAATATAAATAAGAATATATTTCTAGACTCTAAGACTCACCTGCGTATTCGGGTTCTGTATTTACGTTCATAGTTTTTACCTCGAACACACCTCCGTCACCCATATTGACGGAGTCTTTGCCTGCAAGAAAACAGAATAAATCCATGTGTTAGTGATTACAAGAGAAAATTAGGCTGCTTTTAATATACACTAGTTCACAATAATACCTGTCTCAAAAGAGTTCTATTCTCTCTATTATTCTAACCAAATCAATAGGCCAGTGAACCATGTAGGGAGATCCTCGTCACTCCTCTCCACCTACACAGAATCAGTTCAACATCGCTATATGGGTCAGATCGTTAGATAATGTACAATTGGCAGCTCTACACATTTAGGCAATTTTGCTAAATTAGGCTGAAAAAATGATGAATACCGGGGATATCTGAGTATAGTTGGTGTCGCGTTATCTGTTTTGCTATGTTAAACTGCATTTTTGAAGACCATTTCTGTCTTAAATGTGGATTATTTGAGAGGATTGGTGAAGATGAATTGTACATTTTCTCACGATCTGACCCATACATTTGTCATGGACATATCTATCCCCCCCTCATTACAAACGTAATCGCGTAAAGTTTGAATTTAAAGAAGCTTTATATCAGATATGATTTTAAACTTCTCTAACCAGTTAACACTGTGTATTGACAAGGGCAATTATAGTTCTCTACGGGCATTATTTGCTCTCTAATGCCCTCCCATGGCATTATAGCTCTATAAGGCAAATTACAGCACAATATTGTGATTAGGAAATTGATGCTATTTTAAATCCGTAACAGTGCACTTTTTTGTGATGACAAACATAACCAATTCAAATAGTCTACCAAGAGCCCATATCCCATTATGCCAATTGACCTCAATTGTATTGTTTGTCATTTGTTTACTACAAAGTGCTTTAATATAATATTGGTTGATGTAACTTGTCTGAGGATATAATACATTGTATACAAATTCTAAATAAAAAAAACTGAGACTGATCTATTTTGCCATTACTCAAGTGCCTTATCGGCGTCAAACACAAATCCCCTATTGTACCCACATAAATGGCGGTCGTTGCCATTCTACCTATTCATTCCCAATTATCGCCCACTGCGCTACCACCGCGCCACTATGCGGCAGAACGTGGTACCTCAAAGGGACACTTCCGCTCCCGGATCGCCATCTTGCGGGTGACTTAGAAGACAGTCTTCTTCTTTATCTCGTCCTAACAGGAGTGGGATTTCCGCCGCGGGATACCATTATACATGTCATACATCATAAACCTTACGCAGGGCCATGTAAAGGCTATAGGCGGGGGAAGCTTTTTTACCTTGTAATTTATAGTATTATAGTGCCGTTAAAGACTAGTACAGCAAGGAAAGCTTATTTACTACTTACTCTAAATTACATCTTGCTCTTGGTGTCTTTTACCAGTACACTCTGAGAGAAAGATGTGTTAAGCGCCAATTAAGGCTGGAGCTAACAGTTAATCCTTGTTTCTTACAAAACAGTCTTTGTGCTTTTGGGAAGCGCCATTTTGACTCTCAGTTAACATTTGTTATCTTTTCCAACCCAGCTAACAGTCATTTGACCAATTTTAGAGGATTTGATCAGGTTAATTTTGTCACAGGGCTTCCTTAAAGTCCACATTTATGATTTCTGAGGCCCGCTGAAATCCTTTCCTGCGGTGGCTTCACTTATTATCGCTCACCTACGGCCGTTTCCTCCTGAACGATTGGATTTCCAATTCTTGTATAAACATGTAACAGCAGCAGAATATTGATAGATTTAGTCCTATAAATCATAATATGAGTGAATTTATTGTGAATTTTGTCTGGTAATAACTGATAATGCTGCTTTAACCTCACTATTCATCACCACTGTTGTTCTTCCTGGTGGTAAAGCCCAGTAAACTAATCCGTCTCAGATCATATTCCTTGATCTATTAATGGCCAACCAGGGATCATCAGTCTTACTCAAAGAAGGTGTTATTTCACCAGCCTTTCTGCCTGGTTGCCTCCCAAGGGTAGCTCAATATAAACAATACTTGTGTTGGATATGCTTCAAGGCTTATGCTTGGGGCTGTTGCATAACAAATCCCTATACTAAATGTTGTTCTTCCTTTCCTTGTAAAGCAGCTTGTAAGGCACCGAATTGTCTATACAGACTGCTATTTTTTATTCCTAGAGTATAGGAATTTCCTACATAAGGAAGGAAACATAGCTTATAGCCAGGAATATTTTATATAAGGTTAAAATATGCAACAGGCCTCTTGCCTAGCGAGCTGGCCAAGCTAGTGAATTCATGGGGGAGGGAGGGAGGGAGGGAGAGTGTAACCTTAGGGGGATTTCTGTCCCTATCAATCACGAACAATTATTTTCTTTGGTTGTATAAATATGTAGAGTGCTGGCTGAATCAATGGAAATTATTCATTTGTCGGAATTGTTTATTTACCATGTAGGCCATCAGCTGAGCCTCAGAATATGGCTAGAAAATGATTTTCGTTCCGGATTTTGGGCACTACTTTTTGACACCAGTTTCCAATTGCTAATACTATATATTATAATATCCCAAAAGTTCTCCATGATATTCGTGCCAGTTTTTGAGAAAATGAGCAATCAATCAGACAGTGCAAAGCCTATGGAGCTTATGGTCTGGCTTCATTTTTAATGGTAATTTTAATAGTCCATCATTTATTTGGTAAACGTTGAATTCTCGGTCCTACTAAATTTTTATGATTGATTCAAAATCTCCAGAATCTCCTGATTTCGAATCTGCCAATTTCCACTTTGCAATTTTTGAGGAATTTTAATTATTGATGTTTGAAAAAAAAAAGTTAAAAAAATAAATAATTAATCAATGAATAAATTATCTAATGGGTTTAGAATCAAGTGACTGATATGAATTGATAGGAAATGATGTCCCCTACAACTGTTTTTATTTGACCTAATATGTCAGTGCATTATTTTCAGAGTTATTTGCAAAATACCTCACGATTAATGACCTTTGACCTTGACCTTTATGAGGCATTTTGCTAATAACTCTGAAAATAATGCACTGACATCTTAGGTCAAAAAAAAACAATTTTAGGGCACAGTATTCTCTATTGATTGATATCAGTCACTTCCTTCTAAATATAGAAGATAATATTTGTTATTATTTATTTATTTAATTTTTTACATTTTATTTTCCAAACATAGAGAACTAAAATTCCTCAAAAGTTAGAAAGTTAAAAATGGCAGATTCAGAATCAGAAGATTCCGGAGATCTGGAATCAATAAAAAAAGTCATTGGTATACCGAGGATTCAACATTCATCAAATAAATGATGTTCTATTAAAATGACCATTAAAATGAAGCCAGACCGTTGGCTCCATAGGCTTTGCACTGTCAGAAACAATGCCCAATTACTCAAAATCTGGCAGGAATTGCATGGAGAACTTTTGGGATATTATAATATAGGGTATTAGCAATAGGAATCTGCTACTAAAAAGTAGTGCCCAAAATCCGGAACGAAAATCACTCTTTTGGGGTACAGCTGATGGCCTAATGATGGAATTTATGAAGCGAACTATAAGAATATTTCCTCGTTTTGTTTTGTTTTGTTTTGTGTTGAGTTTAGAAACTCATTTATACTGAACTAAGCCAGGCTAATGTACAGCTTTGTGAAGCGTCATAGGCCAGGCCAAATTACAGTTTCCTGTACCCTAACAATAGATTCCTATGGCTTTGTCAACAACACATACACTTACAAGTGGATCCAAAAAGTCCCAAACGAGACCCCAAGTGAACCAAATGAGACCCCAAGTGAATCAAATGTTAATTTATTTGAAGGGCAACTTGTTTCCAATTAGCATACAATTAGACAAGTACCGACATATTCACTCATTACCGTTTAAGCCCTAGTATACATGGGTCAGATCTTCAAAAAATATAAAATCGGCAGGTCAACACATTTAGTAAATTCTGCTAAATCAGGTTGAAACTATGGTCAATACTACAGCTAGGCATATCTGAATCTATTTGTTTATGTTGAACTGTATTTCGAAATTCACTTTTGTTTTAAATTTGAATTATTTCAGAGGGTTGGTGAAGGCGAATTGTACATTTTCTGGCGATTTCACCCATATGTCCATTACCACGGCCGCCTGAAGTACTCTTGGTGTACCCGCATCGCACGGCAAATACCACAATGTTAGTCGTCCGGCCGGCCTGCCATGGCAATAACCTTTACTCACTAAATTGTGAAGACATTTGGAAGATTCTACAACAGGTCCTATGGAACATATTTGACCCATTCATTCAATTCATTTCATGTTTGGCCCATTCATTGACTTAAAGCGCATGTAAAATTAGCGCAATGGGACATGCTGTAGGCTGGATATGTTATATATGTAAGTAGTATAAGGCACAGGAGCATGTGCTCAGGTACACGGCTTAACATGATAATAATGATAATAGGAGATTTGTATAGCCGCCATTTTGAATTTTGATTCGCATGGAATTATGGGACTAATGGTACAGTATAAAATCTATGGAAAACATGCCATGTTAAGCATGGACTATGTATCAATGCTCTGATGTCAATATCAGTGTTATACATGTTTACATAACACAAGTCCCCATCTTTCCCATCATGCATTTGGTTTTCATAGCTCATTTACTCAAGCTATAATATTGGTGAAAATATTCTTGCAATTTTCGATGGAAATGTTGCCAAATATTTTTATATCAGATTTCATCAGAGTCCATCCCAGAATGCAATGTGACAGATATGCGCAGTGGCACATGGAACTCCCCTATTGACGAAGAGAACTCTACGACTAGGGAAGGTTGTGACTCGTACCTGCCTAAACAGAGTCAATTGAGACCACTTTGTATTGAAAGGTAGACAGAGAAGAGAAATGTATTATGTCACGATCCATAACGCAAACTTATATAACGTTACGTAATATCACCTAATGATATGTCATATATTACCAAATATTATTATATAAGGTAAGATTTAATTATGAATATTGTATTAATTATGTAAGGTGACTAGGGCAAGTCTAGTCTATTACAGTTAGTTCAGGGAACACTCCATAGGGGGTCACCCTGACCCTCCTACGGGTTCAACCCAACTTTAGAGTCCCTGATTGGTCAGCCTAATTATATTTCCATTGGTTAATTAACTTAGGAAGGCTGACCCATATAATAATCACCCCTTCTCCTATTGGTTTATACACACGACCCCCTGTGGTCAAATACTTGATAAGGTATACGATTGGTTATGTATATGTAATGCATATGATTGGATAATAATCACGCATGCGCACGCATGCGCACTGAACATGTAATATGATATATAAACTCATGTTTTAAGAAAGTTAATAGATTTAAAGTATCTCTCATCCCATAACCATACCCAACACTGTTAGTCTTAAGACTTTCATTTTTTCATTTTTACTCTTTGTAACAAACTCATCTATTATTGTAACGACCTAATGCAAGTAAGACGGCATTCACAGGAAGATCTGACCAACCAAGTTGTAAAAACATCATCGATTACAATAAAAGAATTTTTGAATTTAATTGAATTGAATTGAAGTATGGAGAGGAGACTGGTTTTGTGTAGGAACTGTTGACTGTAAGTGTCTGATACAGTAAAGAATCAAAGTATTGTTATATAATGTAAGGTAATAATAAGGTTCGTGAATTATTTAAAGTATTGTAGTGTTCTCAGAAAATAAAGATTTTGCGAAATAAGGTAGATACAATTTGAAAGATTGGAATATGGCAAGGCATGAAAATAACTACAATAGTGAGTTATGCGTATTGGTAATTGTGATTTAGATGTCTGGCCAATAAAAATATTTTAAAATAAAAACAAATAACAAGAACTAGGCTCAATATAAAGCCCTCGATCCACCCAGCCCCCATTCACTAAATACATTATCTGCATGGGTGGTATGCGACAGACAAGACCATCCATTCATTGCACCTGCAATATTAGGTTTGATTTAGATCGGTCACTCGGTACAGCCATTGTTTGTTATTGTCTTGTGTGGAAAAGCTCCCTAACATGTGACACAATATCATATGGACAGTGTAACAATAACATGTCAGCGATCCCTCATGTGATATGCATTAAAGCTGTATTACCTACAGAATCTGCACAAGAGAACTTTTTTTGGCTCATCAATTATTTGATACACTACATTAAATGTACCATGAAATAGACATTTTGAAAATACAATAAATATTGCGTATTTTGTGTGCATTGCTAGAAAAATAAGCACTTTCCCACCAGTTAAATAACTCTTTGAGTTTTTTTTTCTTTTTCTATCAACTTTGAATATTGGTTTGATTCAGGGCGATAGCTTTGTACAGCAATTGTTTGTTATTGTCGTGTGTGGAAGACCTCCCTAACATGTGATACAATATGACATGAACAGTGTTACAATAGCATGCCAGAGATCCCTCATTTGATATGCAGTAAAGCAGTATTACCTACCGAATTTGTACAAGAGAACTTTTAGGGCTCATTAAACATTTGACACAGTGCATTATATGTATCAGGTAATTAGGAGGTTTGGACAGATATATTCTGTATTATCTCCGCTTCCATCACAATGGAATGGAACGATTTAGGAAGAGATTATTCTCTTTTGATGCCCTCTTTGGTTTAGAAACTTCACAATACCATGCCATTTTTGTATATCATATGGGTCAGGGTTTTGGAAAATGTCCAATTCGCCTAATAGCCCACTTTTAAGACAAAAATAAGGCTCAGAATACAATTCAATATAACTAAACAGATTCTTACAATAAAAGCAATACCAAATTTACCCAGATATCTCTAGTATTTATCTTGTTTCAGGCTAATTTAACAGAATTGATTGAATGAGTAGAGCTGCCGATTGTATATTTTCTGACTATCTGACCATATACACATAATTTCAGCATAAATAGTTCAAATATACATCCATTATGACTAAATAATATTGCATATATTGAAACCAAGAGAGAATTATAGTGAAAATACTTACCATCCTTCTCTAGTTTTTCTCGTTCTAACTTGAAAAGATAGCGCCTGACAAGTCGCTGCAGGATATCTACATACGAGGTCTCTGGTGCCTCTATGTTCAGGCTTTTACATACGTTCTCACGACGGATCTACAACAGAACAACAACACAGCTTACACACCAGCATCACAAACACCTCCATAATGGTGGTCTTTCACCAACCAGTTCTTACCCTTAAATCTTGATCGCTTTTTAAAATTTATATAAAAAAAGATTAACAAAGAATTAACAAAATCAACAAAAAAAAGAGCTAAAATCGATTGATTCAGGGAACTGTGCCTCCTTCAGTTATGATCATCCAATTTCCATTTTTGTTTTTCGAAATATTCAAAAAAACGATCAAAGCGTAATTAGGTAAAAGGTTGGTGGGAGGACCCCCATAAGCGTTGAGAGATCGGGAGAGTGGGAGAGAAAGGGAGAGAAGAGAGAGTGAGAGAGCGAATGAATCAATTCTAAATCGGTTGTGTCTCTGTGTTAGTCGATACAAGGACGTGTCTATATGAGGGCGTGGCAACAGGCGTTAGGCTTAGTCTCGTTACTACTTATAATTATTTGTTATAATTATTCACATCCATGAAAACATCGTCATCTATTTGTTTATCACATGAAATTTAGAGCAATGAAATGATACTTAAAATATACAAAAAATAATATGTAAATTATAAACAAATACAGTAAAAACTAGATTGAGCTGATTAGACCGAGACCATTATGAGGTAGCCTGGGATTGTATATACAAGTGTAGCGAGACAGACCTGGTAACACAGAGTGCAATGCTTGATGCCACTCCCTCTATAACCTACATCCCTGGTCAAAGCAATCTTCATAGTCTGGCATACATAAGTATAAGCAAGACGCTACTACGCGCTCTCTTTACATTGGTTCTGAGGTGCTTTCAAACAACAACAAATAGGGGAGTAATATCGATGTTATGAATATTAATATCCTTCTTATTCAGTTACTCTATATAATATCAGCGTAAGGAAGAAAGTATATAAGTAGCACAAATCTAATGATAAGTTTGACAAAATGACTATTGTTTCTAAGTAGAATTGAAAATGACTATATATACACTCAATCAATGCAGAATGACTGAAAGGGGATGCGTAAAAAAGACACACTGGACAGGAAAAATTGTGAAATCTTAAAATCGTGCAGGTGAACCAGGCTGATAATCATATCATACAGGTAAGACTTTGCTTCTTCTTGTCGCGTCTAGGAACATGTTAGTGTTTTTAGCTGCTGCCTTTTCCCTTGTGCGCCTCGCGTTTTCAAAGTGTGCCAAACTTTGCGATAATTATTGTTATCAGATTCAAATCATCATTCGCCACTTACCTTTTGGTCAAAATGTTGCTGAAAACATGCTTCTAACGAGGAATAATATTCAAAAGAACTTTGATTATATTAGGACACACATATTTACATGCCAATATAATCAAACTTGGGTTTCGTTTCGTCTTGGAAAGTGAAAGTGCTCAAGTGGTGAAACCGGAAGTGGAACCGGAAGTAGAACCGGAAGTGGAACCGGAAGTGGGGTGATTTTGTCAGCACAAGTAACAACTCGTGCCTTGAGATACATATATGACTTACTGGATGTCGGATGCATATAGAAAAGCCTGGCCATGACACAAATTTGAACAATACCTACAGTAATTAATAAAGCCTGTTCTTATGATTTAAGATTACTTCTCTTAAATAAATTATATCTTCCACCCTTATCAAAAACCTGAATAAGTTGGTGTAAGTTGGTGTAAGTGATAGGCATGCCTTAACCTCACTAAACTGAAATGGCAAATGCCACTCACATTGTAAAGCTAGGTCAAATTAAACATTAAAATAAAACCAATGTGCTCCCCAGGATCCTAATGGTAATCCACCAATAGTTAATCCAGGAATATTCCAGGCGATAGAATGTCATTGCAGTGGGTGGTCAGGACAAGGAATCCATAGTTTACTCACAAATACCAACAACTAGCACAACCACTGGGTAATTGTTGGGAATCCTGGACTTTATGGAAATTATTTCCTGCATTTTTGTTTTTGTTAGTGCTCAGGAGGCCCGTATATTCTACAATCTTGGAAGATTACAATCTAGAGGAAGTCCACTTGTCCTCAGGAATACCACCAACTAAAAAACTACAATCAGTATGGTAAAACCACCAACCATGAAAACTACCAACTAGAATAAAATCTCCCTTGAATGCATGGACGTAATTGTGGTCAGCATTAAATAGTTTCCAATATTTCTAACATTATTATGAAATAAAATAAATAACAAGTGGTAATATTGAAGCTGGTAGGTAGTTTTCCATGTTGGTTCGGCTGGTTCACTGATTGGCAGTTTTCCGGACAGGACTTTACACAGTTGGTAGCTTCCGCTTGTATTTTTACGATGATATTTTCTTGTATGGTATTTTCTTAGTGATTGATTCCCAGACAGTTGATTTACAAACCATCGAGACTTTCAGTTATTTTCCAGATGGTAGCCTTGGTTTGTAGCTATGCCTCAACTTAGTTTTCCTATTGGTAGTTTTCTACTATCATCCCTGAGTTACGATGCAGGTCTATAGACATTTTTTCACTTTGCGCTTCATCAGCACTTCCTCCTGGATGTCTATGTCTTTGATCCTGATTGCTCGTTCATCCTGCATTGCCTCCAGTAGCCTTGATAAGTATTCACCTCCTTGCCCCTCGTTTTTATCATCTCTCCCCTCTCTCCCCTTTATTAGGGTTTACACATTTTCACTGATCAAGATCGATCTCTTCTCTCTGGCTGAGAGTGGTTTGTGGTCATCCTAAAAGCTCCTGAGCAAGCTTGTTTGCCTCAGTGAAAACGAGAGAAAATGAGTGGTTTTATAACTGTTTGTTCCTTTCATTTGCATTAAAAGCAAGAGGAAATATTTGGGACTTTTTGTTAATGGTGACTTATATTTGTCCCATTATAAGCCTAATGTTGCTCCGCAGTGGAATCCTGTCTTATATAACACTAAGCTATCCTTTGTGGCTCACTCTCATGGGTTTGGTTTATATCAGATTTGTTCTGCAAATACATCTTAACTTGAATTCTGACTACGCTAATTCTCAGATTTGTTATCCTTGCTTGAATATATAATATTGAAGGGTTAGACTGCTGCTTTTGTTTTAACATTGTCCTGGCCATGGCAGATTAAGCAATGCTAACCTTCAATATGTATTAGATTTAAGATGCAAAATGGCTTATAAATTAATAAAACTAACTGCTCATAAGAGACTGCAATAAGATCCGGCGGCCATATTGCCAAAATGATGTCCTGACAAGGTTTATATCAACATACCAATTTTTATTGACCTTATTTACATTATACACACAAGGTAAACAGTGAAATCTGCATAAATAAACCGTCGCCATGGTTACTACCATCGCTTTTGTTTGTTAAGAGGTTGCTTTACAAGGGGCTGACACTCTTGCGACTCTTGCATCTTATTAAACAGTTCAAATTCACTAAAGCGACTTTCTTGGGACTCCACTTGCAACAGAAACATGTTACATGAGAGTCACAAGAACATCTTGGGAAATGTAGAAAACTAGACAATTCTAGGACTATATATAGCAACTGTTTATTTAACAAGTGGAGGTTAACATCTTCAGGGCTGTTCAGTATTTCAACTGAGCCTTACCTCTTGCGATTGCTTTGCAATAATCTTTGCGATTTTTACCTGCATTCTATCCCACAATAACTGATGAGATACAAGAGTACAGATGTGACTAGTTGAATATGTACAATGGACATCGTTACAGTCTACCAATTGTAGCATATAGGTTTCTTGCGATATCAAATATAATTAACTATTTCCAACATTTCAGATTTATCATAAAGCTACCTTTTCAGCTGACATCTATCAAGAACTAAATATGTCTGCTACTTGTTCCATGCTTTCCTACCCATCTGAAAGTAATTTGACCTCAATAGGGGATTTGCATAGCCGCTCTTTTGAATCTCGATTCGCATGAAATTATGGGGCTGATGGTACAGTATAAAATTTAAAGAAAACATGCCGGTTTGGCATGGACTATTTATCAATGCTTTAATTTCAAAATGCATGTGTTATACATGTTTCCATAACACAAGCCTCCATCTTTCCCATCATGCATTTGGTTTTGATATATCATTTATAAAAGCTATGATATTGATGAAAACATTCTTACAATTTTCGATAAAAACTTTGCCAAATATTCTTATGTCAGAGTTCATCAGAATCCATCCCAGCACGCAACAGACATGCACAGTGGCACATGCAAATCCCCTATTCTGAAGGAGCTTATTTTGTTGCTTGACTTTCGGGCTTCAAATGCTTCCTGGTCTGTTTTTCGGTGTACACCAAAAAGACTTGATGTGATATTTTTCACTTATTATCACTCATTTTGCTTCCCCAAATCAACTGAAGCTCTGGGCCCACTAAGCCGATTTTCTCATTGGGTTAATTGGCTGACTGATGGACAAACAGCCTGACGATTGGATTCATCTAATATCGACAGGCGACAGTCAGCTGCATTCATTTTTCCTGCTTTCCACTGTCCTGACTGCCCCCTGTTTCTCCTCCACTGACCTGCCTGCACCCTGTTTCTCCTCCACTGACCTGACTGCCCCCTGTTTCTCCTCTACTGGCCTGACTGCCCCTCTTTCTCCTCCTCTGATTGTATCCCCTTAAGATAATCAGCAGAGTATTTTAAGTCATAAGTAACTTGAGTAATTACACGCTGACTACTTTAATCTCTTCAGCTGGAAATGTAGCTTTAAATCAGGCCTAATTGTACATATTGATGTAGCCTGACCCAAGAGTGTTTTCCCCTAGTGGCAGCAACATGTGTGATCTCACAGGAAAATAAGTCAGAATTGCTCTTGTCTCAATTTGTTATATCATTAATTTATTTGTCTTTTCCTTTGCCCATTCAGAGTATAACAAAGTTGTGCTACACTTCTGATCCGAAGGTCTTTCTGTACAAGACAGGAAAAGGACAAAGTGTGAAAAGTTATTTCTGAGGAATCAACATCTTAAAAACCATAAATATTTAAGTTGAAACCAGACCAATGTCCTGAAACATTTAAAAACAGGCAGATTTAACACAAAATATGTTTCTCCCTCCAAGGAGACTTTCCGAGGAATTGATTATTCTGCATGAGGGAATAAACTTTTACAAACAGAAGTGCAAGTTTGGACTCATTGTCAAGTAAGACCACATAATTATTTGTCACACACATCATCGAGTAAGATAACTATGGAGGTTGTGGGATTAAGTCTCTCCTGTTCTGATTGGTAGATAAATGCAAGATGGTTCTCCTGTGCTGTTTAGATGTTAGAGAATATACTCTTATGTACAGACGCCCTCTAATAGGAGGGTTGCATGTGCATCATTATGTGTCTTGACTCACATAGAATTGTGGGAATTGTGTAAATGACTCTATATGCTATGGAGGGACAAGTTGCACATGTTTTTGATTTATTGTTTGCTTGGATTTGAGTAACCATATGCAAAAGCAAAAATATTGGTGGCAGTACATTTCAATCTTTTTAAAAATTTGATTAAATAAATGTTATACTAATTATTGCTAAATATGCATTTAGTACATCAGTACTTTTCTGATCACTTTCTGTCACCACCTATAATAGTAATTGCCTTTCGACACATCAATCACAATTTTAAAAATGTTTCATAGGTATAATTATACAGGTGTGGTATTTATACTAAGGTGGAATACCCTGGATGTTTCCCCCTGTGCATTGCAACAGACACGCAGTGGTACATGCAACACCCCTATAGTGGGTAGATGAAGTTGTTCTGTCTTCAAGTCAAGGTTGTTTATCAGCAGTCTATGGTATATATATGGAGAGTGTGTACAAGCATGTGGCTATAGACTAGTTATAGCACCTTTTCATAGGTCTCCTTTTAGCTCCTGAGTCTCTAGACCAGTCTTAGAACAAAGGGTTCTATAAAGAACCTCCAGAGGGCTCTCCAGGGCAGAGAACCCTCGAGGCGTTGGAACCCTTAAGGAAGGCTGTCGGTTGAATCCGTTTTTGAGGTCACAAACATAAACAATTTAATGTTCTTTTCAAACACATTTGAACAATTCTTGGGGTATGGTCATTTCACCTAATCAACCTCTCTTTCCAAAATGGCTTGACAGGCATGAGATTCAGTGATAATCGTTACAAAGATGTACTAAAAGGTGTACAATCAGACAATTTGTATTCCTAGGTTTCAGGTATTCTGTGGAATTGGCATTAGTCATTCAAGCAGCCTGCTTGACTGCCAAATCCACATAAAGCCCCAAACTCTTGAAATACCTCATTGACTAACACTTCACTGGAGGGATAGACTAGTTCATGAGGCTGTGGGGTTTACCTCTGATCTCACAGGAGTATTTGAGAACATCATGGAACCCCGAAACAACTTATCTTGTATACAACTAAACTTTGTATACAAATAGATATTTTCTATTATGAGGTCTACTTTGAGGCACTAGCGCATATTCAATGGAAGCAGGATGGAAACTTTCATCCAGTATGATTAGTTATACAGCGATCCTCTTTTCAATTTTCATTAAAAACTTAAAACCGTGAAGAATCTTTCCTTCCTTGTAAGGTCATAAGATGCTTCCACCTGCGGTAGTTGAAAAACAGGGGCGGATCCAACATTTGCATTGGGGCATTTTACTTTCATGAATATGATAATAATATTATAATATATCCAGGTGGCAAATGTATAAATTCTGTAAGTTTTGGTTTCTGACCATCATCTGAGGCAGTGGGGTTGCCTTATCGCGCTGCCTCAATCCTATAAACCCATGGTCACTCACAGGGATAGTGCAGCTCTGTTTAATCAAGAACCTTCTTCATGTGTTCTCCACCAGTATATAGCATCACTTAGCAAGATGACATGATCACTGAGAGCACTTATGAAAATAAGTGAACAAGATTCATGATGCTAGACAGTATACTGAAGAAAATATATGTCAGTCAGGGTTTAGGGTTGAACTTAATACCCTCATCCTCCTATAACCCCAGAATCCGCCCCAACACATCGCCCTGAATAAGCTAAGTATAGACTAGAGCGGTCCCCGCCCGCCCACAAATTGTCAAGCTGATAACAGAAAATATTTCTTCTGGAAGAACTTTCTAGAAAAATGATGGTAACTTTCCATGATTCAAATGCGCTATCTTTGTGTGTTGTAAATCATCAAGTATTGGACATAGAAACGTTTATATGATCATAAATAATCCATATAAAACAGCAATATCTCAAGATTGTTATTCATATCATTGCCTAAGTGTTTGAGGTTCATAGAGAAAAGTTGTTGTCAGAGGTTGATGGCCTTTCTGACGAAGATTTCCTTGGAGGAGGAGCTATGGAAAATGTTGTCCTTTTGATATGAGCTTCCTGCTGCAGCTCTTTCAACCTCTTTGCCTCAATCTCCTGCAGCTTGTACATGGTAATGCTCATGGTCCTAACCTCCTCCTGCACCAGAGCCAGCACAGTGACCACAGTGGACAGAGCGTCCTGGTTTTCAGACATGACCCTGCGAATCTGGTCCACATTTGCTCTGGTTACAACTTCCTCTGTGTCAGAGGTTTGGATGTGCTGCAAGCGGACATCAATGAGACGCAGGGTACGCGTTATAGCATCCAGTTGGGGAATGGAGAGAAGTTCCGTGCACATGGGCTCCGTTTGTAGGTTCTGGATATTTAGCATCAATTGTCTCTGGTTGTACTTCCCTGATAAACTCTTCTGTAGCTTTGGTGACAAGAGTTTCTTTTCTATCTGTGGTTCCTGTGGTTCTGAGTCTGGAAGAAATGGTGTTTATTTGGTTTATAATTTATAATTAACTTGTTTTTCATTTTTGGACCTTCACAATTTAGATTATATCACAAACTATGTGTTTGTTACAAACCTGTACATGAACTTCTTAGAAATTGAGTGATATAATTCTTTAAACTTTACACATTGAAATTGAATTGGTAGAAGCTCTTTGTTATAGTGTTTCATGCTACTACCACCATTCGCTGATGACACAAAACATTGGATACAGTCAGTTTACGGACATTCATTGTCATTAATTGCTCCTACAAATTGTGTGGTAGCATTTTTATATTTTCACCCAAGTATAAAGCTGACATCGCCTGAAAATGTACAATTTGCCTTCAACAATTGTCTCAAATAAGTCAAATTTTTAAAAGATCCACTCAAATCTAAATATATTCAGGATTGCCTATTAATCATTTTCAGTCATTTTCAGTCTAATTTAGCAGATTTTATTAAATGTGTAGAACTACTGATTGTACATTTTCTGAGGCCCTGACAACATTAACAATATCTACAGCTGGCAGCCAATCACAAACAGGTTCGTGAATTTCACAGATTAATTTTGACATTGCCCATTATTAAACAAATCTTGGCTTATATTCTGTTGAAGAATGTCAAAAGAAGGAAAATAAGATAGATATAGCTGAATACAATATTTTAGGCTAGACAAGGCAACACAAAAGTGCACTTGTATACATTGTCTGATGTTAGATTCTTATTGGCAAAAACTATCAAACTCGTCGAATGTACTATCGCTGTCTTCCCTCTTTGAGGGGCTTTATCTTACAGGTCATTGATATCTATCTGAAATGTCAACTAAAAAACTAAACCAATTTCCTGTCGTTAATTGCTAAGCTCTTTGATCTACTTGAAAGATATGAATATCTCCAAGATGATTTTTGGTTGTCATGGGGCTGAGATCACATTATGAAACATTTCTTCTGAATGAATTTTTAAAAGCTGCAGTGCTTAATTTACATACCCATGTATGTAGGCTCTGAGGAGTTGGCAACTACTTCTGCTCCGTACTGCCCTCCGTCTTTTCCTAGAATGATTTAACCTTTGCATAATATTGCTCATGGTGATGGTACATTTCAACGGGGAGGTATAAACATAAAGCAGCAGGGCTGTGTACTCAGAAACTGACAATAATTTTGTAATTAAGGGGTTGAAATATCATATTGTTCTAGTCATTGAACATGAGTAGCATCAGTGACGTTTACTAAAGAAATATACATCACAATAAAGTATTAGCCAGCATTTCAAACAAAACCCTGGACAAAGCATATAATATACTAGCTGAATCTTAATATAAATAGTAACCGAGACACAGCCCCATACAAGTTTTATAGCTCCATCCTTGTGTATACCTCCCTGGTTATGTCCAATAGGCGAGTTGCATTGACGCCATTTTAAATTAAAGAATTCTGGGAAATGTAGTTCTCACCATGGAAACACACCATGACATTTTAAATCACTCTTTATTGTACTTTGAAGAGTCATATAATGATATTTTGCAAACGGTTTGAAAGGTCATCGTCTCTTCACTAGATTGGTATCATCTCTGATAACTGGACTGGGATAACTATTAAGTGAATTTTGAAAAACTTTGCACATGTCATGATGAACTACAATCCCTGTCTTCAGACATGCGCAGAAGGCTTCAACTCATTGCAACTTGTCTATTCGAATATTGGAATCATTGAATTGTCAAGAATATACTAAAATAGCCAGAACAACTGAAGTATTTTTTTTTTTAATTTAAAAAAATAAAAAACAGCTTTAGCTCACCATCGGAGTCTGTTCTTTGTCGCTCTAACTTGAAGAGATATCGTCTGACCAGCCGTTGCAAAATATCCACATAAGATGTTTCAGGCTTTTCAATGTTCAGATGCTGACATACATTTTCTCTTCGTGTCTGAAAGCAATTCAAATTTGGCGGTGATGGCCAGGCTTTAAGAGTAAGTCATATTTTCACCTCTCAGTCCTTAACAATGTTAACCTCCCCCTTTGTTCTCTTTGTTTTTTCTTATCGTAAGTTGGCACACTCAGATCAACGAGTCAAGGCTTTCGGCTGCGGGTGCGTTGTTGCATACTCGTATTGCTTTTCTCCGTTGCGCATCATATTGTTGATTTGAGACCTCGGTTTCTTTGTTTTGCTACCATTCGCAAGGTCTGGTTTGGTTTTTATTTAGCTATGTTTATCTTGTGTCCTTACAAATTTAACTAATTAAAAGGAAGGATACTAGAAGAACAAAACAGCAAGTATCTAAAACGAGAAGCCAAAGGGCACTTCTATGTATGGGAAACTCGCGAAGTGGAAAAGAAAGCTTAGGTTTTAATTGACAAGTTACAAACTGGTATTATATCATCTTAATGACAGATTGCAACCTCCAGTACCTATGGGATTATTCTGGTTTATTTTGTAATTTCTTGATTTCCTTGAGTTAAGCATGAAAATGCAACTAAGTTAATAAAGAATGCCGTATAATATATAAACTAGCGAGATGATATTTTTGTAGTGTTTTGTCTTCTTCATATTTTGTGCAAGGCTTATTAAGTAACAAGGGAAAACCAAGAAAATTGGAGGAGGAGGTCTCTTTTTCCACTAGAGTAAAAATGTAAAAACCCAAGGGTGCTGAATAAAATGTAGATGTATAGAAATGAAGAACTAAAGCAAGAAGAATGGGCGAAGAGTAAATGAGTTAAAAAGGTAGAGCGGCCTCTTCAGACAATGAATATATATTCAAGCATATATCCTAAAGTATTTATTCGTCCGCTAGTTTTGCTCTTACCTGGGTTGAGGGCTTGATTAGTGAAGCGAATTTTAGACAAATTAATGATTTTTGAAACATTCGGTGTAGCAATGAAGGCGGAGGTGGAGGAGGAGGAGGAATTTGAGGAACGATTGAATAGATGAATAATAATTATCTGGCCTTTTAAAGAACATGATTCCATGCCAATTAACGATCGAAACTCTTTGAACTTTGAGATGAATAATTATAAATAATAATCATAGTCATAATTATTATCATGGTCACCAGTTGTCACCACATATAACAATTAGTACATTTATAGAAAGTGTTTAGGGTTTCTTTTCATGCAAACAGAAAAATTTAAGGGCCTTATTCTCAAAAGTTATAAAATAATTTGGAATTTGATCAAGTAACCGAGGTTGCTGGCTTCGCAAGGAATGGGGCACATGTGCTGATGTATTTTCAAAGCCTGCCTTAACACACACTCGCTTTTCCTTACGTTTTGTTTGAGCATATTTGAGTGAAGCTTTTCTTGTCCATGGCCCTGAGTGTAGGAATACCAACCCAAAAAATGTGTCTTTATTAGAATAGCTTAACTACAATTATCATAAATCTATTTAAAATTGATTATAATATATTTCTTTTCTACATAAATTGATGTGGTCCGGATCAAGCTGAATCAAAGGATTAGTGAAAATAATATCTTTTTGTCATGATATAATCGATGTAGTCAACTGGAAAACAAGATCTGTCAAGCGTGCGTGTAGTAGGTGTCTAGTATACGTGTGTTGTGTATATATGATCAATCTACCCCACTGTAAACGTATAATAGTTAGTCAGTTTGAAACATCAATCTACATTTCTTTCCTTATGATTAAACATTAAAGGTGCATGGAAGCCGACTACTCTTTCAGAACTTTCTTTGGCGGGGTGCATTTCAGTGACACAACCGTTTTCATTTTACCTTTTCGGATTTTTAAACGTCCGTGATCTCAATTTAATGAAAAACTGCTTTTTTCCTGTAAGTAAACAAACTTGAGGGCGGAAATTAAACTCTTTCTTCTTTAAAAAAAAACATACACGAAGCAAAATATGACATGGCGAGGGGACGGAACTAAGTAATGTGCCTCTATGGATATATGTATACTCTTTTAGGACTGAGGGCAAATATATATGTCTGTACAGAATATGTATGCATACTACAATATCCACATGTATAACTAGAATATGGCGGCACAGGGCATGCGCAAATTAGTAGATGATAGGGACACTCCACTGGGCTTGGTTGCTTCTAACAATCATTATCTTAATCATTAATATCGTCGTATCGTTAAAGGCTTGTTTACGTCAAGTGTTCCTCCTAGCTAATATCGTAGGTAAACTGTTGATGTCAAATGTGTCTAACGATAATAGTGCTTTTTGAGCACCAGATAGTAATTATTATTGTTAACATAGTGAAACCCGGAACGATGGCCTGATTTGTCTTTACTCTGTGTCAGTTTATAACAATAAATCTGATTATCAGTTTGTCATTGTCTGGGTAAATGTTTCTTGTCATGTGTCAGATTGTGTTTTCTTGGTCTGTCTGTATGAGCGGCGTTTATATATCAAAATCTGCCTGGCCCTCTTTATTGGCAGATTTATGGTAATTTGCCAATTGTTTATTTGTCTGTTTCAATCTTTATTGTTTCAACTATGCCTCATTTTCCCTTTGTTATAGACTGTCTTGGTTTGACTTCTTCGGTCTCAGGCCTTCACAGCCAGTATCAAAATCACTTACACAAGTATTCTCATTTTATTTATTACCTTATTAATTAAATTACAAAGGCTGGATACTGCCCAGTGGAGTGGCCTATAGCGGGCCTAGTCCACTAAGCCGATTCTCATGCAATATTGCTCCGCATAGGAATCTTTTCCACTAAATTCTGTGAGAATCGCATGAGAATCGACTTAGTGGACCAGGCCCTTAAGTACAACATGGGGCCTAGTCTTGCAAACACAGGAAACATTTACACTTGTCCAGGTAATGCCCACACCACTTGTCCACCACCAACACATTCAAGCGAGGAGGAAGAGGAGGAGGAGGAATATGTGTGATATATATGTATTGGTACTCTTTCTGTCTAAGCTCAAAACTCAGGGAACAAAATATGGATTCAACTAATTCAGCAACAGAACTGTATGAATGAAACATCACAATTTCCATTATCAAGTACATATGAAATCTATGTGGATATATTATGTGCAAGGGGTATATATGATTATAGCAGTACTTATCATCATAGTCATCAATTTCATGAGCAAGTGTATTTAATACACACTCACAGGTAGATAATGAAACCTATTTCTAATCTTAAATATGAAAATTTTCGGAACGGAATGTATCCGAATGTATTAGAGTACCATGTAGTAATTTATTTCATTTCTGAACACAGTTATTATGAGACATTGCTATTCTCAATCGAATTTTAATTATATAAGAAAATCTTTGATCTTTGATCTCTTTTAAATGCAGCACAATTAAGATGGATGGAGGTTTTGGTTCCACAGTCAATACATACTCCCTGAAAGATTGTAACTCGCTTGTTGTGGACAAAGGGGCCTTTTGGTAAAAATATTAGCATTTAAACATTAAGAAGGTATTTTAACCTTGTACAAGGGACAATATTTATCTTTGAAGATTCCCTTTTTATCGCTTGTATAAAACAGCAGATAGTAATAAAAGAAATCTCTAACATCCCGTTTTTTCAGGAACAGACACACAGAAATACATGCAAACACTCTCCCCAAATGTACTCATTGAATTTTGAAGAGAAAAACGAAACGATATCAATTATAATTCTTGATCTTATCATCTCATTGTTATACTGAATGAATATAAATGTTTTGTGAACATTTGTTCTGTCCATTATCTGCAATAAATAATATTTTAAGTAAAGGAATATTTCATATCAACTAAAAACATTATAATGAGTATGAAGCTATCCACTTTCGATAAAAAAAATATCCAAGAACGTTCACTTGGTATATATTAAAAAGGCTTTTTGTACATATTGGGGTGGATTCATGAATTTTCCTATCATCTTTGCCAGAATAATCATAAGAGTGTTAGCCCAATGTTCACATTGGAATTCACCAATATTTTCAAAGCATCAATATGTCAAATTCCTTCTTATAATTATATCTACATATCAGTTAATTTTATATTTTCAACTGTAATGGCCCTTAAATGCATACTGCAATTTTCCGTTTGAACTGATTTTTTAAATTTGTACAATTTCATTATTTCAACTTCTCAGTTATGTACTGGACACACCAGATCACTTTTGTTCTTTTTGACAAATGAATGATACTATTATTATTATTAAACAGATGTCTGAATTTAGAATTTCTGTCTCATCTTTATACCCCCAAGGATCATGCGTACACATGCACACGTGACAATACATACTCGCATACAGAACCCGTAACATATGTGCATACATATGTGTACATACGTATATATATCCGCACACTCATCAACAATACACACTCCTTCCCATTTATGCATACATAATATGCACCCTTTAGTTTAGTCTAAATCGTTATATTTATTTGGAACCTTTTGCTACAATTCCACAGGAAAAGGGCAAACCCCTCTGTTTATTCACGGGAACTGTTGCCCGTAAGTTGTCGATATGAATAATACTACCTCGCTTTTGGAGAAAAAAATTGAATAGAGGCTTATTTAACTTTCCTATCATAATATCATGTGCACTTTGTGGAGAACATATCGTTGACATGATCGCTGCAAAGATATAGCTTAGAAGAAGGCCAAAGAATGAAATTCACTGTTTTCATACTTTTCACACTTTTCATTATTTAGCTCAGACAAATAAGCTATCGGGCCGAAGTGAAACAATGAAATTAATTGTTATCATCATCACAATTAAAATCTGAAGGGAATCTTTTTTATTTTGATCAATTTTTCACATGATAAAAAAGTAATTCTTCTCAATGTGCATTTCCCTTTCATTGCCTTTTAGAACTTGATCACGCACAAAACTTACAAGTCATCATAATTTTCATGACTTTTCTGGTTAAATTCTCTTTAAAAAAATCGCTAAGTTAATGGTGTAAGACCTACTACAGTGGGACAGCATCATCATCACAAGATTTAGATTAATCATTTCATAAAAAAAATATGTCCAGATTTTTTCCACATATTTTTTATCATGAAAATAAACTAAATAAGTCAGAGTAGTGCTAAAGGCGATAGGACAAGAAGAGCCTACCTTAATAAATGTTTGGCGTTTGCCTCTCTCAAAATCGAGGAGGCCGTCGCCTTCGCTCCTGAACAAGTCCCGTATCCAGCGCCAGGCGTAGCGGCAGGATTTGGGTGTGGGGATCATGTTGAACGGGACCGGTAACGTGCTGCCCTCGTCTATGTAGTTCATCCACAGCCGTGTGCGAGCAAATTTCCATTCGACGTCACAGTCACCCTGGAAATATACAAAGTTTTAGAAAATTACAATTTGAAAAAGACCAAAGCTGAAACGTCTCTATATAAAGTATGGTATGTTCCGACCAAAGCTACAATAAAAGTAATATACAGAAATATTATGGGTTGTGGTGTTATTTTCAATCAAACCTTTTTTGTTACAAGACTTAGCAGTTTCATTCTGATTCTTGAGTACAATTTTATGACACCCCCTCAAAGTCTTGTGCATAATTTGTTGCCCCCCCCCCTCCCTGAAAGTTTATGCAAAATTGTTGTAGTTCTGAGTCTGTTAAAGAAAGGTGCCCCCCCCCCCGCCACACACAGAATCTGTTATAAAAAATAGATTCTGTGCAAAAAAAGGTGCCCCCCCCAAAAGTTCTCCTCTCCCCCAGTGGTTACAAATGAACAGTCCCTAAACTTCTCTGGCCTTTGCGCTGACATAATTCCTGCCATAATTCCGTGCGAATCATAATTCAAAACGGCAGACTGGCAAGTCCCCGTTTCAAGAAACCATGTGTAGTGGCTGCCTCGAAGTCGCGTAACTATGTTAATACGACAACGCGCTACCTTAACGTCATCATTAGATGACGACGCTAACGCGACTTGGGCAAATAAGGGAACAAACATGTAGGCCTACATTTCAGCTTTCGGTGTAATGCTCCTTCAGAAGTGTCGCCGTTATATGTTTACATAGTTACGTAGTTAGTGGAATGCCAACTTTTCAAAAGTGCCTGTCTGTCTCTTTTCTCTGTCTCTCTCTCCCTTCTTCTCTATCTCTATTTCCTGGGTATGATCATAAAGTGCCTCCCTCTCAGCTCTTCCGCCCTTGGCATTACCATATTAAATGTGTTGATAAGGGCGTAAAGCAACCAATCTCACTCACTCACTCACCAACTTTTTACATGTTTATATCTACTGCCAGTCACTGTCAGCCTGTTAACATACTGACCAATCATTGAAATGCATTTAGTGGGAAGAATAGCCCACTCGCAGGGTATCTATACCATCATGCATTGTAATAGCAGAACCCAACTAGAGGGAAAATGGCGGCAACACATTTTCTTGTTGCCCACTAACAACAATTCACTTCATGTTTGCAATGAAAACACCAATTGACAAGTGTCAGATGTGTTGCCACATTCTCTGGGAACTATTGTTTCTGGGTGGACATTTGTTGCAACAAACTAGAGGGCAACAACAACATTTGATCCCGCCGTTTTCCCCTCTAGTAGAGTTCCCCTATAACGCCCTTACACAGTGACTGGTATTTGCCCGCTATCCAATCTACATTATATAAATGTCTATGAATAACTATTTCTGCCTATAGAGCGGGTCTGGAGAACAGGCTGGACATTGTCTGGTATACTGACCACTCCCCAAGCTCGACAACCTGTCTCAAAGTCTGTCTAAGTCAATTGAAATAGAAGCAGAACATAGAGGGAACTTCACAGAACCATAGGAGTGCTTCCAAATATTTCTAAACACCATCCCTCGGAACATTCGGAACATGGCGCATCTGAACTAAATCCAAATGAATACTAGGGGCTGAACAAACTTTCCAGTCGCCTGGAGGGATTATGTGCCACTTTTTCCCCAGCGTGCCCGAGGCCGACGCTATTAATCATTTTAGTCTCTGCTTATGGTTGTTATAACCCCTGGACTGCATGTTCAAGGCAGTGACTAAACACAAACAAGAGCATCAGCAGGCCCGACATGGAGGTTATCCTGTTCTGCGAAGTAACTTAGCAAGGAATATTTCATAAAGGGCCTCTTATGCAGTCAGGGTCAATCAGAGGCCGGAATGTAGGACAACAGACCAGTCCTACTAGTGTAGGACATCCGCTTCCAGGCCAATCACTTACATCAATGAACATAGTAACAGACAAATACGGGAAATCTTACTAGCCAGTATAGCTAAAGCTCCAAAAGAGTATTACTACTATATAATAAGTTACTTGAAGATACCAACAATGGTCGGATAGGGTGCTTGCACACCCGCCCATGTAAATATACGTACACTTGTGTACGCCTTGTCTTATTATTAATGTCTTATGTTACACATAGTCCACTAGTCAACTGTTTTTACTTAGAACTTCTTCATTTGTTTCAAAACAACCGACGGGATATTCGGAAGAGCTGTGACTAGCACAGACAATATTCCACTTCCATTCTTCTTTTGACTTAATATGTATGTAATTGTGAAATGGAAATACAATCTTATAATAATAATAAAAAACAATATTTACTCCTCGAAACTCAAGTCCACTGGTTCATTTTGCTGCGAAATCATTTATAATTTGTGGTTAAATGTGCGCCCTTTCTATTAGGTTGGTTTATGTTTTAGCCTCGTAGGGACTGTAGACCAGGGAATGCCTTGGGAGCCAACACATGGACCAATCTAGTATCCTAATAGATCCCTGAAAGACTCTTGTTTTTCCTAAATGGGTCAGATTCTCAGAAAATGTACAATTCAACTTCACCAATCTTCTCAAATAACCCATATTTCAGACGAAAATAAAGTTCAAAACACAGTTCAACCTAACCAAACAGATTGCTAGAATGAATGCAATTCCGAATATACTCGAATTTACCTAGAATTGACCAAATTGCCGCCTAATTTAGGAGAATTTACTAAATGTGTACAGCTGCCAATCGAACATTTTCTGAAAATCTTACCCAAATGGTAAGTGAAACCATCACAACAAAGGATTTATGAAGCCCTTCAGCATGAACAACGGGATGAAATCGCCCTAAACTTTGGTCAAATGACTTTTGAATGGCTTGGGAAATGATGGAACAATGTATGAAATATTTAGTTTTTGACCGATGTTTAGTGACTGCGCAGCTGTAACTGTTGTCAAATTAATACTAGGCCCACACATCTGTGTTGTGTGTTTCAGGAAAATGAGTCGTGAAACTGATATTTTCCAAAGTAATCTATTCACAAGAAGCCTTGCTTGGAATGTTTTCATTTTTGGGAAACCCTGAGCTGCTAGTAGCATGAATACATGCGCCATATTTCAATCTTATTGAGTATATTTAGCTACTTCATTAGTTATTGTGCACCGAGGGATTGCAAACTTGTTTTGAAGAATAAAAATATCAAACATAAAGTATAAAAATAGTTACTGAATGTTCTACTGTTTACTATCATTAGAATCAGCTTGACCTCATCTTTTCAAATATGATGGTATCTCCAAATCCATTTTTGCGACTTGCGACCCATTTTCCTATGACACATTCCATCCCCTGTTCCACACATGATGAGCTCAGGCCAGACACAGCCAGTGTGTCTAAAGTGGCTCTCACTGACTCTCACCAGCTCACAATTGCTCACTTTGCCAGTATGGGGCGGGGCAGACCTGGCAGGAGCTGTTGTGAGTAGCACTGGGTCCAGCCACCTAATATTGTACCACCAGATTTAATTAAGGTAGATTCATTAGAATTGAACTGATTTTCAGAATTTGTTGGATCTGAATTGATAAATGGAACAATGGCTATTTCACTTTGAACTGTATGAGTTTTTAGGTGAATAAACTCCATGGAGGCTCCATTGAGCTCCATGAAAAGAAAAAGAAAGAGGGGAAAAAAGCCAATTTTAGGCTCAAATAGAGCATTTTGTGAATTGCTTAAATAGAGTATTATCAAATTAATTTGACTGTCTAGATACCATTGAGATAAGCCTGTATAGCTTAGGGAATTTGGCGTAAAGAAGATGAATACAAAATGGTTTACAAACATATTAGTCTAGGCTCAGAGCCTCTCAGATCAGATAAGCATGGTAAGGTATGCTTGGACAGGACTTTTCCAGCACTGGAGTAGACCTGTGTCCTAATAGGATTCTAATGACTTTGTACAGTTGGGTGTGGGGCGCTTTCCCTCAGATTGAAGGGATTCTCTCATCTCTGAGCCTAGCATGTATAGGCTTCCCTCTGTTTAAAAGGACAATCTCAACTCTGAGCTTAGACTGCATATATAGTCCCTCCTGTATAATGTGTGCATTGTTGCGAACAAAATACATTATACAGAGTTTACAAAGGTGTATATATGGGTCTGATTGTCCGAAAATGTACAATTTGACTTCATCAATCCTCTCAAATCACCCAAATTTAAGACAAAAATCAAGTTCAAAATTCAGTTTACCTTAACCAAACAGAAATTTTTAATCAAGGCAATACGAAATATACTCAGATATACCAAGTATTTAACGTTTTTTCTGCCTAATTTAGCAAAATTTAGTAAATGTCTAGAGCTGCTGATGGTCCATTTTCTGAAGATCTGACCCATATATATATATATATATATAACATTTTTTTTTTTTTTATTTCAAAATTAAGCCAATTACATTTAACAGTCATAGCAAATACGCGTGTCAACTCTGTCGATGTTTCGTTGTGTTGCTATCTCAATGTTTATCAAATCTGCTTCTTCATATACCTTAGAAAACATATTAAGGATGACCGCGGGTATTTCCCAAAGTAAATAGATCAGCCTGATTTTTTCACACTTTGTACTCCAAATCATGCTGATTTCAAATATAATTTTTTAAGGGGGGTCCCCAGACTAGATTTTTTGCTATTTCCGTTTGAAAATAAAAAGTTATTTAATTAATTTAATATGGCCGTCTATGGAGAAAAGGGCGTTTTTGAAACGTTTTATCCATTTTAAACCATAAATTGTAATTAGAGTTGGCTAATTTTTTAGTATATCATAGTTTAAGGGATATACTTTCTGAAAATAACAAGAAAACGGGTGGTCCCCAGATTACTTTAGGACCTGGAGGCCCCCGAACTTGACAGTGCAGTGATTGAGAGCTGGACAAGCTTTGAATTTCATGTAAACAAGGTGGCTTACGGTGTTGTAAAACAATAACAAACAAGAAAAAAAACATATACTAATCTGTTCAAAAGTCAGAAGTGTTTCTTTTTAACTACTGAACATCACTATTCAAAGAAATGATAAAAAAAATAAAAAATATCAACATGGTCAATGTCATAAAATCCCCGCCGTTTTTGGCAACTGAGAAATACCCACGATCATCCTTAACATTATCCTTCACTTACTCATTTATATATCCAATTTTACCTTAAGGATCCAGGCATCAAAACTCAGTTCAAATACATGAAACATTGTGCGAGGCCGACTGTACACTGTAGGCAGGCTGGAGCCTATTACCTCCATGAGTGATTGGACGAGCCAACATCTAGCCTTGCTTGCCTTCAGCTCTAATAATACGAGGACATCTAAGCCAATCAGAAATAGCCTTTGGCTCCTGCACAGCCTTGAGATTCATTGCTGTGACACTGGGGTCTGTTGCGTAAGTAATCCTTAGTTAAGAGGTTCCTTGCTCAACTATTTTCCCTTGCAAAGCAACTGGTAAGATTTTAGGTATGGATCACACTTTACACATAGAGCTCTTTTTTATTCATGCAGTAGACATTTTGCTCAATTGCCATTACAATTTGCAAAAGAGGCGGGGAACATGTTGCCATCCAATTCGCTACCTCGCAAAAATCCAAAAGTTTGTTGCAAATGACTATGATGTTGCAACTGTTCTAACCAACATACAGGTCAGGGAACCATGTAGGGAGGAGCCCACCACGCCTCTACACCTACAGAACCATGTAAGGAGGAGCTCGCCACCTCTCTACACCTACAGAACCATGTAGGGAGGAGCTCGCCGCCCCTCTACACTTACAGAACCATGTAGGGAGGATCTCGCCACCCCTCTACACCTACAGAACCATGTAAGGAGGAGCTCGCCATCCCTCCACACCTACTGAACCATGTAGGGAAGAGCTCACCACCCATCTACACCTACAGAAACATGTAGGGAGGAGCTCGCCACCCCTCTAGACCTACAGAACCATGTAGGGAGAAGTTTACCACCCCTCTACACCTACAGAGCCCTGTAGGGAGGAGCTCACCACCCCTCTACACCTACAGAACCCTGTAGGGAGGAGCTCACCACCCCTCTAGACCTACAGAACCATGTAGGAAGGAGCTCACCAAAATCTCTACTTGCAAGTTAGATCACATGTGTTTGTGTTTGCATGTGCTATGTTCATAATGTTAGCTTCAGTTGGTAACCTAGTGAAGGAGCACAATTAGCAAGAAATATTCCAAGTAAGGGTTTGTTATGAAACAGGCCCATGTAGAGCTATTGCTAGTGCCCCGGTATTCCTCCCCCACCCCTGCCTTTAATCCTACCCCCTCTACCCTTACACGGCGGATAAGCACCCCTCTAGTCCACCCCATGACACTCTCCTCCCTACCACATCTATATCTTCAGACTCTTTAACGTAATTACTGCTCATGTATCGCTCTCTTTATCTGTCTAGTTCTTCTTGGTAGTTTGCTCTAAAGGGCTGGGATTACACTACCTGAGTTTTCTGGGTATATTAGCACAGGGGGATGACAATACTGACTGTGATATTCTATCTTAGGCCGTGATAAAGGTGCTCTGAACTCCAGCAAAACATTTCTTCTCAATCCTCCTGTAATTCCTGGTTATGAGTTTGGCAGAATATGGAGCGCCTCAGATAATTGTGTGAGATACAGACTGATTTAGGGCAATTAGTAAAAGCTGAATTCTCAGCCAATGGGACAAAAACATCTTGAAGTATGCTACTGTTAAATGTTTATAGAAGAATTTGGCTCATATATGAGTGCTCCTAGATGCATACAATCAGAGATGTTTTGAATTATGCTAAATTATATGTAATGGTTTCACAAATCGTTCAGTTTTTGACCGATGTTAGCTGAAAGTACAGCTTTAACTCGCTGTGGATATATGTGATGTGTTTCAGGAAAATGAGTCACAAGTCGCAAAAAATGAATATTGAGATATTTGAAAAGATGAGCTGATTCTAATGATGGTAAATAAGAAGGACACCTAAATAGTGTTTCTATTTTTCATGTTTGATATATTTATGTCTGAAAAAAAGTTTGCAATATTTCTGGGTGGACAATTAGCAGTAAAGTAATTAGATATACTCCATAGGATAATCTTTGAAAGCTTTGAAATCTTTCATTCTTTCAATCCACAGTATTGAAATTTTGGACATTTGATCATGCCACTAACAGCACTTAACCCTCCAAGAATGAGAGATTTCCAACGAAGAAAACTTGCAAAAAAACCACTTTTATGAATATCATTTCGGCGACTTGTGACTAATTGTCCTGAAACACATGACATGTATAGGGGTATGATGAGTAAGACTGACCTGTATATCTTCAAATGAATGACTCATCATGGCAATAAGCATGTTGACAAGTACAATGATGACGGCGATATGGTAGAGAGCAAACAAAAACATGCCGACTCCTTCAACAATGGACGTGGCGTGGTTTCCACCTGGGAAACTGTATGATGCAATCTGACTTTCCTCTGCAAATGTAAGAGTGAAAATAAGGTTTAATGTCATGTAATAAAGTAGGGTTTTGATTAAGCTAAAATATATAGTAAAGTATTGTGGAACTGGAACCTTCAACAATTAAAGACACTTTTCTTCAATTCTCAATTCCTCTCTACTTCTTATACATATACACAAGGGTGTCACAGTCATTATAATTGTAGAGAAAAGAATCTACTCTACAATTAAACACCTTTGTTACAGTCATTCATCGTTATCTGTATCTCGTAATTATAGACACAGTCCCTGGTTTTGCTTTTTAGTTGTCTATGCGTAATCTACTGCTTTATATTACGAGATTATTGATTTTTGACATCTTTTCTAGTATGTTATATGGTAACCTTTAAACGTAATTCAACTTGAACTGAGAATATTGTATCTGTACATCATGTCCATTGCTGAATAAAAATATTTAAAACCAAACAAACAATAATATAAATGCATGATTTGAAGTCACCAGAAGAATCTCTTCAGGGACCTGTTGCAGAAGAAATCTTTGCTTAAGATTTCCCTTCCTTAGTTACTTTTCAAGCCTAGAGTAGTACTTCCCTACCTAAGTAAGGACAAATACCTTGGCAAGGAACCAGGCCTTTTAAGGGCCTAGTCCACTGAGCTGATTCTCATGCGTTTTTGCGCCGCATGGGACTCTTTTGCACTAAATTCTGTGACAATTGCAACAGAATCGGCTTAGTGGACTAGGCCTTTAAGTAGTTATTATGAAACAAGCCCATGGCACTTTACTCTAATTAATAAATTTGACGAAGACAAATAACAGTGAAACAATTAGTAAAACCCCATCAAGGGACTGGATTTAGACTAGATCAATAGTAAAATGGTCACTCACCTTTATTAGGATATTTGATCTCTACACTATCCACGCTTACTAATCCGAACATAGACCAAAACAGACTATATAGAGTTCGGGGTAATCTGAAACACACAAAATAAAATATACAGACAGTCTCCATGTAGTCTACACGTCGGATAACATGTAATGCTGGGGTCAGAGTTCCATGGAAACCTTTGGGGCAGACTCATAATGTATTTAATCTATGGGAAGGTTGGTTGTCTTTATACCCTATATTAAGCCATAGATTTTTGTTCATGGGTCAGGGCGTTCAATTAGGATGAATTGTACATGATTTACTTATTTAATTATTGGTATATTGTGGCTACATGTGTAGAGACTGAAATAGATTTCTTTTATAGAACACAGAAAGTAGAAAATAGCTAGGTATGCTACAACACAAACATCTGCCTACTAGACATGGGTCAGATCGTCAGAAAATATACAATTGGCAGCTCTACACATTGAGGAAATTCTGCTGGAAAAATGATGAATACCGGGTATGCATGACGATATTTAGTATCGCGTTTATTTATAATATTCTTTTTGCTATGTTAAACTGCATTTTGAAGCTCATTTCTGTCTTAAATGTGGGCTGAAAGAATTACGGAAGGCGAATTGTACATTTTCTGAAAGTCTGACCCAGATGATTCCTTAGACCCCTGGCTGTCTCTATTATCGCTCATCCCAGAGACTACGAGACAAGACCCACTAGAGAAGAGGTCTCTGGTAATGTTTTAAGGAATAATCACTCCCCTCATGTACACGCACCACACTGAGACTTGAAGGCTCTTGTGTCTGAATCAATGTCTCCCATTAACCCACCCCAGCTCTTGCACATGCGCAGTAGACGTCAGCTTCAGTGATTGGTGTATAGGGGGCGCATGGGAGGGTGGAGGGAGAGGAAGGAAGGGGGAGAGGAAGGATTAAAGTGAGAGGGGCAGAAAGAGGGAGAAAGACGTGGTGGGGGCAGAGAGAGGGAGAAATCGAGGTTCTCCTGGCGGTTGGGATGAAAGGTATAAGAGGGCAGATCATGCATCCCCATGAATAGGTTTTCAGACTTAAGCAACAAAGCTACTGAGAAATGACTGAAGACTATATTTGGAAATAATAAAAGCTGTTTCTCCCCTGACTGCCCCCTTTTTCTCCTCTGATTGCCCTCTGTTTCTCCCCTGACTCTCCTCTGTACCTCCCCTGACTTCCCTCTGTTTCTTCTGACTGCCCTCTGTTTCTCTCCCCCCGACTGTCCTCTGTTTCTCCCCTGACTGCCCTCTGTATCTCCTCTGACTACCCTCTGTTTGTCCCTCGACTACCCTCTGTTTCTCCCCCGACTACCCTCTGTTTCTCCCTTTCTCCATCAACTGCCCCTCGGTATCTCCCCGGACTGCCCCCCGTATCTCCCCTGATTGCCCTCTGTTTCTCTGCCCTCTGTTCAACCGATGCTTTAAGGTGTATGAGTGCTTACCCTTGAAAGGCCTCTGTAGAATGTATCACTCTGTCTGATCCGGTGCTGTTCTTTAAGGTGAAGCTCTGGGTCCCGTAATACCAATATAAGTTATGGAGCCCGACCATGAATGCAAACACTACCTGCAATGTGAGAAATAACAGGTTATAGTAAGTTTGAAATACATTTGACTCAACTCTGAAGGAATAAAACAATGATAAGTTGTCAGTCTAGCTCTAGAGTTATTATTTGCTATTATTTATAAAATTTGTATAGCGCTCTTACCAGCCAGCTGCTCAAAAGCACTTAACATGTGAGTAAGGAAAATGGTAGAGAATAAAAGTTGGAATGGTAAAAGTTACATGAATAGATTATTTGTATAATGTATGAAGAATAAATAGCAGTAAAAAGTCGTAAACAGTTTGTTAAAAAGTAGGTGACTAGTTTGCTGGTGACTCTGGGCCATAGGCGTCTTTAGATAAAAAATGTTTTAGTCCAGTTTTAAAAGCCTGCAGCTCCTTCATGCTCCTAAGGTGGTCTGGGATCACGTTCCACAATCAAGGAGCTGCCGTTGCAAAAGATCTTAACAGCTAACGAACGGCTAGTGGCGGGAAGATCAGGAAAAAATAATAATAACTGAATTCGACAACGTCTTCAGGGATGTCATCATCATTGTTAAGCCCGTTATCATGTTGTTACCATGAAATTACCATAATTGGTCCGTAAGAATAAGAACTCTCTTATCTTATCTTATAAAGGCTATAAGGCCTGAACTGTAGAAGGGAGGAGGAGGACTTACCAGTGTGAAAAGAACGAGGAAGCGGGTGATGTCACCGATCATTCTACCCAAAGATATTTGTAAAGGCCCTAGCACCTCGAATGCTGGCATGAGGTAGGTAGTGCGGCCTATGGACACAACGTTTGCCACTGCAAATAATACATCCGACACGATCTCAGGATCGTCTGGTTGCCACTCAAAACGAGCTGCAAATAATGAAAGAATAAGAAGATTAACAATAGGGGGATTTGCATAGCCGCCATTTTGAATCTTGATTCGCATGGAATTATGGGACTCCATGCTGGATAAGGCGTATTTTTCAGTTTTTGATGCAATAATAGATATTATATTGGCCATAAATGAATAGAAAAAAAAGAAGAAAATCCTACTGTAATATGTACAATACATAGCCGCCATTTTGAATCTTGATTCGCATGGAATTGTGGGACTAATTGTACAGTATAAAGTCTATAGAAAACATGTCATGTTCTGCATGGAATATCTAACAGTGCTCTAATGTCAATATCCATGTGTTATAGATGTTTCCATAAACACTAGACCCATCTTTCCCATCATGCATTTGGTTACCAAAGATCATTTATACAAACTGTGATATTGTTGAAAATATTTGTGCAATTTTTGATAGAAATGTTACAAAATATTTGTATGTCAGATTTCATCAGAATCCATCCCATGATGCACTGTATTGACACATGCAACTCCCCTATTTAATTTACATGTAACTACGTGTAGAAGTTACTCTCACTTCTCTCTGATATCTGATTTTTGTATTATTATTTGGCCATATATATCTACTGCTTGTTTTTGTGCAACCCATCTGAGAGTCATTTGACTGAAATTGAGGATTTGAAATAGAGAATGTCACCGTGTTAAAACGTTAACAAAACAACACTTCAAAATAGATAGTGTGAGTTAGGATACTTTGCCTATGACTAATCACATCGACATTAATTTGTGAGTTATCAGCATGGAAATGGCCTGCTCAAGGCTCAATATCTCATTTCAATTATTTGTAAAGGCAGATATAAACCTCTGACCTATTGTCGTATCTGAAGTTATGTCTCTTAAGACCCATCTCCACTACCACGGCAGGCTTTGGTGTACGGCCGCCACACGGCAAAAAACACTATGTCATACTATTACGGTTGGCCGGCTGGGCGTGGCAACGGGAATGGACCTTTAGCCCCACCAAAGATATTTATTATGGAGACAGTAATCATATACATCCAACCGGGTTCATCTACAATCTACAATTCAATTGGGTTTGAAGCCAAAGGTATAAGAGTACTTTGGATTCAAGCCCATGTGTAGCCAAGATTTGCTCCCTAAACTACTAACAGCATTAGACCACCCCGTATTCATTGGGTTACCTCTGGCCTGGAAATACCTCGTTGACTTACCAAATGTATTCCTATTATATTGACGTATAGGACTACATTTATTAATATTCTGCTGCTGTTGTAAGTTTATACAATAAGTTTGAGTCGAATCGGCCGACAAAAATAGGTTGGAAGAAATGGGAAGAAAGAAGAGAAGTTTTGGAAATAGGTTAACCAAGAGTGTAGTTTTAAAAAATAATCTTTAGAAACTAATTTTACTTTTAGCTAGAAACTACACCTCCAATTGTATTGATGAAACTATGTATGGGTCGGGTCGTCAGAAAATATACAATCGGCAGATGTACACATTCAGCCAATTCTGCTAAATCAGACTGGAAAATGATCAATACTAGATACATTTGAATACATTTAGTATTGCGTTCATTCAAACAAATTTTTCACAAATAAAAATATCAAACTTAAAATTTAGAAATACGTATTAGGTGTCCTATATATATAGTGTTTACTATCATTGGAATCAGCTTGATCTCCTCTTTTCAAATAAGGTGATATCTCAAAATCTATATTTTGCGACTTATGACTCATTTTCCTAAAAAACGGATCACAAATACTCACATGCACGCATAAAATAGTGATGCGGACTGACATCACTTAATATTTCGATCATCACATCTTCATAACCTGTGTAGTTGCGTTTCAAAAGTGCGGACCGGGCTCTCGCCGTTCCATTAAAATTGAGATCGGCTTGCTTGATCCAATGGTCAACGAGAAACCTCAACATGTACGAGGCGAGGTAAAAAGATAACAAGGTAAAATCCAACCAGTTGTAATTATCTAGAAGGTATACACGTAAACCCGAGTTGTACATCTGCTTGCACTCCATCCATAATAAACCTGCAACGATAAGAACAGTCATTTGTGTAATATTTAATATGTGTTTAATGATTATTGTGTCGGTGTCTGTTTATATACCTGCAGAACCATGTCGTTCTAACCTCTCTACACATATAGAACCATGTAGGGAGGGCTCGCCACCTCTCCACACCTATAAAACCATATAGGGAGGGGCTCGCCATCCCTCTATACTCTGTCCAATAATTAGTTGACACGGGCTAAACGGGGTCCTTTAAGAGGAGAGAAAAGTGGGGGAGTTTGGACTTGAGACCTTTGCCCCCTGAATCGCCGTTTGCTATCGACCCTGGCGAAATATACAGCTACAATGTACAGCACTGTCTGTGTTCCATGTGCAGCAGTTGTCTTTCTCCTTCCATTGGAAGGAAGAGCTGGTTATACTGGCCCTGTTTTGCCATGGTTGATTGCAAAGAGCGACTTGCAGGGCAAAGGGTTGAAAGGAACTTGTCATAAATAGAAGGCAAAAGTCGCCCACTTTTCCCTCTTATGGGACAGAGTATACAACTAGAGAACCAGCTTAAAACCATGGTTGAGAACTGTACCAACACAAGACTAGTGCTACTGTCATAAATCTATAACAAACATATTTAAAGACATCACACTAGACATGTGTACGAGGCTTGTCTTGGGTAATTTATAATCAATGCAAGTCTAGTATGTTATGTTTAACAAGAAAGCTGAGAATCTGTCAGTTCTTCCAGTTTAATAAGTTAATCAGAAGCTTTAAATGAATAATATCTTAATCAATATAATTAAATAACATGTTTTATATCAAAATGGTATCCCTCTTGGTCATCCATTTAAAACCAAATCAATTCCATTCTAAAATAGATGCCAGTATATATATAGCTCCATGCTATTCCATTCGTTAAGTACCGTAATCGTAATAATAAGGGCACACTGCCTAATTAAAGCACGTCCCTCTATGATGACGTCATAAGAGTCAAAACGTCACCAAACGTCAGCGTCGCCCGACGTGTAGCGCTCTGTGCACTTATTATGGAGATTACGGTAACGTATTTATAGAAGCTTTTTGCAAAATCAAAAAAAATCATTCTTTGGGGCCAACTCCCTTATGTTCAAAATGTTTAATTGTCAAAGTCTTGTATACAAATCCCAGATTTGCAATATTCAATATTGCTTTGAAGAAATAATGGGTCATTACATATGGATTTAATAACGTTTTTATGACGACCTCTTCCAGGTGTTTGCATTGCACATCACACAAATGGGTCGAGACACCAGAAAATGTACAATCGGTAGATCTACATATTCAGTAAATTCTGCCAATCTAGGCTGGAAAATGATATATTGTCAAAGACTTGTATAAATATATGCCCCATGCCATTCCATTCAATCATTACTGAATTCCAGTTGGTAGTAATTTAATCCAACATATTATTGTATAAAGGGGGGTCTTCACTAGCTGCGGTAAGCTCTGCAGTAAACCTTGCGATGGTGCTGTGTTGGTGAGAAGTGGCGAGGTCCTACCTACAAGGCCAGTACACCATGTATAGGCAAGGACCTCGTCATTCCTCTCCACCTACAGAACCAGCACAAACCATCGCAAGGCTTATCGCAAGGCTTACCGCAGAGCTTACCGCAGCCAGTGGAGACCACCCTTATCATCAAGAATAATTAAGATTGCATCTGTAGGCTGTGTTCAGGTCAATATCCAACTATAACTATAACCAAGTGTAACATTTTGTGTTATTAATATTATTTCTGTTTCGGGCATGTTGGAAGACCTACAAGGTAGAGGCATTGGTTCAGTTCTGTAACTGTTTCATAATGCAGAATATCATTCCAATACATATATGTATAAATAGTAGATATATCTGAATAATTATTTGGTATTTTGTTCAGTAACAAATCTTTGTAACAAATTTGTGTAAAGTAACAAATCTTTGTTTGAACTTTGTCTTTTCTTTCCTTTTGTCTAAATTTTTGGGTTATTTGAGAAGATTGGTGAAGGCGAATTGTACATTTTCTGATGGCCTGACTCATATATACACCCTAGAAAGAGTCCGTAAATTCTAATTGGCTTTTCTTTTCTTTCTTTTTTCTTTTTGTTTACAAAAACCCCTTGATTACTGCCAACACTAACTGCAATATAGCAATGTTCCCCTGAGTGAAGATTGAGAGTCAAACCACACTTTCTCGTCTATATGCATTCAATACAAATCCATCCATATTTGTATAAGCTACAAATAATTCATTTCAAGATATACAGAACACGAAGAAGATTAAATAAGGATTACTATGAATATTACCACCTGTAACGATACAAAACAAGAATAAACAATTAATAATCGGTCAAACAGAAATTTCCTCCAATTAGCAATATTTAACATATTCAATATATTTAACAATGTCACCCTGGAATGTGTAAACATGTTGCATTTTTACAAATCTTGAAAGTCTAAAAACAGTATGGCAGATAGTCCAGCAGTGATGAAGAAATTTTTATTTAATACGGAAA
Organism: Sthenelais limicola; assembly: GCA_942159475.1. Lineage (NCBI taxonomy): Eukaryota > Metazoa > Annelida > Polychaeta > Phyllodocida > Sigalionidae > Sthenelais > Sthenelais limicola. The sequence continues at coordinate 34,825,517 of OW804095.1, forward strand.
TCCCACATGAAATATGTTTTATCATCCGTTTGGTATGCAGTTCCTGACATTGAGCAATTTGGCAATAAAATAGGTGTGTTTCCGATTCCCCCCCCCCCCCTCCCCCGCCCCACACCTACCTAGACAAACCCGAAACTGTCAAAAATATCTCCCATATTTAAAAAAAACTATTATTACAAATAGACATTTTTTTTCAGTTCCTTGCAGGTGGTTTCCTACAAAAAAATTAAAAAATAATATGTTACCACTTAGTTTTCAGCCAGATAAATCGGGAACACACGTATTATTTTTTTTTTTGGCCTTTGCGATATTCAAGATGGACGCTGGATGACAGACTGGGGCCGATGGGTAACCCCAGACTTTCCACTGTTGGACTACTGAAGTAGGCTACATATTCAAGGCAGGGGCAGTTTACACATTTTTTGCCTGGCTCTTGCCCTTGCCCACCAATGACTATTCATCAGTTCAAAAAGGGAAATAGAGATTCAAAAGTAAAGATAATCAATTGTTTGGGACGCTTCCCACCAATATACGTATAGCAAAAGGGACCATTTCTATCAAGGACACCTGAAACGAAATCATCCCCAAATTTAGTCACTGCCTTGCACAGTCTAGGGGCTATAACAACCATAGGCAGAGACTAAACAGATTAATAACCTCCATTTCGGCCCTGCTGGTGCTCTGTTTGGTCCTGATTATACACCAACCACTGTACCAACACCCCTCAATGTCGGCCATTAACTATTTAAAGAAAGAGAAATAGGATAAACATGTTGAAGAGCCCAATTACCGAGCACCCAGACCATTAGACTAAACAGATTAATAACCTCCATTTCGGGTCTATCGGTGCACTGATGAAGCATAATCATACACCAAACAGTGCACCAGCAGCCCCCAATATCGCCCATTAATCCTTTAGAGGAAGAGAAAAAGAATAAAAAAAGCTAGAATTACCGAGCACCCAGAACATTAGACATATCTGGACGTTAGTGATTAAGGTGTTTGCTGGACGTAACGTGCCCTTTAGTAGACTCTCCACTTTTACGGGATGTACCAAAGGCTCGTATGAGTCGTCTCGTAACATATCCACCGACGTTACGTGATACTCGTTGTCCTCGATACGGAACGTGGCGGCCGCAAGCAGAATGAGGAAGGTGACGTGAGAGAAGGTGTGCGTGATGAATTTGGTAGCTGGACAACGCATGGCATTGCCTATCTGTAAAATATGAAAATAAACATAATAATAAACATTATGATTATAAATAGAATAAAACACTATTAGTATTGCATACTAGACAGCGCATGGCATTGCCTACCTGTATTAATACAACAAATACATGGGTCAGATTTTGAGAAATTGTACAATTCAACTTTCCCAATCTTCCCAAATAACCCACATTTTAGACGGGAAAAAAAATCAAAATATAGTTCAACCGAGCCAAACAGATTGCTAGAACCAATGGAATGCTGAATATACTCGAATTTACCTAGTATTGACCAAATTGCAGCCGAATTTAGCAGAATTTACTAAATGTGTACAGCTGCCAATTGTACATTTTCTGAAAATCTGACCCACATGTATGTTACATTGTTATTGCTGCCTGTGTTAATTTTCCCGACATTGAAATAAGTTGATACTTTGAATATAACAAAATAGTCTAGATCAATTTCATCTCATCTCATTATTCTCATACCTTCGTCTGAATGACTGTTGGTAATAATATGTATATCTGTATTTAAATAGTCTGATGATTTCTTTTCACCCCTTACACCTCTATGTATTTCTAAACAAGTCTATAGTTTCAGGGCACAACGAAAATCATCTCCGGATGAGAATGCTGTAATCTTGTTAACTTCCCGAATAAAGAAACATGGTCAACACTAGGTGTATATATGAGTATATTTAATATTATCCTGATTTAAACAGTGTGTTTGGTTATATTGAACTGTGTTTTGAACCTTATTCTTGTCTTAAATTTGGGTTATTCGATTGGATTGGTGAAAGCGAATTGTGAATTTTCTGACGATTTCACCCATATATTATATGCTTATCGTGGTTATTAATTATGCAGTTTTATAGAACTTATTGTATTGTAATCATTATAAAGATGACCCACAACCTATAAGAAATCTCCACTGACCAGCTCCATTTGTTTTTTGTTTCTTTGTTATTACTCTAAAGGGCCTAGTCCACTAAGCCGATTCTCATGCGATTCTCACAGAATGCCACAGAATAAAAGTTATGATATTGGTAAAATATTGGTTGCAATTTTTGATAAATTGTTGCGAAATATTTGTATGTCAGATTTAATCAGGTTGTACTGTGACAGACATGCGCAGTGGCACATGCAACTCCTCTATTGGAACAACCACAGAGGGAAAACTCATCAGTGGAGTCCACCCTTTAGCTTGCACAAAGGAGGGATATTGCCACACGGCGAGGTAGACTAAGTAACCTGGCCATGGAATATCGCAACCTATATTAAGTATTTAGTAAATTGTTCGCTGATCTATCGGATCTAATAGAAGCTAACAAATAAAAGAATGTCTTACTAAATGTACCACGACCAAGTTAAAGCAATAGGGGAGTGAATTTGTTTTTAAAGCGTTCAAAATATCGGTAAGAATCTCCTTGTATAGCGAGTGGTGAAACCTCATGTTCAACAGGAATAAGAGCATATGAATATTTAGATGTTGATATGCTCAGGCGAAGAGAAAAGCTTTGTTGATATATTGAATAAAGAAGTTGACGTAAAAACAAAAAAAAAGTATTTAGTAACGGCCGTCCCCTACAAGGTTATCCTCATATTATGCTCTGGACACTGGGATATCTTTTCTACTCTCTTGGGAAGGTTACTGCCAGTTATTTTATAGTAAAGGAGATATTAGAGTGGGGCGGGGTGGCCAGAACGTTGGTGCTGTGTTCCTTCAATCAGCCTTAACATATAAGTCAATAATTATGAACTGTATAGTGGTCAGATTTTCAGAACATGTACAATTCGCCATCACCAATCTTCTCAAATAACCCACATTTCAGACGAAAATAAAGTTCAAAATACAGTTCAACCTAACCAAACAGATTGCTAGAATCAATACAATGCCGTATATTCTCAAATTTACCTAGTATTGGCTAAATTGCAGCCTATTTTTGCAGAATTTACTGAATCTGTACAGCTACCAATTGTACATTTTCTGAAATACTGACCCATAGGCTGATAGAACATAGGGGCAAGTGAATAACCAGGAGGACATGGTCTACCCAGTAACATTTTAGGACAAATTGTAGAATCTCTTAAGACATTCGGATATATTCGAATTCGTTTGAAGGCCTGTAAGAACTGTCGTAGAATAGTGCAGCGTTGTCTACGAAAAATATATTTGTCTTAATATAATGTAGGACTTCACTCTACTTCGTATACAAATTGGGAAGTGCTCTTAAGAATGGTCGTAGCACCAATTCGGCTCTGAATTCGGTACAGTGTGGGCCGCAATTTTGCCTACGAATTGTCTAAAGGACCTACGATTTGTCGTACGAATTGGAGGTTTCTTCATAAGAAAGCCCACACACTACCAAACTCAAGTAGGTCTTCTTAAGAACGATTTTGAGTTCGTATGAATTGGCTTAATGCCCATTTTTGATTTCTCAACAAAAATCCATTATCCATAACATATAATTTTCGAAAACTAGTCCATATTATATTGAAGGAATTTGAAGACATCATCATGCAGTATGCCTACCCAGCCATGGCTTTTTCAGGACAAAAAGCAAGATTCGTCTAGGATAATCTTATATTGGTCATGGGCAGAAACCTAAAGCTGGGCCCACATATCAAGAACTCAGAGCGGAATTGGCCTTCGTACAAATTCAAAATCATTCTTAAGAAGCACAAAAGAGTTCGGTAATGTGTGGGCTTTCTTACGAAGAAACCTCCAATTCATACGACAAATCATGGGTTCTTATGACAATTTCTAGGCAAAGTTTTGGACTTTTTGTGAGCCCCCATTTCGTACGAATTGCGAGTTCTTGAATGTGTGGGCCCGGCTTAATAGAAACCTGCGCATTAGAGACAATGGTGGTGTAAATCAAACGTCTAAGAAGGTCAAATCGCCAGAAAATGTACAATTCGCCTTTACCAATCCAAATTACCCAAATTTAAGACAAAAATCAGGTTCTAAATACAGTTCAACATATCCATGCAGACAGACCAATTGAATGAATACAATACAGAATACGCTCAGATATAGCCAGTATTTATCATTTTTCACTCTAATTTAGCAGAATTTGAGAGATGTGTAGAACTGTAAATTGTGCATTTTCTGAAAATCTGACCCAAGGAGAGTTATGAAGCACCCAGGAATTGCCCTCCATTCCGATGTAGAAGTTGTTCCGTTTCCTTGGTGAGGCTGTGACAGCATTGGGGTTTATCCATCAAGTACGCATGCGCAATAGGTCATAAATATAATCTACATTCACTTTTACTGGAACCTAGATGCAGCTTACGGAAAGGAATGCATGAATTGACCTTGAATATGGGAACCAAGGTCACATCAATCACATCAATCAGGAGCATTGCCTTAATATGTGATGTGTTCCAGGAAAATGAGTCACAAGTCGCAAAAAATCGATTTTGAGATACCATCATATTTGGAACGATGAGATCAAGCCGATTCCAATGATAGTAGACATTGCGACATCTAATAAGTACTTCTATATTTTAAGTTTGATATCTTCATTTTTGAAGAAAAAAGTTTGCAATATTGTTGGGTGGATGGTTGCTAGTAAAGTAGCTAAATATACTTTAGTAAGTATATATATTTGATAGACTTTCTTTAAATTTGGTAAATGCATTCATGTGATATATGAAAATTAAAATTCTTTGAAAATCTTTTTTAAAAAAATTTCTTTTGATATTAAAAATAACACAAAAACAAAACAAAAAAACATTCCTTTAATAAAAATAAAACAAAAAAACATTGCTTTAATTTCTTAAAAAAGATAGTAGAATTAAAGCTGTCTTACCTTGGAATCTGGTGAAAATATATAGATGATACAGAAGATTGGCACCAATGGGATGCAAAGAGGCCACATGATCAGCTTTTTTGAGAAGGTAAGTGACTGCATGAAACCCATCTCCGGACCGAACCAGATGTTGGTCAGATGCTGCTGACAGTTAGGATGTGCCACAAACTGAAATAGAGAGTCATACCATGGGCATACCAGATTTCTTTAGGACTTAGAATAGAGGACTTGCATTGGCACCTTTCGGATCCTTGGTTTGCAAAGGATCGTGGGATATCTAGTGTATATTTGAAGATTGAGACTTGGTCATGTAATAGACTTGATAATGTTGCTTGTATGGCTATTAAATGTGAAGTTATGGTGGTTTTTGTCTATTAAATATAGATTTGTTGAAGTAATAACTTTTTCTGTTATTACATATTCATTCTTTTTCATGATATCTTATCAACTGGTAATTTTGCCAACTCAAAAAGTTCTAAATTGGTCATGAGTTGTCCCTTTGGATGAAGGACCAATCCCATGATCCTTTGCACACACACGTCTGCCAATGCAAGGCACCTATAGGCACTGAGGGTGGGGGAAGGCACAGGAGTAGAGTAGAGCCATTTAGTATTAACAACATCTATACACAGATCCTCCATGGTATAGCTATAACTCCTTCAGTGCTAACATTTCAAGAGAATTTGGGGACGCGGGGGTGGCCGAGCAAGTCGAGAGCGCTGGCTTTGGACCAAGGGGCATAAGATTGTTATGGGTTTGAGTCATGGAGTGGCTGCATTTTCACCCCCTTACCCAGGCACTACAGGCTGACCAGCTGTATTAGCTGACCTAGCCCTGGTAAAAGAACGGTCTGAAAAATTCTTTTGTGTATTCTTTGCTGAAATTCTTTGGAAATCTTTTGAAAATTTGGAAAAAAATTAAGATATTGAGTAAATTTTGAAAGATAATGTGGTTATTATATGCATAAGAAAATGTTTTGTTTGACGAGTTAACCAATTTGACCATTAATCATTTATCAATTAATCAATGACTTTCTTTTTTGTTCAAATTTGATAGTCTATGCAGGTCTTCATATCCAGACAAGAAAGCCTGGAACACTTGGGTGAAATCGCCAGGAACTGAACAATTCCCTTTCTCCAATTGTCGCAAATAACTCAAATTTGAGACAAAAATAATGGTTTAACATAGCCCAACAGATTGTTTGAATCAAGGCAATATCAAATCTATTCAGATATACCGAGTATTGCCCATTTCTTAGTCTAATTTACCAGATTTCACTAAATGTGTGGAGCTGCCGATTGTATATTTTCTAACGATCTCACCCACTTTTAGCTGAAGCCTTATTCATTTATGATTGGATTAATACAGAATATATTATTATTATTATTTAGGATAAATTAGGAAAGTATTTCCTGAAAGGAGTTTTGAAAAGGTCCAAGTTTGTGCAAAAAAGAAAGGAATTATTTGTTAAGTTTAGGTTTGAACCCGATGCCGGAGGTGAAATCCTGAGCGACCGTTGCTCTTGCCCAATGAACAATCCATGCCTTCGGGAGAATTAATTATTCAATTTTAATAAATGCGATTAAAATCCTCAACCGACAGTGACAAAACATCCTGAAAGTCGTTAATAGAATCAATTATAATAATATTTTCCCCATAGAAAAGGATTTAATTAATCATTTAATTACGGATTCAGCACTGAAGGAATTAACGTATGCAGGTCTCTAAGGCTATTAGCCCAATCTAGCCCAATCACTATTTGACCTACACATAGTACAATAAGGTATATATAATCTCTCTCTTCATCTAGTAGTATCTCTAGCATAGGAATATGCCTTTACTTCACCTCTTGATGAATCTATTTATAATAACGCTTTAATTAACCTATGTCATATTGGAAATTAAACGAATATGTAAATTATTCTTCTACATTCCCTACCCCCCAATCTCTGAATAATCATCTTTGAAATCTTCAACAATGTTAAATGTTAGTATTGCAGCTAAAATTAAATTAGCAATGCTGACGATAAAGTTTGAAATGTTCAAACTGAAAACTAAATGATTAAAATGGTTAATTGAAGCAGTTAGTTTAATGCTTTTGAATGAATCTATCTATGATGCTTGTATTTGATAAATAAGCTAATGTGTGAGAATATCTAGAGCTGTGTGTGTCTAATATGACTAGTATCTATGCAGCCCATGGAATGGCAGAACTCAAATATTTAGTAAGTTTTTAATTTTCTTATAAAGACCGGGTACAATATTCAGGGGGATAAGCATTACCTGGACCAGTAAGCTTGGCAAGAAGTGGTTTTATATGTGGGTTTATTTAACAAATAAATTATATTCACTTTTGATTTATGATATGATTTTCATGAGGTTCAATTCATGTGGGGGGTATTTTATGAACTGATGAAATTCTATTCTTTTCCTTTTGGCTCCATGGATGCTATATTCATGGACAGCAATGATCCTGCCCAATTTGTAGCATTTTCAATGATTCTGCAGTATTTTTGATTTTATGAAGGGACATCTTGGACAATGGAACAGGCTAGTTCGGGGTAGGTCACCCTATATCTTTGAATTAAAATCATTTGATTTTGTTAAGGTATAATCTTAATAATAGATACCAGAAACCAGTGTATTCCTCATAAGACACTAGAGGGAGATGAGAACAGGAGAATTGCATTGACAGCTAGAGTTGGAGGTCCTTATATTGGAATATTGTTGCTTAGTTACTCAGCCTCAGGCTTTGTGAGTTGCTCAGTGAAAACTCAAAGCAATGGCCCCACCCCCTTGACAGACTCAACAGGTAACCTGTGTTTGTATAAAGGGTCTATTCCACTAAGCTGATTCTCATGCGATTTTGCGCCTCAGCTTTCTCTTTTCCACTAAATTCTGTGAGAATCGCATGAGAATCAGCTTAGTGGACTAGGCCCTTAACTATGGCAAAGGCCAGTTTGTCATTGTTTCCAGTCCATGTCAACAATATTGTCAATGCAACTCTTCCATTGCATTGTCATTTTGATTTCTTCAATGTGTATTTATCTCACTAATTCCAGTAGCTCATTCACTTATTTCAATAACTCAGGAACATATTTGCTGCATTCCTGGCCTTTCTTTACCACTAAAGTCATCAAGATCATGGTTAACCCTTACTTTATACTTTAATGGCACAAGTTAGATAAACCTCTAATACTGTTTTCAACAAGGAAATAGTTATATTCATTTATAAACTTATAAGATTCGATTCAACCAAAGATTATTATTATCATGAAAATATCTGACATTTAATACCAATTTTAATTAATCTTGATAAAAATTGATCTTTTATTACCTAACTATACCTATTTTCTTTAAAATGGTTATTCACTTAAAAAATTCCCTCACTAGCGTAGTTTTAAAGGCATTCCACAAAAAACATTGAGTAACATCCCTAAGAACCGTAGACCTGAGACAAAGCATTCAGTATCAGACAGACGTAGTAGTGGTTCAGACCCTTATAGTCGTCACGATGCCAGGCTTCTCACAAAACGTACAAAACAATTGTTCACACTATGGAATCGGGCTGGGAAGGGGTTAAGGGTGGTACACACATTAACGATTTCAATCTTTAGTGACAAATCACGGCTGGATTTGCTTTGAGACATTTTAGTGCACAAAAACTAGCGATTTTCCAAAGCGATTTTCCTGTTTTAACCACTATAACATATGGATTTCGGGCTAGCTCCCTCCCTCCTTACCACGGGGCTTGTTGCATAAGAAATGTTTACTTAAAATGTTCCTTGCCACAGTATTTTTCCTTCCTTAGGTAGGACATCCCTACTGTAGGAATGAAAAGTGGCATTGTCTTTATAGATTCTTTCCATAAAAGTTCCTCACCAGTTATCAAGGAAAAGTAGCTAAGGAAGGAAAGAATAAAGTAAAGACTTGTTATGCAACAGGCCCAAGATCATATGACCTCTACGCGCTTTCATCCACCGCGAGTTGAACTTTGAAATAATTCAAATGAAATTAATGAAATAGCTATCACGGAATTATGTAGTTTCACTCCGATATAGCTCTAAGAAGATATGATGTGACTGTCACATCATATCATCTGCTTTGTTTCCTGGCCATTTAAAACTGTTGTCATTATCAAAATATACTTCAGTGAATTGTCACCAAATTTGCAACTAAATTCGCAAATGTGTGTTGTAGGCTTGTAAAAGGGAGCGGGTCCAAAGTTAACGATTCCTCTACGCAATGAAGCAAAGCGGGTCACAGCAGACAGAGAGAAAACAGAAGATGATGCAATAGCCATGCTGATGGACAGGGGTTCTACACTCTTAGCAATGAAGGTTCATATTTGTACAGAACCCTTTAAGGTTCCCTTTAAGAGGTCTGAATGTTGTCGGGAAATCTGGTCCAAACGGTGGAAACATATTGATAGATAGGGAATATGTGAGTATATATAGATCTTGTGTATTTTATGAAATGTATGAAACGGTTCCAATGTAAATGAACATGCCTAGGTATGAAGGGTCCCATCAAAGATTCTCCTGAAGCTTATGGTTTGTGTGTAAGTATGTACCTAGTCAGGTAATATTTAAAGTTCTAAGGACAGAGACATGAGATTTGAGACCTTTTGTAGTAGAAAAAATGATTCATCAGAATGCTAAATATAAATATGGTAACAAATGTTATGTAAATATTATGCATTTAGCCATGCAAGGCTGTGTATTACTGCTCCACCCGCTATTAATTTCCATCAAATTCTCACCACTATTTTTTCCCCATAAACATTATTACCCTCGGGTGATCTCCAACTTCCATATTACACTTGGGCAATATGATTTTGTTCATTTCTACACTCCCTTTAAATACTGCAATCGCTATGCCCGCATGTAATATAGAACATTGGATCTTTATTACATACTTGTTGTGCAACTAGAATGCTGATCAGGCTGCTTTCAGTATAGGCCAGTGAACCCTGTAGGGAGGAGATCACCACTCCTCTCCACCTACAGAACCAGCTCAACAGGTTATGTCCGGACAGCACACACATGCCATACTGTTTGTCTTGACAAGCTGGGAAACGTAACTCAACCTTCAAACCTGGCCACACACAGCTGACTTGGCCCGCGATTGCCCCCCGATTTGGGCCTCCCGATGAATCCTATGATCTCATTTCAAGTGCTGGTTTACGTTTTTGAAATAACATCAGCCAGGATTGGAAATGAAATCATAGGATTCATCAGGAGACTCGGGGAGCAATCGGGGGACAAATTGGCTGTGTGTGGGCAGGGTCTTAGTCTTGAAACAATTATTCCAGCTTGTCTCAACCTCAGCATAAACCTCCATCATCCCTGTGGTATAATGGGTCAGATTTTAAGAAAATGTACAATTGGCAGCAGTACAAATTTAGTAAATTATCCTAAATTGGGCTGCAATTTGGTCAATACTAGGTAAATTTGGCATTGCATTGACGCTAGCAATCTGGTTGGTTAGGTTGAACTGTATTTTGAACTTTATTTTCGTCTGAAATTTGGGTTATTTGAGAAAATTGGCGAAATTGAATTTTCTAAAAATCTGACCCAAATATTACACATGGCTGCCCCCTAGTCTTACATTCATCTTGTCATGGTTGCCGTGATCATATTATGGCCTATTAACCCTCACCTGCATGCCCCCGGCCCCCATCATATGTTTTCTGTGGATATATTGTGACAAAGGTTACTCTATTTCTGAACTAATTGGGTTTATGACCTTTGAATTTTGCACAACTGACCTCTGACAGATATTATTGGATAAACAAATTTGAAAGAATTCTTGGCGGAACAGATGTGTAAAGTTTGACATCATGTATGTGGAATATGGACAAGATTATGGAATATGGACAAAGGCCTGCAGTGACCCTAAGCCTGAGCCTGAGCCTGAGCCTGAGCCTGAGCCTGAGCCTGACCCTGAGCCTGAGCCTGACCCTGACCATGACCCTGAGGGTTAAGGCCACCAATCCTGGGACTGTGGTCAGGCGTTTCTGAAAACTCCTACTGACTTCCTATTGCAAAACACTGGCCCAGAAAAAACACAGCAAGACATCTAAAGTGGTCAAGAATACAACAAAGATACAGGAATAGTACACCTTATGACTTTGGGACTGTTCATCTTTAACATCTTTGTTTGCACAGATTCAGAACTAAAATGATATGAAGGGGGGTAGGGGGGGTCATGCCATTTTGCACAAACTTTCATGGGCGGGGGGCAAAACATTTTGCACAGGACTTTAAGGGGGTCATACAATTTTGCATAAGAATTTTTCCCACTGCCCCCCCCCCAAGTGGTTAATTATGAACAGTCCCTTATTGAAATATAAGTCCACACATTTAAGAACGTTGGCTGAGTGTCAGAAAAGCGGCTCAGTGGAAACAGGACTTTACACATAGTCGCAGCTGGTACATTGACAAACAGTTTCCCAAAGTTTGCATATATTGATATGAACCCTTCTAATGTCTCTCTACATTAGAAGTGATAAATTGATATTTATATTTAAGAAAAAATAGGTAATACTAAGTTCAAGTTGAAAAGGAATTTAATTTTTCAGGTATCTCACTAACTAATTTTACAAGATAAGTAAGTGAGAATCCATGAATATTGTGATATGATGTCGTACATATTCATATTTAAAACTTTACACTTGCACTACATTGAAATGCCAAATGTACATGATCTAGTCTGGTTCATATAAAGGGCCAGGAAGGATAATATTTCCTTAACCTGTCCGCCAACACTGATTCATAGAGTGCAAGTAATAACATGGTATAATATATGGCTGCTTGTTTCAGCAAGTACCGCCAGGGTTAGGGGCATATTGTGATGAATAACAGGCGCCTGTCTATATGGGTCAGATCTTCAGAAAATGTACAATTCGCCTGTATCATGATTTATCTGCTCCATAATCCAGGTGGATATGTAATATCACATATCATGGTATCCTTTAATCATAGAAGGTCGCCAGAAAATGTACAATTTTCCTCCAGGCTTCACTAATCCTCTCAAATAGTCCAAATCTTAGACCAAAATTAAGGTTCAAAATACAGTTCACCATAACCAAACCGACTAAATGAATTAATCCAATACCGAATTTACTTAGTATTTATCATGTTTTTTTATTTAATTTAGCATAATCTCTGAAGCCCTTGATGAGGTTGGAGTGTTAAAACGTAAAAAACAGATAATAAAACTGGCAACCTTTCTCATTTCAATTTAAGAATATCAATTTAAGAATATGCACTGTAAGCGCAGGTCCTGCCCAGCACCCAATGTAAGGCCATGACTGAGGGGAAAGAGCCAGTTTTTTTTGTTTTTTTTTAAAGATTTTATTTAAACTTGGTTACCGTTTTGAGGGCAACAACCTTATCAACAGGCAGGTCTGGCTTATCTCATGAGCAGGTATGTATTTATTATTTCATTTGTATCGTTTCTTTTTATTGAGTCTTTTAACTGAGTTTTTAACTTGAACATATCTTGAACCTAAATATATTGATAACCATTAGTTCTATACTTTGAATGTTGTGCTAATTTAGAATACTTATAGTTAAATTAAGAGCTTAATTTTCAATGACAACTCTTTATTTAAGTTTTATATATGATTAAAAAATGTTCTAAAGTAATTATTAGACCACACCCTCCACTCACTTTGACATAGATTCACTGCATCCAATACAAGGGACAAATCATGTTTTGGTATTTTTTTAAAAAGAAAATAGGCCAGGGTAATATGAACGGATGCATAACTATCTCACATTCACCAGATAGCTAGAGTCATATTTTACGACCAGGAGTGTGTTGTAAAAAGAATATCCATATCTTAATCGTTAATAACGATAAGAACGATGATTGAAAATCCTCTCTTTAAAAGTGATGCTGAATTGGGTCTCGCTCACTTTTTGTCTCATATAATTTCTCTCCGTTTCATATGATAAAACTACATTGAATATACATTAGACAAATATCCCACAAACATTACCTGTTTATCGCCCAGAAGTGGGTAAAGTTCAGTGGTATGTTTTAGGATCCAACCCGCCTTTTAACTTTTAAAGTTGCCTAGATGTGACAAGATTAATTCCATAAATGTTACCATTATTTAACATTAGTTTGTGATCATTTTACCATGAATCTCGCATAATATCTAGAAGTAAAAGTAATCAAATAGATCCTAATTGAACTTAACCTCTAGCTTTTTGTATGGGCTCCATGAGATTATGTTTGAACAAAACTGGACTCAACAAAATGTATTACAAAAATAATTTGTGCCGGTCCAAAACACCTCATATCTTTATCCACATTTTTTCAGAAAATCAAGAGTGCGAAATCCTCTTAGAATATAAATACAAACTTTCAATGAGTGTAGGAGCAACCCACCCCAGAACAGTTCAAAACATCACATAATAATTTTGCAGACCTCCTTAAATGTGCTTTAAATTATCATAAAGAATATTCTGATTTGTTAAAACAATGCTCAAGCTATTTTATAACTCTTCATCTCAAATTGCATGGGTGGGTATGGATGTGAATGTATTTACAACAGAGAAGCAAAAATGATAACAGACAACTATCCGATCATCTACTATTGCCAAATTATACCAAATCATAAATAGAAATACTCAAAATAATGAACTCATGACAATAGTGTTCTGAATGAAGAGAATGTGTTTGTGTACAAGAAACAGTTGATGAACTGTTGCACTAACAAACAAGAGAGGGAATGTGTTTGGAACGGAATAAAACCCTTCGTCCGGATTTCAAATTATGGCCATGTTTTGTTGCTGTCAGTTTAGTCATGCACAGGGTTTGTAAATCAGTTCACTGGAAACAAAACAATGTTCTGCAATGATTAAGCCAGGGATAGCTAGTGGTGGGCAGAAACTAGGACTCAGTTGTGGAATGTGGGAAGATGTTTGTTATAGGAGGAGGCCTGCAGTGCTATCTTAACCCATGAATAATCAATAGTGGATATAAGGGGACTTTGTGGTGGAGGACAGGGTTGAAGGTGGGGGAAGTGGAAAGGTGCGGGGGGGGGGGAAGTGAGGAGGCTGACATAGGCTGAGGGGACTGAGCTAAGCGTAGAGGGCTAAGAGGACTAGGATAACTCTAGTAGACTGAGAGGACTGAGGTAAGGAAAGTAGTCTGAGGGACTGAGGTAAGGGAAGGAGACTGAGGGGACTGAGGTAAGGGAAGGAGACTGAGGTAAGGGAAGGGAACTGAGGTAAGGGAAGGAGACTGAGGGGACTGAGGTAAGGGAAGGAGACTGAGGTAAGGGAAGGAGACTGAGGTAAGGGACTGAGGTAAGGGAAGAAGACTGAGGGGACTGAGGTAAGGGAAGGGAACTGAGGTAAGGGAAGGAGACTGAGGGGACTGAGGTAAGGGACTGAGGTAAGGGAAGGAGACTGAGGTAAGGGACTGAGGTAAGGGAAGAAGACTGAGGGGACTGAGGTAAGGGAAGGAGACTGAGGTAAGGGAAGGGAACTGAGGTAAGGGAAGGAGACTGAGGGGACTGAGGTAAGGGATGGAGACTGAGGGGACTGAGGTAAGGGATGGAGACTGAGGGGACTGAGGTAAGGGACTGAGGTAAGGGAAGGAGACTGAGGGGACTGAGGTAAGGGATGGAGACTGAGGGGACTGAGGTAAGGGAAGGAGACTGAGGGGACTGACGTAAGGGACTGAGGTAAGGGAAGTAGGCTGAGGTAAGGGACTGAGGTAAGGGAAGGAGGCTGAGGGGACTGAGGTAAGGGAAGGAGACTGAGGGGACTGAGGTAAGGGAAGGGGACTGAGGGGACTGAGGTAAGGGAAGAAGACTGAGGGGACTGAGGTAAGGGAAGGGGACTGAGGGGACTGAGGTAAGGAAAGGAGACTGAGGGGACTGAGGTAAGGGAAGAAGACTGAGGGGACTGACGTAAGTAGACTGAGGGGACTGAGGTAAGGGAAGAAGACTGAGGGGACTGAGGTAAGGGAAGGGGACTGAGGGGACTGAGGTAAGGGAAGGAGGCTGAGGGGACTGAGGTAAGGGAAGGAGACTGAGGGGACTGAGGTAAGGGAAGGGGACTGAGGGGACTGAGGTAAGGAAAGGAGACTGAGGGGACTGAGGTAAGGAAAGGAGACTGAGGGGACTGAGGTAAGGGAAGGGGACTGAGGGGACTGAGGTAAGGAAAGGAGACTGAGGGGACTGAGGTAAGGGAAGGAGACTGAGGGGACTGAGGTAAGGGAAGTAGACTGAGGGACTGAGGTAAGGGAAGGAGACTGAGGTAAGGGACTGAGGTAAGGGAAGAAGTTTGAGGGGTTGAGAAAGGCTGAGTGCACTCATGGAATTAAAATCTAGGAGAGACAGGGGAATCTCGGAGGGACTGAGGAATATTGGAACGACTGAGAAAAGTTGCAGGGTCTGAGGGGGCTGAGAAATGATGAGTTGGCTGAAGGGTCATATATATTGCGAATCCTAAGTATTTATTCCATTCATGTAATGTTACCTCACAATTAACAGTGGAAGGTTGGACTCCCCCCTCCCCCTCTATACCCCCCTCCCCCTCCCCTCTATACCCCGCTCCCCCTCTATACCCCGCTTCCTCCTCCCCCTATATACCCTGCTCCCCCCTCCCCCTATATACCCCCCTCCCTTCCCTATATACCCCCTCCCCTCCCCCTCTATACCGTACTTCCCCCTCCACTATATACCCCGCTTCCCCTCCCCCTCTATACCCCCTCCCCTTCCACAAGTGCCTGCTGCACTGGATGATAAATGGCTGGTGCCCTGCCTGCCAAGGAGCCCATTGAAAGATATGATCTGGCTAACATGTAACAAGGCCATTGCATTCATAATGCCATCATCGGATGTCTCTCCTATCTCTAACCACCGAGATTTAAGCTGAGCTTTTTTACCCATTGACTCTGAGCAACTCACTGAGCAAGACATCAATATCTCCCTCTAGCTATCAGTGTGGTGGTAGTTCCACTGTAAGATGTCATTATATTAGTATTAGGGGTTTTTAGATTTCCTATATTGAATTCAATTAGTTACTAATTAATTAATTCCTTAAATGATTAATTTAATGGCTAATGTAGGAAAACAACCATCCGGTTATTATCTCTTGTAATACATTAATTTTATTTTAAAATGTGACTTATTCAAATTGTTTTTTTAACTGTTTGTCATGGGGCTAGGATGGAAGCTTTTGTATTGTAAATTACATAGGGTTGGATATTGTACTTTTGGCATTGAAGTGGACTATGTGTAAAGTCTTTACAAATAATTTAAGGGTCAGATTTTTAGAAAACGTACAATATACAGTTCGAAACATCTATCAAATCCTGCTAAATTAGAGTGAAAATTGGTAAATACTGTGTGTTTCTGAGTATATTCTGTATTGTATGTATTCAATAAATATGTATGGTTATGTTGAACTATATTTTGAAGCTAATTTTTGCATCAAATTTGAATTGTTTGGAAGAATTATTGAGGGCAAATTGTACATTTACAAGAAACCTGACCCTTAATATTAAATCTGTCATATCACACAAACAATAGCGTATAACAGGCACTAATTCAAAAGAAAATATTTACACAGCTAAGCTAAAATTTAAACTTATTCATCTTCTTACTGCTTCAACGCTATAAGTTATGGTTGATGATGGTTTTATGGGTGAAGTCTTTAAAAAAATTGGCCTTTACCAATCCTCTCAAATAACCCAAATTTAAGAAGAAAGTTAGGTTCAAAATACAGTTCAACATAAGCTGACAGATATATTGAATGAATACAATACAAAATACACCAGATAATTATAACCTAGTATTCATCATTTCCACTCTAATTTAGCAGAATTGGATAGATATGTAGAATTGGAGATAGTGCATTTTCTGAAAAACTGACCCTTATGTATAATATAGGGCACTGATTATTGCATGGAATACAATGATAGGCTTGTTTGAGAGAGCATAAGGAGTGTGATATAAATGATTAACTCACAATTAAATGTTAGACTCACTTTGTATTATAAAAGAGTCATTTTGATTGATAAAAGAAATGATGTATGGAAAATTTGATATTTCAGTTGTTGCACTAAACATATGCATGGGCTAAGTATCTTTAGTCATGGCCATGGGCGGTCTTGTTGCCATAACCACCTTATAATAGGCAGATACTAAAAGGATTAATGACCTCCATTTGAGGCCTGTTGATGTACTGTTTGTGAACAGCAACAGCTGCTCAATGTTGGTCATTAATCCTTTAATATAAATATATTCCTTTTAATTCACTACACTCTATACTCGTCCTGTAGGCAGCGGCAAGCCATAGCCTTAACGTTAGAGGTCTTTGATGTTTACTGCCTACAGGTCGCGTGTAGAGTGTAGTAGGCCTCGGGATGAACACAACTATGGAATCAGTATGGTTAGGTTGTATTGGTCATTTGGTTTGCTTCAGAACAGATGGACCGCCATTGCTGTCCTGAATTGTGTTACATGTCTCACTTCATGGCTACACTCTGAAGTGCGACCTCACCTTAAATTTACATTGATGGAGCTGAGGCCACTCCCAAGGGGCGTGGTCTTAGCAACACGACACGCCCCCTTTTGTGTTAACAGACAAGAGAGATCTAAACAAGCAGACTTCATGCTTCATGCATGATTTGTACAGCCATGAAGTGGGAAACTGCAACAAGACTCAGAACAGAGATAACGACACAGTCGCTAGTCTGATCACTGTGTGCGGGTTTACGGTGAAGTAAAACAATGAAACTTGACCCTCCACATGGGGAATCATTTGATTCTGACCATAGGAGAGGGGAGGGTGCCCTAGCATTCTTGCCTGTTGCAAAATTCCTCCCCCTTCCAGTTGTGAGAATAAAAGCCTGTCATATCTACATCTTGATTCCACCATTAGCGATACTTCCCAACAACTTCCAGCACTTCCCAACATTATCACAAGTGGGTCAGATTTTCAGAAAATGTACAATTGGCAGCTCTACACAATTAGTAAATTCTGCTAAATTAAGCTAAAAAGTGAGTACATTTGGTGTTGTGTTGTTTTGAAGAATCTGTTTGGTCGTGTTAAACTCATTTTCGAAGCTCATTTTTTGTCGTAAATTTGGATTATTGGAGAGGATTGGTGAAGGCGAATTGTACATTTTCTGATGGCTTAACCCAAGTATGGAAGAACAGTTCATGCTCAAATATTTTCCTGTGCTTCTGGTGTTGTCTGAAACTGTAGCCAAGTGTTGGGAAGTGTCGCCAAGTGTTGCTGACAGTAGAATCGCCGTGATGTATGCCAGGCAGTAGTTAAGGTGCTTCTGCACTGGTGCGATATAATGTGCGATGAATATTGCATGCAACAAAAAGTGATGTGATAAGTCTGAACCCTTTCAAAATAATTTATTTCAAAATGAATGTATGTATATTTCTTTTGCCGTGAGATACAGATCGCAAGCATATTGAATGTCATATCGCAATAGTGGAGAAGGACCTTTATCCCCAAAGGAGAATTTAGGCTTCATTGATTCTAGTCACCGTAAAAAGTACAGTGACCTGTGCCAGGACTGATGAAGGAGAACAACAGATATATGAGAGTAGCATGAGCTAGAATGATCTAGAGAGAGGGTTCTACAGTAGTACACCACCATTAGATACCCATTACACAAGTTCATATAATATAATACTGGCCATTATCAGGGAAATGAATGAATGAGCGAATGAGTGAGTCAGTGAGTCAGTGAGTGAGCAGTTGATTGAGTGGTGGACTGGGGGTGGACAGGTATAATAATAATATATAGATATATGGGAGAGGATCAAAACTGTAGCGTTGATATATATATATACTGTAACTACAACGAACACCAGGCTAAACAAGTAGCGGTATGCTAATCATCCCAAATCTCATAGACTGCTCTTACACGAGTATATATATAGAATGTATATAATATATTGGTGACTGCTAGGACGAAAAAAAGATTGGAACAAAACTTACGTGACAGACCTGAGGGTCATCCGAAAGTTGGTACAAAAAGGTGGAAATATTTGTTTACAACGCAGAGGAAAATATCCATTGTGAATATATAGATAGGAAGGAATTGGTAATCGCTGGCAGGTAGTGGTGATTATTATTAACGTGTTGCAGTCGATTCCAATGAGAAGCAGTGTTTATGTAATGTTTTGCTCAGGAATAATAGGACAAAATTGCAAATGCCAGATATAACAAGCATTAGGGCATTAGTTTCGTATTTTATTAACTTCCGGTGATATACTTATGTAAATATTGTAAATTGTTATTATGACTGATTGAATATGACAATACTTTATGAAAATATTACTTTATGAAAATATTACTTTATGTCCGTTTAATTTTGGATATGAAAATTATTCGAAAATTACCATGGAATAATCAGTTCACTGCCTCTCATACTTTCGTTAGAAGACACAGTTTTGGAACTACTGACTTTTTCTGGATACGAAACTACACATGTAAACGTGTGTCTAACTTTCAGTTGGGTTAGTGTTCTGTCCTTTTACATATCTCCTAATACATTGGGGTATTATAAGCATGCATGTAATATATTTTGGACTAATAATATACTAGGCCCGTTTCTGAAAGGGGACAGGTCAGTCATATCTGTTCCATCTTTAATAAAGGTCTTTTAAAATAAATTAGTTAAAAAAAATGAACTTCTACCAACCACACTCACATGACAATTGATATGTTTTTTGTGAGGGTGGGAACAATTATTATAGTCGTGTAAATATACGAATATTGAATGAGAAAGAAAGTGTTGTAAAGACGTTTTTAAAGACTTTTGCATTCCCCTTGTGATGGACATGAATATTAGATCATCTATATAGACACAATATGAGAAATATTGACAATGGATGTTGCTCAAATATAACTATGGGAGTTATTACTGGGTCGAGGACTGTCTTGACCAAAGTAGTTACATATCTATCATTCATGAATTTAAGACCTAAAGGGTTAACCTACTATGTGTAAATATATATATGTAATACTCAATCCCTATATTAGTGATTAATCAAATATCTTAATTAATGTTGATATTTGATTAATTCTGCTAGGTTCTAGACAGGGCTACACATCAATATTTATACATATATATATACTCCAATACACTATTGTATATTTTATATATATGCATAAAGGAAGGAGTATTTTTTCTTCGTCTCAGACATTCAAACCATCTACTGTGACTAGTCTTTAAGAATCTTTAATATTTCTAAAGGTCTTATTAAAGAAGAAGTATTCACTGGGACAAAATTGCGCGTGTACAGAAAATATCATTTAAATGTGATATTGTATATATATATAAATATACAGATATTTCTGTGTGCCTAAATTAAATAAAACATCTAACATAATAAACTGGTTGGAAAAATGCATAGCGAGCAACGCGTCAAAAAGATCAGGGTTGTATAATAATAATGTAATAAATAACAACATGCCCAAAATCACTTCAAAAATGAAAAATTTGTACGCTTGCTTGGAGCGAGCGAGCAATAATGATGATGTCATCTATATAGAATTAATTCATTTCTCATCAAGCAATTTAGTCCTTACCTTTTTCTCCTCGTACTCTATCGCCATTTTGAGGCGTGCGAGAGGGTCTCTGCCTCCGTTTTCTTCTCCTCCCTCTGAAAGCACAGCCTCAACCTCTTGCGTCCCACGGCACAAATCCATCATCTCGCAAGCAAAGTCCATGCATTGCTCTACAAGGCTAAGGTACTCATTCTGCAACAAGGAAAATTACATATTAAAGACAGATATATATAAATATTTTTATTTCCATTTTAAATACAGTTACATAAGTGGAAATAGGCTACACATTTCTGGGATTTCCCAACTCTTGCAAGAAGGCCATAAATAAATAATAATTAAGATAAAAATAAAATATAAATAATAAATGAGGATTATATGTTTAAAGAAGGGTGAAATCGCCAGAAAATGTAGAATTCGCCTTCTCCAATCGTCGCAAATAATGACAAAAATAATGTTCAAAATTTGGTTCAACATAGCCTAACAGATTGTTTGAATCAAGGCAATATCAACTATATTTAGATATACCAAGAAGACCATTGTAATTTAGCAGAATTTACTAAATGTGTAGATCTGCCGATTGTACATTTTTCTTAAGATTTGACCCATATCTATTACCTGAGTGAGTCATTCATTTCCTCGCTAATCATTTGTATTTCTTATATTACTTTGGACAACACCAACAGTCAGCTGTAATGGCCTGAGTGGCCAGTGAATGAACCAACAATTGTGAAATCCTTCAGTAGAATATATCAAGAGGTAAAAAGTTTATATGAATGATGTGGTCGCCATTTTGATATTCAATGTTTTGTAAAATGTGACTTGAGGCAGATGAAAAATCCCAATTTGGGGACCCTGTATGACAAATGTAAATACAATCTTTGGTTTCCCCAGGATTTAGAAAGATCAGCCAATATGTAGTTTTTCCTAGAGATACATCAAAAGTACAGAAATATTTAACAATTTGTATATAATCAATACTAGTGGGATTAGTGCCTGCATTGCTCTTCACGGATCCTGAAATACAACGATTTTTTTAATTATATATAAAACATGGAAAAGAAGGTAAATAATGATCAACATTCATAAATAACCGTTTGTTCACAGGGCACCTTTGAAAAGTGAGCGTGTTATGAAAATGATTTCCTAAATCTATTTTTTAAAAATCTCCATTTCTCGTGTCTGCCTTCCTTCGGGAATGTTACCCCGAAGTGCTGACTATTGTAGAGAGGCACCACATGGGTAAGATTTTCTGAAAATGTACAATTGGCTGCTCTACACATTTAGTACATTCTGCTAAATTAAGGGAGGAATACTAGGAAAATTCAAGTATATTTGGCATTGCAGTGATTCTAGCAGTTTGGTTGGTTAGGTTGAACTGTCTTTTGAACTTTATTTTCGTCTTAAATTTAGGTTATTTCAGAGAATTTGTGAAAGTGAATTGTAAATCTTCTGGTGACTTTACCCACATGCCCCAGGGACATCTTGTCATGTTATAATGAGAGAATCTGTCAAACATAAACTACATCCCATAATATACATGTTATGGAGAAGGTAGTTCCCTTTCCCTGCCCATTGAAATGTAACGTAACTGTACTACGCGGAAATAAAGAAACTGAATATGAGATTAATAGAATATGATAAAGTGGTCCAAGGAATTGGGAAGAAGAGAACAGAGTTCTGGTGTAGGTTGCTGAAAAAAATGATTTTGATGACTAAATATTGTACGTTTCATGTCTTCTGTAACTATTATTAGAAACCCTTCTGAAAATTTTTATTTCTATTTTAACATAATTCAATGTTCAGTAACATATATAATAACATCCATATGTACAAGTAAAATATCTGATTCGATACTTGTGTACGGTAGTGCGGTATGAAAATACTTGACAGCAAAAAAAAACTTGATATCTCCTGGAGCATCTGGAATAAAGGTAAGAAAAATGGAAAATCCCCGAAGAAATATAAATGCCTCGATGGCAGGTGAAGTTGAATAAAATATTTAAGAAACAAAAAAATATATTTAAATGCCCCCCCACGCTGCAACCCAACCATTGGTTATATCGGTTGTCGGGAAGTGTACGTGAGGACAAGACAAACATAAAACAAAATAATCTTTTCATTTCCAGTACTAAAACCTGCCAATCCTAAGTGTCCCGGATAAGGTAATGAAGGAAATAAGTCAAGAAATCTTTAGCCAAAATGTGGGAAACAGCTTTAGAATTAGATCCTTCCTCTTGCCTTCTCCTTCCCCACCCTGATCCTAACAACCCCATTCATACCAGAACATTCTAGAAACACCCAGATAGATGTAGTTATTTATATCCCGACTCAGTGAAAGATCTTTATTTATTGATATCTATATTAGTGTGGATATCCTGCACTGGGCGGCGCAGGGTTTACAGGGGCTCCACCTAGCGGCGAACCTTCATACCAGAGCCCAGAGTTATCATGGCCACCGTGTTAACAGGTTCCCTAGCTATACTTTCACCCTTTTTGTACTCTACTTCCGGTATGAGCGGCAGGCACATCTTGATCTATGCTTAATCATCTTTAGGTGAAAATTGTGATTTGTTGCAGGAAAAAGAGTCACGAGTCGCAAAATTTGGATTTTGAGATACCATCATATTTGAAAAGATATTGGTGTTTCTTGATTTCCCAAAATAATTATTTAGAGTACTTCACCGAAATCTCACTATTTCCATCTGACTCTCTATCATTTTCTTAAACTTTGGGAATCCTTTTGTAATCGAAAATATAACGATGATAGATAGGTATATGAAGAAGCCAACTAATTGCACTATTGATCCCATTTGATCCAGATTGCTACTGTAGATCACCAAAAAACTAAATAATGAAAATATTCTAGAAAAAGCAGCCCCTCAATGTGCGTCATTATAACCTCAGAATAGTGCACCAAATAGTGCACTTAATGTCGGTCATTAACCTCAGAATTATGCACAAAAGAGTGCACCAGCAGCCCCTTAATGTCAGACATTAACCTAATGAGTATGCACCAAACAGTGCACAAGCAGCCCCTCAATGTCAGTCATTAACTCCAGGATTATGCACCAAACAGTGCACAAGCAGCCCCTCGATGTCAGTCATTAACTCCAGGATTATGCACCAAACAGTGCACAAGCAGCCCCTCAATGTCAGTCATTAACTCCAGGATTATGCACAAAACAGTGCACCAGCAGCCCCTCAATGTCGGTCATTAACCTCAGGGTTATGCACCAAACAGTGCACCAACAGCCTCTCAATTCCAGCATGATTGAGCAGAAATTCCTAGAATTGTAGAGCTGCCAATTGTACATTTTCGGATGCCCCAACCCGTATTTATAGTCTGAGGTCTGATCTATTTATGATGACGATTTCTATACCTCATGCCCCTTATTGGCAATAATGGATACATTCCGCTGCTCTACCATTGATCTATGTGCATACTAACTACATCCAGGGTATTGTCACAGAAATCAATCCAAGAAATAAACTACCCGTACAACTCTATAACGTACGTATAACGCTGAATAAATATCAACTTTGATTCGGTACAACGTAATATGTGATGTGTTAAAGAAAAATGAATCACAAGTCGCAGAATTGATATTTTTTAATTTGTTTTACTCACAAGATGTATCATTGGGAATGTTTTCATTTTCGGGGTGCTTAACGCTTGTTGTAGCATAAATCCATGTATCAGATTTCAGGACAGTGTATGAAATATATACATGTATTACAAAGCTCATTACTAGTAATGGTCCACGCACAAGTTTTGACAACGTTTTTTTTTAAAACTAAAAATATCATATTTAAAATAAAGATATAATTATTGAATGCCCTAATGTTTACCATCATTGGAATCCACTTGATCTCAATATTTCAAATATGATGATATCTCAAAATTTATTTCTTTGTGACTTGTAACTCATTTTCCCGTGACACATCACATATATCTGCCTCCAAGAAAGATAAGGAGAAGTCGTTAATATATCTTACAACTCTGTACACAAATACAAGTACATATTTTACATGAAGCATTCCTCTGATAAGAAAAGGGAAGCAGTTATACATGTTCCACATTCCATGTTTTGCATGTTTCTATGTCAATGTTTCCAGGTTTTTCATTGCATGTTTGTGGGAAATATATATCTCGTTCTATTTGTGTACGTACTTCTATATGTGTAGTATATATGACCCACTTAATTGCGACTGAATTCTGTTCTAATTTGTTGAATTCTGTTGAATTTGGTGGAATATATTTTTTCTTGAAAAGCATTGATGTTTAATATCATTTTTTCTGATACACTACTATGTAACTCCGAACGATACTTTGAAAGAGCACGACCCGATACTTATGTTTTTAGAAGTGCTTTTAACCTCCATTTATTCACACTGCTTAGGCCTCACCTGCAGTACTGAATAATGTTTCCTTTTTACATAGTTGTCTCAAACTGACAGTTATTTTAGGTCCTATGTTGCCATTAATTAATATTTTTATTTTATTCTCTTACCTTCTTCGACTCTATTTCATATAACTTGCCACTTCTGTAATGTCAATCAGCGAAGCATGCATTAACAAACCTAAATCATAAAAAAGATTTGTAATATCAGGCGATTCTGAGATTAGCATCAGCAATGTTATGGCTTTGGTCCTGAATAGAAATGTTTTCAAACCAAATCAAAATCATCCCCATCACTCCCTAGACAGAGGTCAGTGGTAATGTATTACAAAAAAAAGAGTCACACGTCTCAAAAATTGTTTTTGTCAAATGACTTTATCACAAGAACCCTTTATAGGAACGTTTTTATTTTTTGACAGCTTAGTGTTCTTAGTACACTCTATTTGAGATCTACATGGAGCGATTCGCCGTAGGGTTACCATTGGGTCGATATGATGTTTACTCTAAGTAGGTCTCAAACAGAGTGTAGCAATACATGTACTGAATTCCATAACACCCTCTTAAATTTAGTATGAGGGCTTTATGGAACGAGGACTATAGCATAGACTATTCCTTACATTAAAACTCAAGTTTGAAAATTATAATTTGAAAGAATTGTCAATTAGACCTTGACGAAATTTGGTTGTAAATGAAATAGGGGATTTGCATAGCCGTCATCTTGAATCTTGATCCGCGTGGAGTTATGGGACTAATGGTACGGTCTTAAATCTATAGACACCATGCCATGTTCAGCATGGGATATTCATCAGTGCTCTAATGTCAATATCCATATATGTTTTACATATTTCCATAACACAAGCCTCCATCATTTCATGCATTTGGTTTTCATAGATCATTTACGCAAGTTATGATATTGGTGAAAACATTTTTGCAATGTTTGATAGAAATAATGCCAACTATATGTATGCCAGATTTCAACAGAATCCATCCCAGCATGCACTGTAACAGACATGCGCAGTGGCACAGTGAGTCCCCTATAACATTCCTGCTTGTACATGGTCTCCAGACCAGACCCATTCTTGAATAATATTCCTACTTGTACATGCTGCCCAGACCAGACCCATTCTTGTTGTGCACCAAGTGTTCCGTCCATTGCTAAATGACAAGCCAGAATGACGTCCCGCCGCCATGATTGATTCTATCGGTTTCCATGGTAAACATGGCGGAGGTTGTTATTCATTACCAGCTGTTGTGAACGCCTCCCAGGGAATTCCTCCTAGAAGCTTACATAAATATCTGAAATTACTTTTTTCTTGTATACGTAGGAAAAATATTGAAGCGTTTGTAAAAAGAATTGGTAAAAAGCTGAATGGAAATATGGTGATATTTTGGCGTCAGGATGGAAAGATTAAGTGACATATACCAGAGCTTGCTTGCGTCATTGAACTGACGTAAAAACATTTATTTGAATAAAGAACACCTGAAATCTAGCGTTTGTAAGTAAACGTAACGGATTGATATCATGGAACATAAGGAAGATGAGGTATAGCTAGCCTATGGGTCAGAATTTCAACTTCGCCAATCTTCTCAAATAACCCAATTTTCAGGCGAAATTAAACTTCAAAATACAGTTCAACCTAACCAAACAGATTGCTAGCGTCAATGCAATGCCAAATATACTCGAATTTACCTATTATTGGCCACATTGCAGCCTAATTTAGCCTAATTTACTAAATGTATATAGCTGCCAATTGTACATTTCTGACAACCTGACCCATATCCTTACTTGAAATGTTCCTTGCTAAGCTATTTTTCATTCTTTAGGTTGGACATTCCTACTATAGGACTAGAAGTAGCATTGTGGCTAACTCCTTCCCTGATAATTCCTTACCAGCTGCTTAGCAAGGAAAAGGAGCTAAGGAAGGAAAACATTAAGTAAGGATGTCTTATGCAACAGGTCCCAGCAACTGTAGATCTTCGCCGTTCACATCATATGGTTACTCTACAACCAGCATAAACCACTATGCAGACAGATCACTTGTTTATAGAAAAACATACTTCTGAAAAAAACTTCTCCCTTTGCAACGATCATTCAGCGAATTTCTAGGTAAATCCAGGAAAAACACTGGCTTGAGCAACTCACAGCTCAGCTGATTCTGATAACCAACTCCAACAAGGGAATTGGCGAGAAGGAAGGCAAGTCTGTCCACAGCCATCCTATAGGGAAACGGATACAGGCAGGAAATCTTTTAATCATCTGAATCAATGGTGAAAATAGCACCCCTAGCGACCGATGAGTTCATGAGAAATGAAAAGGGCGCTGGGTTCACTATCCTGCCGTGCCCTCTTCCCTTTCCTACACAACCGCATTGATTTCAAGGTCACCTGAAAGAGGGCGCGTCATTTCCGGTTGTGTTTTGGCAATTTCCAAAGGGTGGCGCTGCGATGCTGGGGTCCCGGATGGTCTAGTGATATTCATCAAGGCTTTTATTACCGGGATTAGGACCTCTCAGCAGGATTATTGGCCACTCGGTCAATAGGGGATTTGTCTTGCCACTGCGCATGTCTGTTACAGTGCATCATGGGATGGATTTTGAAGAAATCTGACAAACATTTATTTGGCAACATTCATATCAACTATTTCAAGAATGTTTTCACCAATATCAGTGCTCACATGAATAATCTTTGAAAAACAAATGCATGAAGGGAAACATGGGAACTTGTGTCATGGAAACATGTATAACACATGCATATTGACATTAGAGCACTGATAAATATTTTCTATAGATTTTATACTGTACCATTAGTCCCATAATTCCAGGCGAATCATGATTCAAAATGGTGGCTATGCAAATCCCCTATAGAGGATTAGTCTTGTTACAGCAGTTTTGAATCTTGAATCGTGCAATGGTTGTTGTATTATATGCAATTGGCATTTGGGCAATATTTTAAATTCGGTTGAAAATTGGTCCGAAATTGACTCCGTTTGTCTGGTAACCAAACCCATTATTCACCTGTCTCATCTTCTCATCCCTGCCCACCTTTTACCAAATACCAAATGCGCTGTTAAAATCTGAGATATTGAATGGAGCCCTCCCTTTAATGTCTGCAGAAATACAAATACTGTTTACATGTCAGAGGGTTATAAAGAGTTGTGCAGACATAGGAATGGTTCATTTGGTCTGAATATTATTACAAGAATGGTATGTTAGTGATTGGACGCCTACTTAGCTAATCGATTTCCTGGCCTAGGACTTATTCTAATTCTAATGGGAATACAATGACCTTTTGTGGTCATAATGCAATTATAATGGCACTTTGCTGTTTGGGGTTTGGGGGTGTGGGGCTTTCCCTCCGTTTG
This sequence comes from Sthenelais limicola, assembly GCA_942159475.1. NCBI lineage: Eukaryota > Metazoa > Annelida > Polychaeta > Phyllodocida > Sigalionidae > Sthenelais > Sthenelais limicola. The sequence continues at coordinate 34,853,867 of OW804095.1, forward strand.
AAGGGAGTCTCTCAACTTTGGGCCTAGAGTGGAATAGTCTCTGGCATGTCCAGTCTTCCATCACACAGAAGTAAGACTGGATATCACATAGACTGTCCCATTAACAAATTTAAGGTAGATATGGAGCGATAAGCAATTAAGATTTTCCTTCCTTTGCTATATAGTTGGGTCAAATCTTTGGAAAATTTACAATTCGCCCCAAGTCCTCATTAGATATCATAAAGGTTAACACAGTTGGGATCAGCATTATCTGATCATTTTAGATATGACGGTGTACACCATCACATTATGATTTACTGAATTACAGTTATTTGTATTGACATGAAGGTCTATATAATATTTATTTATTATCGAATGGCACCAAAACTATAAGTCCAGCAGTTTGGTATTTTTGAAGTTTTATCTGATGTTTACTCTATAGCGCCAAAGTTTAGAGAGTACCTTCAAAAGAAGGGAAACCCTCTCGCCTGAAACCACCAAGTCCCATAATAATTCCATTAAGACCGCAAAATATCATTATATTCCCATTAAAAGGCCGAGTACTAAGCTAAAAAACAGATTAGTGAAGTAGGCTGACATACCATTCTTATCTGATCTGAGGGTTTGGACCTAGATGGTGTTGATGGCGATGTGTTTTTTGACTAGAACGTTTCGGATCTATTAGTTGATCTTTTATTCCCTGATGAAGGATCAATATATAATATTTAATCAGGCATTGATATAATCAACTCCACAGAAAATTGAACTCCACAGAGTATCAAACATGGACACTGCTGTAGTGTAGACTGTGCTATGGAAACCAGCTATTATCTACAAACATTCCATACACAATAATGGCCCTCTCCTAAAGGTTGCGCTATAAGTGGGGTCATGCATTCCAGCATGAGTAATTGGGCTATCCCCGCTGTTACTGGAAACGGGTTAATTGATGCAGAAGAACTGATTTCCCAATGAAATGCTTGGTCTGTAGGGATTTGTCCATCCTCTCTGGGTTAATGGCCGCAGAGGCTGACCATTGACCCTCCATATGGCTGACCATTGCCATTCTATATTGCTGACTATTGACCTTCCATTTGGGTTCTAGGTTTTCCAATGGCTAATCTCTCTTTGACATGTTTTAAATAGAGGTTCAGGCGACCGGCTTTTGTGGTCAGATAATAGGATGGTCAATTTATGGGGTATCTTTTCCTATCTTATCTCCTTTTTGGGCCTGAACAAAATTGTGATATGTTCCAGGGAAATGAGTCACAAGTCGCAAAAAATTGATTTTGAGATATTACCATATTTGAAAAGATGAGATCACGCCGATTCCAACGATAGTAAACAGTAGGATATGTAAATAAGTATTTTTATATCAATATTATCTCAAAGGTTAGCCCGATGGAATAGTAGTCTAATATTGATGTTATTATTTGCTAATTTGATCTTGTAGATCTCTGGTAGTTTCTATTATTTTCCATGTAACTTATAATTTGTGGCACCTATTGGAAGATCTGGCACGCGCCAGAATTGGACTACCAAATTGTTCTGTACAAATACGACAATAAAGAATGTTTGAATTGAATTGAATAATTATAAGCTGAGAATATCAATGTAAATTGTGAGCTTTCTGAAATAAAAGATAAACAAACAAAACTGATCAAGATATAAACTACTGGGGTAAAGTGGGTTGGTGCAATACACCTTTAATCGTACAAACTCCACACACAACTTGCCACTAGAGTTCCAGGTTCCCAGCAGGTTCCCAGCCCCCAATAAACGATTCTATTTCACCTCAGCTTTCCTCACCAGTTTATAGAGGTATTTATGGCGAGATATGCCAATGAGCCTTGAAAAACACATGCCGCCATTTATCTAAATTCCACCCATACCTTGCAATGGAGGATTTGAATATGAATCATTTCTGTCTGGATTATATTTCTGTCTTAAATTATATGACAGTTGTCTTCTCTTAGTATATTATACAAAATTAAGGCGACGTCTGAAAACATTCATGGTGAATAGCACGTTTTTTCCTAATGTGAATTATTGATTCTTCGAATATGTCATGTGTTTCATGAAAATCAGTCATAAGTCGCAAAAAGGATATTTTTCAAAGTGATTTATTTATAAGATATCTTTGTTGAAATATTCTCATTTCTGAGGTGCTTCATACTGCTAGTGATATTAATACATGTACGAAATTTCAAGGCAATGTATTGGATATATCTATGCATTTCTAAGGTCATCTTATGGAGTATATATGATAGATACTTTATTAGTAATTATCCACCCCCAAAAAATGAATAACTTCTTTTTCAAAAATAAAGATATCAAACTTATAAATAGAATGTCCTTGATGTTTACTATTATTAGAATCGGCTTGAGCCCATCTTTTCAAATAGGATAATATCTCAAAATCCAATTTTTGCGACTTGTGACTCATTTTCCTAAAACGGATCACATATTAAATGTACTTTGGCCTTTCAAATGCAATAAAAGAACTATACTAGCAACAAGTCTCTTAGCCTTCCAGTGGGCATATCAAGCTAGGGCCTCACTAGGCTATGGCAGTCGAGGCAGTAGGGACTCCCATAAGTGATGTGTTACAGCAAAATGATTCACAAGTCGCAAGAAATCGATTTTGAGACACCGTCATATTTGAAACGATGATAGTACACATTAGTAGCCTACTTCTATATTTCTTATGCGTGAAAAAAAGATATGATATAATTATTTTGACGATTTAAACAAGTCTATGGAACATGTATATATATATATATATCTGTATTTATAGTCCATTATATCAAAAGAACCTAGATGAGGACCGTTTGTAGAAATCATTCTATCAGACTTTCACTGTGATGGAAGCTAATTAAGGTGATTTCTTTCTTCTGAAATCTAATATGGTGTAAAGAAAATACCTATAGTAAACCAAGCTTTGAACCATTAAAAGTTATCATTTCATATGACCTGAAATCTCAGGGTATCATCCCCATACAGAAATACATGTTCTGTCAATATTGTGGAGGGCAAACCAGCACAATATATGCCAGGCTATACATAACAGCTGACAGCGTCGTTATGGCAACCCCCCTATTCATCCGTCATTGGTAGATAACATTGCTGACAGTGCCACCTGTGGGATGGTGTTGGTGGTGGCCACCTGTTGGTAAGGCTGAGCATCATAAATTCTGCTGGCGAGTGGTTAAGGTTCCAGTCTCAGTTAACGCTGGTCAAAAACTAAACATTTACTCATTTTTATTCCATTCTTTCGAATCCGCCTGAAAGTCAGTCATTTGACCAAAATGTTGAAAGATTTTTAGTTTTTTTTCCTCTTTACAGAGCGTGGAGGGAGATCCGTTTAAATCCTTTCCTCAAGTCACTGCACCTATTATCACTCACCGGCGAAAACTCCTGTCGCTTTTGTATTTCTCGTTTCTGATAACGGATGTTATATATTAATCATTATAGAATATGGTTGAAATCGTCGGAAAATGTATAATTCAACAATCCTCTCCGAACACTCAAATTTCAGACAGACAGAAAAGAAGGTTCAAATTACAGTTCAAAATAACGAAAGATATTTTAAAATCAACACAATACCAAGTGTGGTGATAGATCTTGTATATATCACTTTCAGTCTAATTTAGCAGAATATACTAAAAGAGTGAAGTCGACAGAAAATGTACAATTCACCTTTACCGATTCTCTCAAATAGACCAAATTTCAGACGAAACCTAAACAAACAGATTGCTAGAATCAACGCAATGCCTAATATACTCAAATTTACCTACAGTATTGGCCAAATTGCAGACAAATTTAGTAGAATTTACTAAATGTGTACAGCGGCCAATTGTACATTTTCAGAAATATCTGACTCAAATGCGCAGTTCTGCCCGGTCTACATTTTTCGACGACCAGACCCATATTTCTTCACCTTTGCTAGGGACTAGTGTATTAGCGTTTATCTCGTTATCTCCATCTCCCAGCCCTACCCTAGCCCCCATGCTACAACCTGATAACTCTATATTCTCGCTATTACTCTGATTAAATCATCCACAAATAACAATTAAGTTTTTAATTGGCGTCAGGGAGGGGAGGGTTATCAACTATATAGCATATTTCCACCCGTAGTTGTCCTACCCTATGTGCTAATGATGTTGTGTTTATTCATTACAGGCCGATATGATATTTAAACAGTTACATTGAAAAGACGCAGTATTCACCATGAGTGTTTTCATGCGTTGCCTTATAAAATATAATTAAAAAATTGATGGAAAAGTAACTCAACAAAAACAGTCATGGGAACGAATCAAGTTGGCATTTTGTAGGTTTATTGGCGTTCCTGACGCGTTTCGCCTTTCTTGGGCTTCTTCAGAGGATAAAATATAATAATAATGATATCCCCGCTTTTACGTAAAGACACGTTTACAGAACGAAGTACTGGGTCAGACTTTCAGAAAATATCCAATTGGCATCTGTACACATTTAGTACACTTCAACTTCACCAAATCTCTTTAATAACTCAAATCTTAGACACAAATAAAGTTCAAAACACAGTTCAACCTAACCAAACAGATTGCTAGAATCAATGCAATGCCAAATATACTCGAATTTACCTAGTACTGACCAAATTGCAGCCTAATTTAGCAGAATTTACTAAATATGTGTACAGCTGCCAATTGTAAATTTTCTGAAAATATGACCCATATATCAAAGCCCCCAACCAACGTCCCATACAATACCAAATATATCATACCGTGTAGCGAAACCATCTAAGAAAAAAGCAGTTCTTTCATATCTGTAATTGACACCACCCACTTCTTTACGTTCATCCCAGGGAGGCCATGTCCCACTGCGTTAGGCAATGTCGTAAATCGTGCAACCACGAGCCGGTTGGTGGCCAAGATGGCGGCGGTTCATGGGAGGGTTAAGTCGGTGTTATCAGTGCAGCCTGTCCTCAGCCTTATGATCCATCACTCAGGCAAGAAAGGGTTATTTATCGGTCTAGCTCGTCATCTACATCCCTTATTGTAATAGGGTGCGGAAATAGCCGTGGAAATGGCTGGCAAACATAGAGTGTGAGGTATCTGGGGGTCTAGATAATGTATAACTTGTCAAGAGATTTGATCTGTTGCGGAGTAGTGGTTCAATGTGGGAGTCGGGCTGGATTGTAAAAAGTTGTATCTGGTTACGGAGTCGATAGTTGTTAAAGGGTCAATGACCAGCATTGAGGAGCGGACACTTAATCTCTCAGGTTTCAGCTCAGAATTAAACACCATTAGTGTGATATGGATCACCAGCAGGCCCGAAATGGGGGTCTTTAATCCTTTTAGTCTCTGCCTAAACGGGTCTTAGCCCCCAGACTGTTCAACTTCAAGGCAAGTGACTAAAATTCAGAGTCATCAGAGTTTGTTGTATATTTTAGCATTAGACCACCTGGAAAGCTTAGGTATTACTCCGACTTTATGTGGATTTGGCAGTCTTTGGAAAGAATTCAACTGGATCTGCTGTTTCCTAGTCTGCCATTTATTTCTGAGAAAATTGGCCCGTTATGACCAGTTGAGGCTAGATGTACTCATATTTAACTAAATTGTCATAAAATATTTTAAAGTATGCTTTTTATATTACTTAACTCTAAGTCCTTTGACCAAAACTGTGTAGGATTTTGAAGCTCATTTTTGTCTTAAATGTGGGTTATTTGAGAGGATTGGTAAAGGCGAATTGTACATTTTCAGAAAATCTGACCCATATATTGAAGACCTGCCGGAACACGTTTCTGCATGAATGGCCATGGATTTCGGCAGGCAAAGACTTGGAGTAAAGTAATATAAAAAGCGTACTTTACTCTTGGCTGATTCAACTTCAAATTCGTGTATAAACATATATGTGATGTGTTTCAGAAAAAAAAAAGATTTTGAGATATCATCATATTTCAAAAGATGAGATCAAGGTGGTTCTAATGATAGTAAACAGTAGGGCATCTAGCATAAGTACTTCTATATTATAAGTTTGATATTTTCACTGACATATACGATTCTTATCTGATCTGAGGGTTTGGACCTACAGTATTGTAGGATTTTGCTGAATCATTCCATCCCCTGATACCTCATTATCCACAAGCATAGTTCCAGGTGCAGCAAGCTTTTTCTGCTATGATGGAACTAAATACCAAGCACAGCAGTGGCTATAGAGAGAGACAGGACTCAAGCCATCCCGCTTTTTTTGCTGACAGAACAAAGAAAAACACTCCAAAATAATGTTCTAAATGCTAAGAAAAATCGAATTTACATCGTATTTTGATTAATGCGATACATATGCTGCTGTTATATGGGTCAGAATTTCAGAAAATGTACGATTCAACTTCGCCAATCTTCCCAAATAACCCACATTTCAGACGAAAATAAAATTCAGAATGCAGTTCAACCTAAGCAACTAGATTGCTAGCGTCAATGCAATGCTGAATATACTCGATTTCACCCAGTATTGACCAAATTGCAGCCTATTCTAGCATAATTTACTAAATGTGTACAGCTGCCAGTTGTACATTTTCTGAAAAATCTGACCCATATATTAAACTTGATAAATGATAGTCCGCAGTCACTTATGTTTTGTTCAGAGACTCAAGCTGCTTCTTCGTCGTCACCAGTGGTGGAAATCCAGGGACCTGGTGCAGAAGAAACTTAATTAAATTGTATAATGTTCCTTGCCAACTAATTTTTCCTTGCTTTCCCAGGAAATGCCTACTGTAGGAATGAAAATTAGCATTGTTTATATTATAGCAAGTTCCTTAGATTATGAACCATGGGAATGGGTATGAGGTATGCGGGGAGGGGGAGGGGTCTTGTGCATAATGTTTGTTTGTGTTTTTAAAATATGTTTATTCAGCTGCTTGACTTTATGTAGTTATACACTATTCACATTCCTATCTGATATGAAGGAAATATTTACTAAAGCATGATCAACATATAATTATACATGTTAACTAACGAGTTGGTTGAAGGAGCGTGAATATTGCACTTGCGTAGCAACAAGTGCAATGTTCTAAGCGACTGAAACCAACGAGTTAGTTAACATATTTATTATACATGCTTTCAATCATGAAAATAGAAAAAAATCGAGTCATAAATTCGAATTTTACTGGTATCATGTTCCTGTGTCCCAATTAATCAGTATGGCGGTCAGATCTTTAGAAAATGTACAATCGGCCGGTCTATACATTGAGTAAATTATGCTTAATCTAACTAAAAAATGGTCAATACTAGCTATATCTGACTATATTTAATATTGTGTTGACTCAGACAATCTGTTTGGTGATGTCGAACTGTATTTTGAACCTCATTTCTGTCTTAAATTTGGGTCATTTGAGAGGATTGGTGAAGGCGAATTGTACATTTTCTGGCGTTTTCAACCATGTACATACTGAAGCCTTTTACCTGTTTACATGTATAATTCATTCTTTTTTTTTATTGATTAAGGTTAAATCAAACTCTTGAAAACAATAATAAATATAACTATTAATAAATAATCTATATATTAACTTCAACTTAAGATGAAAATAGCATTGTCAATTGGTAAGCTTATGGAAAAAATAAAATGAAATGAAATAGAAAGTTTATTCATTCATTGTTTATAATTATAGAAAATTCCTTATTAATTCCTGACCAGCACACTTAGCAAGGACGAATAGCTAGGAAGGAACCTATTAAGTAAGGATGGGCTACTCAAGGTACCCTGGATAGACCTTTGACTAGGATTACACACCTTAACCACACTATTATATGGCATGTGGGTCAGATCCTCAGAAAATGTACAATTGGCAGCTTTACACATCTAGTAAACTCTGCAGAACTAACCAACAAAATGATAAATATTCTCTATATCTGAGTATATCTAGTGTTGCGTTCTTTCAAAGAATCTGTTTTGTCATGTTAAACCCATTTTTAAGCTCATTTTTGTTGTAAATTTGGGATATTGTAGATGATTAATGAAAAGGCGAGTTGTACATTATCTGATGACTTCACCCATGGAGAGACTGACGCCCAGGTGAAGGGCAATATTTCTGTGCATCTATTATCCACAGAACATTCACAAGATTCTCAAAACAAAGAGGCATAAAATCACATGTCAAACAGTTAAGCAGGAGAAGCCGAGCGTGTAGAATAACGGTGTATTGTATAACTGGCCAACTACTTACTACTGCGCACACTGATCTATGGGTCAGGCCGTGAGAAAATGTACACTCAGCAACTCTACAGATTTGTGATTTTATCCAGCAAAATGAGTCACAAGTCCCAAAATTGATATTTTTCAAAGTGCTTTTTCCACAAGATCTTTTTATTGAAATGTTCCGGGTTTTAGAGAGTTTAGCACTGATAGTCAGGTGAATCCATGTAACACATTTCGGGACATTGTATTAAGTATATCCATGCGTTTTGAAGGCCTTCGTATGAAGTATATAGTTACATTTTTTTCAAAAATAAAAATATCAAACTTAAAATATAGAAATACTTTTAGGTGTCCTAGTGTTTACTGTCATTGGAATCCGCTTGATCTCCTCTTTTCAAATATGGTGATATCTCAAAATCCAGATTTTGCGACTTGAAATGAAAATGAAATGAGAAATGATAGGTAGTATAGGTACATCTGAGTATATTTTGGTATAGCCTTGATTAAAACCATCTGTTATGTTGAACTGTATTTTGAACCTCACTTCTGTCTAAAAAGTTGGTTATTTGCCAGGATTGGTGAAGAGGGTGAATTGTACATTTTCTAATGGCGTAACCCATATATATACTCAGCTATTTCCACCTGGCTGAGGTCACAGGGGTCATCGCCCTCAATCCACTTAGTATTCTGCCCAATGCCAATGTTTGTTTGCGCACTGGCTTCACGTTATATATCATGAAGGGAGGAAGGCACCCACATGGCCTGTAAAAACATCGTAATGTGATACGTTTCAGGAAAATGAGTCACAAGTCGCAAAAATGAGATTTTCCAAATTGATTTATTCACAAGGGGACTCACGGGGTACTGTTTATTTAACAATGGACACTGTCCCAACAATGTTTCCCTAATTTGCATAGGCAGCTGTGCCCTGCTATCTTGCCCACTGTCCACTAGGTGGCCGCCAGGGGGCCACTGCATTACGTAACATTACGTAACAATATCTTTGTTGGAATCTTCTCCGTTTTGGGGGGTTTAGCACTTAAGGTCATATGAATTTATGTCCCAAATTTCAGGACAGTGCATTAAGTTTATCCTTGTGTTTTGAAGGTCATCCTAGTATATTTTAGGAGTATAGGAGTATATTTTAGTTACTTTACTTGTAATTGCCCACCAAGAAATACTGTAAACCTTTTTTCAAAAAATATCAAACCTAAATTGGGGAAATATTTAATAGCTGTTCTAATGTTTACCATCATTAGAATCGGCTTGATCTGATCTTTTCAATATTACAGTCAGATGTACTGTGATTCAATATTATCCATACAGTGCTATATGCTCAGTCCATAGTAATCTATGCAGCTCAGCTTAATAATTTAAGAGTGTTTTCTTTACTAAAGAATACTTCTTTTTACCATTCTTGTAGTGAGATTACAACTGTTATGTTGACCCTAAATAAACTACTAAAAACACTAAAGAATACCTTTTTTTCTACCTTGTATATTGATTATACACTGAACCCCCAGCCTGATAAATTGATTTATACAATTAATGATATTTATTGCCCCCCCGCACCCCACACACTAAAGCTATACCTCAGATAAGCAAGGTATATAACACTAGAGGGTAATATCGTGAGAAAATGTACAATTCTTCTTCACCAACCCTCTCAAATAACCCAAATTTCAGATGAAAATAAAGTTCAACCTAACCAAACAGATTGCTAGAATCGATGCAATGCCAAATATATACTCAAATTTACCTAGTATTGACGAAATTGCAGCCTATAATTTAACAGAATTTACTAAATATGTACAGCTGCCAATTGTACATTATCTGAAAATCTGACCCTGGAATAACAAAGATAACAACTAGGAAAAAGTCTTAACAACTTGTGTGCACTCAGTTGCACTTAATATCAGAGGTAATTAATTGTGTAATCGATGAAGACTAATGGAGTCGGTGCTTTAGATGGATTGAGACAGAGACGGAGACCAACTGAGACAGATTGGTCTGATCTGGTTTAAGGTTACACTTCAGGTTTCATATAAAATCCACAGGAAAGTTCACGAAAAGGCTTATCATAAAGTTTTGCCTTGAATTAAATATGAATTATTCAATACTATACTGTAAATGCCATGCATAGCGATGCTTCCATTGTCCTAGTTTCAGTGGAGATATTTTTCAAAGTGTTATTCACAAGATTTAAAATGATTCTTAATTGAAATATTTTGATATTTGGGGGGTTTAGCCCTCTTAGACATATTAATGTACCAAATTTCAGGACATTGCATTAAATATATGCTTGCGTTCTGAAGGTCATCGTATGGAGTTTATTTAGTTACTTTACTGGTAATTGCTCACCCAATAATATAACTTCTTTTTTTTTCAAAATGAAGATATCAAAATTCAAATATAGAAATACTTATGAGATATCCTACTGTTTACCATCATTAGAATCCCCTCGATCTCATCTTTTCAAATAATTATGATGATATCTCAAAATCATTTCTTTGAGACTTGTGACTTATTTTCCTGAAATACATCACATGTGTTTGTTCCATGTGCATACCCACAGTATGCAGATAGAAGAACAGAATAAAAATATCAATTAAAAGAAAAAGGGGAAAACCCATAATGATCCGTTACCAAGCAACAGTAATTAATCATGCGCAGTGAGCATGTGACCAGAGGTAGATCACGTGACTAGCCATGCATGACGTCACAGATAGGGTACTCCCTGGATCAGTGGATGTAAGCCCCTGATCTGCCCCGCAGCATGCACTGGATTGTACACAGGATTATACCCAGGATTATACCCGGGATTAGTGATGAAAGCTGAGAGGGGATTAAAGGGGATTAAGGGGAATCTAGTATCACTTATCCCTGAAAAATTAATGTCATTTGATTATCAAGGAATAAAAGAACTGTGCTACTATTTTTAATTTAGAATTTAGAAACTTTTGAAAAAAACTTCTTTAAAATGAGTTTGATAGATTAGATTGTTAGGAAAACGGCATAGATAATGTATGAGATTTATTTATCTATTTCTGTAATCGTTATTGTAATTTGTAATGAGTATTCATTAATTATTAATGATATGAAGTTAATGTATATGTAAACTGTATATTTTTTCAAGGAGATGAGACCTACCACATTGTGGAAATCTTCCTAATAAAATGTTTAAAAAATATTAAAACAATTTGAATATCTTGAGTCAAACAAACGCAGTTTGACTAATCACTATAAGTAATTATTGTTAAAATCAATATTCTACCATAACCCTCCTCAGCCCTCCTCAGTACAGTATCCTCAGTCCCCTTCCCCCTCAGTCTCCCCCTCAGCCCCCTCAGCCCCCACCCGCAGCCCCCACCCCCACCCTCAGGCCCCCTCCCCCACCACAATGTTGGCCCGACCCTGGTACATTACTGGTTGCATGCTGGTGTTGTCATCAGTTGCACACAACCCTGATGTACGCCACCTACTGATGGACTGCCACATGCAGGACCCATAAACAGACAATCATTGTCTATGTGCGGCAAATGTACAATCAGCACATCTACACATTTAGTCTGCTTAATTAGACTGACAAGCGATTAATATAGGTACATCTGAGTATATTTGGTAATGCCTTTATTCAATAGATCTGTTCAGTTACGTTAAACTGTATCTTGAAGCACATTTTGGTCCGAAATTTGCGTTATTTGAGAGAATTGGTGAAGACCAATTGTACATTTTCTGAAGTCCTGAACCATATGGGTTGATGCAGTTTACCAGTTGCACCACAATAAATTTATATGAATTTGTATACACAAACAAAAATCCCTACCCGGGTTCGATGCTAAATGTGATGAACCACTGATATCAAACTTGATCTCATGGTTTACAGTTGCCATGCCACGATGGTCCAGTAAAAGCCACACAATAAAATTTTAATTCAAATTTTAATTCTGTACAACCAAACCACAGACGTATGGTTGAAGTTAATGCGATGAGCAGATATGAGATCTTGGACGCGGGTGTGTACCATATACAGGTTGATTGCCCCACAATAACATACGGGTCAAATTTTCAGAAAATGTACAATTGGCAGCTCTACACATTTAGTAAATTCTGCTAAATTAGGCTGCAATTTGGTCAATACTACTAGGTAAATTCGGTTATACTCGGCATTGCATTGATTCTAGCAATTTGTTTGGTTAGGTTGAACTGTATTTTGAACTTTATTTTTGTCTGAAAAGTGGGTTATTTGAGAAGATTGGCGAGGTTGAATTGTGACCCATAAACTCCTTAGGATAACCCGAGATTCATAAATATCTTCAATATACAGTGTTGAAATTAGGTATGTATTCATTCTACGAACAGCGCTAAACAACCGAGAAATGAAAACATTCTGAGCAAGGGTTCTCAGAAAAATATCATTGTTTGCGACTTTTGACACATTTTCACATCACATATTATCTGAAGCATCAAGATATGACATGAGGTAGCTGTCATGAGCATACATGAGTCTATCTGCCCCTATAATAGATCCCAGGGGTGGGGGAGGCACCCCAGCAGTCAGGGACAGTCCCAGATAGCAGCTTTTCAGCTCCATGAATTGTGAAAAGGCCTTTTAGCAGACCTACAATCAGCCTGCAATCAGCCTGCAGGAGCCGCCTCGAGAAGGGCAGGGTCTGTGTGAAGTCCCTGGCAGCATGGGTGGGCATGTGTGTGAGTGGGTGAGTGTGAGTGGGAGTGAGTGTGAGTGGGTGAGTGGGGGCTTGCATAGGTGATGTGTTACAAAGGTCAGTCATTGTTCCTATATACTAATTCTTCTCAGGATTATGCAATATCTGTACACCAGCAGATCGGAAATATTGTTCATTAATCCATATATATATATATGTATTTTGATTACCACAAATTCCTCATGCACACAATTCAATTACAAAGTCAAGTATTACTAACTGCTAGTGCACTGATTGGTGCATAATTCACCCTGGGACTATGGGTCATCGATGCACCAGTGCCTGTACGAAATGGAGGTTATTAATCCCTTTAGACACTGTCTAAGGTGGTTATAACCCAAGTCGGACAAGGTTAAGATTGAACAATAAGTCCATGGTATGTATGCCACTTGAACTTTCCCCTCACTAAGAAATGTTGCACCTCTATTCAGTCGGAAAATACTTGAAGACTCAAATCTTGTGTCACTCATCTTCAACTATTTACCATATCTTTCTACTTTTTTCATTTGTATTTCTTTTTCATATAAAATGAAAATGAAAAGTTGGTGTTGAATTGAGATACTGTTAAAACAGAATACACACACATATACATGTTAATATTTCTTGGAAATTTAGCAACATTTGAGACATGTGTAGAACTGTTGATTATACATTTTCTGAAAATCTCCCCCTCCACCCTCCACCTCCACCATCATAATCCCCAGGCAAGCTCTCCAACAGGAAAAGAATAAATAATTTTACTAAATAAATCTCTTAAATAAGCGAGTGTATGCCATTTCCTACATCCACCACTGCAGAACTAACTCATGTTTCCACATAACAACACCATAACAACGCCATAGTGACGCGCTTGGAACGCTCCAGCTCTAGCCACGCCCCCCTATTGAGAAACCTTGAAATACTTAGTAAATACCAGCAGTGGCTTTCAATGTGGAAATATTCTGCTTCATATGGACGGCTACACCTCAATACCCGGCCCTTCAACATGCGGACAATATAATGCGCATATCCAATAGTTCAAAGATTTTATATAACAGGGATAATAGAGGTTAGTATTGGTCTATTCAATAGTCGGGGAAGTTTGTGATATCATTTCAAAATGTCAGAGAGAAACTGGGTTCATCTCGATGGAAAAATGAAAGTTTATAACATTTGGTAATAAGATATTCAAAGGAAATTCATAAAAAAAAAGGTGCTTTTGTTATTGTGGAAATAATTCACTTAGTTGGGAAAGAAACAATTAATTTAATCTTTTGTGACGTTTTGATGCCCTTAATGATGGTTTCCTTTTTGGGGATGAAAATTACAAAAACGAATTCCTTCACAATGAGATCATTAAAATGTCATGAATGTCATTCTTTTGAAAACATAACAATAATTCAGTAGGTTACCAGAAAAAAACAAACACATTTGAAAGAAATGATTATATTTTATAACTTCCCAATACACAGATCGACTGATTTCTCCTTTCTTGGCATGAATACTAATGAATAAGAAAACAAATACCAGGGAAATTAAAAGAACTAAGCAGTCATTTGATAGTTATCCATCATTCTGAGGGTTTGGGGACGGTTGAATAAAACATTTTCAAATGATTTGAATTAATCGAGTCCTCAGGGAGCTGGGCAAACAGATTTTCCTTATCAGGGAAACTGATCCAAATCTAGCTGTCTTGATCCGTGGGATCCAGTAACAGGACGGGACGGATCCAATATGTGATGATGTGTTTTAAGAAAATGAGTCACATGTCCAAAAAATGGAGTTTGAGATACCATCATATTTGGAAAGATGAGATTAAGCCGATTCTAATGAATGGTAAACATAACTTGGACATTTGATAAATATTTCTAGTTTTTAAATCTGATATTTTTGTTTTTGAAAAAGAGTTTGAAAAATGTCTGTGTATATTTTGTGTGTACGTTTTGCGTTATTTCGTCTAGATCCTTGATCCCTTTTCTAGCTTATGCAGTTGGTGTTATAAGTGACGGAAATGAAATCATTATATATATATATGTGTGTGATGTGTTACAAGGAAATGAGTCAGAAGTCGCAAAGAATGGATTTTGAGATCATCTTATTTGTAAAGATGAGATCAAGCCGATTCTAATGATGTAAACATGAAGGACACCTAGAAGTTTGTCTATTTTTCATGTTTGATATATTTATGTTTGAAAAAAAGTTTGCAATATTTCTAGGTGGACAATTAGCAGTAAAGTAACTAAATATGCTCCGTAGGATAATCTTTGAAACGCAAAGATATATTCAATCCGGTCTTGGAACTTGGGACATCTATTGATG
Source organism: Sthenelais limicola (assembly GCA_942159475.1). NCBI lineage: Eukaryota > Metazoa > Annelida > Polychaeta > Phyllodocida > Sigalionidae > Sthenelais > Sthenelais limicola. Next base: position 34,869,043 of record OW804095.1, read on the forward strand.
CTACTAACAGCACCTAACTTCCCAAGAATGGAAGATTTCCAACAAAGAGAACTTGTGAATAAACCACTTTGAAATGTTTGCAACTTGTGACTCACTTCCCTGAAACACATCACATATAAGACTTCTTTTGAATCCACTATTTAGGGTTCATCTATGAAGCCTGAAAGGACTTTCATCTACAACCTGAGAAGCGTTTGTAAACGATAACCCATGTTGATTTCACGAGACACCAGGTACCCATTGAAGCGGGGAGTCACATGACCCATATTGACTAGTATGGTGGCCCAATAGTTCTGGACAAGCCACCATGGGATACACTTAACCCTGTTTCAGATGGATGATTATACCCTAAATAAATATTTATTTATAATTAGATGCACAAAAATATTTATTATACAAAATAATTATTTTCTAGGCGAGGCGTGGCCAATTTATCTCACTTTTCTCGCTTAATTGGAGCTTAGCCCCTCTATTTTCTTCACCAATCAACAGGGAATAACATCAATAACTAAATGTGTCAGTTTAAATGAAAACCAAGCCCCAGATGTGAAGATATTAGTGAAATTGAAAAATAAAATGACATGTTACATGCTAACAACTTGACCATAGGGGACTGTAGAAAACATGCATATATAACCACTGGGTATACCCATTGATACATCACATCTTAGCTTTACTTTAATCCACCATTCTCCTCATGATGATGATTGAGGAGAATGGGGAAAATTAATTATGTATGACGTTCCCTGTCTTAGCCGCAGGCGATTTAATGATTCAAATTAAAAGTCTTGCATCTGCAATCTATTTATATATTGTGCATGAATGTCTAGCACTGCACGCATCCTGGATACTGCATCATGTAGTGACATTGATAATGAATCAGAGTCTATAATTATCATGATTTTATACCAATGACAATAGGAAACCATATACATATCGACAATGAGGGCAAATAAAATGTATTAAAAGAAATAAAATGATTGTTACAGCTGATGTGTTTATACTGAACGCGAAGGCCTATCCAGCAAATCATAAATTTAATTTGATTAAAAAGGCTGATTAAGGGATACCAATGAAAATCAGTTTTCCCGGTGCCCAATCAGAGAACTGAGAGGTATTTCCTTTTTGTAGCATGGATATTTATTACTTTTTTTTATTTTATTACTTTTAAAAAAAATATGTATTACTTCATGTTGAATGACATCTTTGCTATTCTGATGTAACTGTAAGCACTGCAATACAGCATTTGTACATACAGTGGAACCTCCCTATAGAGACCACCCTTTGGACTGAGAGAAACTGGTCTTAATAGCGAGGTGGTTCCATTAGAGGGGCTAATCTAATAAGAGAAAAGCAATTCCGGACTGAGAGAAACTGGTCTTAATAGAGTGGTCTTTATGCGAGGTTCTACTTTACATATATATCCATCCAGGTCAGAATAAATTTGCATGGTTTATGTTGTGTGTCAGCCGATCCCCAAGTAAATTACGTTACACAGAACTTGAGAAAAAACAACAAAATACCCCGATTAGGAAATATAAACAGTGTTAAATTGCAAATAACATCAGTGAAAACAAGTTTACATGTTGTGAATCTTGTTTTTATATTCACGGCGTTAATATAATTCCCACCATTCTTTGATACAAATAAAATCCTAAAAATGAATATAAAAAATATCACCTTATATTATGATAGTCTCTTATTTATATATACCTGTAATCACGAAAATAATTTTAAGGTGGATTATCTGCTATTACTGTCATATGTATATACGTATTATTGCGTAGATAATGGAAACCTAAGGTTATCGTAGTAGTATTGATGGTAAAATATTAATTGTATAAATCTGAAGTCTTCTTTCTGGAACTTAAGCTGAAAATATCATTGTAATGATGAGATGCTTATGAAAATAAACAAAAGTAAATTTTAAAAAACAACAGCTACTGGATTTCAATCTCATGAGCTTCTATTCCGTCCATTCTGAAAGTGGAGAGAATTCTGCAAAAGAAGCTACATCTAAAAAAGAAAGACAAAAAAGAAGCGACATCTCCCTCACAAATAGTGAATCATTATTATAATAATAGTGAACAAATACAGAAAATACTGTCCACATACTCCGTCGTTGGAAAGAAATTTGAAAAAGAATATCTGAAAGAAGAACATCTCCCTTCCGCAGAAATAGTGAATAATATTGAGTTAGAAGAAATAAATTAAATAAACTTTCAAACTTACCTTGAATTCCTTTTCAACCTGTGCCAATTTCTTCATCTCTTGTCGCAACTCAAAGGTAGCCATGATGGGATCTGAACTAGAAAGAGCTATGTATGCTGGGCTAGCTAGTGCCTTATATGCATTTAATCGCGATCTCGATCGTTTTAATGAATCATAATTTTGCTTCGTTACACAATCGTTACAGGTGCATGATATGGGATGGGGCTTCTCTATGGTGTGGTTCCGGGCTAGGAACATCTGGATGATTTCGTGGTTATTATAATGGCCAGCAAGAATCAAGGGCGTTATGTCGGGAGAAAACTGACTCTTCTCCTCTGTCCTAAAGAAAGGGTCTCTGCCTCCACCTGTCCTTTTAAGCTGGTCTTCCCCAGCCATATAATTTGGGTGTTCAATGATCACCTTGACGATTTTGGTCGATCCTTTGCTAATCGCATGCAATAAGGCCTCTTCGATATTCTCAAAACTCAGTTTATCCAAAAGGAGCTCAATGCATTCCATGCTTTCCGAGTCTACAGCAAGGTGAAGGGCGTTTCGGCCCATGTAGTCGACACAATTGAAATTTAGGAGAATCTCATTCTCTTCAAGTGATTGTCGGATGATGGGCACGTCTCCCAGCGCGGCCGCGTTGATGAACAGGCGTTCTTCGTCTGTCAGCTGCGAAAGAGAAAATTGGAGAGATTGAATCAATGGCGATTATCTTGCTTATACGGCGATGTCGCCTTATATATTCGTTTAGAGGAGCGGTAGAGAAGGGGCATATCGTTCTTATATTGATCTGAGGCAAGTGACAAATTGAGTTTTAGACTTCACCGCTGTGGCAGTCATTCTTTAGGAAATGTCTTGTTCATTGTCTTAAATAAATGGGGGAAGCCGTCGTAAAATGTACAATTCGTCTTCTCCAATCTTCTCAAATAATCCTAATTTAAGACAGAAACGAGCTTCTGAATTATTATTGTTCAACAAAACCGAATAAGGTAGATTCTATTAATCGATGCAATACCATTAACGATTTTTGCTCTGATTGTGGGTTTTTCGATTAGACTTCGTTTTTCGATTAAATGCTGGGATTATCATGATTTCGAGTTGCAGACACCAGTTTTGTACTAATTGTACTGTCAGAACCCTTCTATTTCTGTACGTTGTTTTCATTTTCTTCCTTTTTCCACCTTTTTCTTAATAATGTTTTTGCTGATATTACCTATTATTGTTAAAACTATTTTGGATAACAACTGACTGAATATTTTTTTTTATTATTAACGATTACTATATCTTGAGGTACATCTACAACTGGGAACAGAGAATATTACATAATGTTTGGCTGGAATGAAATAAATAAATAAAATACCAAATATATCTAGATAGATATCAATAGTATTTGTCGTTTCCTAATTCGCCAGCAGGCGCGCTCATAATGCATTTTGTCTTTTGACTAAAGACTGCTCTTATATCTCGAGAGGCGCTAGGCCGAGGGCATCTGCAATGCAGGCCTCTTGAGATATCCCCACAACGGTAATAATGTACTAAAAGTTAGTAGAAGCAAGGAACATTTTAAATAAGAGCTTATAAACTCATCCGTATTAGCCAATCAGATCGCTCTATCCACTTTGTTGACATGTTACCATGGATATACTGGTTAGTCAAGTTTAATATACCCCCGAGAAAAGTCTTATATAAATACTCCCTCTGGTAGACCTAAAATTTAGATTTAGAGCAACCGCATTGTAACTACATCAGCAATAAAAGGATTTTTTAATTTGAATTTGAATTTTGAAGAGACTAATATGACTCGAAATGTTGGAATCACCTTCACCATTCAAACTGCTGAATAAAATCAAACTTCAATATAACTTTTGTGTACTTACAACTTAATATTCTAAATAAGGGTTTTTCATGCAAAGGGCCCCAGAGCCCACCCTATCTTGGGGGAGATGAAAAGTACACTAATCTTCTGATAGTTCTCTGGCTAATGAATTCAGAATCGCCTGCTTATAACTAAGGGCATGGGAATGGTTAGTTAAGTGAGCAGATATCTTTCTCTATCTGTTTACGATATGATCTTATGGGCAATATATTACCATAGCCTTGGGCGGCAAGGACATAAATGAGGAGCGAGAAAGAAGGAGAGACAGAGAGATAGCATAAAGTGCAGGGACCGACTGGCAACACGGCAGATAGAGGGGTCAGATTTTCAGAAAATGTACAATTCACTCTCACCAATTCTGTCAAATAACCCGAAGTCTAGACGAAAATAAAGTTCAAAATACAGTTCAACCTAACCAAACAGATTGCTAGAATCAATGCAATGCCGAATATACTCGAATTTACCTAATATTGACTAAATTACAGTCTAATTTAGCAGAATTTACTAAATGTGTACAGCTGCCAATTGTACATTTTCTGAAAATCTGACCGAGAGGTATTTACATTAGTGACCCCAGACAAGGGCTTAGGTGGACAGTAACCCAGCAAGAAATGTGTGATGTGTTACGGGCAAATGAGTCACAAGTCGCAAACAATGATATTTTCCCAAGTGATTTATTCACACGATTTCTATGGTGGAATGTTATGATTTTTTAGGGGTTTAGCGCTATCAAGTCATGTCAATATGGGCACTAAATTTCAGGAATGTGTATTAAATATATCCTTGCGTTTAGAAGGACAAACTTTCAAACTTTTTTTCAAACATGAATTCATCAAATATAAACTATAGAAATATTACTTAGATGACCTTAATGTTTAATATCATTGAAATCAGTTTCATTTCATCTTTTCAAATATGATGATATCTCAAAATTCTTTTTTTTTGCGACTTGTGACTCATTTTCCCATAACACATCCAATTAAAGCTGCATTCTCAGCTATTACGACAAACCAAATCTTACCAAATTCACTCATATTATGACTTATAAGGACTGAAGTTATTAATATTCTGCTGCTAGATATATGTTCAAATAATACAAGAATTTGAGGTCTAATCACCGAGTGAAAGCTGCCGCAAGTGAGCGATAATAAGTGAAGTCATTTCATTAAAGGATTCGGGCGGGTCCTCCAAATACAAATGAGGACGTTTTAGAAGCCCTGTAGCAAAAATAACCGGACAAACTTTGGTCCAATGACTTTTAGATGGGTTGTAGAAGAATGGAACATGAAGTAGAAAATGTTCAACGGAATCTAGAGTTGGATCTTGATTGATAAGCATTGGATCTTGGTCGGCATTAGCATTATTAGAGATTTTGGAAATATGATGATAATATATATTTAATACTTATACTAAATATTATTAAATATTTATTAAATATTTAATTATGACCTTTAATTGATATAATTATGACAGTGTTGGACAATATAATGTAATGTTACACACTATTTAAAACCCATTCACTAAACATTTAAACTGCCCATTTTCCTATTTATTTGATACATTTACGCTACACCTACGACTCGTATATCCCAATGCGCCATAAAGTTGCTTCCAAGTGATATCTTTGACAAAACAAAATGGTGTCTTCGGCATGTTTATGGAGGAGAGTTGATGGATACTGGGTTCATGAACCTCAAGGTGTAGAGTATATGAACACTTCAGCTACTGATAACCCTTGTTGTGGAATCTACTGCTAGGGTTATTTGGTTAAGACAGATCATAACGGATAATATGATCATCTCGTAATCTCTGCATCTGTGGCTCAAATCTGTTCTGGATCAGATTTTCAGAAAATGTACAATTCACTTTCACAAATTCTCTGAAAAAACCCACATTTCAGACAAAAATAAAGTTCAAAATACAGTTCAACCTAACCAAACAGATTGCTAGCGTCAATGCAATGCCGAATATTCTCTAATCTACCTTGTATTGACCAAATTGCAGCCTAATTTAGCAGAATTTACTAAATGTGTACAGCTGCCAATTTCTGAAAATCTGATTTTTTGAAACTCTGACCCTTCTATGTTTTATGTTAACAGATGGTGCCCTGGGAAATGAATAACATTGTAGAGTAAATAAGAAATAATGGTCTTAGTGCTACACAAAATAAATATTGTGAATTGTCATTATCGTTAGGTGCAAGGCAAGGATTATGATAAATTAATTAATTCCTGGATTTTAGCCGATTCCTGAAACGGCGGTAAGGATGAGAGCAAGGTGGTGGAGTTGGATGGATGGGGGGGGGGGGCACAGTGGTTTATGATGCTGGCTTTAGACCCAGATGTACGAGAGGGTTGTGGGTTCGAATCCCACAGTGGGCAATTTGGTTTTCCTTCACCCCAGCGTCTGCGGACGCAATATGCCTAGAGCAGTATACTACTTCAAGAGTTATTGGAAGGTCAGCAATGAAGCTGGAATGTACAACCTTGTAAAACATCATACAACAATAGATGGTAGTATACTACCCCAGGGGTTAGTGGAAGACCAGCTATAGGAGCTGAACTACACAACCTGGTAAACCATCATATAAATAAGAATAGATGGTAGTATACTAGGTGTTAGTGGAAGACCAGCTATAACAGCTGAACTAAACAGCCTGGTAAAACACCATACAACAATAGATGGTAGTATACTACTCCAGGAGCTATAGGAGCTGGACTACACGGCCTAGTAAACCATCGTAAAACAATAGATGGTAGTATACTGCCCATTTCTAGGAAGACCAGCCATGAAGGTGAACTAATTCAAGCGGTTGGAAAATTGGAAAATTGTGCAAAACCCTCGATTATACAAATCATGGTGTCCTGACTCGAATATAAACATTGCCGAGAGAATGCTAAGCTCTGGCCTTGGCGCAGATACCCTAGTAATGTGTTCCCAAGGGAACTGTTTTCTCAGAAAATACCTCACTTCCTCGCTTTTGATTTATACACTAATGTTTTCACTAGGCAGGAGTGTACCTTTTATCTGTGGCGAAACCTGGGGTGGTAAACCCTTTAGCACATAGCAATTTCCTGGAGTTAACTCCTTATAATAAGCAATTGAGGGGAGAAAATATATAGTGCACCCTGCAAAAATGTGCTGCTGCGAATTCCGTCAGGTAGGTTGCAGTTTTGGATGGTTCTGAAGGAGACTAAGCCAGTCTAAGGGTCTAAGCCAGTGTAAATTATGATTTATGTTTGTCCTTGGTGTATCGAGGCTTATTATTGTGGTATATCTCTTGGATATAGTTATAAACATATACCGTATCGACGCCTGAAGGACTCCATGGGTGTTTACCCAGTATAATATGGAGGTTCCGCAAGCTGCCCTATCTCAATTACGTAACCGTATACGCGTATCTTTTTGTGAATTACGTCGTATTTTTAAGTATAGAAATTTCATTGTGAGATGAACAATTTTGCTTGATATTTAACGTTACGTTTCATTTGCTATGTTTTCTGAACCTCTTTCTTCCTTTCACAGATGTATTTCAGGGAGACAGATACGTTTACGTTTACGTTTGCGTATATACGTTAGGCTTGCTGAATCTCCCTAATAAAGGCAGAAGCTTACCTGTACATCCTCGAAGTTGGTGAAGAGTGAACCCCTTGAGGAAGGCGGTGTTTTCCTCAGGTCCTGCATATTGGCCTGGGGTCTGCAAGAAAACACAATTAGCTTTAAGTATCAATGTTTCAGTTTAGGCTATTGTCAAGGTGCCAGGCTATACATTCACGAGTAAAGGGCCTAGTCTACCAATCCGATTCTCATGCGATTTGTCGCCGCAGAAGACTCTTTTGCACTAACTTATGTGAGAATCGGCTTAGTGGACTAGACCCTTAACTCTGTATCATCATTTGATGGGTTACAAACAAGTGTTGGAATAGCAGTTCTACTGCTTCCAAACTCGCTAAAAAAACAATAACAAAATTCCATCAATTTTACCTGGACAGAATATAGCGATACCATAAAGAAATAAGGTGGAAATATGTGAACTATGTATAAAAATGTTATGATACCTAAAGAAAAATCAAGGTAAAGATATTGTACCTGAATAGGTGGTTGGTGTATGCACTTTTTAATAGACAAGATAATTATTTGTTATCTGCATTATAATGCTTTCCCACAACTGGTGGTACTTCCTTGCACCTGACACATATTATATGACCTGAGGGCTTTCCTCCAGGTTGTAGCCCTTGCTGCTAAACCATGGAGTTTCCATCATAATACCCCGAGGCTAATCAGATATAAAACCAGCATATTTGTGATGTGTTTCAAGAAAATGAGTCACAAGTCGCAGAAGTGGTATTTTTTAAAGTTGTTGATTCACAAGTTCTCTTTGTTGGAAATCTCTCATTCTTGGAAGGTTAGGTGTTGTTAGTAGCATGAATAGATGTCCCATATTTATCTTTGCTCTTCAAAGATTATCCTATGGAGTATATATACTGGTTAACTAACGAGTTGGTTGAAGGAGTGTGAATATTGCATAAGTTGCCTAGCAACGAGTGGTACCAACGAGTTAGTTAACAGGTTTATTATACATGCTTTCAATGATGAAAATAAGAAAAAAATCAAAGCATTAATTTGAATTTTACCGGTAATCTTAGTAAAAACAAACCCAGATTGATTGCCATGACAACACCACGTAAATCACTAGTGAAATACTCACTATGCTTAAATCAGTCTAGATACGTTGTTTTCAGAGCAATGCGTGTATCATAAATTTAGTTATTTTACTCCTAATTGCATAAATATTGCAAACATATTTTCAAACATAAATATATCAAACATAACAAAAATAACATGATCTATCATTTATTATACCAGCATGATTTATCAGTACTGCAACATATCACATAGTAGCTTACCTCACATCTATATTAAAGGACATATATATCCTGAACTTATGTACCATGAGGACCTCTTGGAAGACATGCATGTTATGCAGAAGTTGGCCCCATTAATTGTTAAAATATAGGCTACCTATAGGATTCTCTTTAAACGTCTCGTATCACTCATGAACACATATCTATGTGTATCTCATTTGCAGAAAATGTACAATTGGCCGCTGTACACATTTAGTAAATTCTGCTAAATTAGGCTGCAATGTGGTCAATACTAAGTTAATTTGAGTATATTTGGCATTGCATTGATTCTAGCAATCTGTTTGGTTAGGTTGAACTGTATTTTGAACTTGATTTTCGTCTGACATTTGGGTTATTTGAGAAGATTGGTGAAGATGAATTGTACATTTTCTGACGACTTCACCCATATACCAACAGCAGAATATAGATAAATCCAGCCCTATATTTTACTTGTTGTTTGAACTAAAGCTGTAGCATCAACTAAGACGAAGTTGAATTGTGCATTTTCGGAAAATCACACCCAATCTTTAGTAGAGGGTCACCTCCTCGTATCAATTTAAAGACAGCACATTGTAGCTAAACTTACTAAATGAAGTGAATAGATAGATACTACGCTACAGCTAAACTTTATTGTTCTTGTATGTCTGCTTCTCAGTGTATCATCTATCATCACCCATCAATAGGGCACTTGCATATCCACCATTATGAATCTTGATTTGCATGGAATTATGGGATTTATGGCACAAATAAATTCTATAGAAATCGTGTCATGTTCAGTATGGGATATTTATCAGTGCTCTAATGCATACCTGGCAGAGAGTAACTCAACACAGTAAACTCCCCTATTGGTACATACCTGGCAGAGAGTAACTCAACACAGTAAACTCCCCTATTGGTGCATACCTGGCAGAGAGTAACTCAACACAGTAAACTCCCCTATTGGTACATACCTGGCAGAGAGTAACTCAACACAGTAAACTCCCCTATTGGTGCATACCTGGCAGAGAGAAACTCACTCAACACAGTAAACTCCCCTATTGGTGCATACCTGGCAGAGAGTAACTCACTCAACACAGTAAACTCCCCTATTGGTACATACCTGGCAGAGAGTAACTCAACACAGTAAACTCCCCTATTGGTACATACCTGGCAGAGAGTAACTCAACACAGTAAACTCCCCTATTGGTACATACCTGGCAGAGAGTAACTCAACACAGTAAACTCCCCTATTGGTACATACCTGGCAGAGAGTAACTCAACACAGTAAACTCCCCTATTGGTACATACCTGGCAGAGAGTAACTCAACACAGTAAACTCCCCTATTGGTACATACCTGGCAGAGAGTAACTCAACACAGTAAACTCCCCTATTGGTACATACCTGGCAGTGAACTACTCACTCAACACTGAGGACCCCCACCCCACCACGATATGCATGCTGGGAGCCAGCAAAAACAAACCAGTCGCCATTAATTTCTACATCAGATTCTCCTCCTCTCCCGGAAGTTGTCTGTCTGTCTGTCTGTTTGTCTCAAGTAGGTCACATATGTTTGACCTATATGAATGGAATTTTGCTACTGTTTAGTTAATATGTGTAGGAGTATTTGAAGTTGAATCGACCAAATATATGCATAGACGCCATTTTGAATTTAGATTTGCATGGAATTTTGGGATTAATGGTACAGTCTAAAACCTATAGAAAAAATGTTATGTTCAGCGTGGAATATTTATTAATGCTCTAATCTCAATATCCATGTGTTATACATGTTTTCATAACAAAAGCCTCCATATTTCCCATCCTGCATTTGATTTGTATAGATCATTCATAAAAGCTATGATATTGGTGAAAACATTCTTGCAAGTTTCCATAGAAATGTTGCCAAATATTTGTATGTCAGATATCGTCAGAATCCATCCCAGGATGCCCTGTAACAAACATGCGCATTGAGACATGCACATCCCCTATTCCTATATTCTACAAAATCAACTATAATATGCGATGACACATCTCTGACTGTGATAGCTGAACCCTTGTATTTAAATCCAAATTTCTTAATGAACCATTTCAACAGCACCATTCTGGTATGCAATAACAAATATACAACTTGCGGGAGGTCCGTGATATATTACATGGTTGGGACAAGTGGGGGCAGTTAAACTCAAATAATTCGATCCAGAAGAAATAAAAAGGGTCATATTTTCAGAAAATGCACAATTGGCAGCTGTCCACATTTAGTAAATTCTGCTGAGTTAGGCTGCAATTTGGCCAATACTAGGTAAATTCGAGTAAATCCAGCATTGCATTGATATTAGCAATCTGTTTGGTTAGGTTGAACGGCATTTTGAACTTGATTTTCGTCTGAAATTTTGGTTATTTCGAGGATTGGCGAAGGTGAATTAGTGTACATTTTCTGAACATTTCACCCTAAAACTCTGAGCAATAAAGATTGAGAAGTAGCGAAGTGTAAGTAGCTTTGGATGTAATTATTAGCTGATAATGGCGCCAGAAAAGAACCTGAAAATGTGCCTCAGATAAAGTAATCACCTTCTGCCTGATCCCCCAGCCTGGCTCAGACTTTATGTGTCTGACATATGGGTCAGATTTTCAGAAAATGTACAATTCAACTTCGCCAATCTTCTCAAATAACTCGAATTTGAGACGAAAATAAACTTCAAAATACAGTTCAACCTAACCAAACAGATTGCTAGAATCAATGCAATGCCAAATATACTCGAATTTACTTAGTATTGACTAAATTGCAGCCTTATTTAGCAGAATTTAATAAATGTGTACAGATGCCAATTGTACATTTTCTGAAAATCTGACCCATATACGAATATTGCACGCTGAATCATCTGCACACAATATTAAACTGAATTCGAACTTCCTTCCACTTTAATCAATAGTGTTTGTTTTTAGCAACAGTAGACCTTGGAACTCTGGTGTAATTTCACCATGATGAGAACCATAAGGAGGACATGATCAAAGCTTGGCCTATCACCCCTCAGGTTGCCTAAGCCAGTTTGGCATCAATAACAATGAATAAGCTTGCTGTCAAACCACTGACGACAAACTCTTTCCCTGTCAGTCACTGATAGATCTATCCCCACACTCAATCTGCAGGGGCCTGTTGCATAAGATCAGGAGAGAATGTTTGTGTGGGAATTCCTTCACCTGTAGGGACGGTGTTGGGTTTTAGGAAAATATGTCACAAGTCGCGAGACATGAATTTTTAAATACCATCATATTTGAAAAGATGAGATCAAGCCGATTCTAATGAGAGTAAACGGTAGGAAATCTAATAAGGATTTCTATATTTTAACTTTGATATTTTAATTTCTTTTTTAAGAAGTTTGAAATACTTCTGGGTGAGCAATTACTAGTAAAGTAGCTAAATACGCTCATTATGATGACCTTAGAAATGCATGGATATATGTATTACACTGTCCTGAAATGTGGTACGTGTATTCAGGCCACGGGACGCGTTATGCATTCCACAAATGAAAACATTCCCCAAAATACATCTTGTGAATACGACATTTTGAAAAATAGCCATTTTACGACTTGTGACTCATTTTCTTACAACACATCACATAATTATACTCTTCATTTCCTTAGCTTGTACAACAGACCGCTGGAGTCATTTCAACCTCAGTATCAAGAATAGTTAGAGTAAAAGCTGAATTGTTGATCTGATCTTGATGTGTGATTGATTGGTCAATCATTTTAATTGATTGGTCAATCATTTTATTTCAACAATGTTACATCAACCCAATGTGAACTTGGGAAATAAACATCTACTGAAGCAGTTATTCCAGGTTCGGACTAGTCACTGCCTTAAGTAGTCCAGGAGCTTTAGGGTTAGATTTTCAGAAAATGTACAATTGGCAGCTGTACACATTTAGTAAATTCTGCTAAATTAGGCTGCAATTTGGTCAATACTAGGAAAATTCGAGTATATTCCGCATTGCATTGATTCTAGCAATCTGTTTGGCTAGATTGAACTGTATTTTGAAGCTTATTTTTGTCTTAAATGTGGGTTATTTGTTAGGATTGGTGAAGGTGAATTGTACATTTTCTGAAGATCTGACACTATATCCACCTTAGGCAGAGACTAAAAGGATTAACAATCTCTAGTATGAGTGGTGTTACACACAGATATTTGGCAACATTTGACATTTTTATCGAAGATTTCAAAATGTTTTACTAATATCCCACCTTGTGTAACTGTTCTATACAAACCAAATGTATGATGGGAAAGATGAAGTCTTGTGTTATGGAAACATGTATAACACATGGATATTGACATTAGAGCATCAATAAATATTCCATGCTGAACATGGCATGTACATGTTCTATAGATTAAACATGAATATTTACATTGGAGCACCGATAAATAGTCCATGCTGAATATATCATGTTTTCTATAGATTTAACACTGACATACAACTCTAATAATTTAATGCGAATTAAGATTCAAGATGGCGGACGTAACGGTTCCCACCCTCTCACCCCGCACCCCTCACCCCTCAGTTCCACACCCAACACCTCAAACCCCCCACACCCAACACCCCTCAGTTCCAAATGTGTGTATTGGATTCACTTTACTAGCATCAAGTGAAAGAAAGGAAAAGAAATTCAGAAAAATTCCGGGGCCAGGATATCGATTAATCTCAATTGTGTCAAGAGCGACCTCCTGAAGTAACAACTCCTGCTTTCATTCTTAGCCAAGTCACTTGTTATGACTGACAATCTTTGGGACAAGGCAATAATGGTAAAATCAATATAATCTAGGATAAGTATAGGTATCAAAAAAGGAATAGAAAGAGGCCCATTCCAAAACCTACCAAAGCTCCATCCTGAATTCGGTCAGAATTTCAGAAAATGTACAATTCACCTTGACCAATCCTTTCAAATCACCCTAATTTAAGAGAAAAGTGACCTTCAAAATACGGTTTACCCCAATAAAAGAGACATGTTTTATCAACACAACGCCAGAGATACTCTCTTATACCCATTATTCATAATTTAGCAGTCTAATTTAGCAGAAGTTTCAAATTTGTACAGCTGCTGATTGTACATTTTCTGAAAATCTGACCCAATTATAAGTTGAGCATATTAAGTGACATAGATATCAACCATATCTTGCCTAGCTTGGTATTGCTTATGAAATCGAATAAGTATTGAGGAAAAAATACATGAAAACTCGATTGTATGGACAAGTTAATAACGTAAATAGGAAAGTAAAGATGTAGGATATAAATGATTACTACAGTTACTTATCCTGTTTCCTACCTATGTCGTCTCACCTCACTTTCATGAATTCGGTTTCATTATTTCATTGGTTATTATTTCACCCAATCAAAGACTTCATATATAGATATATATGTACTACATAGGGTGCATTGCACTATATACGATTCTGTGTTAAATCACTCATAGAGCCCTAATATCTCCCTCTTAGCAAAAGTTGCATTGCACTATATACGATTATTTTCTCTTACTTCACTCAAATACATGAGTTTCAATCATAAAGCCCTCGTAGTCTTAAATTTAAGAGGGTATTACAAGGCCTTTAAGACAAGATCGTATCGTGTATAGTGCAATGCACCCATAACCTCTTAAACAACTGGCTACAGAAACAGGCTGAAATACAGGCTAATTCCAAGTGTGTTAATCTTTAGTAAACCTAATAAATACTGTTATAGTTGAGTATAGAGTCTGCATAGCCAAACCATCAACCCTGTACCATGTACGCATGAATAGGTAACTTGAATGGGTTGTGTGTACAGCCAGTAGTCTTTGGTCATTTAAATGATGCGACAAACTAAACAAAATAAACATTGAAACATTCTTACAAAGAGTTATTGTGTAAAAAAAGTATTTGAAAAATATCAATATTGCGACTGTTGACGCCTTTTCCTGTAACACATCACATACATATGTTATTCATTGGTTAAAATTAGCAGTGCATGAATAATTTGATCACACTCAATGTGCAACCAGTTTTCTTCACATTTCATATCTCAATTTACCATTCTATTGAGCATAAACACCATTTTTATTATAAACTGTTATTCTCCAACCTGGTGTTGTGTCAGTTCATATAATATGGATGACAGTACAAGATAGCAAGAAGCAGGTTCCATCATTATCAGAGGATCCAGCCAGTACAGACCAGTTTGAGGCAGTTCTAACCAGCCCTGTCATCCATCATGATTCCACAACCTGCTGTAGTATACAGGCACATGTGTCCAGTGCATACATTACCTCACTAAATACCTGCAGGGATAAATGTCGTCTGCTATTATTTCCCTCTGTACACTCTATAATAGATCTACTTGGAGCGACTTGCCGTAGGGTTTACTCTAAGTAGGTCTCGAACAGAGTGTAACACTGAGTGGGGAGGGATTTAGTCAACATGGCCGCCACAATAGAGGGATTATGCACAAAGCTTCTGCAGGCAGTAAATATGTTGTGCTTTCTTAGAAGAGCGATTTTTTGCCGAGTCCCTTTTATTTGGATTTCTGTTTGTGGATTTCTGGTACACAAGAGTTCTTTTTAAAGTCATTTATTGTCATTTAGGTCCTTTGAAACCATCCCCCGAGGTTTTGTTTTTAAACCAATTTATTAAGAAAATTTACAAATGTCAGACGTTTTCTTTCATGGGTTTGTCCCCCTCCCCCCATATCAATTAGAGAATAATGCCGCTTGACTGAACCTATTTGGACCAAATTATTTGGGTTCTTCATTTTAAGGACCTAATAATTAGGGTTATTCCCTTGATTATTGGACAAGGTCTTTGTTTTTATAACAAATGCTTACTTGATATTTGCCTTAGCAGCTGATGAGGAACATTTAGGGATAAACTTCACTATTAGGGAGGTTATGCAAGCAATCGTATCTCAATTACGTAACCGTATCCGTATCTCTGATGATACAAATGTATGTTAAATGAAGAAAGAGGTTCAGCAAAACATGGCGGGAAAAACTTAACTTAACATATCAACTAAAATATTTCATCTCACGATTTATTTTTTATATATAAAAATGCGACGTAATTCACAAGAAAAGATGCGGATACGGTTACGTAATTGAGATAAGTTTGCTTGCAGAACCTCCCTATCAATTATCAAGCCCTCACCTCACCATTATCAAAAATAAAAAATGTACAAATGCCAAAAACATGATAGGTATTCCCCTTGCTGAATATTCTGTCTCTTCTTCCATCCCATCCCATAATGCTTCATTTCAGACATGCGCAGTGGCCTTTAGCTACCCCTTATTAGCAGTGGATACAAACTGAGCCCAAGGGCCCGTTGCATAACATATCCTTCCTTAGGAACTTGTCCGTTGTAAGTAACCTTTCGTACGTTTTGGTAAGTAACCTTTAAGGAAGGACATTGCTATACAGACATTACTATTTTCTATTGCTGTAAACAGTAGAAATTTAATACCCAGGAAACTGAACATGGCATAGCAAGGAACATATGTGATGTGTTCCAGGAAAATGAGTCACAATTGGCAAAATTGATATTTTTCGAAGTGTTTTATTCACACGATCTCTTTGTAGGAATGCTTTCATATTTGGTGTGCTTGGCACTGTAGCATAAACACATGTATGTGACAAATGTCAAGACGGAGTATTAAATATAACCATGACTATCTGAGGTTAACTGAGGTGATGGCTGGGAGACCTGGATATTATCCAGAAGCCTGGTCACCTATTTGTCTAACTTTCATACTTGTACATGTATAACCTCAGGCGAATAAAGTATTTTTCAATTCAATTCAATTCAATTCAACTTAAGGAGTATATTTAACCACTTTACTATTAATTGATTGGACATCAAAAAGTGTCGCTAACTTTGTTTTTCATATAGAAGTACTTATTGCCATCATTGGAATCCCCTTGAGTCTTGAGCTCATCTTTTCAAATACGATGGTATCTCAAAATCCATCTTCTGCGACTTATGGCTCATTTTTCTATAACACATCACAATTTAAGTAAGGATTTCTTATGCAACAGGTGCCTATAATATGCGCAATGCTAGTATAGGTGGTACACAAGGTGCTGGTATCAGGCCATAAAGCCTTATTAACTGTATTTATACATACTTGTGTATACTCACATACAATTACACCCTGCATTAAAGTACCGCGGTATACGGCCACAGCTAGGATGGTACAGATAAGTATGGCAGATTCATGGGCCGCAAGTATTGTTCTCATAGGGGGTTTGCATAGCCGCCATTTTGAATCCTGAGTCCCATGGAATCGTGGGACTAATGGTACAGTATAAAATCTATAGAAAACATGACATGTTCCGCATGGACTATTTACCAATGCTCTGACAATGTCCATGTGTTATTCATGTATGTTTCCATGACACAAGTCCCCATCTTTCCCATCATGCATTTGGAAAACATAGGTCATTTATACAAGCTGTGATATTGGTGAAAACATTCTTGCAATTTTCGATAAAAATGTTTCCAAATATCTGTATGTCAGATTTGAACCAAATCCATCCCACGATGCACTGTAATAGACATGCTTAGTGGCACATGCAAGTCCCCTATAATTAACAGAAAATACATTTGAGCTTCATGCAATTATATCTGATTGTGGATGAGATATCAACTGATTCAATACAACACATATCATTGTGATATGAATGGAATATCTCCGAGGTATAGGGTAGCTTGCAGTAGAGTATTGGAGATATTATATGAATATTAATCGAACGAGAGTCTAGGCTAAGGATAGCCTAACTCTATGAATAATCACGCAGAGATTCGTCCTGTTTAGACGTAACTTTTATTGAGGAAACATGGGTTTATATATATGAGATACATGTACTGCGCATGCGTGCACATGCGCATAATTAAGCCAATCAAGTCATAATTACCTTACTCTCATTAGTATTAACCAATGATATTAGATTATACATATGGACCATGGGGGTCCCTATATCCAGCCAATGAGGCTAGGGATATTGGTTGGACCAATAGCCTTGTCTGTTGGTAATACCCAATCAGACTGTATGTCTCATTAGGCTATGGCCCAATTGGGTGTGACCCAATTACTTGTGGTCCACCTGGTGTGTGACCTGGGTGTGACCCATATACTCACGGTTCACCTAGTGTGAGACCTTGTAACTTAACTAATGAATATTCATAAGGCTATCGCTTATGGAATCCAATATTCCATATTGGTCATATACCGTTACTGTTAGGTAACCTTACGTAATACCTTTATAGTTCTTATGTGGACAATATAGCTCGTGACATAATGCCCCCGGCTTCAGTGATTGTCTCTCCGTAGACATCATATTAGTTTACTAACTACTGAAGAAAAACATATAATAAAATATAAAGAAACCTTGTTGCGAGTTTGTATAAAGAACGAGGAATATCAAGGTAATACGTAATATTTCAGGAATATAATATCATGCTTGCCTGCCTATGGGCCGGGCGTAGCGGCTAAGCTTATGAATATTTTACTTCAACAAATAGTTTTAAACTAAAACAAAGAGAGAATACCTGTGACTTGATCACTTATAACAATGTGTACAAAATTAGTATTGAAAACTATCCTATTTGTGGATATTTTGTAACTTGTAGGTTTTCATAACCCTCTTGTTTTTGTTGGTTTTCCTATATACCTTTTTCCGGCTTGTATCAAACATCTCGTGTCTCTAGTAGAGATCTTCACAATATATATATATACATAAATCATCGCGGGTTCTTCTAGTAACTTCCTTTCTATGGGTATCCAGGTGCGTGATATCCCATTAAGGTATTACACATATGTACAATAACATTCAAATTATTCAAGGTATATTCTTACTCGAAAGAAAAAAAAATGCTCGAGTATATAAGTAATCGCAAAGTGTGAACTTGTATTTACATTGTTTCGTCCTTCGGTGGCAGATACCGATAGTTGTTAAAAGAATCTAAATCAGCTTGGTTTTTGTTCAAATTTATCACGATTTGAGAGGTGTTATCTTATCCTTTTACACAATAGTATACACGCGACCAATTGCTTTGTCGATCATCTCAAAGTGAACAACCAAATATAAACATAAACGCTGGTGTTATCTTATGAAGATTCTGGAACGTAAACATGTTATGGCATATATCGAGTTCAAATATCAACATAATGTATCTTTGGCAAGACAATTCCTTAGCCTATACTGAAATGGTTGTCGTTTTTGATTTCTTTACTGTTTCTAACCCTTATTTATTCGGCCATTACCTGAGTCGGGTTTGTCAAAAGTGACTTGGCTAGTTCTAGAAACACTGCTCCTGTGGCTGGTTGCATTTCTTTTTCCTCTAAATCTAATGTTATCTTTTCTTCAATATGTTCGATGATTTCTTCTTCTTCCGATTCGTAGGGGATGGTTATTATTTTGTCGAAGTTTGATTCTATAATCAACTTTTTGATAGTGGTTCCATCTTTTAACATTGTAGTGATGGACCGATATGCGACTCTGGGTATTTTAACTGATTCTGGTAAATAGAAGGTTTGTTTCTTGTTCTTAATTTGTATGGAGACTGGTCCTGACCATTGAGCCTCGAGGATGGGTGATGGACAGCAAGATGTGTTGAAGTCGATGAGTTTGGGAGCCCATATGGGTATAATTTCCTGAGTCTCGTATGGCAGTTCCAGTAGGGGAATTGAATAATGAGTTATGCCATACAACTTTAGAGCTATTCTGGGCGTTGTTCTCTTTTTCTTTGAGACTAGCCCAATCCTGTTTGAGCAGCACCGTTTAAACTTGATAATAATCTTGATGCCAATATAAATAAATAATATTACCATTGCTGCTCCTACGAGGTTATGAGTGTCCTTATTGTTGAAGAAGGTGTCCAGAGGAGATGGCGTTGTCGTTGTTTTTGCAGGCCTGACATTAAATGTATGAGAAAGATTTTTCTGGTTCGATATGACGTTCTCGATTTCAGAAATAAATCTGTATCCTTCTGCTGCTCGTGAGAACGCTATTATCGGTGCAGCCTGGTGACTTCTAAATAATAGGTATGTTGAAATTGCACACGCCAGTAATGATATAATTGGATGAATTATTGCCCATATAGGGTTGTTTATGAAAGCTTTCATGATTGAAGGCTCTTCTACAATTGGCTGTATGTTTGGAATTTCCAGCTCAGTTGCGTTATTTAATAGAGCATTAGCGAAAGGCATAAGATCCATCTGGGTCATTGAATTGATCAGAGGTCTTGTTGTCAATTTCGCTAGGAAACCTTGTATGTTAGGGGGAGTCATGTTAAAAGGTTTCGTGTGAAAGCTATTTGCTGTGATGATATCCGTATCGATCTGCATTGCTTTCATAAATGGCATATTTACAGTATTTAGAAGGTAATGAAATGATTCTGAAGAATTACATGGCAGGCGAGAGTTAGGGATAGAAGTGTCCCCGATGATCGCCGTGCAAAAGCAGGGTATGCCCAGGATAAAGGTGGAAGCTGACACATGTTGTCTAGCAGGCTTTCCGTGGCATAAAATATTATAGAATTGTTCATTTGTAGTAATAAAGTACTCATCTTTTGATATAGCGATCGCTGTCGTAGTTGGAATCGCTATTGGATTGATGAAGAAGCGACACTTATGGTGAATCATAGCAGGCATGTTCAAATATATTGCGACAGCACAGGTTGGTGAGGAACTATGTATCCTAGGTAGTGTACGTTGACATATTCTGATTGCCTCTCCGTTGCAGGCTTGCAAATCAGTATTTGTTAATTCTAGGAACAAGCGTTCATCATTCGATATTCCTAGGAAGTGTATCTTGTTATCAAGCACAGTAGTTCCGATTGTTGGTGTCGACTTTGTCACGATTGGAATAGGGATTGTGACTATTTGATAAATGTTAAACAGAGCCTCCGTAGAAGAGATAATAATGGGTATGTGTACGTATAAGTGTTCGTTGCTGTACATAAAAACAGATACCTTCTGGGAAAAATAATAGTCGATATTCTTTACAGCAACTCTAGATCCTGGCGAGGTAAGTTTCAATTGAAGATCTACTCGCTCAATATAAGTTTTTAGTTCTGTCGGATCTACAAGATCTGGAGTAAGGATACCCGTTGATAACAGTCTTAGTGAACTTGATATTGAAATTAAGGATTGCAAGAATTGAGCTCTGTTGCTAAGAGATGAAATCGCTTCCACTAATAAGGCTAATTGAGACCTCTCGTTGGCTGCATTCGCGTCAATTGTGCCTAGCCTTAGAGTAAAGTTCTGATTCCACGAATCGATATTCTTAGCCATTTTTGTTAATACGCCATTTAAAATAGATCTTTCTGAGATGTAAGTGTTCTTGAAGGACTTATGCTGTGTAATTACCTTTTGTAAAAGTTCTGCTGTCTGTATATCTTGGTCTTTAAATGCTTGTAAAACTACCTCTATGTTCACCATTGCTCCTGCTATGTTTTCTATATCATGCATAGTCGCCAAACCAAAAACTCCTTTGAACAAATCTCCTAGGAAACCAAATATGGCTCCTCGTTTGTTCCTGGCTGACTTTGCTGATATGGGATTGGATAAGAATAGCTTAATTGTTTCCATAGTGTTGTCTGTTTGTATTTTGATATCCTTAATCATTTCGTCTATTATTCCTGCCTGTTTTATGAGTGTCGCCGATAAGTCTTCCTGGTAGGGACTATCGTACGACAAGAAGGCCATTTCCTCCTTGTATGATATTGCCTCCTTGGGCAAAGCAGGAATCTTGTATGGAACGGCTAAGATCATCTCCGTTATGTCATGGCCATTTACTATGGGAGCTGGCAGCGGTTCAAACAGTACCCCAACATTCTGCCTTAATGTCGGGTTTGCTGTCAGTCCCATTGATACATATGTTGCTATACCCCATAAGAGGAGTATTAACCTGTAGTAAAAATATCAAGTATTTACTACCAGTGCGATACTAAATGTAAGAATGTGTTTCAAAAGAAACATGTGAAAATTCACAAAATAAAACATTATCAAAGCTCAGTCGTCCAAAATTGATTTGCATATAATATTGCTAAATCGAGTAAAGTTATAAACAAGTGTCTAGTTACCTAGCCATTGCGAATTTGTGCTTGTACAAGCGATTCTCGGCGAAGTGTCCAGCTTTAGTGTCTATCGTTTCAGGTTTACTATGTAAGTGAGGGGGTAAGGTGGATGGACAGAGCTTTATACCTAATTGTCGCTTCTAGGCTGCGACCAGTGGGTTGGCTATGCCCCCGTGCCTTGTAAACAGGCATCTTAGGTAAAGCTGTGAAATATGTCTTCATCAGTTGTTATTGTAGGTGCTAATCCCTATATACGCTCGACCAGCAAGTCGTATAAGCCATATGTTATCGCGACATTTCATACGGGTGGGTATAACACCTGCTATTGTTTCTACCTTAGGCTATTGTAGTGTGTGCGACTGTTGGAGGATTAAGAGAAACTACTATAAACTAACGTCTAGACATTTGGCTGTGATGTGACACTCGCTTGTTTGTATAGCGTGCAATTGGCTTCGGTAATTTGACACTGTCTAATCGTGTAGACAAAGATATGGACCGACCGTCTGGCTTGATAGTCAGCTTGGCGATAATTGCCAGCTTTCATAAACATAAAACGAATACAAATACAAATATAAGAGATTATAAGGGTTGTTGGGCGGTTACATGTTTGTTCCAATAATTTATCGCTTCTTTTTGATCTTTGAGTGTGAAGGTCTTGCTTCAATAGTATTATCGGTTTTGAATAGGGATTGCTTCGGTATTAATTTGCCTTCCTTTGTGTCCCAGCCTTTTTGAAATTGCTTGGGAATAGGCTTTATTAACCGACTAGCAAAAGGATTTTCTGTAATATCCTGTACTCTTTTCAATCTGTCTACATGAATGGGTCGTTTTGTCAGTTTGTTTGTAAAAATATCCCTTAGGATAACTGACGTAGGAGAAATAAATTTACAGACTAATAATGGTCCGGAGAAAGTTCTCTGAAGCTTTTTGCATGATTGTTTAATAATTAAACTTGGAACTAGAATGTATACTAGATCTCCTTCTGAGATTAGTGTCTGTTTTGCATTCTTATCGTGTTGTAGCTTCATTTTTATTTTCTGCCTATCTTGTCTTGTTTCTGCTTCTTTTTCAGCTAGATTTTGAGCTATGACTGAGTCTTGGATAGTCACAATTGTGCTTCTCAAGCTCGGGTCAAGCTTTAATGATGAGTCTAGAATCGTGTTTGGATGGCGACCGTGTAATAGAAAATAAGGGCTGAAACCGGTGGTTTGATTAATGGTAGAGTTTAGAGAAAAGATGATATGCTGTAAATATACATTCCAATCTTTCTGTTTGTCCATAGCATATGCTCTTAGAGCTGTATTTATGCTGGAATTATATCTCTCGACTAATCCATTCGATTTAGCCCTAAAGGGGGAGGAGAATATTTGTCTTATGCCATATTTGGAACATCCTTCTCTGAATATTTGTCCAGAATATGACGTGCCATTGTCGGATTGTAGAGTTTCTGGGACTCCATGTTTACATATGAAGTGTTCTATCAATCCTTCAATGGCGCTGTGTGAGTCGATTGTTTTTGTGGGAAAAGCCGCACAAAAACGTGTCTTAAAATCGACCATTACATGTACATACTTGAAACCTTCCTTGGTTTCTGGAAGAGGTCCTATAGCATCTATACAAATCTGTTGGAAAGGGTATGCGGCAGCTTGTCTGATCGTGAGTGGTGATTTGGGCGATCTCTTTAGCTTCTTTGCTTTAAGACAGGTATCGCAAGAATTTACATAGTTCTTTATATCACGATTCATATACCTCCAGTAGACTTTTGGTAGCATTGTAGAAAGCATTTTAACTTGACCCACGTGTCCTGCTAGTGGATCATCGTGAAAAGAATAGAGTATATGCTCTTTCCATGCTTCTGGGACCACGATTTGTAAAGATAGGTGACCATACTTCCTCCACATGTCGGGTGAGAAATGCATTAGGATGTTCTCTAAAACTAGAAAGTTTTTGCTATTGGATAATATGTACCTGGCTAGATTTTTGTCGTCAGGTAATATATCCTTTTCTAGAAAACGTGTCATTGCCGCTATGTACTCTGTTTTTGTTTGCTCCCTTTTTAGGTTTGTTAAGGTGAAGCAATTTTCTGGCATTTTCCCCAGTATATCTGCTATTTCTGTAAATTCTCTAGCAGCTTGTTGTTTTAAGCTTGCGTCAGAATTTGTACTAGGCTTTGATTTCGCCCTAGTAACGGCTGTTATTTGTTCTGAATCATTTGTGATGTTCATTTTAGCACTGCGGTCTATGGTGGCGCCATTACTCGTAGGGATGGGGTTTTTAACCTTGGTCCCTATGGCGTCCCAATCCAACGTTCGCTCTGGTCGCGCTATAGCGTTGTTTTCTATAGCGTCCAGTTTTGAAACTCTAGGCTTAGTTCCTATGGCGCCCGAATTTGGAATAAACTCAGGAGCTGTCGGATCTAAATTGTGTGTGAATCTACCGATTTGATCGTAGTTATCGATAATTGTTGGCGTCAAAAATGGTTTCTGGAATAATTTAGTTATATTAGAATTTTCTGTACCAGAATCTGTCTCTGATGTTGCAGGAATTGTCATTTCTGGGTCCTTATCGGGTAACATCCGCCTTGGTATCTTAAGGTGGATATTTGAAGTCATAATCGGGTTGAAGTCATTTCTTGGGTGTTCTTGACACCAAGTAAGTTCACAATCACAATAAAAATGATGAGTATTATCTCGTTTCAATATTCCTTTCTTTGGTTCTTTGAAAGAAATGACCTTAATAGGTGCGTCAATATTATTAAAAGTTTGTATTTCATCTTCATGATTGAAGTTGACGCGAGTAGCAACTCTGATTCTTTTTGGTTTGGCTGGGGGTTCAGTCATTGGGTCTACCTCCTCATATACACGTCTAGACAAAATATCTGGGACGATATTTTTTGAACCTTTGATGTGTTCGACTTTAAAAGAAAATTGTTGTATTTCTAGCGCCCATCGTGCCATACGATTTTTATTCTGTTTATTGGTTAACAGGGGAATAAGGGCTGCATGATCTGTGAAAAGTCGGAACTCTTTCCCTTCAAGGTAGTGTCTAAAGTGGAGGACAGAGTAGACCACTGCTAAAAGCTCCCTCTCCGTTGTGTTGTAGTTAATCTCATGTTTTCTTAAACACCTGCCTGCAAATGCAACTGGTCTCATCGTACCCTCGTCATCACATTGACTTAGTACAGATCCAACCGATTGGCCACTTGCATCCGTGGAGAGGATGAACTCTTTGTCGAAGTTTGGGTAATGAAGAAGAGCATCTTCACATATGGAATGTTTCATTGAGTTGAAAGCATTTTCACATGCATTATCCCATTGGAATTTCGACCCAGCTTTTGTTAAAGCGTATAAAGGCTTGATAATAGAGCTAAAATCCTTGATAAACCTTTTGAAAAACTGGCAGAGTCCATTGAATGATCGTACCTGGCTCACGGTTTTTGGTCTGGGAAAATCCCTTAGAGCCTCTATTTTCTTGGGACATGGCTGGATACCACTGGGCGTAACGACCATGCCCAAGAAATTGATACGATCCAGGAAATATTCACATTTTGATTTCTTTAGCTTTAGTCCCCCTTCCCTTAAAGCTTGAAAGACATTGCTCAGATCTTTAAAGTGGTCTTCCTTGGTCTTTGATAATATTAGCAGGTCATCCAGATATGGAATGGCGCATTTGTATTGTAACTTGTTTAGAATCATGGTTACTAAAGCGCAGAAAGCCTGTGGGGAAGTTTTGAGACCCATTGGAAGTACTTTATAGCGATATTTCTTGCTATATGAGCAGAAAGCTGTGAAATCTCGTGATTTTTCCTCTAATTTAATTTGATGGAATCCTTGTTGTGCATCAAGTTTGCTAAATATAGTTGGGCGAAGATCACCGACATATTCTAGTGATTCATCTGCCCTTGGTGAGACCAAGGCCTGATTTATTAAATGAGCATTAATATAACGAAAATCAGTCACTAATCTTTGTCCTCCGCCTGATTTTTGAACCAAAAAGGAACGGCTGGACCAAGGACCAGTGTTGGTCTCTTCTATAACTCCTTGAGCACGCAACTTCTCACATTCTTCATCAAATCGTTGAGCTTTTTCTAGTGTAGTTCTAAATGGTAGCATGTGACAAGGGGTAGTATCCGGCTTCATATGAAGAGAGTGTTCATATAATTTAGTAGTACCTAGCATGTTGTCCGGACCTACAAATACATCTTTGTATTCTTCTAAAATCTTATTTAATCTTGCCTTGCCTGCCTCATCTAGAACTGTTGATGGGGGTATATTTGGTACAGAATCGACAGAAATTTTTGAAAATTCATTAATCTCGATGTCTGAATCTGCGTCCGATTCATAGAAGGAATCGTCAGAGATGCTACTAATATCAGAAGCGACGCTTGACTGATCTGTGGTTAGAGTTTCAACCGTTTTCCTCAAACCTGTTGGTAATGAAGAAAGTTCATTTTCTTTGACTTTTGTAAATAGACCCAGTATTTGTCCCTTGTTGATTTTATATGAACTTGAAGCTGTATTTAAAATGACCACTGGGTGTCTATTTTGTTCGTTTGGCCTTACTACACTTCTTTGAACGATAAATGGAACCGTAACCCTTCTATCCATGTTGTCTACAATACCATCATCCTGGATATCATAGATTGATGTTACCTCTCCCGTAATTGCCATTTCTGAATGTGGTGGAACAGTTATAGATTTTATGGCTCGTATAGGCATATGTTCGGGAGATGGATCTATTTCAAACTTAATATTTGCTCTATACTTTCTGAAGAAGTCACAACCTAGAATAACTGGGCGATTTAATTTGGGAATAATCGCAAAATGGTGTAGAAATTTAGTACCTTGGATAGTAAATTCTAGAGTTGCTAGTTTTCTGACACGTACGACCCCCCCATCCGCTACATAAATTTTCCAAGAGATGCGTTTTACCTTAATATGTTCCCTTTGTGAGCATTTCACAAATAAACGATCATTTATCGCAGAAATAGACGCACCTGTGTCTACTAAAGCTGGGATATCATATTTGTAACCTATAATTCTCAGACAACCATTTTCAATATTTGCATTTATAGGAATTGTCTTACCTATCTCGTTGGTATGTTTCAGCGTGATGGTGGCCGAGTCGTCTATCTTCTTCCCTGTATCAGTGGTGAAAATCTTTTCTGTATTTTCACTTGGCAAATAGTCCACACATTCATAATCATATTCCATTGTTCTTTTCCTAGTTGTCAACGTGTCAGTCTGTGTCTCCTGCCCGACGGAGCTCGTATCACCAGTGCGTTTTGGCCCTAATACGTCTGGTGGTTGGCGTTTCCCTGCTGCCTATATTGCAGGAATTGTTGGAATTCGTGCATTAATTGATCGTTCATTCCATTGGAATTTCCTTGGCCTTTGTTCTGATATTGAGGTTGATATCCTCCGTTGTACTGGCCTTGGTTATTTCCATTATAACCTTGGTTGTTACCGTTGTAACCTTGTGAGTTTCCTTGAGAATTTCCATTGTAGCCTTGGTTGTCTCCATTGTTCCAATGACCTTTACCACGTCCGCGGCCATTGCCTTTTCCGCGCCAGTTCTTGCCTCTGCCGCGTCCCCGGCCGCGTCCTCGGCCGCGTCCGTTTCCGTTTTCTTGATGCTGCTGGTGATCTTCCTCCAGTGATTGCACAGTTTCAGTGACTTCTACCTTAACTTCTTCCTTTTTCTTTGCTAGCATGTCGATTTTATCATGTAGAGATTTGATTTCAATCTTATGCGATTTCGTGAGTTCCTCACAGGTCTTTGCCAAAATGGCAGAAAGTTCGGTAGTGTCTAATGCTGGAGTCTTGCTCGATTTTTCACTAGCTTCAGCAGTCTTGGCTGCTTTTACTGCAGCATCGTAAGTGGCTGGATTTTGTGCCAACACAATCGGTGATAATGTTGGCTTAAGTCCCTCTATCAACTTTTCAATCGCGCCATCTTCATTAATTCCTCTGGCAGTGATTATATCCCTTAGATATAATGAATAAGCTTCCACCGATTCTGATAC
Organism: Sthenelais limicola; assembly: GCA_942159475.1. NCBI lineage: Eukaryota > Metazoa > Annelida > Polychaeta > Phyllodocida > Sigalionidae > Sthenelais > Sthenelais limicola. Next base: position 34,897,139 of record OW804095.1, read on the forward strand.
TCCTTGTTTTCTAACTTGTGTTATTCTGAGATTTCTCTCATCTGGTCTGAAGTATTCGATCATGGCAGCAGAAATGGCTGGATATGCATTTCTATCATTATCTGGGTCACGAGTATATCTCTCGTACCATTGCCTCGCTTTACCGTCCAAATAGGTTGACAAATACCTTGGTAAAGCTGCTGCATCTCCATGATATGCTTGTGTAATATAATGTTCGTAATCGGTTAGGAATTGTCTGCACGTTGTAGTAAGGGTTGGTCCCCTGAATGTGTCAGGTTTACGAAGATTTGGGTCTTGAGCCCGCATTGCTACCAATGCTTGGGCTAGTTGCGCGTTGGCCGGCTGCACGGGTGGAGCGGGGGGAGGTCCATCACGCGCTGCCGCGACTGCTCGATCAATTCCCGCCTGGACTCTGAGGTTTATGTCGGCCTCCCGGTCCTGGAGCTGTATCGCCAGTCGTTGGTTGATTGCTTCGTTCAAGGCGTTTCTCGCCTCTTGCAGTTGGGCTTCGTTCATCCTTGGCGCTGGTTGTTCAACAGCTTGATCAATTGGATGATGCAATTGTTCCTGGAGAATAGGCTCTGGAATCGGTTCTCTTCTTATATATCTTCTAGGAACGTAATCTGTGTGTATTACAGTTCGATTTCTGAGTTTAACTGCGTTCGCCAGCTTAAACTATTTAGGTTTTCCACCATTTGATATGAGTGGAATATCTCCGAGGTATAGGGTAGCTTGCAGTAGAGTATTGGAGATATTATATGAATATTAATCGAACGAGAGTCTAGGCTAAGGATAGCCTAACTCTATGAATAATCACGCAGAGATTCGTCCTGTTTAGACGTAACTTTTATTGAGGAAACATGGGTTTATATATATGAGATACATGTACTGCGCATGCGTGCACATGCGCATAATTAAGCCAATCAAGTCATAATTACCTTACTCTCATTAGTATTAACCAATGATATTAGATTATACATATGGACCATGGGGGTCCCTATATCCAGCCAATGAGGCTAGGGATATTGGTTGGACCAATAGCCTTGTCTGTTGGTAATACCCAATCAGACTGTATGTCTCATTAGGCTATGGCCCAATTGGGTGTGACCCAATTACTTGTGGTCCACCTGGTGTGTGACCTGGGTGTGACCCATATACTCACGGTTCACCTAGTGTGAGACCTTGTAACTTAACTAATGAATATTCATAAGGCTATCGCTTATGGAATCCAATATTCCATATTGGTCATATACCGTTACTGTTAGGTAACCTTACGTAATACCTTTATAGTTCTTATGTGGACAATATAGCTCGTGACAATTGCTTCAATTCAAATCAGGAAGTGGAAGTGTGAAATGAACACCATGCAGGCCTGCCCATCAGCACCACGTGGGTGTTCAGTGCTATTGGTTGTGGGCGTGGCCACCAATAGTTGGGTTATTACCTGCGTGCTGCACAACCCCTATAGACGAGCAAACCGAGCCCGCAGCCCCTATAACTCACACCCTGGTATGTGAGTAACTCAAATGATACATGGGTCAGATTTTCAGAAAATGTACAATTCGCTTTCACCAATCCTCTCAAATAACCCAATTTAAGACAAAAATGAGCTTCAAAATGCAGTTTAACATAACAGAACTGATATTATAAATCAATGCTATACCAAATATACTTAGATATACACAGTATTTATCATTTGTCTGCCTCATTTAGCAGAATTTCCTGAATGTGTAGAGCTGGCAATTGTACATTTTTTGAAAATTTAACCCAGATGGGGGGCGGGGGGGGGGGGGGGGGGGCAGGCGGACGGGCGGGGGTATGTCAGCGGGTTTAATCATACTGTGTAATGTACGCATGCTACATGTATAGCAAGTAACAGGTCGTCAGAAAATGTACAAGGGTCGGTTTTTCAGAATATACACATCTACCAAATCCTGCTAAATCAGAGGGGAAAAAATGATAAATACTAGGTATATCTGAGTATATTCTGTAATGTATTTATTCAATAAATCTGCCTGGTTATGTTGAACTGTATTTCGAAACTGATTTCGTCTTAGATTTGGGTTATTTGAGACGATTGGTGAAGGCCAAAAATTATTGTACATTTTCTGGAGATTTGGCACACAGTTGGTATCTCTACGCATTTGAGTAAATACCGATGAATTCGGCTGAAAATGGTTAATGCTTGGGAAATTATACCAATATAATCTGTATTATGTTGATTCAACTAATCTGTTCGGTAGTGTTGGATGTTATTTTGTCTTAAATTAGGGTTATTTGAGAGGATGGGTGAAGGTGAATTGTACATTTTCTGGCAATTTGACCCACATTGATTGTTACAGGCTATGTCCATGGGTGTTCCGTAGGCCTCCCAGGATACAGCGCTAAATCATCCGCACATATTGCCACCCAGGTTATGCCTTGTCTACCCATTGTTAACTCAGCGCTTTTATCCGGTTTTATTTAGTTTTGAGTTTTATTGTAACTGATAGTGATTCCAAGTGTCATTCAGCATTGATCAGGGCTAATCGTCAGAAAATGTACAATTCGCCTTCAGCAATCCTCTCAAATAACTCAAATTTAAGACGAAAATGAGGTTCAAAATTAAGTTCAACATAGCCAAACTGATTGTTTGAATCAAGGCAATAAATGGAGTTTATTCAGACATACCAAGTATTGGCCATTTTTCATCCTAATTTAGCAGCATTTTTTTAAATGTGTAGAGCTGCTGATTATACTTTTTCTGACACCCATTAACCATTAAGCACTTACCTTGCCATCATGCACTGTTATTTATTCTTTTTCTACTTATTCTTCTTTATAGCTTAGTGTCTCTCTCTCTCCCTATTTCCTTCTCTCTATCTTTATCTTCTTCTTTTTGTATCTCTCTATCTTTCTCCTCTCCCAATCCCTTTCTTTCTCTCTATCTCTACACTCTCTCTCTATTCTATCTCTACTCTAGCTCATTCTGTATCTCTCCCCCCCACTCTCTTTCTTCTCTCTCCCTCTCTCTCCCCTCTCTTTCTCTCCCCTCTCTTTCTCTCCCCTCCCTTATATATTTCTCTCCACTCTAGTTTTTTCTCACTCCTGTATTGAGGTCGAAAGACAAGTTATATAAAGGTTACAGTGATTTCAATTCGTACAGATTTCCTGAGTCAACACAATACCAAACATATTCAGTTATAACTAGTCAGCCAAATATTAAGCCTAACATAACAAAAGAATTTACAATATTTTTAGAGCTGCCCCGATTGTTCATTTTTTGACCCAAAGCCCCTTTTAAGAACAATACTATAATAAGTGATGTGTTTCAGGTTTGAGATATCATCATATTTGAAAAGATGGGATGAAGCCTATTCTAATCATAGTAAACAATGGGATATCTAATAAGAATTTTTATATTTTCAGGTTAATATTTTTATTTCTGAAAGAATAAGTTTGCAATATTTCTTGGTATACATTTACTATAGTAAAGTAGCTAAATGTACTCTAAGAGATAATCTTAGAAATCCATGGATATATTTAATGCACTGTCTTGAAATTTGTAACCAGAATTCATGTTACTAGCAGCCCCAATAACTCCAAAAATGACAACATTCTAAGCAAGAGTTCTTGTGAATAAATTACTTTGGAAAATATCAGTTTTACGACTTGTGATTCATTTTCCTGAAACACAACACAAAGTGCCCTGTTCAATATTGCAAGGAAGGTATTTAGCACCACTATAACCTAGATTTGAGCATACATCGCCGCCAGCATTGCCAGTAATGCTGGCTGTACATCGGCTAGACCCAGAGAGTGGCAACTGGTAATCTGTTAGCAGTAAGGAGATACTTATTTGCTGCAAAAAGCGATTTATCTTGCGTTAATACACATTCTTCTTCTTATACTGCAGATATCAATCAAGTCCCTATCACTCTATCTGGCTCTTAATAAGTAAACAGGTTTTTTTAGTGGTTAATTATGTGTGGGGCCTTTTAATAGGATGACTTGATTGGATTGAACGTAACGCGATTTTTGCTTGTAATTTAAACACATTTTGGGCTTAGATTGGAAGTTAAATTGGGAAATTGAACTGAAGAGGGAATGTCGCGACCATGGGTTGGAGGAAGTGAGGCCAGACCAGTGGGTAAAGGCTTCAAACTTCATTATTTAATTTGATATTATTGTAAAATACATACGTCGGTTTACCCTTAAATTAACCATAGTTAATTAAAGCAGTATTCTCTGCTATTACGACAAAACAAATCTGACCAAATGTACTCATATTATGATTTATAGGACTGGAGTTATCAATATTATGCTGCTGGTATGTGTTTTTACAAGAGTTTAAAGGTAAATCCTCCGAGAGAAAACGACGCCACTGAGCAATAATAAGTGAAGTTATCATTGGACACCAGAAAGGATTCCGGTGGGTCTTCCAAATTCAAATGAGGACGCTTTAGAAGGTCTAGAACAACAAGAAATAGACAAAATTCTGCAAATTGTCAGTCCAATGACTGAATGTGTTGGAAAAGAATGGAATAAAAATTAGAAAATGTTTAGTTTTTGACCGACGTAACTGAGGCTGCAGCTTTATCCAAGTTCCATCTGTAAATAACGAAATTACCTTCTCTTTGACTGCACTGGGAGATGCTTACAATCTATATGAGGTGATCTAGACCGGCAAAAATGTAAAGATATATACTTAAGACTTTAGAAGGAGGAAAGATGAGATCAATTATCATTACAAACAGTACATGTTTTGTTCTTTTTTGTCAGAAATTACCATATATATGTAATATAGATAGATAGATATATCAGCACACATTTTCCATGAGTATACCAGAAGATTTGTATAGAACTTATATATGTGACACAGTATTGCAATAGTTGACCATAATTGTGAGGAATAGCAAGTCAACTAATCATAAAAAATCATTAGATATTTTCCTTTTCTACCAAGAAATATCCTATAAAATGGAAAATGTATATCCATTTAACTTAACATTCAGAAGAAAAAAGAAAAGCAATGTATCTACTCGTTAAAAAACATTTTGTCCTTCTCAGCATGAACATATCTAAGTTAACAAATGACTTTATTTACATGTAGATGGCTATATGGGAAGATATTTATATAAGACTCAGGATTTCAATCTTTTACCTCAAGTGTGGAGAAAAACAAGAAAACTAATCATCACAAATCTGTGCATGTGTTCGCCCGCTCTGGTATCTATGGGCCGGGTGCGTCAGAAAAATGTACAAGAGGCAGCTCTACAAATAAACTTAATTCAGTTAAATTGGGATAAAATATAATAAATATTATCTATATCTGAGTATGTCTGGTCTTGTGTTGATTAATAAAATCGGTTTGGTTATGTTGAACTGTATTTTGTACCTGATTTTTACATAAATTTGAGTTATATGAGAGGATTGGTAAAGGTGAATTGTACATGTACTTAAGCCATATATTTAGGTGAGGGTGGGTGGGAGAAATAGAGATAGAGGAGGGAGACCATAGGTTATAGACACATCAGCAGCACGTTACTTGTATAAGATAGCGCACCCTGATGTATGTAGATACTTACTGATGCGGACCCACTACGCATGCCCAGAGATTCCTCCCGTCTATATAGCACTTGTTACTGGGTACGGGGAACGGTACACATGCAGGGGGGCACACAACACTCAGGTGGTCGTTATTATAGGATTGATGGCCCGCATTGAGGGGCTGCTGGTGTACTATTTAGTGGATTATCCTGAGGCAAAGCTCAGGGATTATGGTTAAAGAGTGAACCTGCAGGCCCGGAATAGAGGTTATTAATCTGTTTAGTCTTTGCTTATAGTCTTTGATTATAGCCCAAGGGTTAATGACCTATGTTGAGGGTCAGCTGGTGCATTGTTTGGTGCAGAATCCATATTTAACATAAACAGTGCACCAGTAAGTCTGCAATGGAGGTTTTTAATCCTTTTAGTCTTTGCTAGTGCACTCTTTATATTGAAAGTGGATTAGGCAACAGACAGTGCACCAGCAGCCCCTCAATACTGGTCATTAACCCTTTAAGTCACTGACACTAAGGACAAAGAGAGACACTGACTAGTGATGATGCCTGAGGCACAGTCAGGGGGTCACAGAGGACCCTAATCCTTTTAGATGTACTCTGGCATGTTATTTGTATGCCCTCCTATTAACTTAGCAAATTATTGGATAGTTTTTAACAGTATGAATCACTTTTGGGGGCACAAATTCCATTTCCTCAATATGATATTGTATCTAGATTAATAATCAGCAGTCAGAAGGCTCCGTAAAATGGAAATGAATGATTCATTTATTTCAAGCACCCGTCGCCAACCCCCTTCCCTGTACCTACCCAGAATAAATGTCTCAATATCTTCTCCAGGAACGGGCCGGCGTCCTGAGCAGTGGCCATGGCAACATATTTATCTAGCAGAGATGTAGTTTTGAATATTTGTGAAGATTGCTCACATGTTTTTCTCCATCTTTCACTAGGATGCCTCTAGTCATTCTGAGAAACAAACATGCGCGGTGTGTCATAGATGTAACAACATACATCCTCAGTGGGTCCACCTAATGATATAGTGGAACCTCGCATAAAGACCACCTCTCTACAGAGATCACCCCTCTATTAAGACCAGGCTCTCAGTCTTGAATTGCTTTCCTCTTATTAGATTAGCCCCTCTAAAGAAACCACCTCGCTATGAGACCACACATTGTTCCGTCCCAAGGGTGGTCTCAATAGAGAGGTTTTACTGCAGATTGAAAAGTGCAATACCCCAATGATGATGTAAACCTGCGGAACATGGAGTTCTCTAATACGTTTAGTACATATTTGTGTTATGTAACAGCCATGTTCCTATAAGTACAAATCACCTGTTGTAAAATATTAATTTGAAAATATTCTGTCCAGTGTCTTATATCCACCTTATTGTGCATTAATACCTTTTCATTGGTATCAATTTATATTTATAAATGCATATCTAGAGATTTGATAGAAAGTTTTCTAGTAGTGAAATTTCTCTAAATAAAGCAAGATCCTTCAAAATACTTTCTCTGAATAATACACTACTCTACATACTCATAACCCAGCACATGGCCTGGTGGATACGTAGATGGTTTAAATCATACTAATCTGCTTTCTAAGGTTGTACAAACAGAGAGAGGAAGTTGAGAAACATCTTGTTTTCAATCAAAGAATCTGTTACGTCCTCCTCTCTGGAGGGTTTATGAGCAGAGCGAGCTGCTCTTGAGCATCTTCATGGATGCCCCAGTGCTTAAAGGTCACGTCTGAGATGTGTATATAGCAGGGGTGGAAACAGATCTCAAGCTCTGACTCGCAATTTTGTTACATTGGGTTGTGATGCATTTGGAGGTAATGACTTAGAATATATGTTGAAGGAGCGTTTGAACTGATACTTGAATTTGTGAATGATATATTATGTGATTATGTATAACGATGATCTTTAGTTATAATTTTTTTGCTTTTGATAGTAAAACTTATTGTAGTAGAACTTATCATTAAGGTATCAACAGCAATGCAAGAATACATCCGCAAGGTGGAGATGCGTCTTTTACTAACATTACTCAATTGAATACAAAAAGAATACAAAAATGCACTACTTTACTATCAATTTGTAACATTAATATTGCTCATGTATTCATTCATTTGAATTAAAATTTTCCAGCTAACATTATTGATATCTTTCACATGTTTTCTTAATAAATTTTCTGATATTCGCATTAATACAAAATAAGAGAGATTAATTTATATAGGTTAATATGAGTGAATATTTAGCGATCTGATGAACAGATTTTTATTAGTGATATAATGCTGTAAACTGTGTTAAACAATCATTTACACTAGCTTAATTCCTTTTTTTACCATCTCATCTCATTCCACCCTGCAACCTTTGCCATAGGCTTTAAACTTAAACATAATCTACGCTACCAGGAACAGGGTGAAAAGCAAGCAAAAAGATATGGTAAAGGCCGCACTATATGTTGAACCTGGTTAAAAAATATTAAAAAAAGAATTTGTTATTCTTAATTGTGTCATACCCGAAAATGTCATTTCTTCAATATAACTCTACCCTAGCTCCTACCTGTATGTAGCTAGCTCATTAATGTTAATTACCCCTCTGTCATTGGTTGGGCAGCACCTGCCAATCAAGAGCCTTATGGTAAGCCTCATAGATTACTTAACAGGTGCAACGGGCCAGGGTCAGCCAGTTACCTACCTAACAACTTCAAGGAATATTTCATCTACTTACTCTGGAATAAACATCATGTGAAGACTACAACATCTTTTCTCCTTTATGTTTTGTTGTTGTTGTAACTTTTATTTGTCTAATTAACAGGATGACAATGTCGGTGGGTACTGAGCTCCCTTTATAGGGAGGATTTCAAGCCTTACCGTCTATATTACCACCGTTATAACATATTGGTGGACAACCCTATAAAGTTTCTAGTACCTCATGCCAAATTTGCAACAACATGAAGAACAGAAACACTTGTCCCTTATGTTACAAATATTATAACAAATTTATCTACACATACTTCATATAACTATGTATAAACAATGTGTCTAAAGTGCACAGAATCTAAGAAACTGTTCAGTCAGTTTCAGTGACTAAGAAGATGTTATTTAATATGAGGTCATTTTTATTCTATAACTAATGATGCTTTGTACTCTTACTAATAACGAGACCAACATTATAACATTGAGTGAATGGGGCGACATCACTTCCACTCCAACTTATATTCTCAATTTAAAAAGGTAGCGAGGCATGCAACTAAAACACATGTTTGTCTGAATGTGATTCTGATCTCATGCGCTCCTTAACTCCACAAGCATGTAAATAATTCCATAAACTTGGCTCGCTGTCAGGGAAGTCATATGTTGCTGTGATCTCTGGAACAGGTTTAATTCGATTTATGGCTGTATTTGTGAGATAAGTCTGATATCAGGTGTGAGAAGCATGGTGCATGGAGAGGAGGAAGACTGGGGAGGAAGTGGTTCCAGACCTAGGGCGTGTTTCATAACAGAGCCTTACTGAAACTTTCCCTCATTCGCTAGATTTAAACCCTGCCCACACACATCCGATTTGCCTCCCGATTGCCCACGATTTGGGTCTCTTGATAAATCCTATGATCTCATTTCAAATCCTGGTTTATGTTTTTGAAATAAAATAAACCAGGATTGGAAATGAACCCCTAGGATTCATCGGAAGACCCAAATCGGGGGGCAATCGGGAGGCAAATCGAATGTGTGTGGGCAGGATTTAAAGATGCATTCTCAGCTATTCTGACAAACAAAATCTGACCAAATTTACTCATATTATGACTTAAAGGATTGGGTGAATCAATGTTCTGCTGCTGTTACTTAGTTATACTATAATTTGAAGTCAAATCAGAGAAAACGGCAGCCGTTGAGCGATAATAAGTGAAGCCACTACAGGAAATGGTGTTGGCAGGAGTCCGAAATATAATAGTAGACTTTCACGAAGCCTTTCACGAAAACATTCTGGTCGAATGACTTTAAGATGGGTCGGAAAAATACAGAACAAAAAGGAAAAAATCTTGACTGATGTTAACTGAGACTGCAACTTTAACATAACCCTAAAGTTATACCATAGAATGTAGTGTGGAAAAGGCCTCCATAGCAAACGGGCCTGTTGCCTTACTTAAACCTTCCTTCCTTAACTACATTCCCTCGCTAAGCAGGTGGTAAGGAACCTTTAGGGAAGGATTTTTCTATACAGACAATGGTAGTAAATTGCTATTCGTACAGTAGGAATGTCCTACCGTAGAAACATAGTGTACCAAGGAACATTTTAATTAAGGATATATTATGCAACGGGCCACGTTGGTAGATGTTGTGGAGAGGTAGAGCACTCATAAAACATGGCGTGTTCCAGTTCATAGTAGATTTCGCCCTTTTCATGCCTTATAGAAAACTGATGAAGATTTAAAACCTCTAGATTAAATACCTTGTTGATGTAATAATCCTGGTGTGATATTAATACTATAACATATTTAGATCACCACTGGTCTACGCACAGTGTCTAATATACAACGAAAATAATGAATAACATAATTAATTTTGAAAAGAAAGACAAGGGAAGTCCACTTTAAAGACATATGAGTTATGACCGAAAAGTTATATAAAGTAAAAAAAGAAGGGACTTTGAGATACCATCCTATATGAAACGATGAGCCTAAGTGGATTGCAACGATGTTAATATTTTTTGGTGGACAATTACTAGTAAAGTAGCTAAATATACTCTATAGGATGACCGTAGAAACGCAAAGATATATTTAATACACTGATTTGAAATTGAATGCATGTATTTATACGACTTGAAGCGCTAGATATTCTTAAAATGGGAACATTCCAACCAAGAAATCTTGTTAATAAAACCCTGTGAAAAATATACCCTGGAGTGGGATAATCTACTGATAAACTGCTGTTAATCTCTACAAGGGGCAGTACCAGTCGGTAGGGTGGTAACCTGGAGCAGCATATTATTCTAGATTTACATTCAGGGCAGGGACGAGGTTACAACTCTCCGTCTTTATGGGTACAAACTTGTCATTTGTTATTTCATAGTTGTATAATTCAGAATGCACAATCTCATATATAGAAAATGTTAGATTTCCCTAAAGAAGAAGATTGGGAAAAATGAAATTCTGTGAGACATATACCTACCCCCAGCCATTGTCCAACCAGCAGCTGAAGGTTTTAGGTGTGTTGGGGTGGGGTGGGGGGCCTTGCATAGAGAAACTTCGGCAAAATACATTTCAAGATAAGCGCACATATTTCTAGAGATGGAATGTATGTATACATGTACATGAATGTATTTACATGAATTGTTATATGTGATATGATATATGATCTGATATTCAAGAGGAGTTTTGGATAATAATATTAGTAAAGATTAATACAATATCATAGATTAGACTATCCTATTTTAGAGATGAACTAGTCTTTGGATATACAGAAGAAACCCAAGTATCAGTAATATGTCAGTTTCGTCTAAACTCAGTTGAAGTTTAATAGGTGTATAGCCTATTTTGTCTCCTACTGCACGAAACAATGCTGAACTGCCAGCTGATTGTGCAGTTTTGCAGCTTTGGGGAAAAACAATACAGAAATACTTATTAGCCGTTCCAGTGTTTACTATCATTGGAATCGGCTTGATCTCATTTTTACAAATATAACGATATCTCAAAATCGTCTATTTACGACTTGTGACTCGTTTTCCTGAAACACATCACACTGATGTTTTAAATCCCCCCTCCCCCCGGGTCAGATTTTCAGAGAATATACAATTGGCCTTCACCAATCCTCTCAAATAACCCAAATCTGAGATGCAAATCAGGTTCAACATAACCAGACGGTTTTTTGAATGACTACAATAAATAATACATTCTGATATACCTAGTATTTATCAATTCTCACTCTAGTTTAGCAGAATTTGATAGATATGTAGAATTGTAGATTGTTAATTTTCTGAAAATCTGACCCTCCTTTGCCCGACCCATCCAGAGGGAAGGGGCAGAGCCATCATACTACAAGCCGAGGCTTGGGTAATGTTTGTGCGAGCGATTAGGCCTGTGTCCATGGAATGAGGTCTATCCCCCTAATCCCACCTATATAAGGATCAGATCTTCAAAAAATGTACAATCAGCAGATCTACACATTTAGTAAATTCTGCTAAATTAGACTGAAAATGGGAAATACTCAGTATATCTGAATATATTTGATATTGCCTTGATTCAAACAATGTGGTTGAACCAAATTTTGAACATTTATTCTTGTCTTAAATGTGAGTTAATTGCGACGATTGGAGAAAGTGAATTGTACAGTTTATGGCGATTCCACCCATATACCTACCCCCAACCATTGTCCAACCAGCAGCTGGAGGTTTTAGGTGTGTGTTTGTGTGTGTGTGGGGGGGGGGGGGGGGCTTGCATAGAGAAACATTGGCAAAATACATTTCAAGATAAGCGCACATATTTCTAGAGATGGAATGTACATGAATTGTTATATGTGATATGAGATATGATCTGATATTCATATTGCTTATGATATCCGAAAACTGTTCAGTAAACTTTATTATGAAAACAAATTCAGCCCTAATACAATATAATTACAGAAAAAGTGGAAATAACAGTAGAACCAAGTGTTTTAACTATGGATAAAAAACTAATCTTAATTGGTGTCGACCCTTACAGCAATATTTCTTAAGATTTTCTTTTTTATTCAAGATTCTAATAACAATAGGAGGTCGCGTCCTTGTTTGAGTGATGAGGATTGAGCAGATGATTGAAACAAGTTTTTTTTTTTTAAACTCCTTTATTTTCACTTGATCAGGTCCTAGTCCCAGATTGACGTAGACCACTGACTCCCTCCGTCATTCTGCCAATCAACAGGACAAAATGCACCACTCCATAGCCACCAGAACCACCCTAGGCCACCACTAGCACCACCCACCACCAGCACCACTATGGCCCTATGGTGGTTCTGGGACGGGTGGAGTGAGGGTGGCTCGGCACACCTTGATGATGTCCAACTGCGCAATTACTCTACCACCAAGAGCTGCCACCGCCATGGCCTTCCACAGCCCGTTTGCAGTTTATTCACAAATAGAGCTTTTCATCATGAAATGATTCTCTGCTTAGATCATGTCGTACTTATATTATACCATAGCCTAGGTAACGTATAATAGCTAATTAATAACTCCAAAGCTAATTCATTAATACTGGAAATTGGGATAAGACATAACTGTTAAAAAGAAAGTTGTGTTAATGATATACAAACTATAAATATTAATGTATAACATACATATCATTATACGTAAATGAATGTATTATACCATGTGTATTTCACTAGTGATTTACGTGGGGTTGTCATGGCAACCAATCTGGTTATTTTTTTTACTAAGATTACAGGTAAAATTCAAATTCATGACTCATGTTTCTATTTTCAAGTTTTATCTTTAACTTTCATTAGGTTCAGCTACTTTCAGACCATTAAGAACTCTTTTTACAAACAGATCGAGAGAATGGAACGAGGTGCTAGTCATCTGGAGGAATCAAGTCTGGTAAATAGATATTCGCTGATTCCCTGATGAAGACTGTATTGGCGGTCTAAACGTTGGAATCACTACTACCACATTACGAACCTCGTAATAAAATTACATATATATACACAACTTGGTTGTCTGGTTTTGCTGTGAAAACCTATACAATAAATATTCAGTTACCAGTACCCATTCATAGTTTTGTATATATACTGCCCTCATCAAAGAAAAATATTGATAAAAAGTGATTGTCTTAAAGTGTTTGAAATAAGCCTCTCTGATGCAACATTCTGATAAGGCTTGCACATTGTAGTAAGAAAGCATTTTCTTTAACTTTCATTAGTTTCAGATACCGTATTACCATTCAGAATTCTTTTGAAAAACAAATAGGAAGAACTTACTTAGAAGTCTAATTTAGCAGAATTGACTAAATGTGTACAGCTGCTAATTGTACATTTTCTGAAAGTCTGACCAATGTACACAATAAAGTTTTAACAGCACATCAAATAGTAAAAGTGTGTAGCAACAACTTCTGGTTTGGCCCTGTTTGTTTATTTTCTTCCATGGCTATTGCTTTTTAGTCACTGCATTACAGGCCTAGTATTGGATCTTATATTTGGTACTCTACTGTACAATGTCACTGCATTACAGGCCTAGTATTGGATCTTATATTTGGTACTCTACTGTACAATGTCACTGCATTACAGGCCTAGTATTGGATCTTATATTCCATACTCTACTGTACAATGTCACTGCATTACAGGCCCAGTATTGGATCTTATATTTGGTACTCTACTGTACAATGTCACTGCATTACAGGCCTAGTATTGGATCTTATATTTGGTACTCTACTGTACAATATCACTGCATTACAGGCCTAGTATTGGATCCTATATTTGGTACTCTACTGTACAATGTCACTGCATTACAGGCCTAGTATTGGATCTTATATTCCATACTCTAATGTACAATGTCACTGCATTACAGGCCTAGTATTGGATCTTATATTTGGTACTCTACTGTACAATGTCACTGCATTACAGGCCTAGTATTGGATCTTATATTCCATACTCTAATGTACAATGTCACTGCATTACAGGCCTAGTATTGGATCTTATATTTGGTACTCTACTGTACAATATCACTGCATTACAGGCCTAGTATTGGATCTTATATTCCATACTCTAATGTACAATGTATTCTAGGAACATCTTAAATTACTTCTTGCTTAAAACATGTGCCTCTGAGACATGTTCAAACCCCTTTAAGTTGTATATATTTGTATGTTTATACCCCTTTATACTTTGTAAGCTCTCTCCCCTAATGCGGCACACATGACTAACCTGCTTTACCAAGCAGGATAAAATAGATTAAGCCCCAATGAATTAAAATGCTCTAATTCATGTTCTCTAAGGAATTAGACTTAATTACTCCAACAGGAGGAGTCTCTAAGGTAGTACCATCACTAATTAGCGCTTTAAGAACCCGCCTACATATTTACTGACTCTGTGTGACTTGAAAGGTACACAAAAACACATTGAAGGACAAGTTTTTGCTGTGAAGAGACATCGCTTTATTAGGTGGGATGGGATGGGATAGGGGGAGCGGTGCACTTTACATATATATGTGATGTGTCACAGAAAAATGAGTCACAACTGGCAAAGGAATGGATTTTGTGATACCATCCTATGGATCAGATTTTCAGAAAATGTACAATTGGCAGCTGTACACATTTGGTAAATTATGCTAAATTAGGCTGCAATTTGGTCAATACTAGGTAAGTTTGAGTATATTCGGCATTGCATTTATTCTAGCAATCTGTTTGGTTAGGTCGAACTGTTTGAACTTCATTTTCGTCTGAAATTTGGGTTATTTCAGAGAATTTGTGAAAATGAAATGTACATTTTCTGAAAATCTGACCCCCATTTGGAAAGATGAGATTAAGCGGATCCCAATGATAGTAAACATTAGAACATTTAAGTGTTTCTATATAATGGTCAATCACTATAGTACAGTACTTAATTATACTCCTTAGGATAACCTCAGATATGCATATAAATATCTTCAATGTACAGTCTTGTAATTTGATACAGGCATTCATGCAACTAAAAGTCGTATTGATAAGTACCAAGTTTCAGGACTACTGAATATGTCTATAGATGCGTTTCTAACGATCCTATATAAGGGAATATATTGAAATATAGTACTGGTAATTGTCCACCCAGAAATAGTTACTTTTTCTCAATCACTAAAACAAATAGAAGGAATGATCAAAATTTCCAAAATATTAACATTGGTGGAATCCGGTTGCTCTCATTCTTTCTAATTCCCATTTGTGACGTTTTACACATGACTTCATATATGGATCAGATTTTCAGAAAATGTACAATTGTCAGCTCTACATATTTAGTCATTTCTGATAAATTCTGCTTTAAAAAAAGATAAATTTGGGGTATATCTGAGTATATTCGATATCGCATTGGTTTATAGTATCAGTTTTGCTATGTTAAACAGCATTCTGTAGCTCATTTCTGTCTTAAATGAGAGTTATTTGAGAGGATTGGTGAAGGCGAATTGTACATTTTCTGAAAATCTGACTCATAATTATACCTTTCATGGACAAAAACTCCCGATGGCTTATTATAGCTTTCATTACACTTATATTCATATAAGTCTATATATTTCTTTCTAATTATATTTTAGGGTTAAGGCCCTTCTCCATTACCACGGCCGGCTTTAATTGGTGTACGACGCCAATACTAGTTATATCTAAGTGTAATTCGGTGTTGAGTTGAATTTAAAATCTGTCCGGTTAGATTGAACTATATTTTGAATCTCAATTCTGCCTTAAATGTGGGCTATTTGAAAGGATTGATGAAGGCGAATTGCACATTTTCTGACGACCTGACCCAACCCATAATTGAGAAAGGAATGAAGTCTCATACGAACATGTAGACCAGCATTTATCTGTGTTAGCTTTCCTTCTAGACCCTTTCCTATTCAATTCGCAGTCTACACCTTTTTTCTTCTTTTTTTCCGCCTTATTCCCAACACCTCTCTCAGTTCTCCCCCCCCCCCTCCCACGTCACTCCCCGCTCCCACTTGGCCCACCAAAGCATGGTCTGAGGTGGTTTCTAAAAGGACCATTTTCAATGCCAACGACGCCAACATAGCCATTTTCAAATGGAGCAGGGCATCAGAACTTGTAGATTCGGTCTTAAAAATCTCAAGTAATGTAGAGATTAAAACTCTAGAGTGTTAAAGAATACATCATGTATGTATGTTAAAGGCTGGATGAAGAATTACAAATGTATGTTAGGGAATTCATTCAATGGCAATCCAATTGCAAATCATATTGTAACACCAATTATAAGTATATTTTGCGTATATATATGTGATATGTTACAGGAAAATTAGTCATAAGTCGCAACAAGGAATCTTGAGACATATCTACAAGGATGGGACCATGATGACGATGTTGCACTAAAGGATATCTAATAAGTAAAAAACATTTTTTCTTCCCAAATGGATAAAACCAGGAGGGTTGATGGAATTTTGAAAACGGATATCTAATAAGTATTTCTTTTTATGTTTGACAACACACTTCTAAAGAGATATTTCCTTGCAGACAGTCACTAGTAAAGTAGGGAAATATATTCCCTAAGGATGTCCAGTGAAATGCGTGTATATATCTATTCAGTACAGTCTTGGAATTTGAGAGGAGAGAAAAGGGGGACTTTGGTCTTCAAAGCTTTGCCCCCTGAGTCGCCGTTTGTGACTGACCAAGGCCAAATGTAGCCTACATCTGTATTGTATTGCGCTGTCTCTGTTCCATGTCAGCAGCCGTTGTTTTGCTTAAAAGGAAGGCAGAGCTGGTTATACTGGCCCTGTTTCTCCATGGTTGATTGCAATGAGCGACTCGCTGGGCAAACGGTTGACAGGTCCTTCTCATAAATAGAAGTAAAAAATCCCCCCAATTTTCCCTCTTCTTAAAGGAACCAAGAAATCCTGTGTCAACTACTTTTCAGACAGACTATAAAGTCAAGTTTGACACAGTTTGGTCAAAATTACATATTGCTGTAGCGCACGTCATGCTAATTTTTATCCCCAACACCCAAACACATAAAGTAGGACTGGAATCAGAGTTTCGCCTTTGAAGCGCGACCGCCTTGACTATGAATAGATCAAGCACATTTCATCCAATTATCCGTCATTATCGCTCGCTTACACCTCACTCATGGACAGGGCTGTGGCGCTGGTAACATGGAGCTATTGTCTACTGCTCTCAGTCAGTCCAGCCTCTGTGCAATAGGGGAGTTGCATGTGCTTGTTTGTTACCGTGCATACTGGGATATATGATAGGGAAGTTGCATGTGCCACTGCGCATGTTTGTTACAGTGCATACTAGGATATACAATAGGGGAGTTGCATGTGCCACTGCATATGTTTGTTACAGTGCATGCTGGCTGGCAAATGCAATAGAATTTTTTCATGTGCCAATGCACATGTTTGTTACAGTGCATGCTGGGAAATGCAATAGAGGAGTTGCATGTGCCACTGCGCATGTTTGTTACAGTGCATGCTGGGAAATGCAATAGAGGAGTTGCATGTGCCACTGCGCATACATGTATGTAACAAAGCATGCTGGCTGGGAAATGCAATAGAGGAGTTGCATGTGCCACTGCGGTTGTTTGTTACAGTGCATACTGGGATATACAATAGGGGAGTTGCATGTACCACTGCGCATGTTTGTTACAGCACATAAAACAGGTTTAGGTCTGACATACACATTTAGCTATGTTTTTATTGAAGACTGCAAGAATGATTTCACCAATATCATAGCTTATATAAATGACCTATGAAAACCAAATGCATGATGGGCAAGATGGAGCTTGTTTTATGGAGACATGTACAACACATGACATGGAAATGATAACATGATAATTACATACGAACCAATATATACAATGTGGCGGCTATGCAAAGTCCTCTATTGTGTGATTAGGGATACAGGACAGCCCAGGAGCGAGCTATATCCATGGCTTCTTACAAATAACACAAAAAGTCGATACAAATTGAGAGGGAAACTATCGGGTAAAAACTATAAGCAGTTTTTACTGGTGGGGATTGGGTGGGAGGTGTACTGGCTTAAGGTTGATACCCTGCTGGGCACACCTGGATTTGGCTTCTTTTTAAAGAAATATATTTCATTTATCAGAGTATCACATATATAGTTTTCGTGATATTGTTAGTTGTCCATTAAATGATAGATTAATGAAAGTAGATACAGTAGATCGTATACATATCTACCATTACAGTTAACATTAGTAGGGGATTTGTATAGCCGCCATTTTGAATCTCGATTCACATGGAATTATAGGACCAATGGTAGAATCTGTAGAAAACGTGCCATGTTCAGCATAGAATATTTATCAATGTTCTAATGTCAATATCCATGTGCTATACATGTCTTCATAACACAAATCTCCATCTTTCCCATCATGCAGTTGGTTTTCATAGATCATTTAAAAAAGCTATGATATTGGTGAAAACATTCCTGCTATTTTCGATAAAAATGTTGCCAAGTATTTGTATGTCAGATTTCATCAGAATCCATCCCAGGATGCACTGCAACAGACATGCGCAATCGCACATGCAAATCCCCTATTTAAAGATTGACAGAGTGTGAGTGATAGAACTAGATGCAAGTGTCTTTTTCTATTTTGTAAATAATTAATAAATTAATTAATAGAACTCTGCACAAAAACAGGTTTAGAGTTCCCGGACCAAAGAATCGAATCTTATTTTTCCTCATTCAGAAATCATATAATTTTGTATGTAAATAGATATATTTTACTTGGTTTTGATGACCTAATGTGAGGATATTCTGCATAAACACAAGCTTATGTTCGATTGGTAAATTGGCTGTCCAATGCTTTCTGTAACCTATGATAGCTGTTATTCTTTAATCCCTACCTTGAACAGTCTTGGGTTATAACTACCAGGGACCTCAATGTACCCTTTATTCAAGGACCCAAAAGAAACCCTTCATTATTCCCAGGTAAAGGTCCCCAGAGTAAGCTATAACTGTATTAGTATACCCCATGTAAACCATGGTATAGGGGACTATTCATTTTTAACCACTGGGGGGGGGGGGGGGGGGAAGTAAGGAGACTATTTTCATGGGGCATCACTTTTGCACAGACTTTGAAGGGTGGGCCATCTTTTTTTGCGCGGTCTCTGTAAGGGGTGGTGGTGGTGGGGGGGGGGGGGGGGGGCACCTTATTTGCGCCGACTCTAAATGTAGGGGGGGCCCATTTCAGAACTACCATGATGTAGGGGTCATGAAATTGTTCACAAACTTTCATGTGGTGGTGGTGGTGGGGGGGGGGGGGGGGCGTCGGGTTTGCCAATAGAGTTTGCACAAGACTCTAAAGGGGAGGGGGGGGTCAAGAATCTTTCGTAAATTCTCCTCTCCCCCCCCCCCTCCCCAGTGGTTAATTATGAACAGTCCCTCAGTATAAACCTTGGTATTCACCTCAGAACCTTACAGTACCTCTATATGGGTCGGATTTTCAGAAAATGTACAATTCAACTTAACCAATCCTCTCAAATAACCCACATTTAAGACGGAAATGAGTTGCAAAAAGCAGTTTAACATAACAGAACTGATACTTTGAATCAATGCTATACCAAATATACTCAGATATACCTGGCATTAATCATTTTTCAGCCTAATTTAGCAGAACTTCCTGAATGTGTAGAGCTGCCAATTGTACATTTTCTGAAAATCTGACCCATATCTGAAGTGGTATGAGATATATATCTAAACCACTACAATGCACCTCAGATATGTGTCCATCAATTACTCCTTACACTGCCCTTGGCCTGACCTCGGCCACTTACCAAGGTTTCTCTGAATCTATATATGCATATCACTGTCTCTCAGTATGGACTCATATCATACCCAATAACCTATACCCTCTGCTTTCTTTTCTTTTTGTTTAATATATTTCAAACAACACTCGGCTTTGTCTTCTTTTCAGGTTGATCGGAGAGCCATACTGCTTCTTAGGATGTATTGCCTTTACTTGATATACCCACCCATCATAGGCAAGACACCTGAGTGCCTTTCTTTATTATAATATACTATTTTTATCACAGTCAATCAATGAAGCATCAGTATGAGTATTTTTAATGTTAACTGTGTCTAGTTGTACTTAGTCAGATTGACTGAAAAAGACTCTAGGCTATTCCCGGCAGAGAGCCATCACTTATCTAGATGTTAACCATATATCACGACTCAGCTTGTTACTAACTCTACAACTAACTGATCCGCACTATACATTTAAGATAAGGGACACGCAAAACCCTTATCATCAGCTGCGCAATGCAGCTGAAATACCTTTACCCAAGATACAGGAAACCTGCAAAAAGCAGAAGGTAACAGGGTCAAGTCTTCAGAAAATGTACTTTCACCAATCCTCTCAAATAACCCAAATTTCAGACAAGAATCAGGTTCAAAATACAGTTCAACACGACCAGACAGATTTATTGAATGAATACAATATAGAATACACTCAAATATACTCAGTATTTATCATTTGTCACACTAATTTAGCAGAATTTAAGATATGTCTACAAATGTAGATCGGGCATTTTCTGAAAATCTGACCCAACACATGAGTCTGAATACTTTTTTTCTCTAGTGGTAACTTACAGTCAGAATAGAAAAGATCCCCAAATGGGTCAGATTTGCAGAAAATGTACAATCCGCCTTCACCAATCCTCTCAAATAAACCAAATTACAGACGTAAATAAAGTTCAAAATACAGTTCAACCTAACCAAACGGATTGCTAGAATCAATACAATGCTGAATATACTCGACTTTACCTAGTATTGGCCAAATTGCCGCCTATTTTAGCAGAATTTACTAAATGTGTACAGCTGCCAACTGTACATTTTCTGAAAATCCGACCCAAATGTGGATACCATATATAAGCCTTGTTCCAACCCTTACCGATGGGGGAAATGCTTACCAGGTTCCTCACTCAGGTGAGGTTGGCAAACTACACTCTATTTGAGATCTACTTGGAGTGGTTCGCCGTAGGGTTACCCTTGGATCGCTTTGATGGTTACTCTTAGTAGGTCTCAAACAGAGTGTATGGAGCATTTGTCACATGTCTTAAAGATACATTCTCAACTATAAACATACCTGGGTCAGATCATCGGAAAATGTACAATCAGCAGCTCTACACATTTAGAAAATGCTGCTAAATTAGGCTGGAAAATAACCAATACTGGGTATGTCCGAATATATTCGATATTGTCTTGATTCAGAAAATCAGTTTGGCTATGTTGAACTTAATTTTGAACCTCATTTTTGTCTGATATTTGGGTTATTTGAGAGGAATTGCTGAATGCGAATTGTACATTTTCTGACGATTTCACCCACCTACAATATAATCACTAACTCAACGATAACAACATTCAAGTCCCCATAGCGTCAAGCAATACCAAAGCATGAACTAAAAATGAGTATAAATTACGATTTGTTCATCAAACTTTTTGAATTATGTTCCATGTTCATGGAGCCACCTTGTGGCAAATGGTATGGAGAATCAAATATAGCTATAACCTCTATGGGCACCTGTATCTCACCCCCCAATATATATATATAGGTAATGGGTACAATTGATTCTCCTTACAGGAGTCAGATTTTCAGAAAATGTACAATTGGCAGCTGTACACATTTAGTAAATTCTGCTTAATTAGGCTGCAATTTGGTCAATACTACGTAAATTCGAGTATATACGGCATTGCATTTATTCTAGCAATCTGTTTGGTTAGATTGAACTGTATTTTGAACTTTATTTTTGGCTGAAATTCGGGTTATTTGAGAGGATTGGTGAAGTTGAATTGTACATTTTCTGAAAATCTGACCCACATATGTGAGACATGGGTCTGGTATGTAAACATAAACAATAGAGCCATTAGGTGCACACCAGAAAAACTTGCTGGGCTTATTTCCTTGACTTGATAACGCATATATATATATAAATCAATGCATATATTATGTTTAAGTATGTTATACAGTTGATACTGGTGCAAACTGGTTTTAACTGGTTCACAAATTCCTCTTTAAAGTTGCATTCTCAGCTATTACAACACAACATCTTGTGTGAAGTAGCCAGAAAAATTAATGTACAGCCTAATTTAGCAGAATTTACTAAATGTGTACAGCTGCCAATTGTACATTTTCTGAAAATCTGACCCTTTCACACCCATTCAGATTGGGCTCACAGCCTCTCAGCTCAGATAAGAGTGATATATCAGTGATTGAGCGCCTACTGCGCTAATGGCTTTCCTGGCCCTGGAGTAGGCGTCCTGATGGGATTATAAAGGCATTTTGCGGTTTGGAGTGAGAGGGTTCCCTCAGTTTGAAGGTACTCTCTCAGGTCTGAGCCTAGACTGTGTTAGCTTTATGCAGCGGCCAGGAACGAAGTAAAAAAACAGGAATGTTTCTATATAGAATAAATATTAATATAAAAAAGAAATATTTCCTTATCCTGGTAGAACCTTTTAGCAAATGACTACTCTTTTGTTTTATTCCAAAAAAAATAAAATATAAAAGTTGTTTAGTTGACTTTCAGGTGGAAACTGGTGACCTCTTCACACTAAGGGGAGTCAACTTGGAGAATGGAAGTCAGCTATTTAGAATAATAATGTAAAATTAGTAATGTCGATATTTCAACTTTTAACTTTTTGTCTCAACTATCCTTGAAGACCTGAATTCAATTCCAAAACATGATCTATTTATGAATAATAGACTAGTAGCAACACTTTACTTATCTCAACATCGCTCAAATTATTTTATTTTATTTTATCTAAGCTTAAGTTCAGTAGTTCAACTGGTTCTCTCATGGGGACAAAAAACTCCCAATATCTAACCCTAACCCTTATAGCTACAATAGATAGGCAACCTCAGTAGCTTATAGGCAAGACCATATTGCATTCTGAAGTGTACTTTATATTTTGTTTTGTTCTGTACCTGTATTTTCTTGCCAAAATAAAGAAAACATTATTATTAATAAATATAAAAGATATTAAGTTGACTCGCAGGTGTGAAATGGTGGCCCCTTGACATTAAAGGGAGTCACATTGTAGGATGTAAGTCAACATTGACCAAACAATGAAACACTTGCTATTTAATGTATAACGCTTGGTATTTAATGCATTAAGAAAATATATATATATTCCAATAAGTCTATAACCATACAATGGCAATAAGCCAGGTTCGAGGTGAAAATCATAAATATACATTATATATATGATCCTCAATTGAACAGGCAAAGGCCAAACCCCTTCTGTAATACCTGGATAAATAAAGTTTTAAAAAAAATAAAAAAATATTATTTTGATGTCCTACCCAGCCTCCAGAGCATGCATCATATCGAGTGCGCTCCACGCCGGCCTCTGCTCAGTGTTGCCCCGCGACAAGTCCTCGTCCAGGGAGAATCGTACACTCTTAGTGCCCCCTTCCAGCTCTCCTCCTCCTCCACTCATCATCGTATCCCCCCTCAGGTACGACCCAGGATCGTCCCCCGGTAAGGAGAGGTCTGTGGTTGCCATATTGTTTAAATTGCCCCCACCTATACCCCCAGCTCCCGGTACAGTCACAATGGAAGACGGGTTCAAGTAACCCTCCCCACCTCCTCCTCCTCCGCCTCCTCCTCCGCCGCCTCCACCCCCTCCTCCTAGACCAGCGGGGCCCGAGGGAGGAGGAGGAGGGCCGCCGGGGTGGAGGGACAGGTCCCCCCCGTCCACCGGCCCGTCCCTGCCGCTCCCTCCGCTCCCGACACTGTTGGCCGGCATTGGTTCTCTGTGAATTCAAAACTGGGCTCGAAAACTCGATTTTGAAAGATGGAGGTTTGAGGGGAAGAAGGGTGGTACGTCGTTGACAAGCACAGCAACCACCTCCTTCACTGTTGAACATGTAATCCGGAGAGTAAAGGGGGAAGCCAGTTCTATCATAGGGTGATATTAAAGACAACCCTTCCATACGATATCCATTCGTCGTGCTGATGTTACTTGCGTCTTGCATACCTTGGTTTCCTAGCATCCGATTTCAATTTTGAGATCCTCATTTAAGTATTGTATTAAGAATCCTTCTTGTAACTTAGTTCCAGGCCGTTGTGACGTGTGATCGTTTTGTTTTTCAATGTGTTAACTTATGTCCTCCTTTTTTTTGCTGCAGTAGTTTGTCGGTTTTCATAGAATCAATGCTCTCCTCTTGCAACACAGACTTTTAAATCCCGAGGGTCGTCGTCGCACCACAAAAAAGTATTCATTAGGGCTTCTTGAACTGGGAAAATAAACACAAATGTTTAAACCACAAATCAAAGATTGTGAAATGATAGAAACTTGACTTGCTACAAGACATTGGTGACTGTCTTGTGATGTTTTCTCGGGTATAAAAATGTAAAAATCCACGTTTCTAGGCGACGAGCTGCAGCGGTAGTGGTGGCGATAATGCACCCGGGGAAGGGTGCGCGATAAGTCCTACAACTAACGTGGTGGCGATTTGCGCTCAAGTGGTGGTGGTAGTTGGGTGGTGGGTACTGGAGGAGGCGATGGTGGTGGTGCTGGTGGTGGTGCAAGCGGTGGCGGTGGTGGTCTGTGGTGGTGGTGGTGGTATCCCCATTTACTTGGCACAGGGCGGTGGTGTGTTGGCAAAGGTAGGTAGGTAGAAGCCACAAGCCCAGGCCTTTACACATGCAGGGGTGGCTACAACTGGGCTGATAGCAGAGATATGAGTACTCTGGTCGCCCTGGAGGCGGTGGTGGTGGTGGTGGTGGTGGAAGAGGTGGTGGTAGTAGTGGTAGCCAGGTAAATTGTATGCCTCCCGATTCTGGTGTTGGATTTGGACGAGTAACTCTGTGATTAGGACCCCAAACTGAGCCAAGAATCCAAGAATGCTTCTACAACTTGTGTTTTCTTCTAATTGTTCTTCTTCTTCCTCCACCACTTGATTTCCAACTACTTTATTTCCTTCTTGGTGATGCTGATCACAATAAAGCTGAACTATACGGTGGCGGTGGTGCTGGTTCCTTAGAAGGTGGTGCGGGTGGTGGGCCACAGTTTTGGTGCAGGAGTTGGAGATCGAAAGTTGGTCGGGATGTTGGGACCCTGTCGAAGGTGGTGAAAGTGGTGAAAGTGATGGTGCAGAAGCAAGAGCAGAGGAGGATTTTGTAGATGAACAAACTAGTAACTGAAGACTGAAGTTCTTGTGGTTGGCTGTTGTGGTGGTGAGGTGTGGCAGTGTAGAGGTGCAACAAACAGTCATATTCCTGGTACAAGCAAGCAATACAAACTTCTAGTAGTAGTAGCCGCAGTAGTAATAGTGGATCTAGTAGTTGTTGTAGTAGTAAAGTTAGCTGTAGGGTGTAGGCTGTAGTAAGTAAAGGGACCTAGCTGAGTAGCAGAGGAGAACTAGTAAGGGACCAACCGATCCCTCGGCTTTACCACCATGAGTGAGTAGTATGGTGCAATAGAGGACAGTCCCTGGCATGCCCACCTCTCTCTCTCTCTCTCTCTTCCCTCCCTCCCTCCCACTAGTGGTAGTAGTAGCTGAGGTGCCTTGCCTGTGCATGGGTGGATGTTTGTAGGGCAAGCGTCCGTGGCACATGGGCGCCGACGGCGGAGAGGGAGATAGAGTGAGAGGCAGAGAGAGAGAGAGAGGCAGAGAGAGGGGGAGAGAGGCAGAGAGAGGGAGGCAGAGAGAGAGGGGGGAGGCAGAGAGAGGCAGAGAGAGGGAGGAGGAGGCAGAGAGAGAGAGAGAGGCAGAGAGAGGGGGAGGCAGAGAGAGAGGCAGAGAGAGAAGTGGGGGAGGAGGCAGAGAGAGAGAGAGAGAGGGAGAGAGGGCCTAAGCTAGAACAAAAACTATGTTAGAAGTTGGTGGTTTGTCGGTAGTTGGGAGTTGGTGGTTTAAACAACGCCCATCGTCCAGGTATTGTTAGCTAACAACTCCCTACTACCCAGCTCTAATATGTCAGTCCAACACTCCCCTGCATGGACCAGTCAACCATTCGTCCCTTCACTAAAATATATGGGTGAAGTCGCCTGAATCTATATATACAATTCACAAGGCACACAAATGACTTTTTTTAAAGTGATTTATTCCATAGATTTCCTTATTGGAATGTTCTTAATTTTGGAGGACTTAGCGACCTTAGTCATATGAACATATGTACCGAATTTCAGGACATTGTGATAGATATATCCTTGAGTACTGAAGGTCATCCTATGGAGTATATTTAGTTACATTACTGGTAATTTCCCACCAAGAAATATTGCCAACTCCTTTTCAAACATAAATATATCAAACACAAAATAAAGAAACGCTTCTTAGTTGTCCCGAGTGTTGACCATCATTTGAATTGGCTTGATGTCATCTTTCAAAATATACTGATAACCCCAAATCCATTTCTGCGACTTGTGACTCATATTCCTATAACCCATCACATATGGCGACCATTGTTTGTATGATTTCCCTTGTATTCAAGGGCACATAAATGGATCATGACTCCCTGGTTGGACGTGTTGGTGCTAAACGTTTCTGACATGTTTTTAATGTAGTTTCGGGGCTGATACTGCATCGTGACTAGAATTACATCGACCTTAAACGAGGAAGATTACCTTCTTGTCTCCAAGGTAGTATTCCATATGTGTATATACTGATATTTTCCAAAGTAATTTATTCACAAGAACCCTTACTTAGAATGTTTTCATTTGTGGAGATCTTGAAGCTGCTTGTAACATGATTTCAGGTACCAAATTTCAAGATAGTGTATTGAATATATCCATGTGTTTCTAAGGCCATCTCATAGAGCATATTTAGCTACTTTACTAGAAAATGTCCACCCAGAAATATTGCAAACCTTTTTTCTTTTCAGAAAATAAAATGAACCTGAACATATAGAAATACTTATCAGAAGTGCTTCTATTTTTTATGTTTGATACATTTATGTTTGAAAAATGTTTTTTCTGCAATATTACTGGGTGGACATTAGCAGTAAAGTAACTAAATATACTCCTTAGGATAATCTTTGAAACTCAACGATATATTCAATCCACAGTCTTCAAATTTGACACATGTATTCATCAACATAACAGCACCTAACCTTCCAGACAGACATGAGACATTTCCAACAAAAAGGACCTGAGAATAAACCACTTTGAAAAAATATAATTTCTGCGACGTGTGACTCATTTTGCTGTAACACGTCACATATACGTTCAGATCGTGTCTTAAAGGCCTCTTAGCACCATCGTAAATGTACGACTACGAGGGTGTTATGATACGAGTGTTGGTGCATAATGGTTAAACTTAAAGTCGCCAGAAAATGTATAATTCAACTTCACCAATCCTCTCAAAAAAACAAAATTCAGACGAAAACAAAGTTCGAAATACAGTTCAACCTAACCAAACAGATTGCTAGAATCTATGCAATACCAAATATACTCGAATTTACCTAGTACTGATTAAATTGCAGCTTAATTTGTCAGATTTTACTAAATGTGTATAGCTGCCAATTGTACAATTTCTGAAAATCTGACCCATAATACCATATATTTGGGAAGGTCTCTCAGACTATTATGAGAGAATAAGCTTACATAATGCAATCCAAGTTATGATAAGACGGAGTTGCAAGGCCACTTATTAAACCCTGCCCACACATAGCCGATTTGCCCCCCGATTGCCCCCCGATATGGGTCTGCCGATGAATCCTATGATTTCTATTTCAAATCCTGGGTCATGTTATTTCATAAACATAACATGATTATTCTAAAGGTAAATAAGGATCATTGGTAGATGTTCGTTATAGACATATAGACTCTTAATTTTGTATGATCTGCTTCTAATTGATGTTGTAATTAACGTGTATATCAAGGTAACGCTTTTGTAAACATAGACATAGGCTAAACATATCTTACATGTATGAGAGCTTACAATAAAATTAAAACAAACAAACAAACAAATCGGGGGCAATCGGGGGAGGGGGGGCGCAAATCGGTTGTGTGCGGGTAGACTGGTTTACCATACAGTTGTATATAGTGCAATGCACCCTCAGTGATATATCTATTTTATTTTCTGGTCTATTTATCCCCAACCCATCCAAAAGTCGCCGATAGAATATTGAAGGATTGTAACCTTTTAAAAACCAAACCATCTTCCAAGGTATTAATTTCGGTGAACCCCTGAATGCCATCATATTTAATATGGCCTCTGTCATCGTCTAAATATTTTTGGCTGTCATTTAGTGTTTATCTGACATTGTTGGTCACACACCCTATTTCATTATCCATCTCTTTTATTGCAATCTTTTATCCGATTTCCACATTAATTTCAAGAACTCTGTATAACCTATTTCCATCTAGAGAGAAATGTAATTATACTGCCAAATAAATCAAATAACAAAACAAAACAGTGTATGAATTTGACCTCTAACAAATAAGAAGTTCTATTCCCCCTCCACCATTTTTTAGTTGTATATTCTTTTACTTTTTCCCACTACTATTGGAAAAACATCATGTTAATTTCAGAAATGTAAAGAAACGTATTGTCTTATAGATAGGAACTCAGTCACACAGCCCTCGGTTATGGGTTTTTAAAAATCTTTTGCTATTTTCGTTGCAATTTGCAACTAATTTAAGAATTGCTTCTATTTTTCATTGAGTCTTTTTGTATTAAGTAAACCAGCTTGGTCTAAAAATAATGTTGTATTACACATTATTCAATGCTGAATAAAATATTTAAAAACAAAACAAGTAAAGACAAGTAAATGTTAGTCAATCAGCAGATATGTTTAATGCTAGTCAATCAGTAGAAATGTTTAATCTTATATATTTTTCATTATCATATGGTCAATTCCCACGAAAGTGGTAAAAAGGCGTTTTTATGGATTTTTCAGTATACATTCTTTAGAAACCTTTTCACAATAATTCTGCTTCATTTATGGCTTCAGGCTCGTTGAGCCGAATAAATGGGTACCCACTTGTAATGGTCTGTCTTTGCAATTTACAGAGATATAAGCAATTAACTTGCTTTTTGTATGAAAATTATTGATGGTGGAAAAAGACACATATTTTTTTTAATCACATAGAAAAGAAATACACTAATTCCCCTTTCGGGAGTGAATCAGCATGTATCAGGGGCATTAAATATCCATCAAAATTAGATTCATAATGAATATCATGGTCAGGACAGAGGCAGAATCAGTGGGGAAGTGTTTTGGTCACCAACCGAACTACATGTATATTCTTGAGGTAAATCCAGTTATTCTTTTTTATTTCCAGGATTAAACATGATAAAATAAAAATACAATATGATCCAGATGTATATGTATGAATAATTGTCTGGTTTCTCTGTTGACAATTCTATGGGAGGCATTTTAATCCAAAGTATGAGTAAAAGGGTCACCAACCGAACTTTATTGTATTATTCATATCTCCATCATTCTCAGAGATTAGTGAATCATATTTGGGTATTAACATAAGCATGTCCTACTATTAATGTATGATGAAACCATAAAGTTCTTGGTTTATACAAAATCTAGCTTTGATGGGTAAACATCTACTTGTCACCGACCGAACCCTAGCATATGGTGCCCCCTAAAAATCTGAAAATGTAATATATATGAACGTATATGTTAATATTTCCTAATTCTATTTCATTTGCTACTAATTCTAATCTAAAAGTATCTTTCCTGTGAAAATTACTGAGTTCCGTCGTGCACAGGGGAGGTTTAAAGTCAAATGGGAAGACCCAGAATAATGACAATATGGCTGACAATTTGAGCGAGATTGTAATAATGATATTAAACTATCAACCTGTTATAATACACATTAATGTTGATAGATATTCAAATTAGATATGATATGATTGTGTAAGATAAACTAGGCGATATACAGGCTAAAAGCATAGCTATTTAGATATGGTATGTTAGTATGATAGAGTAGTTACAGAAGACAATATTAGATAATTTAACTGGAGAATAATGAGGGATATCATAGCATAACAGGCTCCTGGTGAGCGTTCACAGAATATTGGTAGACAAATCATTCTTGCTACTCTCCATGTTTCTCTCTAAGGCATGGAACGCTCAAATCTAATGCGTTTTTTCAAATCAGTAATATGTGAACACCCTTCACCCTCTCTCCACCGAGATCCCAGTCCTCCATAAGGTATATCTGCTATGAGAGTGCCTTGTTGTCAATTTAAGCTTCTAATTCTTGTTTATTGGTATGTTAATCACTGTAATAAAATCGATTTGCAAAAGCAAAATAAATACTTAAAGTGGTCTATAATTACCAATGAAAAACAAGGAAGAGATATATGTACTTTCTCTGACATAGATTGATACATAACACTGATGTAATATCTGGGAGAGGCTAGCCCTTCTCCCGATCTATGGATGAGGAAGTTATTCCAATCTAGAATGTCAGAGACATTGTGAGGTTGTCACCGACCGAACCCACGTTTTATCACATCAATCCTACAGAGATTAAGGCTTAATATACTGAATATATCATAGAATTGGTGAAAGGACTCCTTCATTATTCATGATACATACTCAAACTCTGTGACATGTTATTCCCCTTTTGTAAAATGGGTTTGGAATGAAGTCACATCAGATAGAATGCACTAAAACAATAACTACTAAAATAGAAAAGGTTGGATCTATACTGAAAATCAAAACATAGATTAAAAAGAAATGGTCGTATATGATAGCAAATAGTATATATTTATAGTAAATAGTGTAATACAACACAAAGCTAATATTAAAATAGCATGGTTTTAGTCTTTTCAGAACAATAAATGGTGGGTTCGGTTGGTGACACTGTATCCATTGGCCTGATATAGAAACATCCCCCAATGAGTCAAATTTTGGAATTAGTGTTTAATATTTGTGTCATTGGTACCTGTGAATATTCTCTGCCCATGGTTAAAATTATTGCGCA
The DNA here is from genome assembly GCA_942159475.1 of Sthenelais limicola. Taxonomy (NCBI): domain Eukaryota; kingdom Metazoa; phylum Annelida; class Polychaeta; order Phyllodocida; family Sigalionidae; genus Sthenelais; species Sthenelais limicola. Next base: position 34,928,247 of record OW804095.1, read on the forward strand.
TTTAAGCCAAATATGTTTTTGCCCTCTTTTGTACCACTTTCGTGGGAATTGACCATATATATGCGTTGCCGTCGAAACAACGTATTGTAGAGTTGTATACATTGTGTGCATATACAACTCCACGCTCTGAGTTGTCTCATATACAACTCCACACTCTGAGTAGCCAATGAGCGGCACTAAGAAGACCTATAAACCTTCTTGTAGTGTTCAAAAGGAACACAAATTATCTAAATTATATCTCCAAGCAAACCTTGCTTATAGAGAAATCTTTGGAGCTATTATAAATAAATCTAAATTAGATATCAACTTGATAATTTAAGTTAAATTAATCACATCCCGAAGGCGCTTATAAATGTGCCCGCCAAAAGTAGGCCCAACTAAGGAGAATTACGCCATTAGGCTGGTGAGCTCTTTTCAACACAGGCAGAACGGGAGGGAGAACGTTGAAATATCGATCAAATAAAGGAAATAAGACTAAAATACTTTAATCTCTATTTAAGTGTATCCTTCATTAAAGCATTACTGTGGTGTTAAACCGATTAAAAGCTGTGAAATATTGAAAATTGCTTCGAAAATGTAAGCGATATTCCCGCAGTGGCCCACTGACAACAACTGACAACAAACAGCAGATCGTCGCAACTTCCAACGTAGCAGGTGTCATATATATTTCAAATGAATTAATAAACTAAAATCCTGTCATTTTAATCAAAGTCTACCCTTTGTCAAAGTATAACTTTTATTAAAAAAGATTTAAAGCTGTGAAAGTCTCTGAAATTGATTCGGAACTGTGAGCTTATTTTTCTCAAGTTGCTTTTCCTTGCAGCGATGCCCCAGACAGTGGTAGAACAGCGTGGTGCATAGTAATCAGCCTATACACAAAAAAACCATGATCAAGCATCTTATAAAGTTGCAATTTGATAAAATTTCTACAAAATATACATTGTTCTGTCCTATATAAAATACATATATAATGCGCAACGAGTGCAATATTCACAATCCTTCAACCAACTCGTTAGTTAACATGTATTAAGCCACCATTGGTGACTTGGAACTGCTAATAATGCTTCTTGCTATTGATCTCTAATAATCGCTAGGCATATAATAAAAAGTTGCATCTTCTTGCGATCATCAGTGATTGCTAATTGAACAATGAGATATATACAACTGTAACAATATAGTATTCATATAGCCCCAGTATTCAGTATTACTAGTAGACTGTTCTCTATCATTCCTTGGTTCAAGCCACCATTCTCCACCTTTATCTGCCATCTTCTTCTCAGATGAGGCCACATTGAGAATCCAGATCTGCATTGATGCCCAGAATACTGGTGCAGATCTGTGCTAGCCCAAGCGCTCAATACAGCGGGACCCCAGTTACTGTTGTCTACCTGGTGGGTGGGTCCTAGGGGGTTATTAAAGGCCCTCTCTAGAGGGGGGCTAGAGAACAGAGGATTGTTATAGGCCCTCTTTACAGAGGGGCTAGAGAGCAGGGGGTTGTTATAAGCCCCCTCTAAAGGGGTGCTAGAGGCCAGGGGTGGTTAAAGGCCCTCTCTAAAGGGGTGCTACAAGGGGTTGTCAAAGGCCTCCTCTAAAAAGGTGCTAGAGATTAGGGGGTTATTAAATGCCCTATTTAAAGGGTTTCAAGACATTAGGGGTTATTAAATGCCCTCTCTAATATAAAGGGGTGCTAGAGGAAATGGGAAAACCTTGTTGAAATATTGCAACTTAATTCATTATCAATCTTCTATAGTATATTGTATTGGGTTGTGGAATATTCCATACATTGAAAACCTGGATTTTAATTGCAAAAATGCAAAATTGTCATTAGCAGTCATCATTGGCAGTCTACCTTGAAAGTTCTTGGGGCTATAACCACCTTAGGCCAGAGACTAAAGGGTGCAGTCTTTGGTGCATAATCCAGAGGCGAGCTCGATGGATTTTACACCTGACAGTGTACCATCACTCCCTCAATGTCGCTCATTAATCTTGTATTAAGGGGTCACTAGAACACCCTTTTCCCTCTCCCCTAAAGCCTCATATAGGACAGATGTCCCCACCTCCCCTCCCCAATCCCTCCCCCCTCCAGTACCCGCCCTCCCCCATGCCCACCTGAAAGCACCGGTCGCCATGGAGAGGCAGTCCCTAGGGCTGCTCCAGGGGATCTATGGTAGATTTCCTCCTACCAGTGTCAGGCCCGGGACGCTGTATATCTTGGATTTAGCGCGCGTCATTACCGCGTTCATAGAGGTCAGCGGTGAGACGCTGGATAATCTGGAGCCTGAGACCAGGTCCAATAATGCACCATACCCCTTAGCACTGTAGCACTGGTAGACTTACGGGTGGGGGCGAGGGTTAGTGGGGGGGGGGGCGTGTTAGTGGAGGGGGCTTTAGTTAATAGTGGATTTACATGTCTCACTGCGCATGTCTACTGCAGTGCATGCTAGGATGGATTCTATTGAAATCTGATATACAAATACTTGGTTACATTTTTAGCGAAAATTGCAAGAATGTTTTCAACAACATAATAGCTTGTGTCAGTATGGATATTGACATTAGAACATTGATAAATATTCCATGCTGAACATGGCATGTCTTCTATAGATTTTATACTGTACCATTAGTCCCATATTTTCGTGCGAATTTAGATTCAAAATGGCGGCTATGCAAGTCCCCTATCTAGTTAATATTATGTACTCTCACTATTTTGTATCTTCTATCTGTCCTTGAATGACGGTGAATAAGATGAGAGATTTGAGAGTCAGCTGTGCTGAGAATAATGTATTTTGCATAATACATTTGCTGAATAAAAAATATTAAAACAAAAACACTCTCAGGGATGCAGTTTGTTTGGGGTTCCTAAATGAAATATAGTTTTCCCATGTTCAATCTTATCATTGAAGGTTGTGTAGGCTTCCAAGATAAATCTCATGTTTCTCATCATATTCACTTGGATTGTCTTTCATGTTCCTAGATCTCTGCTCGTTATGGTGCTCTCTCCACAATGGCTTCATCGTGTGTGTTTGTATTGTTTTTATACCTTGGAGTATAACCTTCTCCCTGAAAATCTCACACTTTCTCTCCGTGAAACAAAATGAAGGCACTCTGGTGTTTTGAAAATAAATTAGCAAGTTAATTTCCGTTTCTAGATGAAACTCAGCGTACATTTGCGCCTGGAAACGAGGGTTCTTTGGGGAGGAGGAGGGGGAAGCGGGAGGGAGAGGGAGCCTCTATAGATGAAACACAGGGTTATATTACTCCACCCTAGAAATGGAGGTTCTTTGGGAGTTCCCAAATCAACAGCAAGGCTCAAAATATACACTCTCAGAAATGAAGGTTATTTGAAAAAGAAAATGGATTTTCAGATATCATCTTACTTGAAAAGATGAGATAAGCAGATTCAAAGGATGTTAACATTTAAATCTAAAAAGTATTTCTATATTTTATGTGATTGCAAAAATTGAGATACCATCCTTTTTGGTAAGATGAGCCTAAGTGGATTGCACCGATGTTTATAACATATTTTACAATATTTCTGGTTGGACAAATACTATAGTAAAGTAGCGAAACATACTCCATAGGATGACCATACACACAGATATATTTAATACACTGTCTTGAATTTGAGCATATGTATCAATATGATTAGGTGCTAGATATCCCAAAGATAAGAACGTTCCTACAAAGAGATCTTGTAAATTTATATAACATTTTGAAAGATATCAATTTTGCGACTAATCACTCATTTTCTATAACACATCACATATATTATAGGATTCTCTCCTTTTATCACAAGCTCCTGATTTGCGAGATTGTTTTCACAGTGTAGCAGGTCAGTATCTGATGGCATCCGCATGGGGGCGTTGGGAATCATAAACCGTCCTTTTGTGCTGGTAAACAATGAGACACCACCCGTTAATTAGGGATGAAAAGAAGTGCTCGGTATCACTGCTGACTGCATGCGTGGGGGACAGGCATGACATAGAGCACTTGCACTGGCGCCATTTTAAATCCAGAAAACGTGCAGACCTAGAAGTCTTGCATTGGCCTATTATAGAAATAGATTGCAAATGTAAAATATACTTTGATGATTAATTTGAAAATAGGACATTGTAAGATCGAACCCCAGAACAAACAGCCTTTTTACATTTGTCTCACTTTCGAGTCATTTTTAAAAAGACTTCACTAATATCTCTGGGGCTTGGTTTTCTTTTAAAATCACGCATTTAGTTATTGATGTCATTCCCTTTCAATTGGTCAAAGAGTTAGAGAGGATAAGATTGAATTAAGCAAACTAAGTTCAATCTAACCAAACAGATTGCTAGAATCAATTCAATGCCGAATATACTTGAATTTACCTAGTACTGACCAAATTGCAGCCTCATTTAGCAGAATTTACTAAATGTGTACAGCTGCCAATTTTCTGAAAATCTAATGTATACTATTACTCCCCCTGGTGAACCTATCCACTACCTAGTGATACCATTGTGTACCATTTTGTGTGCGTTGTCATTGCCAATCATTTATTTTGATTACGCCTTAATGAGAGTGCATTTACAAATTATGCATTGCATGATCGAGTGAAATGAGACAGACAGGTAATATGGCAGTCACTGCAGCAGTTCAATAAACTTCTGCTTAAATTCCTACATGCATGTTTCAACTGAAGCCAGGGGCCTGTTGCATAAGAAACCCTTGCTTAAAATGTTCCTTGCTAAGCTTTTCATCCTTACTTAGGTAGGACATTCCTACTGTAGGAATAAGAATTTGCTGTTTTGTATAGAAAATTCCTCCCCTACAGCAAGGAAAACTAGCTGGGGAAGGTAAAAAATATCAAGTCAGGATTTGTCATGCAACGGGCCCCAGATGGGCCTTTCCTTAGTATCGAGTATTGAAAAAGAATTTGCTACAATAGGAGCTTCCTGCTTAAGAAAGGAAAAATAGCTTTGCAAGGACCATTTTACGTTTCTTATGCGACGGCCTTGGCGTATTGCATCCCCATTGTTCAGTGAAGCATCGCCAATGCTTGCAATGGTTTCCTCTTCACACAATCTAAATCACGATCTCAAAAGCTGAGATTTCAAACTCTTGTCATAAGAAAAGTCACAAGATTATGTTTGTGAGATACTCTTTTAACCATGGCTTGTTTCCGTTTCAGCTTTCTGAACTCATCTGAGGAGTTTGTTTTATAATTATGTCGTATTTCTGAATGAGGTATGAAGTGATCTGGTTTCTGCGTAGTATCAGTGAGCTCTCAGTTATATAAATAGTTCAAAAATAGGAAGAGAAGCGGGATAATACCAAAGATGGAGGGACATCCGAGAGAAATGAGAGAGGAAAAGATAGAAGGATAGAAAGAAAAAGGGCAAAGAAGGAGAGAAGACAATTAGAAGAAGAAATAAGAGAAGGAGAGGACGTGAGAGAAATACAGAGAGAGACAGAGAGAGAGGAGAGAGGAGAGATAGGAGAGATAGGAGAGATAGGAGAGATAGGAGAGATAGGAGAGAGAGGAGAGAGAGGAGAGACAGAGAGAGAGGAGAGACAGAGAGAGATCACGTTATATACTTTACAAATGTCCCACTTGTCCAAAATGCCCAAGACACAACTTGAAAAGGAAAAATTCACAACTTTTTGATTACCGAGTGACTGGGGACACTCAAACCCGTCATATTTGCATGGACGTATAGACGTGACTCCATTTGAGTTAAAACTATGAAGAGAAGAGAGGAGAGAGTGGGGAGAACAGAGAAGGGATAGATGCAGTCTAGGCCCAAAGTTGAGAGTCCCTTCAAACGGAGGGAAAGCCACGCGCCTCAAACCACAAAGTGTCATTATAATTCCATTAAGCCCGTAAAATGTCATTATACTCTCATTAGAGCGCAGAGTACTAAGCCAGGAAAGAGATTAACGAAGTAGGCATCTAATCATTGACACACTATTCTCATCTGATATGATATGATTGGGCGAGAGAAGTAGGACAAAGAGGGGAACAGAGAATAGAAAACAAATTCAAATTCATGCAGTGGCTAACGCAATGCGCTTTCACGTACGGTGCAACTTCGTGCAGTAGCTCCTTTACATACAATTCCCGTCAATCCGTTGGACAATTAATGGTTTTCACATCTAGAACTGTCTTCTTGTCTACGTATGATATTGTTGCCATCACTATATTATTACTCTGACCTTGGTGTACCTGTATAAGGGGGTAAAAGACAAATAAAAACGTCCAGGAAAATGAAAAAATAAAATTGTACACCTTATTAGCCATTCTCATGTGTTTGTATCTTTATATACTCTTACTAGCAAAGTACCCGTCCTCCGGACGGTCCCCCTGTCTCGCACACTTCCCTCTCTCCCTCTTTTCCCTCCCCCTCTTCTGTCTCTCATACCTTTTACACCTCCCCTCCACACTCCAATTCACCCAACCTCTTCCTAGAGTGTAAAGATCCTGATTAAAAAAGGCCTAAAAACCACATTTTCTCTCCAGATAACTTCACAAACCACATATAATGTCCTCCAGACAGGGTCGATGGACCTGTAAAGACCAAAAAACAGATAGGGAGATCACAGATTCCCAGAACATGCATGACAAAAAACCCTTCTTGAGCTGTTTTTATTTGTGTAATAAAGGAACCTTCGGTCTATATTAAATAAAGACAGGAGGGAAGTCAAATGTAATACGGGTAAGCGATTCCATCGTAATTATTCCCAACAAATCTCTGAAATATTGATGAAGTTTACACAAAGCTGTGTTGAAATCCCGGTCGTCTATAAATAAACTTTCCCTAAACAGCTGACATGTTTGTGAATGTTATTTGTTCATTTGAGGGCGCGTGAGTGGGGAGGATAAAGGAGGTAACACTGATTTTAATAGTTGTTACAAGCGGAAAAAGAGTTTAAACTGCATGTTACCAATTAATGGCTTCAGTCAGGGTAAGAGTTTAACCGTCCACTGACATGATGGTAAACTGCAGTTATAGTTTTTTTTTATTGAATATTTGTGATGTGTTTTAGTCAAATGAGTGACAAGTCGCAAATGAGTGATTTTGATTTTGAATATCTGAAAAGATGATAACAAGCGGATTCCAATGGTAATAAACATGAAGGACATCTGAGAAGTGTTTCTATATTTTATGCTTGATATTCATAGATATCCACTTTTATATTTTGGTGGCACGCCGAAATCCATGGGTGCCGTGGTTCGACTTCAAACTCAACATATATATTATATAACAACATATAACTGCAGCACCATATTCTTATATAGATCTGTTACCTAGTTAAAAAAAATGAGTACATTTTGTAAAATGTTATTCTAATAAATGAGAACGCAGTTTTTAAAGTTGATTTAAGCAAATTGTTGCATGTCGAGGAGGTCATCTTAATAAGTACAATTTTGTTACAAGTGTAAAAGTCATCAGGTTGAGGGACTTGCATCCCTCCTCACCCACTAATTGACAACACCAGCAGCTTCTTGCCAGCAGTGAATTGACAACATGCATATCAAACTAGATATTCCTATGATCAAACCGTTGCAGTGAAGTACCAGAATTTCCCCCAAACCTGGAAGTCCTGGATTAAGTTTTTCTGTTGAGTTATCATCTACGGGCTCCCTATACCACCCATACCACATGCCTGTGTGGTGTGAAGTGTCTGACATTAAGCAATTTCAGATATTCAAAATGGCCGCCACAGACCACACCAAATCTGAAAACAGCCACGAGTCAGCTTCTTACGAAACATGTTCAACTACATGTTAAATTATCCTGAAAGTTCAAGGCAACTTTTAAATAGTGCATTGGCCTTATATTTTTATTGTAAATGGTATTTTGGTGTAAAATAATTGAAGATGGCCACCACAGACCCTGCAAATCAGTCAGTGTGAGTTATCTCTGCCGCTAATCGCTTGTTTCATGCAACCGAGTGGAAGATCACTATAGATACATAACACATGCAGCAGGCACTCTGCACTGATGTCTATCTTGGTGACCTTCCCATACTCCTTCCAGCTCAACTGTTTATGAGTTTTTAAATCATTTTTGCTCACTTCCAGGGACACAAATGGGGGTGTAGTTTACAAGGTGGAGGCTAAGGGTGCAACACATGTTTACCAAGCTGAGAAATGGGAGGAGGCACAACTGTATAAATCCGTGTAACCATTGTTAACTGCTGCTTATCAGCCCAGATAAAGGCTTGGGTAGAGCACCACTAACCACCTGTACTAGGGTCAAGTCGCCAGAAAATGTACAGTTGGCCTTCACCAATCTTCTCAAATAACCCAAATTAAGACGAACATCAGGTTCAAAATTCAGTTCAACATAACCAGACAGATTTAGCAAATTTGGTAGATGTGTAGAACTGTTGATTGTGCATTTTCTGTAAATCTGACCCACTATGCCTGGAGTGACGGGCATGGATGCTCCAGGGTAAGGATGCTTAGCTCAAGGCTTATTCCGTGCACATTGGTCATCTGGGTATATGGTGGGGACAGGGGCTGGTCCTGGGGGGAATGGTTCCTGCATTATCGCCCATTATTGTCTTCCATTTTTGATTCCCATGAAATCTATTTTTTCCTACCTTCACTTTTTATCGCTATCTCTCTCTAGAACTGTTTCTACCGCTCTCTCTTCAATCTCTCTCTATATATCTTTCTCCTTCTTCTTATATTCTTACCTCCTCCCTCTCCTTCTCTCTCCTCTCTCACCTCTCCCACCTTCTCACCCTCTCTCTATCTTTCCCTTCTCTCCCCCCTTCATCCCTTCCCCTTCCCCACCCCTCTCCCCTTCACCCCTCTCACTTCCCCACCCCCTCCCCTTCACCCCTCCCCCTTCCCCACCCCTCTCCAATTCACCCCTCTCCCTTCCCAAACCCCTCTCTCCGTCACCCCTGTCCATTCCCCTACCCTCTCCCCTTCACCACTCCCCCTTTCCCCCCTCTCCTCCCTCACTCCATACCTCACAACTCCACTATAAGCCCATATAATACATTATCCAGTGTGTGGGTTATCATTTATTTGATCTTTGTCTCTCCCTCCTCATCTAACCCATTCTTCCACTTCCCCATCCCTCCCCCCTTCACCCGTCCCCTTTCCCACCCCTCTCTCCCCTTCACCTCTCCCCTTCCCCACCCCTCTCCTCCCTCACTCCGTACCTCATGACTCCACTAAAAGCCTGTATACATACATTACCCAGTGTGTGGGTTATCATTTATTTAATCTTTCATGTCTCTTCCTCCTCATCTGGCCCTTCCTCTCCCTTCCCCCCTCTCCCCTTCACCCCTCCTCCTTTCCCACCCCTCTCCCCTCTCCCCTTCCCTCTTCCCCACCCCTCTCCTCCCTCACTCCAAACCTCACAACTCCACTATGTGCCTGTATACCTACATTAGTGTGTGGGTTATATGTATTTATTTAATCTGTCATGTCTCTCCCTCTTCATCTAACCCTTCCCCATCCCGCTCCCCTTCACCCCTCTCCCTTCCCCACCCCTCTCCTCCCTCACTCCCTTCCCCTTCCCCTTCCCCACCTCTCTCCCTTTCACCCCTCCCCTCCCCCACCCCTCTCCTCCCTCTCTCCATATCTCACGACTCCACTACAAGCCTATATACATACATTACACTGCATGTGTGTGGGTTATCATTTATTTAATCTCTGCTCCTGTAATTACTCCAGTCCACGGCCGCCACACAGGTGCAAACATGACCGGGCAAACAAATCTCTCTCCTCCTCCTCCATGCGGGCCACGCATTATTGGGTCATTATGCCTCCAGTGACCACCTCACCTTCCCTGCATTCTCCATCATGCATAACATGGAATAATAATGTGATGTGTCACAAGTCGCAAAATTGTTATTTTTCTAATTTCTTTATTCACAAAATGTAATCGTGGGATTGTTTTGATTGTTGGATGGTTTAATGCTTATTGTAGCATGAATGCATGTATCAAATTTCAGGACAGTGTATTAAATATATTCATGGATATCAAAGGTCATCTTTTAGAGTATATTTAGTTACTTTACTAGTAAATGTCCACGCAGAAATACTGCAAACTTTTTTTTTAAAAGTATGAATATCAAACTTAAAATACAGAAATGCAAATGACCTTTAGATGAATTTGAAAAGATTGGAACAAGAAGTATAAAATGTTTAGATTTTGAACTAAAAGTGCAGCTTTAATATTCCCACTGTAGTTCATCTGACTTGATACCTTTAGGCAGAAGCGGTTATTCATGTACACTTCTTCTTTACCAATCATCTTAAGGAACCTATATTTAAGACAAGATGTATGATGCAGTTTAACATAGCATAACAGCTATTATAAATCAACGCGACTTTAGATATACTCAGATATACTCGGAATTCATTATTGTGTTTTCAGCCTAATTTCGCAGAACTTCCTTAAGGTGTAAAGGCTGCTAATTGTACATTTTCTGATGGTCTGACCCAATAATAAAGAGAAATAGATGAGTGAGTGAGAGGGGGGAAAGCAACAGAGCGGGAGAAGACAGTGAGAGAGGGGAAAGGGGGAGGGGTAGAGCAAGATAAGAGGGTGAGAAGAGGGAGAAGAAAAGGTGGAAGGTATATTGTGGTTTAAAGTTTTGCAAGTATTTAGGAAAAGAAATATAGGCTAGAGGGCAGAGGGAGAGTGGGAGGAGGAAAGAGAAGAACGACAACGCCCCTCAGCCCAACAAATACTACAGTAAGATTACCAAAGTGTCAAGTATATGAGGTGGAATATATTCGCCGAGTAAGCCTAGAAGCAAAGAGGCCGTCGGCTTCTGGGCTTACAAGGCGAATATTGTCCACCGAGGACTTGACACTGTGATCATCTTACTTTTATTCCCAGATTCCATGTAAAATTACTAAAGAAATCTACATTGGTTGCTACTTTCAATACTATGTTAATACAACCCTGATTATATGAGTCAGATTTTCAGAAAATGTACAATTAAACCTCGCCAATCTTCTCAAATAACCCAAATTTGAGACATGTATAAAGTTCAAAATACAGTCCAACCTAACCAAACAAATTGCTAGAATCAATGCAATGCCGAATATACCCGAATTTACCCAGTATTGACCACATTGCATCCTAATTTTGCAGTATTTACTAAATGCGTACAGCTGCTAATTGTACATTTTCTGAAAATCTGACCCATATGCATCAGTCCATGAGTGGCACGTATTGTCATTATATTGTCCACTTACGGCCAAATCAGGGAACAAATGATCTAATGTTTACATTAGCTGGACGACTACAGTATTAATTCATATAAAATAATATAAGATCATGTATTGACCTACGGCAACGCATGAACAAAATCAAATCATTGATTATTGCGTATTATTATAACAAATCATTTAAACAGTGATTTTGCCAATAAGATATTTTTGAAAAAAGAAAATTTTATAAAGCATCCATGGTCAACGGTCCACTTTATTACCACCAGCTCCTCCCATCTCTAGCAACAAATCTTTAGAATCACCAGCAGCAAACGCCCTGCTTATGATAGGAGAGAGCTCTCCAGACTTAAAGATAAGATTGAATGTCAAGCGTACGGGCCAGAGAGTGGAACTCAAACACTGGTTGTAGGTGAGGCACAACCTGTCTTGTATGAAGTTACCTTAGACTACTTGCACCAGCTAAAAACCAGTCAAGTCAGAGAAAAAATATCCCAGGGTCCCCTGAGTGCAAGACTAGAGAAGGAGAGAGCTTAGAGTTCATGTGGGTCAGAATTTCAGAAAATGTACAATTGGCAGCTCTACACATTTAGGAAATTCTGCTAAATTAGGCTGAAATATGTTGAATACCGGGTATATCTGAGTCTATTTGGTATCGCATTGATTTAAAGTATCAGTTCTGTTATGTTAAACCACATTTTGAAGCGTATTTCTGTCTTAAATGTGGGTTATTTGAGAAGATTGATGAAGGCGAATTGTACATTTTCTGAAAATCTGACCCACATGTGTTAAAGTGAGTGTAATGGGAGGGGAGGTGGAGAGCAGACATTGTGTATGAGTTGTGTCGACTAATTTATACCCCACCTGTTCATTACATATATCTATTATTATATGCGCATTCCACTTCCGATGTGCGATAGAGGAGTGCGATAACATATCTTTATTGTATATATAAGTGATGTGTTTCAAGAAAAAGAGTCACAAGTCGCAAAATTGATATTTGTTCAAAGTGATTTATTTATTATTTCTCTTTGTCGGAAAGTACCTATTTCTCAGGGTATCTAATGCTTCTAGTCATATGAATTTCAAGACAGTCTATTAAATATATCCATGCATGTCTAAGGACATCTTATAGAGTTTTTTATTTAAATACTTTATTCCATGATTTGGCCGGGAGCGTACAATATAATCGATATACTTGCCGCTCACAAGGTGGACAATATAAACTCCCTGTATTGTACAGTGACGTTACAACACAGTTCGAGACTATGCAGACATCTCACTTTGATGAAATTAATGCAAATAAAGTTGTTTTAAGTTAAGAATCATGGAATAAAAGCAAGAATAGCACAGTATTGCGTCTTCGGGGGCCTACGGCCTCGTTGTTTTCGGCCATACTTGGAGAATATAGCCCCCCTCATACGCGATACTATGCTGTTCTTGCTATATTACTAGTAAATGTCTGCTCAGAAATATTGTAGACTTTCTTTTTCAAAAAATATCAAACTTAGAATATAGATACTTATTATAATACTTATTAGATGTCCTACTGTTTACTGCCAGTAGAATCAACTTAATCACATCTTTCCAAATATGATGGTATCCATTTTTTAAATCCATTTTTTCGACTTCTGACTCATTTTGTTTTGTAACATCTCACATATGATGCAGCATTTTCTTTTAGCTTTTGGATAATTCATGGCGATTCGAAACCAATAAAAAAGGTTTATATTTTCATGCATGGGGCATATAATCTATAGTGAATGGAACTCGGTATAGTATTGGAATATGTATTGGACGTGAATGCTAGGCAATCTCGTCCAATGAATATTACTAGGACCTCGTTTCATCTCTCTATTTATCATATAACCATGCTGTATGAGGGGTGCTATAAAAATATGTTTATTGTATAATAAATATGTAATAAATGCATTGCCGTAATGTTATTAGTGCTTTAGATGTACATGTTAAAGGTAGGTGTGCTAGGGGCCAAGGATGTAAAGATAGCGAATAAGGGTCAGATCTTCAGAAAATGTACAATTCGCCTTCACCAATCCTCTCAAATAACCCACATTTAATACAAAAATGAGCTTCAAAATGCAGTTTAACCTAACCAAACAGATTGCTCGAATCAATGCAATGCGGAATGTACTCGAATTTTCCTAGTATTGGGCAAATTGCGGCCTAATTTCGCAGAATTTACTAAATGTGCTCTGCTAATTGTACATTTTGTGAAAATCAAACCCTATAGCTCCTGGACTATTTTAAAACAATGCGATACCAAATATACTCAGATATACCCGGTATTCTTCTTTTTTCAGCCTAATTTAGCAGAATTTCCTAAATGTGTAGAGCTGCCAATTGTACATTTTCTGAAAATCTGACCCATAATCTGACCCATAAATTCTAAAAGTCTGTTCCCAGTATCAGATCAAGATAGTTAGGAAAGGCAGTAAATGAGGCTTTTTCTAACTTTTTTATTTGGATTTACACTGAAGTAACACTTAAAGTTGAACTGAGAGCAACTTTAATTTCAGCTTAATTTGAGTAAATGGCTTTAAATGTCTTTAATGGTTCCCAGGAAATGAGTCGTGAGTTGCAAATAAAATGTGTTTTGAGACACAATCCCGTTTGAAAAGACGATGCTAACATTCAGGAAATCTAAAATGTATTTTTATATTTATGTCTGATTTTGCAACATCTTTGGGTGGACAATTACTGGTAAAGTAGTTAAATATACTCTATAGGATGAGGAAGGATATATATTTAATACTTGAAATTTGGTGCTGCTATCCATACAACTGAGAGGGTTAGATATCCCAAAGATGAGAACGTTCCTACATAGAGATCGTGTGAATAAAACACATTGAAAAATATCAATATTGCGGCCCATTTTTATATATCACATTACATTTATGATGTGTTTCAGGGAAATGAGTCACACATTTTTAAAGAAATGCTTGAAATATTCTCTTGTATCCTTGAACTCCTAGTAGTATGTACACATGTACAGAATTCCAAGACAGTGGATATATCCATGCATTTCTAGGGTCATTCTAAAGAATATATTTAGCTTATTTACGAGTAATTGTTCACCCCGAGATATTGCAATCTCAAAATATAGTAATACTTATTAGTCTTAATGTTTACTATCCTTGGAATCGCCCTGATCTCATCCTTTCAAATATGATGATATCTCAAAGTCGATTTTTTGCGACTTGTGACTCATTTTCCGGTACCACATCATATTTTGTTAATATCTTTTGGGGTAGAGGAGATTAGATGCCTCCTGATCACACTTAAAGTCTTTTTAAAGATATTTTTCATTAGTATTATACAAAATAACGACACAACGTCATAGCAAAGTTCTGTTTTAATTAAACCCTTCACGCAGGATTTATTTTCACGCACTAAGGTGGGTGCGCTAAAATAGCGAAAATAAATAATGCACGAACATTAACACGTTTACAGTACTTACAAACAGCCAGGTGCAATTCTTACAAGAAAGTACGGACTATTATCAGCTTCATTTCTGTGATTCTCACAGGACAGTTGCCCCTGTAGTTGTTTCACTAAAGGCTTTATATTGCTATTCTTAGTGTAATGGTTAATAACGATTAGGAACAGGAGCTTAATCTCACATCAAATGGTTATAATCAGTTTACGGTTTAATTCATTGGGGCTAAAAATAGTTACACTAGCAAGTTAAGGCGGGGACACACTAGTGAAAATAAGCCTCGCAGTAGACTTTGCAATAGAAATGACATGATTCGATCTTGGAGGGCAGTGTATCGCAGGCCCCTTTGCGATGGCCTCTGCAATAGCCTCTGCAATGTGCCTCGCAATAAGAAATGCATTCTTTCTGATATCAGACATGTTTAATATTTCTTGGCAATAATAAGGACGGTATTGCAGACGTGACCATGCCTTTGCGATTAATCATGACGGTCTATTGCGACGGGGTAGCGACTATCACAATAGGCTATGCGATAGGTCTTCAGTTTGAAACCAAACGGAGTGCCATTTGCTATTTATTACACACGTTATATGGATGTTAAAAAGTAGATTTAATTTGTTTAGCCTAAATTTTCGCACAATTCACTGCAACTAGTAGACCTAAGTTACGTGGTCGGGGACGACGTCATTTGTGTCTGGTTTGTAGGTCAGGCCTATGCTGCGCCAATGCATCCGAGCAACCCCCCCCCCCCCCCGCCCACCCCCACCCCACCCCCCATATTTTCTATAATGGTTCAATTACTCTTAAATAAAGAAAAGAAAATATGGCAATAATTAGGAACCTTAAACCTTAAACGCAACGGTTTGGGGACCTCCCCCTAGCACACACTCATCACCCCCTGCCGCCTCCCCCACCCCATCCACCATTGCTAGCTCATGCCCCACCTCCCCCACCACCATGAAGGTATATTTACTCCTAATAAACAACATGGCGTCCATTGTGCCTTATTGCATCCACAAACAGACGCACGCCGCCATTTGATGACTCCAAGGTCAAACTCTCCCTAGTGTCCCGGATGTGATACTTTATGGTCGGGTTATCACATGACCAAGATAAGCTGACCAATCAGGATGTGCCCAGCCGTCACGTGATCATCAACTCTAGGTTAACTGTTGTGCTTCAGCCTGAGTGTGAGCGGGGTCCACTGATGGATATGGGTGATAATAGGGGACTTGGTTAATGTGGATTTTCATAGAAGTTATAGCTGCATTCTCAGTTAACATTAATCAAAATCTATATATTGTTTACTCTTTGATTTGTTTTTTTTCCTATCTGAAAGTTATTTGACCAAATTCTGAAGGATTCTCATACTAGACTTCATAAAAGTCCACATTTATTTAAATAGGTGATTCGCATGTTTTACTGTGCATGTATTTTACAGTGCATGCTGGGATGCATTCAGTTCAATTCTGATATACAAATATTTAGCAACATTTGTATCTAAATTTGCAAAGAGAATCTTTTTACCAATATCACTGTTTGTAAAAATGATCTATAACAACCAAATGCTTCATGGGAGAAATGAAGTCTTGTTTGATGGAATCATGTAAACATAATACTGTAAATGTATTAATGTTCGCGCAGTATTTATTTTCGCTATTTTCGCGCACCAACCTTTCTGCGCGAAAATAAATCCTGCGCAAAAGGAATAATTAAGGCATAAACAAGGTGTGAGACTACCTTGCTGCGCGAATTTAAATCCGCGCGAAAAGGTGTCAAAGCACATAGTGCGCAAAAATTTATCTGCGCGAAAATAAATACGTTTACAGTAACTAATTACATGAGATCATGACTAATTACATGAGATCATGACTAATTACATGAGATCATGGATAATTACATGAGCTAAATAGTCTTGGCTGACCATAACGTCTTTTCATTTGATTTTACACTGTACCATTTCTCCTATAATTCTGTGCGAATCAAGATTCAAAATGCAAGGATCTTTACTACGGAGTATTTGTTGTGTAAAAATACTAAATCAGAAAAAATCTGCTTAAATTGTATTCTTACTTTAGGTAGTGCATGTCTCCTGTGCTTGCACTCCTGCCCATGCCGCCCAGCTGACCAATGGTCAAGCGGTGCAGGTCCACCATGGAGGTGATCCTCACCGGTACCTCCATCTGTTTATACATTTCTCTGGATGTTTCGGCGTTTAAAGTTTATCCCTTGCAGCAGTACATGCCCTTAAATAGTCTTCTATAGGTACTAGTACATGTCCTTGAATATATATAGGTGCTAGAGCATGTCCTTAAATCCCCTTCTATAGGTACTAGTACATGTCCTTAAATCTCCTGCTATAGGTACTAGTACATGTCCTTGAATAACCTGCTATAGGTACTAGTGCAAGTCCTTGAATAACCTGCTATAATGTACTAGTACATGTCCTTAAATCCCCTGCTATAGGTACTAGTATATGTCCTTAAATCTCCTGCTATAGGTACTAGTACATGTCCTTAAATCTCCTGCTATAGGTACTAGTACATGTCCTTAAATCTCCTGCTATAGGTACTAGTACATGTCCTTAAATCCCCTGCTATATGTACTAGTACATGTCCTTAAATCTCCTGCTATAGGTACTAGCGCATGTAATTATGCTTGATGTAACCACACACTGGTCAATGTGTTATTTCCCCTGTTATTTCTCCAAAGGTCGAGCTTCAATATAGTCTGTATGAGTCAACACAAATCCCACTACTTATGAATATGTGATATGAAAGTCTTACGAGCGCATAAAGTAAACCTTGTTCCATATTCTCTCTCAAGCACGGGCAGTGTGCAATGATGGAGTGAGCTTCTTAGATATAAATATATCCAACTCAACTTTCTTTTTTCTCTTCTCTTCTAACTCAAGTTATTCCCCTTTTGATTGTTTGCTTCCTTTGTCATAAAGAGCTAAAGACATTGCTCATGTAGGTACCTCACTAGGTTATGGTAATCCTTTCAATCTACCTGTATGCAGCAGAGAAACACGGCAAATAGTGACTATGTTGTGAACACGATAAGAAGAAGCTTCAACATCCATATATAATATATTTTCCTGTATATTCGTCACTTTGCAATTAGCTGTAGTGCAACCAATATCCAACTGAAGCTTATATAGAAGATGACAGAGCTCAGGTATGATTGCAGCAGCACAGACCAGCAGAATGCTATGGCCATAAATCCTGTCCGGGACACACAACCCCCAACTGTTGCATCAACCAAATGTCCAATACCTTTATAGCTCCGACCCTTATTCCGCTTAATTATTGATGCTTAATTTGAACACAGTTTTTGCACATTGAAGCCATCAAAATATTTCCATACGATCATCCATTCTTCACGCTTGTCCATTGCTTAATGCTGATTCGCTTTTTGGAACGAATAACAGATGTATTTTCACTGGTATTATCGGTGGTCTGCAGTTCTATCAATATCCAATGTCCACTTGTTTGATGATAATCTAGGTAGGTCGGCGGTCAAACACGCACTGACCAGCGGATGCTTGACTTCTGTGTATTACATGTCATATAAATCACAAGGCCACCATGGCGGTGGTCTCTATTTATCTGGGTTTTTTGGCAGTTGCTCTGTCATTTTGTTTGTCTTTTCCGTTCTCTTTCTGTTTCTGTGTTCTACTGACTGTGTTGCAGTGTGTGTCTCTGTCCCTACTTTCTTCTCACTTTCTCGTGGGGTTTTTCTGTCTATTTTGTAGATTTAAGTGAGTCTTTTTCTTCTTTTTAGTGGCTTTCCCCCGACTTTCTCTGCTTTTCCCCGTCTTTCTCTGCCTCTCTTCGAATCTTTGTATCTTTCTCTTTCTCTGTCTTTTACTGAGTCCTTCAGTGTACCCCTTTTCTCCTTCCTTCTTTTCCTTTGTCTGCCTTTTACTGAGTCCTTCCGTGTACCCCTTTTCTGCTTCTTTCTTTTCCTTTGTCTGTCTTTTACTGAGTCCTTCCGTGTACCCCTTTTCTCCTTTCTTTTCCTTTGTCTGTCTTTCTCCACTTTTTCCACTCTCTTTTCCTCTGGCTTACTTCCAGCCACCTCCTGTATGTAATAACGAGGGTTAATAATGTTTAGATTGCTTGTGTTGGTCAGTAGTTATTATTAGTCAATCAATAATAACGCTTTAGACCTTGGCCCTGTAAGCCTGCCCACACCGCCTCAGCTCCTCTATACTCTCAGGGAATTATCACACACAGGCTTGTCACACAGCACCTAAGTTTGCTTTCCTGCTTTGGTCGTCACAGCGTTTGAAAGCTGGGACTCTGTGCATTCCATCTGGGGGGCCTGTATGTATGGTGGGTCGGGTTGGACAGAGGTGTACCACTGGACTTTCCACCAGTGTGAAATCTGGCAATGATTTGTTTTATTTGCAAACGCTTTTATTCAGGAACAAGGACATTACATCGATAATGCTATTCTCAGAATTGCCTGATGTTATAATAATTTGTTTAAGTTTTTAATGCATACTTCGCTTAATGACATTACAGAAATAGCAAGTTATATAATATAGAGTCAAAATGTAAAAAAACAAGGGAAAATATTAATTAATGATAACATTTAACGTCGGACATTCAAATAACTGTCATTTTTTGTAACAAGGAAACATTATTCAGTACTGCAGGTGAGGCCTAGTCAGTGAGAGTAAATTAAGGTTAAAAGCACTTATAAAAACATAAATATCGCATCGTGCTCTTACAACGAACCATTGGCTAGTCATTAGAGTATTAAACCTTGTATTCATCAAATATCTAGCGTATGCATATCACTGATTTACATGAAATGATTATATTCATTTATTATATACGCATTGCTCTGAGTGAGTAAGCTAGAGTAGCTAGAGTGAGTTATGCACAGTGCGTATTTCACTAATGAGTTATGTGTGGTAGTCATGGCAACCGACGTGTTTTTACCAAGTTTACTTCCCAAATTAAACTTTACGACTTTTAGAATGATTATGCATGTATAATTTAGTTCTTGTCTGAGATAGAATCTAATATGTCAGTTATAATAAACCAATACAATCTCCAATTGTATTGTACTGTTGAAACGATATGTAGCCAACGCAAGAGGCTGATAAACCTATAGATTTACAGAAGGGTCTCTTCTGACAAGATCTGGCAGATATAAATCACTCAATAAATCTCTATTATATTGGCCTATAATGAATACAAACATATAAAAGAATGTTTATTCATAATTGTGCAGGGCATGTAGATAATGTTTAATGGCGTTGGGCCGGCATGATGTGTCAGACTGGGCTGACCATTGCTCATTTATTGACTTTTTACAGGTTTTTTTCTCATGGATTTTTATTACCTATTGACTTTTAAGGTCACATCTTGCATTTTATTTGTGGTGTCTCACAGAAAAAAATCCTGCGTCGAGATTTTATGTTTGAAAAAAAAAAGGTTTACAATACTTTTGGGTGGACATATAAAGTAGCTCGGTCTACTCCATGACATTAGGATGACCTCGAATGACCTCGGATTACCTTAGAAACGCAAGGATATATTTAACGTAGTATCTCAGACTTTGGTACATGTATCCATAGCATTTACAGCGCTAGACATTTCAAAATGAGAACATTCCTAAAAAGAAATCCTTGAAAAATATTAATTTTGCAATTATCAACTTAATACATCCCTATGACACTGGTGGCTGTATAAATGAATACAAAAAATACATTGACATAATTAGGGAGATATAAAACCTACACACTTGTACACATAAAGTTTAAAGTGTAAAATTGATGTGGTTGTATTATGTTTGAAATATATCATCTTTAAAAAAAGGCAGCGTCTAAAAAAACCTCCATGAAGGATAGTATGTCTTTTTCTATGTATTTGAATATTATATTGGCCTTTCAAATGAATCAAAAAAACAAAAAAACAATATAATGCTTTTTGTGGTAACAGGCCGGGGCTGTCAATCATAGCCAGTTTGAGCTGTGATTGGCACAGGCCCCGCCCCTTCACGTTACTCTTTTAACCCCAATAATAAACACATTGATATTGACCTCTTAAAACTTATTTCTGCTTTTATTCATCTTCCAGAAACACACCACAAATACATGAAAATGTTTCCAGATTTTGGGACATTTTTCAGAGTTTCCAGTTGTCCATGTTTAGCCTACTTGACCCATGTACTCCAGGGCTTTCATAACATCATGGCCGGTCTCATGTTTTATGATATGACAATCATCACCACTCCCCACCCACCCACCCCGTGCCGCTGTCACTGATATGGCTTTATGGTAATAGAGGCTTTGACATTGGCACCATTTGTGTTGGTGTAATAAATAACTAATGTGATGTGTTCCAGGAAAACGAGTCACAAGTCACTAAAGGCTATTTTTTCACAAGTGATTTATTCACAAGATCTCTTGGTTGGTATATTCTCACTTTTCATATGAGTACATGTACCAAATTCCAATGTATGACAGTGTATCAAGTGTACCCGTGCATTTCTAAGCTCATCCTATGGAGAATATTTAATTACCTTACTGGTAATTACCCTACCAGTAACATAGCAAACTCTTTTTTTTTTTTTCAAAAATAAAAATACCGAACTTGAAATAGGGAAATATTTAATAGCTGTCCCAATATCTACTATCATTAGAATAGGCTTAATCGTAACGTGTAATGTAATTTTTTGCATAAAGTTCTTATAAGATGTTCTAATGTATACCATCATTGGACTCCACTTCTCCCATCTTTTCAAGTATAGTGGGATCATAATTATTTCTAGAAAATGTACAATTGGCCTTCTCCAATCCTCTCAAATAACCCTCATTAAAGGAAAAAAAATCAGGTTCAAAACACAGGTCAACACAACCAGACATGTTTATTGAATAAATACAATACAGAATATACTCAGATATACCTAGTATTTATCAGTTTTCACTCTAATTTAACAGGATTTGAGAGATTTGTAGAACTGCACATTGTGCATTTTCTGAAAATCTGACCCAGTGATATCTCAAAATCTATTTTTTGCGACTTGTGGCTCATTTTCTTCAAAACATCACTCCCATCCATACCGAAAATATGAGTAGAATGGCGTCCCCCTGTAAGGACACGCTAACATTCTTGACTAACTGTTTTACGTTATTATAATACCCATGTTTTATAGGAGTTAGTGTAGTTGGACACAGCAGTGGGCGGAAGACCATGGCTATTCTGCATAGAATTGCTGCCCGTGAGCCCATTATCTGGTCATGCTAATGAACCTCTTTGAGTGTTATAGCCAGTGTGTTTTGTACCAGTCTACCTACATTCCAATTGTCATTTGCAAAGATGTTTGCTGTATAAAAATTCTAAATAATATAAAAAAGAATATAGCAAGAGCTAGGGTGGGGTTGGTGGGGTTCAGTTCTGCAACAAGTGTCATCATGACAAGCCACACATGCAGATAAGGTGAGGCCTTGGGTCTGCCGCCTCCTGTTGCTTTGTTTACACAGTAATTGATGACGTGGCACTACTGTCAACAGTTCCTATGACACAAAAGAACTGTTTATGATGTGTCATCATTCACTGTATAGAGCCAGTGTTAGCACAGTTAGGGTCATCATAACACTGGACAGTTGGACCAACATAACCCAGCACAACATCAACACAGCAGGAGTTGAGCAGATCACCCTCCCGGGAGCCGCTCACAACCACCCAGGAGCTCATTCTTTTTCATTTTATTTTTTTAGCTCATTTTTTTTATTGATTAGAGGCCAATATAATGCAGTTATAAAAATAAAATATAAAACAATATCTAATACTTTCTATTTATCATCATTTCTCTTTTCATATTTTGTCCCATCACCTCGTGGTTAGAACTTAATAGTTCACCTCATGAAGGAAACTTGTTGTATATATGATACTTTATTCAACCCTTATTTAAATATCGTTTTTCTATATTATATAGATATGATCAGATAACCTTGGAAACTGCTTAGAAGCTAGTTTTAAGTGAAGTGTCAGTCTGCTTTTCTGTGATTCATGAAAATAAAATCTTTAAACAAAAGTTTAAAAAGTTAAAGTTAAAGTTACATCAAAGAATTTTCTATCCAGCATGAACGTTTTCAGACGTTGTGTTTGTGTTAAACATAATGTATTATGTGAATAATAATAATGTTATTATCACTCAAGTAGTAACCCTTATAGTGACTTAGGACAACGGTATGGACCCAGAATTTCAATATTTATCACACACATGAGCAGTTGCAGTTTGTGGGTCCAGTTCAGTTGTTTCGAACTGCACACGCGATCAGTTCGCGGGGCGGGACTACTTGCAACATCATGTGACTGCTAGAAGCCTTTTGATTGGTCCCAAAATATTGTCTGCTACAATCCCGCTAAATGTAAACATGGACAGGGAGGATGATCTCCGCGATTTTGTCACCTCAAAAGTTGCTAGAAGCACAAAGAAGCAAAATGAACGTATAGGAAAACGGTTCATTGCATACCTAAGAAACAAAGGAATAGAAAATGGATAACAAGAGATTGAACCGTACAGAATGAATAACATAATAGGGGGATATATCAAACCAGCTACACAAGATGATGGGACTGAATATGAACCTGAGTCTCTCACCACTATGCACAGAGCTCTTGCACAATTTATGGAAGAACAGAAATATCCTTACAATATTGTTACCTCAGAGGAATTTAATTTAAGTCGCTTTGTTTTATGTGCCAAGAAGAAGGAGCTGAAACAAAAGGGCAAGGGAAACAAGCCCAACAAGTCCGAGCCATTGTCCGAGCAAGAAGAAGAAGAGCTTTGGACCTTTCCCTGGGCAACTGCTTGGAACAGTTTGGTTTAACAATACTAAGTATTTGGGGTTCAGGGGGAACACTTGACCCATGGGTCACTTTCTGACAGGGTCACTTTTTGATATGACACCTGTCATGCTTCTGATAGACACTCGTGAACCAAATGACGCCAACTGGTTGATTACGGACGTTGTACTCTTAGATGTGATGTGTGTCAGGAAAATGAGTCACAAGTCGTAAAAATGATAGTTTCCAAAGTGATTTATTCACAAGATCTCTTTGTAAGAATGTTCTCAATTATTGTTAGGAGCTTAGCACATGAATTCATATTAATCCATGTACTAAGTCTTAACACAGATGCAAAAAAAAAGAAGTCTTAAGACAGTGTATAAGATATATCCTTGCGTTTCAAAGGTCAAGCTATGGAGTAGATTTAGTTACTTTACTGGTAATTGCCCACCCAGAAATATTGGAAACTTTTTTCAAACATAAAAACATCTAACATACAAGATAGAAACACTTCTTAGATGTCCTTCATGTTTACTATCATTAGAATTCTCTTGATCTCATCTGTTCATATATAATGATATCTCAAAGTCCAGTTTTTGCGACTTGTGACTCATCTTCCTGTAACACATCACAAATGTGCGGACTTGCCAACTCCGAAGGTTTTCTGGCATTGTTATGATATTGTTACGATATTGTTACGATATTGTTACGATCATGAATACAGTAGATTCCACAAATCAGTATGTAATAGATACCACTCTGTATGACACTCCCCATCGTGGCATTTAGTAAACAAATTCTCTTGTTTCATGAATGCTGTAGCGGCAAATACAATTCCCCTCTGAACACTATCGCTATGGAGGATCAAATTAAAATGAATTAATAATTAAAAAACCGCATCCGCCATATGTACATGTATCGCAGTCAATTTGCTGAAGTGAGATTTATGTGTTGTGTTGGCACATTGGAATCATTGAACAATGACAATCTCTGCCGCGGTGCTGATGGTATCATGCCGGTGACCACCAATGATGTATTGTAACATCTCAAGAGACTTCCCATACAATGCACTTCTTCTATGGGAAGCCATTCACACCATATTTTAAGAGGATTGGAGCTCCTCAGAAAACCTTCTTTATAGGAGGAATTCATTTATAAATCATGAAGATGTTTTGCTGGGCTTTTCTCTGGGCATTACAGGGATGGTGGAAGCGTTATTATCAAAACGTTGGGAGATTGGGTGGTTGGGGTGCAGCTTGGAGTTCATGGGGAAACTATGCAAGTAAAAGCAAAATAATACAATGAATATTGACTCCAATATACGGTTACATACAGGGCAACTAACGAGTTGGGTGAAGGTGCATGAATATCGCACGAGTTACATAGATGCGATATTCTAAGCGACTGAAACCAAAAGTTAGTTAACTTTTTTATTATATGCTTATTACCTTACTCTTTAAAGGAGGCTACGCTTTCTCCACTCTACTTCCGATTGAAGCCGTTTTTATGCGCACGCTGTTCGAGAGATGTATGCTGGGAGACAGTGGAGTTTGTTTGGTTTAGTAGTACATACAACAAAATCCTACACGGACACAAACAACCATCTATAATTGTGGCAAAGTCATAGAAAGGATTTTAAGGAGATGTTTGAAAGCTAGTTGCAATCTGCCCCTTCCGATCTCGTACAAAATCTTAAACGTTTCACGGCGATGTTTCATGGCTCACGGTCCCGATGACGTTGTCTAAATGACGTTAGTAACAGCGCAACTATCCTGAGTCCTTCACAACGCTTTTTCCCGCGCACTCTTCTCTGGTGCACCCATAGACGTTTTAAGAACTGCGGCAGGCGCATATTTGTGTGTGTGTGTGTGTGGGGGGGTTAGATCAATGTTAAATTAGCTGTTCTATACCTATAAAATAGTAAATCTCTCCCACTTACTGCGCCCTACACGGGGCCCTACATTCAGTCAATGCAATATAAAGTATGCCAATAAATAATAGAGGTGTTGAGCTCTGCTTTCAGTATCAAGAACTCATTCAATTTAATTCCAATGGTCACTAGCATACTACATGATTGTTGTATTGCTCAATGACGTTTTAATTACACAAAGTGAAAAATGACACTGGAAAAATACCGTATCAAATGTACCAACTTGATTTTTTTTCATTTATATATGTTGTATTTGCTTTTAAGTTGAAATTACATGATATCTCAGGAATATTGATGTCCAAAGTTTGATTTTCATATTTATTTTCTTCCAAATGCCTAAAGAATGGCATTTTAAGCCATCCAGCAATGTAGATATACATTGTAGATAGTGAAAAGTATATACCCACCTGTTCCTCTGCTCTAGCCTGATCATTTTGACACATCCATATTAGTTTTTGAATTACATATTACAAATTATGGACATATGAGAGAAAAAGGCCCATTTGACAACATTTAGTGAGAATCGACCTGATATTATTTTGGGTGGCAATTTATTCCAGCTATTGGTTATTCTGTTAGTAACAGTTTTAGGCTACTGAAGGTGCAAATATTGCATGAAAAAAATGGGGAATGCTGGAGAAGGGGCTATAGGAATGGGGGAAGGTGTTTGTTTCTTGATCATCTCTGGAAACAAAATATATCAACCTGTTTGGACAACTTTATTTTATAGGCCTAGGGAATATTTGCATAGGAATAGCGGTACATAAAATATCACAAATAAATATGTGATAATAATCACAATTAAATTATTTAATTTATCTCTCTTCTTCGGATCCTTTTTTTAAAATGTGATCTGTTTTTCTGATGGAGGGGCCTCGGCCGAAGGCTCTTGTAATAATATAAATAGAATACATATTTTAGTCATAATGTGGAATAAATGAAATAATTTGTTTTAGTCATAATGTGGAATTTTGGCAGTGAACTTGTTAAAAGACGCATTGGTTGCCATGACAACCCCACGTAAATCACTAGTGACATATACACTGTGCTTAACTCACTCTAGATACGTTGTTCTCAGAGCAAGACGTATATAAATAAAAGATGTCACTGTTCTAAATGAATTTATTATCTTGTACATCTGGGTACAATTGATGACTAATGTGAATTAGCTTTAAAAGAATCAATCATTTATATATACATATCAATCATTGTGTTAGGGTTTGACTGAGGATAACAATTCCTACTTGGAGCATTCCCTTGACTGAAGACATGTAGATGAAGGACATGTGCCTAATTCCTAAACCTTTATGGTTCAGGGTGTGAGAAAATGTCAAATCTGCAGCATTACACATTTAGTAAATCCTGCTTATTTCGGTAGCAGATTATAATTACTAGGTAACCCTGAACGTACTAAGTGTTATGTGGATATAGAGATTCTGTTGAATTGTGTAAATCCTTATTCTTAACCTCATTTCTGGATTGAATGAGTGTTATTTGATGGGATTGGTGAACGTGAATTTTACAGTTTGAGACGATTTAATTAAGACTTATTTCAGACAAGATCAAAGTAAAGGCAAGATGACTGATGGACTGTCTGATCCTGCTCACTTCGGTGATCAATCAATTCATTCTAAACCCCGATATCAGCCTTTATAATTATGAAAATATGATAATATTATGATATATTGACGATTAGATTAATATATTTAAAGTGCTTCAAAGTGTAATACTCAACGGTATAAATGTAAGAGCACGACGCGAATCATATATTTTCCTCATTTGTTTTTATACATGGTTTTTAAAAGAAATCCTTTTAGTTCTCTCCTAATGATATACTGTAGGCCTAACCTTAAGCGAAAATGTTATCGAATATAAGACAAAGATCTTGATGTATCCATAATGTCTAGACTTCTATGTGGTTATTTTTATATAAAATCTCATATGATGGCCTATGCCTTTTTGAAATAATTACCGCCTTTGCCTTATGCAATCAGGCAACTTCTGAGAATATCAACGCTTGTCGCTGAAATGTATCTCTTGTCGTCCTTGGCCAACAATCATGTCATTTGTGATGTGTTTCAGGAAAATGAGTCACAAATCGCAAAATTGATATTTTTCAAAGGGATTTATTTACAAGTTCTCTTTGTAGGAATGTACCTATTTCTCAGGGTATCTAATGTATCTAGTCATATAAATACATGCACCAAATTTCTAGACAGTCTATTAAATATATCCATGCATTTCTAAGGTCATCTTGTCGAGTATATTTAGTTACTTTACTAGTAAATGTCCGCTCAGAAATATTGCAAATCATTTTTTTAAAAACTAAAAATATCATACTTAAAATATAGAAATACTTAGAATAGAATAGAATAGAATAGAATAGAGAGTCTTTTATTTGCCGATAATTAATTACAAAGAAAGTGACAAATGGGTCGACATGCCTATGTGTCGAAGTTCATCAACACATTTCTTCCTGCTGTTACCCTATTTGGAATATATTATGATTTGAGTACAATGATAATTCATATCTAACGACTAGGGTGAGGTTTTTATAGTAAAGTACATTACTATACGCTGCGATGGGCGATTATAGAGTTATTCGCTTCGTTGATATTCTCAGAAGATATAATACTGTTTACGCCAGTAGAATCCGCTTATCTATCTTGTCAAATATAATGATATCTCAAAATCCATTTTTGCGCTTTGGGACTCTTTTTGCTGTAACACCTCACATTTATGTACATAAATGTTCTGACTTCCGGTTGGTGTGCATAACATGATATGATAATACTATGATACAATCTAGTATAATATGATACAAAATACTAAGATTCAGTAGGTGATGTTCTATTCAGCAGTTGAAAGCTAATATACCCAACACTGATTTACAACTATTGCTGAAATCTGTCCAAAATCTTGGCTCGCAAAACTACTTCCGGTGGATGTAAAGAGGCAAAAGACAGGCACAAGTCATTTATCACTCCGAGGAAGTAATCTCCATCCTCCTCTCACCCCCCCCCCCCCCATCCTCCTCCACTCCCTCCCCCTCCCCCTCCCACTCCTCCTCCCCCTCCTCCTCCCCCTCCTCCTCCCCCTCCACCCCTCCTCCTCCCCTTCCTCCTCCCCCTCCCCTCATCCCTCTCCCCTCATCCCCATCCTCCTCCTCACCCGCCCCCTCCTCCCCCTCCCCTCATCCCCATCCTCATCCTCACCCACCCCCTCTCCCTCATCCCCCTCCCCTCCCCTCCCCGCCTCCTCCTCCTCCCCCTCCCCCTCATCCTCCCCCTCCCCCTTCCTCCTCCTCCCCCCTTCATCCTCATCCTCCCCTCCCCTGTCCATCTTATAGAACATCAAAGGGGCGGGCTGGGTTGGTCACGTGAGCCGTGTCACATGTCATATATCTTATCAGTTTTAATCCAAGTAAGTTGTGGACATTCCTACAGTCGCAGTCAATCTATCGTCTAATTAACTCTACCTCTCTTTACTCGGGGTGCTTCCGGGGAGCTAGATTAGATCACAGGACGAAGTATGTAGTCATCTTGTTGTGGGGATGATCTATCTTGAGTTTTTTCTGTTTTTTTTAATAAAGGTTCAATATATCCTGTCCTCGAGACTTCTACACTTCTAAGGTTCAATATTTGACTCCCTTGGATTTTTATCATTATTATTATTATTATTATTAAATTAAATGTGATTGTGTTGAAAATGAGTCACATGTCGCAAAAAATGAATTTTGAGATATCATCATATTTGAAAAAATGAGATCAAGCCGATTCCAATGGTAGTAAACAATAGGATATAGTTATTATGTATTTCTATATTCTAACTTTGATATTTTTATGTTTGACAAAAAGTTTGAAATATTTCTGGGTAAACGAGTAAAGTAATTAAATGTACCCGATATAATGACCTTCGAAACGCATAGATATATTTCATACACTGTCTTGAAATTTGATACATGAACTTATATGACTGCCGGCGCTATGCTCTTCACAAATCAGAACATTCTTACTAAAAGATCTTGTAAATAAATCACTTTGAAAAATATCAACTTTGCGACTTGTGACTCATTTTCTTAAACACATCACAAATAGAGCCGAAAGTCTGTTGCGTCTTTGACCTTTCTTTAAATTCATCATTTCTTTGGTTTTTGCCTAATGATCTCGGCATTACAGGCCCATTTCTCATCTGTTTGGT
This sequence comes from Sthenelais limicola, assembly GCA_942159475.1. NCBI lineage: Eukaryota > Metazoa > Annelida > Polychaeta > Phyllodocida > Sigalionidae > Sthenelais > Sthenelais limicola. Next base: position 34,957,823 of record OW804095.1, read on the forward strand.
TAGGTTGAACTGTATTTTGAACTTTTTTTTCGTCCGAAATTTGGGTTAATTGAGAGAATTAGTGCAGATGAATTGTACATTTTCTAAAAATCTGACCCATATATGTGATGTGTTTCAGGAAAATAAGTCACAAGTCGCAGAAATGATATTTTGCAAAGTGGTTTATTCACAAGTTTTCTTTGCTGGAAATCTCTACTTTTTCGAAATCCAACTTGATGTTATATCATTTCCTGCAATAAAAAAAACTTTTCAATCAATCAAAACCAAACATGAATATATCAAAGATAAAATATATAACTATTTATTAGATGTCGTACTGTTTACTATCATTGGAATCCGCTTGACCTCATCTTTTCAAATAATGATGATATCTCAAAATCCATTTTGGGGAATTGTGACTTATTTCCCTGTAACACATCACAAATATGGCCACAAGATGTGACGTTATACAGATCCAACATCTTTCTCTACACCTGTATGATGTCCATAGCCCTCATCCGTCCCAAACCACTTGGCCAGAAACAAGAACGACTGTGAGTTGTGGCGTTTTCATCGCCCAACCTCAGCGATGATTTTGGTCGACCCAGGATATAGGGACTGCTGCACCTGCTGGGCTGGTGCGTCCTGAGGTGCAATTGCTCCTGCTGCACTGTTATAAATAAGTGTGTTTTCATGCGAAAGACCGCGCTGTTTCACACGTCTAGTTCGCGTTCTCCCACGCGCCCCAGAAAGCTAGGTGTGGTGGTCACTCAAGGGCGACGGAGCTTTGTCCATGGCCCAGCCAAAGGCTTGCACATCGGACCAAGCCAGACATTTGGGTGGGGGAGGGGGGGGGGGGGCAGCAGCAGAGACCTAAGGGACCCACATAGACAGCTATATTCTATTTATATACCTACCAATCTCACACTGTCATTACTTCACCGACCACTGGGCAACCCACATTAAAAGGGATGTAGTTTAAGGTATATACAGGTCGGGTACAGTGGGGCAGGTCGGATACAATGGTACAGGTCGGATACAGTGTTACAGGTGGGTAGAATGGTAGATCTTTAGTATCACTTCTCATGAATAATCCATGTTCAACTTCTCCCACTAGGTGTGTTTGGCCGCTATAGGATATAATAGGCCTATATACACAAATCAAAATCAGTTGTGGGAACGTGTATGTAACCCAGTGGTGTTCTGGGCTAAGTATAGGTTGCGGCTGTGGCCACGGTGAAACAACAATTTGGTGAACGGAATAAAACAGTATAACAATGGCACAGGTAATATACCTTCTATATATGGATAAGTGATTATGTCTTACACATAGAGACTACACTGGTTGTATTTGAGTAGTATTATTTGATATATATCTGTGATTTTCTCTTTACAGAAGCTGGTACAAGGAAGAAATACATCAACAGAAATAATGAATCAAAATGATGATTCTCAAGAGAATAATACATTTGCCCTCCCCAAAGTTGATGAATGAATAACCAAACATTCAATGCGCAATATTAATTCCCCCAAACCCCACGTACCACACGCACCCCCACCCACCCCCTAAACCGCCTAGATTTTACACGCACCACTGAGCAAGCCAAGCCACCACCGCACGACTGATTTTACGCGCTTAGCGCGTGGTGACGTCACTACACACTCACGGTCGCAGTACGCGAAAAGCCAATACAGACAAGCGCTATGAGCGTGCAACAAGTTGACCCGCCTTTCGCGTACTACCACTAGGGAAATGCGTGAACTCTTACCACAGTGTGTCATATTGGCATGTGATGTGTTACAGAAAGAATAGTCAAAAGTCGCGAAAATGATAATGAAATATGAAACAATAACCCCTATAACTCGGGTTTTATACAGGTTTTTGGTAGATACTATCACCATAATATCTGTTACCATGAACGTGTACATTACAGGTACAAGTTCTTCGCAATACAGTACATTGGTTTAGGTTTTAAATATTAGATTAAATCATTACTTGTTGTCTAATTGTTGCTATTACTTGGTATATTTGGCTCTCTCTCTCTCTCTCTCTCTCCCCCCCGTCTTCCCCCTTCATACCCATCTCCCCCACCCCTTGGCCTTGGTATGCTAATCCAGTAGATACTATCCCTATATATCTGTTACCATGAACGTGTACATTACAGGTACAAGTTCGTCGCAATACAGTACATTGGTTTAGGTTTTAAATATTAGATTAAATCATTACTTGTTGTCTAATTGTTGCTATTACTTGGTATATTTGGCTCTCTCTCTCTCTCTCTCCCCGTCTTCCCCCTTCATACCCATCTCCCCCACCCCTTGGCCTTGGTATGCTAATCCAGTAGATACTATCCCTATATATCTGTTACCATGAACGTGTACATTACAGGTACAAGGTCTTTGCAATACATTACATTGGCTTAGGTTTTAAATATCACATTAAATCATTACTTGTTGTCTTTTTTTTAAAATAAATTGTATTGAGTTCATTTTCATAATACATGATAATCTCATGAGACTCAATTGAAAAAGCATAATTTGGATACGGGTATGCGAATGAGGGAATAATGTTTGCTATTACGTGGTATATTTAAGTCTCTCCAGCCCCACCCCCTCCCCCACCCCTTGGCCTTGGTATGTTAATCCGGGAGGAGTTGCTCTGAGTGCATTCATTCACTCCTCACCCCCATAACTCCCACCTGGCTATCCTGGGGGAAGTTACCTGATGACGTACACGGTTTTACTGCATGATATGGGTGGTCGGATGTCAGAAAATGTACAATTGGCAGCTGTACACATTTAGTAAATTCTGCTAAATTAGACTGCACTTTGGTCAATATTACTGCGTGATATGGGTCAGATGTCAGAAAATGTACAATTGGCAGCTGTACACATTTGTGATTTGTTTCAGGAAAATAAGTCACAAGTCGCAAAAAATGGATTTTGAGATATTATCATATTTGAATAGATGAAATGAAGCTGATTCTAATGGTAGTAAACATCAAGGGCATCTAAGTAGTGTTTCTATATTTGAAGATTCATATCTTTATTTTTGAAAAAAAGTTAATAATATTTCTGGGTGGATAATTACTAATAAAGTACCTAAATATACTTCATAAGATGACCTGAGGAATGCATAGATATAGTTGATACATTGCCGAAATTTCGTAGATGTATTAATAGTACTAGCAACATTAAGCACCCCAAAAATTAGAATATTCCAAGAAAGATATCCTAGAAATAAATCACTTTGAAAAATATCAATTTTGCGACATTTAGTAAATTCTGCTAAATATTTGGACAATACTAGTTAAATTCGAGTAAGTATATTCGGCATTGCTTTAATATTAGCAATCTGTTTGAACTGTATTTTGCACTTTATTTTAATCTGAAATTTGGGTTATTTGAAAGGATTGGTGAAGAAGAATTGTACATTTTCTGACGAATTCACCCTGATGGCCTTCGCACCTCAACACCTCTCTTTCCGGCACCTCCATACAGACATTGACATCAGCGTCAGCCCTCCTTGATAACGATAATAGGGAGGAAGATGAGGAGGAGTTTGGGACATGTTTATTTGCTGGGTAGAGTTATTCACTCATAGATTACCTTCTAATTGTGAGTAATTAACCCAAGAAAAACACACAACGGTAGAAAGATGGTTAAATAATCATCAATCTTTGGATGGATTTAAACCTGATTTTTAACCAAAGCCACCCTTAACCAGGACTTCTGTGGACAGTCAGATATGTGATGTGTTACAGAAAAATGAGTTATAAGTAAAATGAGTTATAACTGAGTTATAAATGAATTTGGAGATCATATTTACGCAGATAGGATCAGGCAAATACCAACTATCTGAGCCTTTACAGAATTCTAATTATTTTATGTTTAAAAAGAAAGTAAACGACTTTCCACTCCACATTCCATAGAATGAATGACCTTAAGAAACGCAAAATGTTATTATATGTTATATTTTGTACGTTCAATACACAGTCTTGAGATTTAGTACATGTATTCATACAAACGAGAGTCATAAACAACCAAAAGATGAGAGCATTCCTACAGAGATCCACCGGTGAAAAAACATAATATGAAAAATATTGTTTTTGTGACTTATGAGTCATATTTCTTTAACACATCACAGACTTTTTAATGGTGGAAAATGTCCCTTCTGGGGCTCGTTGAATTCATTAACAAATCCTTACTTTAGATCTCTCGTCCTTAGCGAATTTTCCTCGCTAAGCAGCTGGTAAGAAACCTTTGGGGAAGTCATTTGTGATGTGTTGCGGGGAATGAATACATATATACCAATTTGAAGCCAGTGTATTAAATATATTCATGCATATGGTAGGTCAACTCATATATAATAATATATTTAACTACTTTACTAGTAGATATCAACCCAACATATTGCAAACATTCTTTTCAAAACTAAAAATAACAAACCTAAAATATAGAAATACTTATTAGATGTCCTAATGTTTACCATCATTGGAATCGGCTTGATCTCATCTTTTCAAATAGGATGATATATCAAAATCCATGCGATATCTCAAAATCGTGTCTTTTAATGGGGTCAGCTCGTCCTTGACTCCCAACCCCTTTATGCACCTAACAGCACAACATGGAAAAGCCCATCAAACCATCAGGATCCCCCCGAGTACATCTGACGTCATCGTGACGTCATCATTGGACAGAGCACCTGTCATAGCGTTTTAAACATTAGTTGAGGCGTGAGGTGAGGGGTGCGTAAGCGGGAGGGTGGTAAGGGAGAGGGGTGCGTAAGGGAGAGGGTGGTAAGTGGGGGTGGGGGGAGGTGTCACACCATAAACATCATGGCTGACTGGGCGTGGGTGAGCATGTGAAGGAAACTTGGAGAGGCAGCTGGAGGGGGCGGGTCTAGCAATGTTTATGCGTCAGATTTTCAGAAAATGTACAATTGGCCTTCACCAATTCTCTCAAATAACCCAAATTTAAGAAGAAAATCAGGTTCAAAATTCAGTTCAACATAGCCAGACAGATGTATTGAATGAATACAATACAGAATACATTCAGATATACCTAGTATATATCAATTCTCACTCTAACTTAGCAGAATTTTATAGATGTGTAGAACTGTAGATTGTACATTTTCTGAAGATCTGACCCTTATAGTGGTTGCTGGATAAGTGGTTGGGTGGCAATGATGGGGAAATATTTGGCCAATGCATAATATGTTCTTTTATAGTTTACAGACTGAGTTCGTGATCTAAAACCTTCCAATGTGTTCACATGGTCAGAGCATGGGCAACTAGTATCGACTTTGCTAGATTTCATTCTAAATGCAACTTGCTATAGGGGCAACTGTGTGTCACTTTTGTACAATTTCTGTGTTTAGAAATAATCTAGTTCATGCTCAATCTGGTCCTAGGTATGACGATAAAGTGCCTTTCTCTCTCTTTTCTCTGTCTCTTTTCTCTTTCTCTCTCTCCCTTCTTCTCTATCTCCATTTCCTGGGTAAGATCATAAACTGCCTCCCTCTCAGCTCTCCCGCCCTTCATATAACCATACTAAATGGGTTGATAAGGGCGTAAAGCAACCAATCTCACTCACTCACTCATGTTTAATTGAGGATATACACCCCCAGAATAATATGTCGGATCCATGAACAGGTAAATCTCTGGCAGGCTTTCACCCCTACATCTTGCAGGGGAAAAATGGAAATATCAGGCTTCCTGTAAATGGGTCACATTGTCAGAAAATGTACAATTAGCAGTTTTACCCATTTAGCGAATTCTGCTAAATTAGGCTGAAATATGATAAATAGCGGGTTATATAGAGTTTGGTGAAACTGCATTTTGAAGCGTAATTCTGTCTTAAATGTGGGTTATTTGAGAGGATTGATGAAGGCGAATTGTACATTTGTTGTAGATCTGACCCGAATACATTTCACCTGCACCACTGCCCTCAAATAACCCAACTTTAGGGCAACAATGAGATCGAAAATACAGTTCAACATAACCGAACAGCTTGTTTTAATATATTCAATACTAACTATACTCAATGCTAACAAGGATTCATCATTATTTCATGCCAATTTAGCAGAATTTACGAAATACGTAGCTGCCCTGACGGATCACTGGGTATCATCTGATTGAGATAAAAACAGTGTGTATGTAGTGGGTGCGACTGACCTCATGTGTTAAATAGGGGGAGTGTGTGGGAGGGCGGGTGGGAGGAGGTGGTGGTGGTTAAGAGGAAGTGGGAGAAGGGGGAGTGGGGGATCGAAGGGGGTGGAACTAACATGATGTGTTAATGAGAGAGGGGTGTGGCAGTATAGGGTGGGACTACTGCTATAATGGCTATAACTGAATGTCTGGTGTTGCAGACTTGTGTAAACCAGTGGTCCAGTTAGTTCAACGTGATGAAATGAATGTACATGCAGTGCATTTGCAATGTACACTTGCACAATGTGGGTGAATACCCGATATAGAGGTTGTCAATTCACCCAGCAGAATGGGGCTGATATTATACAGTGCGTATAGGGACAGGGAGAGTGTATGGTGTGACAATGTACCCAGCAGTATGGGGCTGATATTGTACAGTATAGGTACAGGGAAGGTGTATGGTGTGACAATGTACCAAGCAGTATGTGGCTGATATTATACAGTATAGGGACAGGGCGGGTGTATGGTGTGACAATGTACCCAGTAGTATGGGGCTGATATTGTACAGTGAGTATAGGGACAGGGCGGATGTATGGTGTGACAATGTACCCAGTAGTATGGGGCTGATATTGTACAGTGAGTATAGGGACAGGGCGGATGTATGGTGTGACAATGTACCCAGCAGTATGGGGCTGATATTGTACAGTATAGGGACAGGGAGGATGTATGGTGTGACAATGTACCCAGCAGTATAGGGCTGATATTGTACAGTATAGGTACAGGGAGGGTGTATGGTGTGACAATGTACCCAGCAGTATGGGGCTGATATTGTACAGTATAGGGACAGGGAGGATGTATGGTGTGACAATGTACCCAGCAGTATAGGGCTGATATTGTACAGTATAGGTACAGGGAGGGTGTATGGTGTGACAATGTACCCAGCAGTATGGGGCTGATATTGTACAGTAAGTATAGGTACAGGGAGGGTGAATGGTGTGACAATGTACCCAGCAGTATGGGGCTGATATTGTACAGTATAGGTACAGGGAGGGTGAATGGTGTGACAATGTACCCAGCAGTATGGGGCTGATATTGTACAGTATAGGTACAGGGAGGGTGAATGGTGTGACAATGTACCCAGCAGTATGGGGCTGATATTGTACAGTATAGGGACAGGGAGGGTGAATGGTGTGACAATGTACCCAGCAGTATGGGGCTGATATTGTACAGTATAGGTACAGGGAGGGTGTATGGTGTGACAATGTACCCAGCAGTATGGGGCTGATATTGTACAGTGAGTATAGGGACAGGGAGGGTGTATGGTGTGACAATGTACCCAGCAGTATGGGACTGATATTGTACAGTATAGGGACAGGGAGGGTGTATGGTGTGACAATGTACCCAGCAGTATGGGGCTGATATTGTACAGTATAGGGACAGGGGGGGTGTATGGTGTGACAATGTACCCAGCAGTATGGGGCTGATATTGTACAGTATAGGGACAGGGAGGGTGTATGGTGTGACAATGTACCCAGCAGTATGGGGCTGATATTGTACAGTATAGGGACAGGGAGGGTGTATGGTGTGACAATGTACCCAGCAGTATGGGGCTGATATTGTACAGTATAGGGACAGGGAGGGTGTATGGTGTCACAATGTACCCAGCAGTATGGGGCTGATATTATACAGTATAGGGACAGGGAGGGTGTATGGTGTGACAATGTACCCAGCAGTATGGGACTAATATTGTACAGTATAGGGACAGGGAGGGTGTATGGTGTGACAATGTACCCAGCAGTATGGGGCTGATATTGTACAGTAAGTATAGGGAATATACCGCCACGGCACAAAGACTGTCATGTGGGAAACCATCATATTCAGCAGCATGCAGAAAGCCAAATAATTTCCGCTTGTCAGTTATTATCAAGGTTTATATTTAATAAATATTAGTTTCATTCTAAATATTATTATTGTCTTTACATCACCTAAATGTATGCACATGTAAATTGTTTGATCTTTCCTTTTTAATGATCTCATCTTAACCTGAGCTCTCCTTACAAGACATTTAGGTACAAATAAATACTTAATGTTGAATTTAATTAATTTTCACATTTAATTAAGTTTCACATTGGTGATAATTATCATTTGCCGAATTAGGGTATATATATTTGGTTGTATGGTTCTACACCTTCAATCACTCATCTATTTATTTTATCAACCAAAATCTGGAAGACGTAAAGATTTGTAATCTAAAAGTAGTATTAATATCGGTACTAATTATTGGATTCTCTGGTAAAAGGAGAAAACTACATGATAGAAGTATATTAAAACTAAGTGAAATCCAACGTGATTTGTTGTATATATATCAGTATAATTATTTTGTCCTCCTCTTTGTAGGTGACCTAAATTCTTCTCAGGTCTAAAGAAGGACTCAGAGATGACAGCAGAAGTCTCTGGAAGTCAGCGGAGTAAAGAGAATATAGCGGGAGAGATGGTGGTGAGGTATTTTTATAGACTGCACCGGTATTAGTTCCATGGGGTGCCGGAGTAAGGGGGTAACTGGTGCTTCGACTTGCCTACTTACTGATCTTAATCTCTTGGTAACTTTATATAATTACTGATGCAATTATTAACGCCAATAGGGGAGTTGCATATCCGCCATTTTGAATCTTGATTCGCATGGAATTATGGGACTAATGGTACAGTATAAAATCTATAGAAAACATGCCATGTTCAGCATGGACTATTTATTAATACTCTAATGTCAATATCCATCTGTAATACATGGTTCCATAAAACAAGCCTCCAGTGTTCCCATCATGCATTTGGTTTTCAAAAATCATTCATAGAAGCTCTGATATTGATAAAGATATTCTTGCAATTTTCGATCAAAATGTTGCCAAATATTTGTATCTCAGATTTCAACAGAATCCATCCCAGCATACACTGCAGTAGACTCGCGCAGTGAGACATGCAAATCCCCTATTAAAACTTGTGGGTTTTTTAAATTATATTTTGATTATTATATATATATAAAGATAGAATTTGTAACGAGCGAATGTACCAAGGTGTTAGTATTATCATTGCGCTCGATTTCTTTGGAATAATTGTTCAATAAGTAATAACAAGGTTGTACACTAATTTCGTACAAAAACAAATTGTAAGAATAAAACATGCTTTGAATTTAATTATATTATATGTTAGCAAAATTAAATTTTGAAGTAGAAACTTGTTTTTAAAAAAATATTGAATCACAAGGAAATCGAAAACGAAGATATAGTGTTTCTCACCCTTTTTTCCCCAAACTTTCTTTAAAAAAATATGTTCAAACAAAAAGGAATTACCTTTTATTGAATGTGTTTTAACCAAATATAGAATTATATAATATGTTGAGGCTATAATTATGTGATTGGAATTTAAGTTTCATTTCTTTCTTGTATATAAATAAAATGTCATTTTGTAACCATCCTGGTGACCCAGTGCTTATTATATAAACACTTCTAGATGTTTCTAAGACACTCCCCTGCTGCCAGCACTCTGGGTATAGCCGGTGAGGGAAGGAAGGGAGATAAGTCATGTCATTAGGTACTCTGGCTACGATATCGTAACTTGTCAAGTACCTGGCTGAGATAATAGCCAAGTTTACATACCTTTATCTTAGAATGGGCGCAGGCAACTAGTTACATCACTCAACACTCTGCCACCACATCCAGGAGGTTATTTAGTGGTGGTGGTGGGGGGACTAGTGATGGGGATGTAGGAGAGGCCAACTAACCAGTATACTCAGATTTATTACACCCCTGTGCTGTAGTTGCCTATACCTTCAGCATTGTATGCCACACTTTGTCAAAGTGGTGCATAACATGTAAATTATGCCACCCTTGGCGCATACAACACATAGGTCCGCCACAAACTGAAATTACTTCTTTTATTTTTATTTATTTATATTTTTCATTCATTAATGGGGTGCAATAAATATGAAACAAAGCTCGGGTGAAGTCTGCAGACTTGTTAGTGACCTCAGGAGCACAGAAGATCTCGGGCTAACGCCCTGTAACTTCCCGCACTCCCTTGGTCAATAACAAGTGTACAGACTACCCCCTTGCTATGTTCCATCGATATACCTGGTATAAATAATTGTAAGGACAATTTAGCAACATTTATGCCATGATATGTGTGCATATCCACAAGGAGAGGGCCAGATTAGCCCATTGCATATGCATGCATAGATTTCATGAGTGCAATCTGCTTTTCGAATGCAACCAATTTTCTCTACTATTTTGATCGGCTGCATAAACCTAGCGGCGCCAATTAATGAGTTCTATCTTATTATTAAATATAGGAGCCGGTTTATAGACCTATATTTAGTAAAAGCACCTTTAGGTATATAGATTATCACAGAGGCTTAGAAGGCACAACATCATCCTAGAATTAAGTCCCCTATGCCTCATAATGAAGAGGGTAATGGTATGGAAAACACTAATGCCAATATTATATGTTACAGAAGATAAAATACTATGTCATTTTAAAAAAAGCTTGTTTAGCAGATACAATTTTAGGTCCCCAACGTGTCCATTCCAACACTACTTCCAAAAAATACAAAACTCATTAATTTAACAATAGTATCAGATACATTTAAATGGAGAGAATAAACTTCCATCTTCTTCTATTGTTATGTAACATTACGTAACATTGTGTAACCTCATTATCTATCTAATTATCACCCATTAATTATAATATCTCATTATTAATTTCGCTAATTATACTTAGCTATCCAGTACTGTGCAAGTCTACTTATTCATGCTAAGCCATAGGTATTACGTAAGGGCTCCGCCCCCTACTCTTTCACACATCCTGTATGGACATATGTACAGATGCTAGATCATTAAATCAGTTGCTTAGTTCTTCTCACGAAGACCACACGTTCGTTTGCTATTCTTCCATTCATACCTTAACACTGGCGGACAACCCGCTCGATCTTGGACTTATAAAATCTCACATGAACAAGCGAGTTCTTTCCTGGAATATGGAGAGATTATTTGAACATTTCATCAGATATTAAGCATGGAAGATGCTCCGAATTCGCCTGAGTTGGCATTGTTCGACAGACTAAAGAAATCGGTGGAACGATTGGCGGCCATCCCTCAAGCGATAGTGACGAGAAGACAATTGAGAGAAAATCGTGGTAAAATATTAAATCAACAGCCTAAACAACTTGTTTTCGAGGAACATCCCTATGAAGTGCCTCATGCTTTGGAAGATGAGCAGGAAAGACAAGAGATAAATCCACAAGCAATTCCGCTACCCCCTCCTCCAGTACGTGAACAGATAGAAGAGCCAGAACAAGTTCAACAGGAAGGAGTAGTGTTTAATCATTGGTTAGACGATATTATGAACAGAAATGTGCAGCAACTAGCTGGGAATAATATTGGTCAGGAACGATTAGTTGAAGACAATCCAGTCGACGAGGAGAGAGCCGGCGACCAAGCGCTAGAGGAACATTTAGCGCCCAACCCCGACGACGCGGTGAATGATCCAGCGATAGATCACCAAGGTCAGGCTATCGACGATGAACAGCAGCCACAGGTTGGTTTAAATGTTGAGAACAATGTCAATGAAAACGTGGTAAATGAAGGGGAAGTTCTGGAGGAAAATGACCAGAATCAACGAGAGAGAGTGTTAACACCCCAAGCTGTCGTTGAACAGCCTCCTGTAGTTAATCAAGGACCATATTATCCATTTGAAACACCAGGATTAAATGACAATTTTGTGACACCTTTACAGACTCCAGCAAAACCAGTAGTTAATCAGTTCATTCCTTTACAAGCACAGAAGCCTATTCTCAGAAACTTTCCCCAGGCTCCAGTGTTCAATGTGAATGGACCCAGACCTCCTGTGTTTACATATACCACCCCTCAACACGTAAATCAGCAGCCGCCTCAGTCGCCTAGGCAACAACCTCAGTCGCCTAGACGAGACCCCTATCAGCACCAGTGGGATATGAATCATCAACAAGGACAGATAGGAGGCATGCAGGCAAATCAGTACGGTTTGCCTCCCCAGAATCACCAATATTTTCCTCAAAATGGTGAGAATATTGGAGGAAATAACCAATATTTTGCTCCTGTGCAAAATGCGATTCCACAGCAGCAGGCCCAGAATATCGTTAATCACCAGCAACGAAACGATATTCAGCAACAGCCACAGAATAATGTTCCTCTTCAGCAACAAGTTGGTTACCAAGCTCCCCAGCAACCAAATATTAACCAGCAGAGCCCTAGAGGATATCAAAATCAGGGGAGAGGCAGACAGACCCCTCCTCGTCAACAACAGCGACCAAGGCAACAAAATTATCAACCTAGGCCGCAACAACAGAGGCAACAATACAGACCTAATGTGCCACAACAACAGCAACAGCAAGGGTTTGTACAACTGCCAAATGTACAGCAGGGCATGTATAGGCCCCCACCCCCTGCCTATAACCAACCCTTGTACGATTTGGTAGGTGAAATCAAGCAAATGAGGCTTGATCAAACAGCCTTTTTGGATGTGTCACTACGACGACAGGCAGAAGCGACAGGATCCACTACTTCTGCTGCCTTGTCAAAACAATATCGCAGAGCCCCTGTGATTTTTGAGAAGCCTACAGCAAAAAGGCCTGTTCAAGAATTCTTTGAAGAATTCGAGAATTTCACCACCCCGATTAAGGAAGATAACCAGCTGATGGTGACCACGTTGGTTCAATACTTATCGGGTAGGGCGAAAACTTTTTATAGTCAGATTGTGGGTCTATATGGCGATACCATATCCTTTAACAGGATCAAATCAGATTTTATCACAAAATTCAGCGAATTATCACTTTCTGAGGTGTTAAAAGATTATTCGCATAGAAAACAAGGGCGACACGAGTCAGTAGAAGACTACGACAATGACATGTTGCTGCTGTTATCCAAGGCAAATTTGCCTACACACGTTCAAATACGATTCTATGTGACCAATTTGCGTTCAGAATTGGCTGGGAGGGTTGCTGCAGAGTACCCATCTTCCCTTGATCAAGCCTCTAAGCTAGCAGCTAAACATGAGTGTATGATGGCGACAGATAGAGCCCCTAGAAATACACCAATGGAAGAGGCCATTAATATGTATTAATGATGTATTCGAGGAAAGATAAGCACAATTCCAAGCATAATGATGACAAACATAAGGGCGATAGCTATCGTAAATCGAGGTCTGATAAATATCACGAATCTCGAAGCAAAAACGAGCATGATAGGTCTCACAGCAGACATAGGTCGAAGAGCTATAACAATAGCAGCAAGGAGCGATCTAGTAGTCGACATAAGAGCTATGAGAGGAGTTCCAGCAAGGAAAAAAGTGATAACAGCAAGTATCAACGCTCTAACAGCAAGGATAAATCTGTTGGCTTCGAGAAAAAAGAGAAGTACAGAGACAAATCAAAATCGCCGAATTCCAGTCAGAGAAATCTGACTCCTTATAGGCAAAAGTCATCTTCTCGTGAGAGAGAGGGTGGAAAAAACGAATAGGCTGTGTCTTGGTGGGCGACCGACACAGCTACGACGATATAGTTGACGAAATAGGAACGACCTTGGACAATTCTAGTGAACAAGTGTGTGATATACCTGACATTGAAGCGACAATTCCTAAAAAGAACAGTGTATCCGGATTCAGAGTAACCAGATGGGCGGGAAGCAAAAAGAACATTATATCTTCTACCGATTCTGAGAGAAAAACAGATTGTCAAGCAACTTTAAAGCTGAGAAAACCAAAGGATAAAGGTAAGAAAGTTTTGGTTACAGCTCCGATTGAAAAGGGTTGCATAGACATCGAGGTAAAAGATTTAAATATGCCAGTTCTCGTTGATACAGGTGCCACTGTTTCTTGTATAAGCTCTGCCTTCTTTAGGAAAATGAGGAACAAAGTTCCGAATGATAAGATTTTGAGGTGTAATATCAAAATATTTGTAGCAGATGGAGGTGCTCATCACTGCTATAAGAAAATTGAGATTGAATTTAGAATAGGCGACCAACAATTCAGACACAGGTTTATTGTTTTACCAGCTTTACATAGAAGCATGATATTAGGTGTTGATTTCTTGAGAAAATTCCGAGCAAAGATTAAGTTTCATTCGGGTGAAAAACAGCATATGTTCCCTATCAGAGCAACACATACGTTCATGATAGCTCCAGGAACAGAATACACAACTGTGGCTGAAATTACTTCACATACGGATATGTTAAAATCAATCGGTGTCACTGAAAATCTGCAAAGGCAGAGACCTGTATCGTTTTTAGTCAAGCATGCCTTGGTAAAACCTTTTAGTGAAAATAAGGTACCAATTACTTTATTTAACGCTTCAAAAGCCTCCTCAACAATAGAGAGAGGCACGGTATTGGGTATGTACACTCTGGCTTCTGAAGACGATTTTCTTTCTCCTAAAGAAATTGAACAAGTGAATAGTTTAAAGGCTGAAACAGCTGGAACGAGCGATAAAATTGTTGATTTCCAAATAGGTGAGGAGTTAACTAGTGAACAGAAAACCCAATTGCTAGATTTGTTGCAGAAAAATGAGAGTGCGTTTGTTGGCAAGGATAAAAAGTTAGGTTTAACAACAGAATATGAACATAAAATCGAATTGAAACCTGATTTTAACCCTGTCATGAGACAACCATATCGCATGAATCCTGTAATGTCTAAAGTAATGGAAGGAATTTTAAGGGAACAGGTCGAGCAAAATTTAATAGAGAAGTGTGTCGACCCAGTTGAATTTAGTTCCCCATGTTTTCTTATTCAGAAACCTACCACAGCTGATGGGAAAAGGGCCTGGCGTCTTGTTATTGACTATCGTCAAGTCAATAAATCAATAAAGGATGAAATCAGGGCCTTCCCACGTGCTGACGACACTATAGAAGCAGTTGGGCAAACCCAAGGAAGATATTTTTCTCGCTTAGATGCTTTTGCTGGCTTTCATCAGGTCGGTTTAAAGAAAGAGAATAGATATATAACAGCTTTTAATTCTCCTCTGGGTGTCTACAGGTATAAGGTTATGCCTATGGGTTTAAAGACTTCTCCCAAAGCGTTTCACTCTTTAATTGAACATGTTTTACAGGCGGTTCCAAATGCTTTTTATTACGTCGACGATGTGGTAATAGCATCTCCAACTTGGGATATGCATGTAAGGGACATTAAAAATGTATTTGCTGCCTTTGCCAAGGCAAATATTAAATTTAAGAAGGAGAAATGCTCATTTGGTTTGACGAGAGTCCCATTTTTGGGCTTTATAGTAGACAAGGATGGAATACACCCAGATCCAGCTAAACTGGATGCTTTACGATCTTTCCCCCGACCAAAATCGGTGAAGCAGGTTAGGTCGTTTGCTGGACTTGCCAATTATTATAGGGTGTTTATTCCAAATTTCAGTCAGATTATGAAGCCTTTATATGTACTTACAAAGGCAAAAGTGAAGTTTGTATGGTCAACCGAGGCTGAAAATGCATTTAATAAAATCAGAAATGCGATTCTTGAAGATGCTGTCTTGGTATACCCTGACTATTCTAAAGAATTCATCTTGGCCTTGGATGCTTCTAACCAAAGTTTAGGGGCCTGTATCAGTCAAGCTGATATTAATGGTAATTTACGTCCCATAGCCTTTGCAGGAAGAGGCTTGACCCCTGCTGAGCAGAAGTACAGTGCGACTGAGAAGGAATTGGCTGGATTACGTTTTGCTCTGAGCAAATTTAGACATTATGTCATGTCTAAACATTTTACCATTTTGACTGACCATGCAGCTCTTACTGCTATAAATACAAAGAAAGATTTAACAGGGAGGATGTTCAGATGGCTCGATTTTTTTGGGCAGTTCGATTTTTCTGTGAAATATATCCGGGGAAAATTGAATATTATCCCAGATGTTTTATCTCGAAGGGAATACGATCCTAATATTCCCACTATTCCTCACGTTGAGATGAGGAAATCCGTGTCATTTAATCCCATTCATGCAACAAAATTATTCGACCAGGATGAGAAATGTGAGAATAATCCAATCATGTTGTATAAGACAAGAGCCATCCTCAAGAAGGATGTAGCTGTTCACGAATTAGATAATAGTGTATCACAGGAGCAAGTCTCCTCTATCTCAGATATACAGTTACAGGATTCTGTACCATTGACAGACAGTAGCACGGATATCTTGATAGCCCCAGTACAAACAAGGGCTCAGACACGTGCTAATGATCCTGTAAGTGATGACAACGATAAACAGGATGGAGTCCCTCCCCCAGATAATGGTAATCAAGCTGTTAAGCCCCCTAGGAACAGCAGATGTGGTAATATCCCTAAAGCTAGAAAAACAAAGGCAAGGCCTGTAATTCGGCCAGGGAAAAATAACACAAAGACCAGGATAGGGGAAGAGGGTCCTGTAGGTAAAGAAAACATTGATAACCAGCTTAGAGTTCCATTCGATAAAGCTAAACTGAAACATGACCAGGAAAACGATTTGTTTTGCACTCTGATGACTGATTATCTCGAAGGTAAACAATTGCCAAAGAATCACGAGTTGACTCGATTAATCTTAACAACTCATGATATGTTTTTCGTTCAAGATGAGATTTTATGTAGGCTTCCTAAAAGGACCAAGATCACACAATTGGCTAATTGTTTCCAAATAGTAATTCCTGGGGTATTGCAGAAGCCTTTGATTCGATTTGTTCATGCTAAATCATTAGCTGCACATGTGGGATATGCTAAGACTCTTTCTTTACTTCAAGCGAGGTTTTATTGGACATCGATGGCTAAAGATACTAAGATGCACGTAACTTCTTGTCACGAATGTTTGATGTCTAAAAGTGTTAAGCATCCAACCAGATTGCCCTTGAAGATCAGAGAAATGGCGCCTGCACCCTTTAGCACGCTAATGATAGACGCGATGGGACCTTTGCCTAGAACGCAAAGGAACAATTGCTATATCCAGGTGGTGACGGACCAATACTCGAAATTTTGTTTCATCTGGCCGACTCCTGCTATTACAGCAGAGAGGGTCGCTGCCGAATTCCACAAGTATGTAATCGCTTATGTGGGCGTTCCTAAGATTCTTAGAAGCGACAATGGTGCCTGTTATATAGGCGAAACATTCAAAGACAAATGCAAGGCTTGGGGAATTAAACAGGTACACGGTTCTCCATATTTAAGCCGTTCACAAGGAGAAGTAGAACGGCAAAATCAATCGATAATCGGTTGTCTAAGAACAATGGTCTCTAGAAGTCAAAAAGATTGGGATTTATTTTTGCCAAATATCCAATTTGCATTAAATGCTTCAGATCATTATACAACCGGTATTTCTCCATATCTCCTGGCCTTTGGGAAGAATCCAATAATTCCTGCAGAAGCCCCACTGCAAAATGATATCTCCCATACCCAACCGATCATTGACCAAATGTTACAAATAATGAAGACGAAAGCTGAGGCTGCTGCTATTGCAGAAAAAACCAGAAATGACAGAGAGAAGAAGATGAAAGATCAACACGATGAAAAGAGCAGGCCCCATACGTTAGATATCGGTTCAATTGTTTATGCTAAGGTCCACCGATTGTTGGTACCAAATACAGCAATGAAATTGCAAAATCGATACGTTGGCCCATTTATTGTGTGCGGATTTCCTTCTCCTTATACAGTAAAAATAAGAAATCTTGAAACAGGGGCAGAGGTAAAGAGACCTGTCCATGTTCAATTCATAAAGAAGTCAAGTGCTGCAGATAACAAGTTAGTTGATCTGTTGAAACGTAATATTCAGACATAAAAGGATTCCGGATTAAGTGATACATCCGCATGTAATTTATATGGCTTGTGAAATTCTATAACCGGAATTAGCAGGGTTTGCTTCAAGTAAGATAGATGGCACTATTATGTAAGTCCAGTAGGATGAAGCGATCTATTGTATTATGCAAGAAGAGAAGGGATATAGGTGGTGCAATGGTTCCTGGTAGACGCCCCTTTTACTATATATGGTTAGGATTGATATTCGCTAATGAAATCAGTCCTCAGCCTCAAGCTGCGATTGGTCAAGATTATTCAGTGCTTGAGTTGGTCATCTTATATATGTCCAGCTAATTCAGGCCCTTCCATCCAGTGGCTGTGTACCATTGGGGACACCCAGACCGATTGTTTTATTTTTCACGTTTCGTGAGCTGCCTTTATTACAATCTCAACGATAGTTCATCATGTTTCTTTCAATAATCTGGTAGGTGTCATTCGTATCTTGATTTATTTCATTTGTTATTTCACTGTTTATACGAACTGCCCTGAACGCCTGGAATTTACACATGGATATCACGGATTATTTCTTTATGTGTTGAAACGTTTATATCATGCATGACTTCGATATTTGGTGGTGGAACTTAACGTAAATACTAACGTCAGCCACTAAAAATATTATTCTAAAGAATAACCCTATCCACGTATAGGATATGGGTTATCTGATTATTACACTTATGTTAGTCATATGTATATATATTTTTTTTTGTACTTGCTAGGAAGTCTACAACGACTTTTGTTTTCTCTTTTCTCGTATTATTCAGGGTAGCCTGTCTACTCTCTTGGACGAATGCAGAGTATCTGATCAAACAGAATTATGGAGTGGCATTTGGAGAAATGCACAAACCAATTCTGATCGATGTGGAAGAAATATTTGTACATGTGTCGGTGCCGACAGTAATTTTGCCCCCTAACAATACAATTTCGACACTGGAAAATCAGTACAATTTAACTTCAGAAATGAGAACAATTCGGACCAAAATTGAATTTTTGTTAACTCGTGTCTTTGACACAGCTCTAACATTATTTAACAAGATAGAAAGCATGGCTAGTTCACATGGTGGTAGGTCTAGACGAAAGGCTTTATTACAGCCTGTAGGTGATTTGGTTTCTGTTGGCCTGGGTTTGGCTACTGATCCACACTTGTCAAAAGTGGAAAATAAATTGGATGCAATGATTAAAGGGTTATCATTTGGTGAAATATCAAATGTAAAAAGGGATAAGATTATTTTGAGTCTGCCTAAACAGCTAAAGTTGTTATTTAGGCACGCCACTAAACACAACAGAGAGGTGGGAGTTTTGTTTATTAATTCGTCGAAAGAAATAACAAATCTGACAGAACAGATAGATAACTTTGTGCAAAATTTGACTGCAGAGTTGACTAACACCATGGCATTACATGCCATGTTACATGAAACCACTTTGAATCTGTTGGTGTTAATCGAGTATATCGATACGGCGAGGTCACTCATCAGGGGCTTAAACAGATTAAATCAGGGTGAGATACCCGATATTTTCTTGCCTTTGGGAGGTCTCAGAGCTTTGTTGAAACCATTGTCTAAAGAAATTGCATCAAAATTCCCTTTGGCCACGATTTTGGACGATTCGTTGGACCCCTCCTACACTAGAGTGGTGGAATATCATTTCTGGAACAATTCTCTCTTGATAACAGTGCCTATTATTCTTAAATATAATGACGACTTGTGTATAGCTTACAGACCTGTGCGATTCGGTGTTCCGATCCACACTAGTTCTAATGATTCAACGGGGTATACCTTACTAGACACTGAGATGCCTTATCTATTGGGTAAATGCTCAAGACTAGGGATATATTTTGAGTTAAAATCGCATGATTATGAGCAATGTACTCAGCTGAGTCGCTCTGTGGTGTGTTTTACTCCCCCAGCGAGAATTTTGGCAAATCGCAACACCTGCTATTCGGCGATTTTCAGAGATTTGGCCTCAGAGATAGGAAGATTGTGTACTTTCAATACTTTGTTAACCCACAAGACACCAGTTTTTCACCTGGCGATTAACAAAATCCAACATTTGGTAGTGGGCAGAGAAACAAGATCAACTCTCTCTTGCCTTCAGCGACCCAGAACGAAAGTTGCGATGAGTTTATTGGCTATTATCAAAATTCCTTGTGATTGTTCATTAATCTCTGAATCGGTGGTAATATCTGCTCCAAGAGATGGGTGTATTCCTTGGAACGACACAAATATTTTTGTAGAATCAGGATTTAACTTGGCTATCGCCGTAATATTTAAAATTCCATTCAAAAATTTAACTGGTGAAACGAAACATGGTTCCAGAATACACATTAACCTTCCCTCTCCTCAAGACATGCATGCAGCCTTGTCACATTTACCAGCTTCCTTGATAACATCAGGAATTAAAGTAGAAAGGCTAGCGAATGAGCTACTGGTGGCGGATAAGATTGCTAATAACAGATGGGAGACTTTGAAGAAATCTATAAATACAATGTCTACCCATCCAGCATCCATAAATTTGGCTTTAATCATTAGCATATTGGTGACGATTTTCTCTGTTTATTTGTTCTATAGGATCCACAAATTGGCTATCTTATGCACATTTGTGAGGCCCATTCAGGCGTTTAAACTGAATCTCTCAGCGCCAGTTTTTGAAGATATAAATCTGGGCTTCGACATACCCACCCCACAGCCAATCACAGAAGATTTGAAACCTTACTTTCCACCAAACCCTATCCATGCTATATTGAAAATTTGTGCAGTAATTATTGCCTTCAAAATTATATCATTTCTCTGGAAGCATCGTCGATGCATATGTAACTACTTCCCTCGATGCCTAGTCTATTAATGCAAATTCCCTTTGAAGTAAGTGCAATCGTGGGATCTTCACCTGCCCCGCCGCTAAGATTAGGCAAATTGCACGTTGGATGGTGTTGTTGTTGCTCACTTGATATCGATCTGCGATGGAGAGCAGCTCTATCATTAAAAGTGCACAGAGCAACAAAACAGATCTTGCTTCCTAGCAAGGTCAAAGTAGATCGACGATACCATCACGACCTGGCAGAGCTGATGAACCCAGCGTCAGATGCAATGTACGTTCTGTTAATATCCTCCGGCACTAGTTCCTACCAGATACCTTGGATAGACGACCCAAATGGGTCTAGTGTCACCATGTAAGTTTGTATAATCACTTTGTTTTGGAAACCATTGCTGTTCCAATTTGTTTAGTTTGTCTGAAAGATTTTTTCTCATGTTTGTATTATACCATTTTGTTGTTTGTTTCTTGCTAAAATACTTGGAAGAAATTTCTCGCTTCGATGTTTCATTTTTTTTCTCAGGAGTAGACATCTGGTTTTACTCGATCGAAAGTATTTTCTTTTTTGAGCACTTTTTCAATTGACTTTGGCACCCTGGCATTGATATTGATATATAAAATGTATTTATACTACCCAATATTCTATGCAACCTGTCATTGGACTGTAATTGATGCTTTCTTACAGGAGTACAGCTGCCTATTTGTCTGCGAGAGAAAATGGTACTGAGGAAGAACTATTGGTAGTGCCCCATAGATCAAACGTGGAACGGATCTAAGATGAAAAATGAACATTTTATTAAATCTGATAATTTTAATAGGCACTTGGCTCGCCCCCATTGCCTGAGGTTTGAGTATTATACCTTTCCTCTGATATCTTTTTCATATGAACTTTTCCTGAGTTGGACTCAGTCGACGATACATATCAATTTCACGCAGCAGACAAGCATCATTGTCTGGCATTTTTATATTGTTTATTCTTGCAGATGTATTTGTATTGTTATGTTTTTAATTTGTATTCCCAGTTGAAGAGAATTCATTCACTTTTAAGCAGCAGACAAGCGTCATTGTCTGAAATATACCTTTCTCGCTCTGGTTAGTTGTTTTGAAATGTGTAGGTTATATTTAGAACCATATACTATTAGTAGACACTTCTCTGTGTTGATACAATTCACCATTAGTTGATATATTACCCCATCGGATGTAAACATAGACACCGAGACCACAAGCTGTAGGTCATGATCGTGTTCTGACAAGGATTGTCGCCAGACGACTGATGTTTTGTCTACGATTGATTACTAACGATAATACACATGTAATGGCTGTACCGACAGAGTATTTTGTAATTCTATACGCCTATAACGAGGCATCCCAGACACGTGTGTCAGTTGCTGCCTAAGACTATATTTACTCGCGATAATTGGACGTAGGTTTCCTTTAAGAATCGATTATTATTGATCTAAGAAAACGAATGTATTTGAAAAGTTTTTTTTCTAAAGATTGGTAGAAGAAAAAAATAAGCTATGATATGTTAAGAATCTAGCGTTACTGGGACTGTTTTATTCACCAGATCCTCGGGATCACCATGTAGACGCATGTATTTGTTTACGTAGGAGGCACGTAGCCTCAGTGGTCTAGATGTATAGTGGACCTATATACTACCCCTAGCTATTATTATGTAACCCAGTACAGGGTATAGCTCAGCCGACGTTGATAATCTGATCTGGCTAGTACCTTACTAGGGACCTTACTCGTGTAGTATAGACGGTAAGGGATTATCAACTGATTACTGTTGATATTAGTTCTCATGTACTCTTTAGAAGATGGTTTGGTTTGTTTTTTTTCCTTCTATTTTTTTAAGTTTGATTAAAACAACAGTAAGGAGTGTTAAGCTTGGGAAGAAAAAAAAAAAAAAAGATTTTTTTGGGTGAGGGTATTGAATATACAAATACTCTTGCTCAAGGCAATAGGAAATTGCCTGTTTAGAGAAGAATGGTAAGGAATATAACAGAGCTCTTCTCAAAGTCGTAGATAGCCGCTGTACGCGATGTGTCCAGCAGTCCGACGACGATCCGAATGGTTAATGCGCAATTTATCCGCCTCTTATACTTGGCGATGTGTACGGTCCAAAACGGACTTGACGGTGGCGCCATCTGCATTCACTGTTTGGACCGCCCTATTGGGAGTTTAACATAGAAATATTTTACTAAAGGAAAATGTCTTTTGTTTGCACCGTACCATTGACGTTTTAACCTTGAGAATTTTTTTTCTCTAACATGCAGTGTGTCATTACGAGATTGTTGTTATATTTAACATTTACCATTGATTTTTACCTATATGTTCTTCTTATATGTTTTTGTGAATTGGACTTCTGCTTGAGTATTGTATTCTACTTTATATTACCCAACAGAAGTAAGAAACACTTGTGTGTGTATATTCATTTAAAAAAGTGTCGGTACAGACAAGATAATTCTTTATTAAGAGACTATTTGTACCTTAATTAATGTATGTTACATGTTCATAACGACGTTGATTTTAAGGAATTGTTGAACATGTTTTCAAAATATTAATTTGCGTATTCTTTTTATATTTTTTTCTATTATTTTTTTGTTTTTAAGAATACCTATATGTGCATATTGTAACCGCGCATATGACTTGGCTTGGATAACTAGGTAACAGCACAGCTATTCGAAAATTATTATTTTTTCTATTTCTTTCAAAAATTCCTAAAAATTTTTTTTTTAGGGTACACCCTCATTCGATACTTCGTATCTGATTGAGGGCGGGGGGGGGGGGCAGTGTTATGTAACATTACGTAACATTGTGTAACCTCATTATCTATCTAATTATCACCCATTAATTATAATATCTCATTATTAATTTCGCTAATTATACTTAGCTATCCAGTACTGTGCAAGTCTACTTATTCATGCTAAGCCATAGGTATTACGTAAGGGCTCCGCCCCCTACTCTTTCACACATCCTGTATGGACATATGTACAGATGCTAGATCATTAAATCAGTTGCTTAGTTCTTCTCACGAAGACCACACGTTTGTTTGCTATTCTTCCATTCATACCTTAACACTATCTACTGTTAATTTATTGTTTTTACTGTTAATTTATTTATTTATCTATAGTAATTCTCTTTCCATATAACAATTGAATGTATATAGATTATCGCAGGGGTTTCGAAGGCAGAATATCATCCTAGAATTAAGTCCTCTATGCCTTGTAATTAAATGAGGTAATGGTATGGAAAACATTCGTGAAAACAAACGTGAAAATATTCTTGCAATTTATATAAAAAATGCTCCAAAATATTAGTATGTCAGATTTCATCAGAATCCATCCCATGATGCACTGTACCAGACATGCGCAGTGGCACATGCAAATCCCCTATTAAGAGGGTAATGGTATGGACAACACTAATGCCATGTTCCTCTCTCCAGTCGCCCCCTTTATATATATATTACTATAGAGGTTTTACCACCAACTTCATCACTCACACTCTGCTACTGTGGGGCAAACTGATACAACCCAACCCATAGATAACACAGCTTCAGTTTATTCCATCAACTAAATCTCCATTTTTATTTACAGTAATATTAAAAAAACTGGAGGGATTTTTTTATTTGTGAAAGCGAACCGACCGTTTCTTTCATCATATATACAGTTTTTATCTTACCTTCCTTATAATACTGTTAAGCGGGCAACCCCTGACGTGCTGGGAGTTTTTTTTTATTTATTAATGCTTTTATCTAATATGATGATGGGCAGAGAGTGTGATCCAAGACGTTAGATGGTATAACAGATTCCCTACATACTCCTCATTTTATACAGCTTGAGTGTAGGGATGGGTTGGGTCTAAGAAATTGCCAAGCAGAAATACAGGAGTAAAAATCTCAAATATCAATAATATGTTGGTTTCATCTAAACTCAGTTGAGGTTCAATAGGTTTATAGCCTATTTGTCTCCTACTGCACGAAACAAGGCAGAACTGCCAGCTGATTGTGCAGTTTTGCAGTTTTGGAAAACCCTCAAAATTGGTTCTCCGATAAAATAAAAAAATGTTTTCTTTCAACATCCTAAAGAAATAATGTGTTCGAACCTGTTGCCAATACGAACATATACCAATAAATCACCACCTCCATCACCACCATCACCACCTCAACTTCCCCACCATCACCACCTCCACCACCTCCACCACCACCTCAAGTTCCTCCACCATCACCAGCTCCACCTTCTCCACCACCACCACCACCACCTCAAGTTTCTCCACCATCACCACCTGCACCTCCTCCACCACCTCCACCACCACCTCAAGTTTCTCCACCATCACCACAACCACCTTCTCCACCACCTCCACCACCACCTCAAGTTCCTCCACCATCTCCACCTCCACCTTCTCCACCACCACCACCACCTCAAGTTTCTCCACCATCACCACCTGCACCTTCTCCACCACCACCACCACCACCACCACCTCAAGTTTCTCCACCATCACCACCTGCACCTTCTCCACCACCACCACCACCACCACCTCAAGTTCCTCCACCATCACCACCTGCACCTTCTCCACCACCTCCACCACCACCTCAAGTTTCTCCACCATCACCACCTCCACCTTCTCCACCACCACCACCACCACCTCAAGTTTCTCCACCATCACCACCTCCACCATCTCCACCACCTCCACCCGCACCACAATCAGTACATCCACATCCAATAACCACCAGTATCTCCCAACACCACCCACCACCACCTCAACCACCACCACCACCTCAACCACCACCACCACCTCAACCACCACCACCACCTCAACCACCACTAACCACCCACCACCACCACAACTACACCACCCACCACCACTACACCACCCACCACCACCACAACTACACCACCCACCACCTACCACCACCACAACTACACCACCCACCACCAACACTAACCACCCACCACCACCACAACTACACCACCACCACCACTACACCACCCACCACCACCACAACTACACCACCCACCACCTACCACCACCCCCACAATTACACCACTAACCACCCACCACCACCACAACTACACCACCACCACCACTACACCACCCACCACCACCACAACTACACCACCCACCACCTACCACCACCACAACTACACCACCCACCACCAACACTAACCACCCACCACCCTCATTAACCACCCACCACCACCACTAGCCACCCACCACCCTCATTAACCACCCACCACCACCACTAGCCACCCACCACCACCACAACTACACCACCCACCACCTACCACTACCACAACTACACCACTAACCACCCACCACCACAACTACACCACCCACCACCCTCATTAACCACCCACCACCACCACTAGCCACCCACCACCACCACTAACCACCACCACTAACCACCGCCACCACTAACCACCACCACCACTAACCACCCACCACCACCACTAACCACCCACCACCACCACTAGCCACCACAACTACACCACTAACCACCCACCACCACCACAACTACACCACCCACCACCACCACAACTACACCACCCACCACCACCCACCACCACCACAACTACACCACCCACCACCACCCACCACCACCCACCACCACCACAACTAAACCACCCACCACCACCCACCACCACCACAACTACACCACCCACCACCACCCACCACCACCCACCACCACCACAACTACACCACCCACCACCACCCACCACCACCACAACTACACCCGCCACCACCACAACTACACCACCCACCACCACCCACCACCACCCACCACCACCACAACTACACCACCCACCACCACCCACCACCACCACAACTACACCCGCCACCACCACAACTACACCACCCACCACTACCCACCACCACCACAACTACACCACCCACCACCACTAACCACCCACCACCACCACAACTACACCACCCACCACCACTAACCACCCACCACCACCACAACTACACCACCCACCACCAACACTAACCACCCACCACCACCACCACCACCACTAAGCACCACTCCACTATTTACCCATAAAGTAGACTGATGAGGGACTGGGCAGTGGAGGGGGACAGGAACCTGTAGTCGAGACTATTAAGCTAAGGTCACGGCGCCTCCTCCCCCGTATATGTGGCTTGGCCAGCTGGATTTATTCCCCTCGTGATGGAAAGCATGAATTTTCACAGCGCGATGCCTCCATATTGTTCTGCGCATCCTCACTGCGCACTTCCGCCGCTTCCTGATTTGTTTTTGCCAGCACTCCCAGAGACCTCTATTGGGCCACATTGTAACCACGCAGCAAACCCTTGAACCGTCCCGACCTTGGAAATTGCATTGGGCGATAAATCGCGTGGATATCAATTTATTTATTACCGTATGTGCTCGCGGCTTTTTTAGTTATAATTCGCCACATAAAGTCTCACCCGGCCCCGTTTAATCCACAAACACACCTGTTTTCTCTTTCACGCTTGGATATCTTCTCTATAAATCACTCTCACAACATTCTAGTTTCAGAGATTGCAAATACTTGAAACACTAGTGTGTCTAGGGTCTGAGAATACATGATATTTAGAGTTATTGAGCTGATATTGAAGATAATGCTGAAGTTGGCAGAGGAATGATTAGTTTTGAACCACACGGGAAGTGTTAACTTCGCAGGAGAAGGGTATTAAGTTGTAATCAATAGGGGACTTGCATGTCTCACTGCGTGTGTATACTGCAGTTCATCATGGGAAGGATTCTATTGAAATCTGACATACAAATATTTGGCATCATTTTGATCCAAAATTTCAAAAATGCTGTCACCAGTATATATCGTAGCTTGTGAAAATAATCTATGAAAACCACATGCTGGGAAAGATGGGGACTTGTGTCATGGAAACATGTATAACAAATGGATATTGACATTAGAGCATTAATAATCCAATAGGGGATATACATAGTCGCCATTTTGAATCTTAATTCGCATGAAATTATGGGACTAATGGTACAGTCTAAAATCTATAGGCTCACTACTCGACTGTACTCCTTTTGTACTCTTCGAAGATGACAAATAAAAAACTTCTTATCTTATCTTATCTTCAGCATGGAATATTTATCAATGCTCTAATGTCAATATATATTTGCGTTAGACATGTTTCCATGACACAAGTCCCCATCTCTCCCATCATGCATTTGGTTTTCATAGATCATTTACACAAGCTACGATATTGGTGACAGCATTCTTGCAATTTAGTATGAAAATGTTGCCAAATAATTGTATTTCAGATTTCATCAGAATCCAACCCATAATGCACTCTAATAGACATGCGCAATGGCACATGCAAATCCCCAATTAATGACTCCATATGATCTTCAATAGGGAATTGCGCATGTCCGCTACAGTGCATGCTGGGATGGACTCTCATTGAATCTGACGTACAAATATTTAGCAGCACTTTTATCCCAAGTAGAACGTTTTTAACAATGCCATTTCTCTATCAATGATCCATGAATTCCAAATGTGTAATGGGAAAGAAAAGGAAAGAAAACTAGGGGGTGCTATTGATGGTCATTGCCTATTAAACATTAAAGGATTAATGATCTACATTGAGGGGCTGCTGGTGCACTGTTTGGTGTATAAACTTATAAAGAAATCATTCACAAACAGTGCATCATCAGAGCCGACATGGAGGTTTTTAATCTGTTTAGTCTCTACCTATGGTTGTTATAACCACTGGAATGTTCAGGACAGAGACTAAATGTGATGTGTTTCAGGAAAATGAGTCACAAGTCGCAAAACTGGTGCTTTTCAAAGTCGTTTATTTACAAGATCTCTTTGCTGGAATATTTTCATTGTTGGGGTGTCTAGTATAAATATACATGTACCAAATTTCAGGACAGTGTATTAATTATATCAATGCGTTTCTTAGATCATCCTATTGAGTATATTTAGCTGCTTTACTGGTAATTATC
This sequence comes from Sthenelais limicola, assembly GCA_942159475.1. Taxonomy (NCBI): domain Eukaryota; kingdom Metazoa; phylum Annelida; class Polychaeta; order Phyllodocida; family Sigalionidae; genus Sthenelais; species Sthenelais limicola. The sequence goes on from OW804095.1 coordinate 34,986,548, forward strand.
CACCCTGAAATATTGCAATTGTTTTTTTTCAAAAATAAAAATACCTAACAAAAAAGATAAAAGTGCTTATTAGATGTCCTTAACGTTTACTTTCATTCGAATTGGCTTCGTCTCATCTTTTCAAATATGGTGATATCTCAAAATCTGTATTTTGCGACTTATGACTCATTTTCCTAAAACAGATCACAAATGTGTATAATGTAGGCCTATACATGTCCTTTGCGGAACTGTACACAATAGGGGAGTTGCACGTCTCACTGCGCATGTCTACTGCAGTGCATCCTGGGGTGGATTCTGCTGAAATCTGACATACAAATATTTAGCAGCATTATCATTGAAAATTGCAAGAATGTTTTCATCAATATCAGAGTGTGTATACATGATCTATGAAAACCAAATGCATGATGGGAAATTTGGGACTTGTGTTATGGAGACATGTATGACACATAGATATTGACATTAGAACATTGATAGATATCCCATGCTGAACATGGCATGTTTTCTATAGATTTTAGACTGTACCATTAGTCCCATAATTCCATGCAAATCAAGATTCAAAATGACGACTATGTAAATCCCCTATTGCTTGGATCTTATAGATGCTTCATGTTGTATGAAACGAACTGTAGCATAACAGGTTTGGGGTTGTAGAGATATTTGGTGTGTTTGCACAGGCTAACAAACAACACAATCCCTTCATTCAATCCATTAAGCACACCTTGAAATTTGAGTTTAAAAAACTAAGAAAACACAGCTAAAAAAACGTCGAATATTTTGACAAGAAATGGATATGGCGGGTCTGGATTCACTATCCCACCTTCCTTCCATTCACGGCTTATAAAAGTGTAACATTGGTGGAGAAACAGGTTTAAGGGTGAGATTTTCAGAAAATGTACAATTCACCTTCAGCAATCCTCTCAAATAACCCAAATTTTAGACAAAAATAAAATTCAAAATACAGTTCAACCTAACCAACCAGATTGCTAGAATCAATGCAATGCCAAATATACTCAAATCTACCTAGTATAGACCAAATTACAGCCTAATTTAGCAGAATTTACCAAATGTTTACAGCTGCCAATTGTACATTTTCTGAAAATCTGACCCATAACAATGGCGGAGGTGTATGTACACAATTATGGCCAGCTTTGTGTACTGGGTCCACAAGTGACCCGCAGTAAGCCCAACACTTGGCACGCTTGTTCAACACTGCTGTGAATGTGTTTTGTTCCAATGGTTACCAGCATAGAGTCAAGCCCAGGCCGTGAGCAAGCTGGTCTTTCTAAGACCAGGCGACCACCAGAAAAAGCCAATTCGTCTCCTCCCTTTGCAATCAGACTCCGTCCCCATCGTCCGTGTCTTACGGGAAGCATTGATTTTCAATTCCACTAACTGTGTAATCGATGATATTGAAATTACTATCGGTGAGTTTTGATTTCCGTTATAGACATTTATGGAGGGAGGAGAAGCAATGGCGACTGTGGTGAAATTGTGGTGTGATTGTTGTGTGATTATTGTTTGATAAAGGATGGAATAGGTCGAGTCGCAGTAAGTCAGCAATAGGGGAATTGCATGTGCCACTTCATGAGGTGCAGTAGCAATGCTTTCCTCAACATCATAATAGGGGAGTTGTAAACATGTGCCACGTCGCATCTGCGAAATCTCTGTATATCTGAATATATTTGGCATCGCATTGATTTAAGGTATCAGTTATGTTATGTTAAACTGCATTTTGTGTTAAATGTGGGTTATTTGAGAGGATTGGTGAAGGCGAATTGTACATTTTCTGAAAATCTGACCCATATACAACAGGCTCCAAGCCGCCACGGGACTTTAAATCGTAATTAACACACCTTTTGGTGAGAAATTATTCAATTAAGACACACACCCGCGCTGGACGACTAGCATATAGAAAAAACAAGCCCCTTACATAATATCATTGATACAGTCATGATTATATGACACCTAGAAAAATAAAAGCCTTGCGTTTTTGGGTGAATATAATGTTTTAATGGCAATATAATCCACTTAATGGGAACCTGTGGCATATACTCCATCTTGTGAAGTTGGCTTATTTTACCTCTTCCTCGCCGGGTCTTCAAGGCAATAACAACATGCATATAATGACTGGAGTAACTTGTAAAAAGCACATCCACACTTTGATAGGATAAATGGACATTAAATTGCGGAGGAGGATGGGTGTATCGCGTGACTGGAGGAGAGCGTGGTAAGTGTGTTGAAACTACCCTCTGCTAATTTCTAATGATGGCCAGGGGGCGGGGGGGGGGCAGCGGGGGACGAAGTGGATGGGGGGTGGTTGTGGCGGAGCGGGGGGGGGGGGGGAGCATTTTGATGCCTTCCACCATTTCATTGCTATAGAATAGGTAGTTGTGGATTTAGAGAAAAGAGGTAGAAGGGGTAGAAGGGGGAGAAGGGGGAGAAGAGGGAGGAGAGGTAGAAGGGGTAGAAGGGGGAGAAGGGGAGAAGAGGGAGGAGAGGTAGAAGGGGTAGAAGGGGGAGAAGGGGGAGAAGGGGGAGAAGGAGGAGAAGGGGGAGAAGGGAAAGAAGAGCTAGGGGAAGGGGGAGAAGGGGGAGAAGAGGGAGAAGGGGGAGAAGGGGGAGAAGGGGGAGAAGGGGGAGAAGGGGGAGAAGGGGAGAAGGGGGAGAAGGGGGAGAAGGGGGAGAAGGGGGAGAAGGGGGAGAAGGGGGAAAAGGGGGAGAAGGGGAGAAGGGGGAGAAGAGGGAGAAGAGGTAGAAGGGGGAGAAGAGGGAGAAGGGACAGAAGGGGGAGAAGGCAGAGAAGGGGACGGCTTTTTAAACCCTTTTTAAACATTCCACTATAGAGATCTTGTAAAAAAAATCACTTTAAAAAATATAAATTTTGCGACTTGTGAATCATTTTTCTCTAACACATCACATATATCAAATACACTGAATTACAGCATGCAGGCATATACATCGATATAATCATCCCCCACCTCCCCAGTATTAAGCTCGCCCCTAACGCCAACACCCCCTCACCCCCCCCCCCTCCACCCCACCCTCCATCGTACAAGGGCAACAAGTCCCCACGGCTATTTTCGTCAAATCATCGGGCACACAAATAGATTAACAATATCACTTAATCTACGTTCACTAAACATTTTTCATTGATATTAATCGGGACAGCTTTTTCTCACTCATACCACCTTTTTAGAATATTGTAACTCCCTTTAATATACACCAAGGACGAAGTGTTCCTTGTTTCATCTTTTTACAGCTTTGAAATTCTGACCATAGTCCTATACTACCTCCTCGCAATGAAGTGGTTTTAATTTTTCAATCTTATTACATTATGCGTCCGTTCTTATGTGTTATTTCCAGTAAAGGAACATATTTACTGGCTTCTTTTTGTGGTTATTTATAGTGGTCAATACTATTTTGTACCAAATTAAAAAAGAAATTTAGTCTAGATCAAGATCAGACTGCTTTCTACTGTAACATTATTTATGTTCACTGACATCAAACAAAACAGGGATACCTGGAAGACCTGAGAATTTCCCAGAAGGCTTTGTAAAGAAGACAATGTAGATGCTTCTTCCCTTTCCTTAAGATATATATATGTAAAATTGGAAATAACATTGATACACACATACATAATTAAAAGGCCAGTCCATTCACATCCAAATGAAATAAGTCTCCATATTTCTCCTATAAAATAACCCACTTCATTCAGATTACGAAATAAAAAAAAACTAAGGACTCCACCCCCTTAATTACTCCCCTAGATAGCCTACTCCTCTTATGACTACTGTAAAAAGGTAGCTCCATATGAGGCACTATAATTAATGTAAGACAAACAATTTTGAATGTAATACATTTAAGGAACCACAAACAACCAACAATTACATAATAAGCAAACCTAATCTACAATAAGCTCTATATTATAAACATACCCTGCCTAAAAGATAAAGATCTGCCGTGAACATCATCATGGATTAAGGCTCGGCGCAGTTGATTTATTGATAAATAATATCCATCATATTTATAAACATTACACTCCCATTAAATGATAAAATAACCTCGTCCCACTATCAAATAATGATTACCTGAACATGATTTACACCTGCCCTCGCAATAATGTAAGGATAAACGGTCGCCATGTTGCCTTTAGTAATGCTTCCCCATACAGCGCCAGGCAGCGGTGACCGTTACAAACCACTTGGGGCCGTTGTAACGGTTAACAAAAACTCGCGCGGGAAAGTATGGCGGGAAAACTTAGCTCTAAGCCAGAGAGCGCGAGCTGTGAAATTGACCAGGCTGGCAAAGCGCGCGCTTTTACAGAATGTCCCGCGGCAGAAAAGCGAGCGTTATAAGCGTCGGAAAAGGCCAACATCCTCGCACATTCCGGTCTTTTTTATCGATAGCTATTCTAAAATGGCACCGGAGCGCGGGCCGGTGACCAAACATACGCGCTCGACCATGAAGTGCAAATGTGGCGCGTACCGACGATGGGAAACTGGCGCTTCCTGACGCTTCCTGGCGCTTCCTGTAACAGCGCACGGCTCTCAAGTTTGAAAAAAATATTATGTAAAAACTCCCAACTGCTACCACCACCACCACCACCACCACCTAGGTAGGCCACCACTGTGGTGGTGGTGGTGGTGGTGGAACGGAGGGAAAAAGGCTTTTATCGTAGAGCAGTATAGCGCAATGTTGGTGGATGGCTGGTTTGGTCAGGTGGGGGAAGTTTAGCCTTGTAATACCTTGCTTCAAGGTCGCATGTTTTAGTATCAAACCAATCACATGAATACATTATAAGCATGTACCCCTTACATAGTCCTGGGTATGAACATAAAGTGCCTTTCTGTCTCTTTTCTGTGTGTGTCTCTCTCTCGCTTTTTCTCTATCTTTATTTCCTGGATAAGAGCATAAACTGCCTCCCTCTCAGCTCTCCCACCCTTGATATAACCATATTAAATGTGTTGATAAGGGTGTAAAGCAACTAAACTCACTCACTCACTCATGTAAGCCTTACGCCAACCCTTAATTGACAGTACTGCAAGCCCCAATACTTGAATGCATTTTATTCTATTATCCTATTCTATTGTTTGTATGTTTTAAAACTATTTACTATTTATTAGATTAGAAGGTCTCGTCGTCCATGCTGAACAAGGCATGTTTTCTATAGATTTTAGACTGCATCATTAGTCCCATAATTCAAAATGGCGGCTATGCAAATCCCCTATTGATATCAAAGTTAATAATAATGTATATATAACAACAGTAATAACTCCAGAATAACCATGAGAGTTGTCAGTGTTTAGTCAATTGGCACATGGAAATACCAAATGACACATAGTGTAAATATTGTATAATGATAAAATGATACCAATCTAACACTGAAGATATCAGTGAATACCACTGATTAACGCCTTGATTGTATAACAGAGTCGTTCAATATTACATCTATAACAACCTGAGATTGAGATTGAATTGTAAAATCAATGGGTGACACACTGTATATTGTGTAGTGTATCGTATTGCTTCTTGCTATTACATGTCACCTTGTTTAAAGACTTTCTGGGAGACCTCATCGGAAGATGCGTACCTTTTTCCTTTGGAAATAAAAATCTCTCTATATGTCCGTTTTAGGAAAAGGAGTCATAAGTCGCAAAATATGGATTTTGAGATATCACCATATTTAAAAAGAGGGAATCAAGCTGATTCCAATGATAGTAAACACTAGGATACCTCATAAGTATTTCTATATTCTAAGTTTGATATTTCACTACTACTTAGATGTCCTACTGTTCACTACCATTAGATTCGGCTTGATCTTCTCTTTTCAAATATGATGATATCTCAAAATCCATTTTTTGTGACTTGTGATTTATTTTCCTGTAAATCAACATATATATGTAAATAAAAGATGCAATACTCAGCCTCTATAGACCATCGGCTGTAGATAAGGATCATCATACATACCTGGAAAGATAAAGAACATGTGGTTAGTTTGTGGTCTACATTGTCATTCATTGATTGAAATTAATGGGTCAGATCTTCACAAAATGTACAATCGGCAGATCTACATATTTAGTCAGTTCTGCTAAATTAGACTGAAAAATGGGAAATACCCGGTACATCTGAATATATTTGATATTGCATTGATTCAAACAATCTGTTGGACTTTGTTGAACCATATTTTGAACATTTTTTTGTTTTAAATTTGAGTTATTTGCAACGATTGGAGAATGTGAATTATACACTTTTTGGCGATTTCACCCATATATTGATGGAACAATAGAAAGCTTGGTAAAAGAGTCTTCTGTAGGAGGTCTCTTCTGTCTGTAAGTTTATAAGTTCGCGCATTTCAATAAGTGATCCGTTTTATGAAAACGAGTCTTAAGTCGCAAAATATGGATTTTGAGATATCACCATATTTGAAAAGAGAATATCTAGCTGATTCCAATGATAGTAAACACTAGGACACCTAATAAGTATTTCTATATTTGAAGTTTGATATTTTTTTTTTGAAAAAAAAAGTTTGCAATGTTTCTGGATGGGTAATTACCAGTAAAGTAACTAATATACTCCACACAAAGGCCTTCGAAAGGCAAGGATATATTCAAGACAATGTTGTTACATGGATTAATATGACTATAAGTGCTAAATCCTCTGAAAATCGGAACATTTCAATAAAGAGATCTTGTGGGGAAAACACTTTGAAAAATATCAATTTTGCGACTTGTAACCCATTTTACTGGAACACATCACATATACATACATATCAACACACGCTTTACATATGATTGGACCAGCATCTAGCTACAAGATATCGAACAGGTGTGGGGGGGGGGTCATAAAATATGAACAAATTGTATCATAAAAGATACATCATACGATATAAGATGTGTTATACAATTTATCTTGCTCCCACATATAGGATATGTACTTAAATAGTGTCCTTCATTAATTAAGTGCTACAACAACCAAAAGTATTTCGTTAATGAAAATCTCTGAGAAAATGATGAAACAAATATCTATATCATTTCCTGCATTCAATAACCGACTCAGACTGTAATTAACAATTTTATAAAGACCGTCGTAAATAGTAACATACTTCTTAAAAAACGATCTTAAATTCAAGAAGCTTTGTCCTTTAAATGCCAACCTACATTGACTGTAATTACTTGAAAAATGCGTCGGTGACGGTTTTAAGTGAGTGAGTGAGATTGGTTGCTTTACGCCCTTATCAACACTTTGAAGTGTTATATCAAGGGCGGGAGAGCTGAGAGGGAGGCAGTTTATGATCATACCTAGGAAATAGAGATAGAGAAGAAGGGAGAGAGAGACAGAGAAAGCTATCGGTATTCTTACTTATTTCATGTGGAATATTTCATTATATGGATTTCTATATGTATTCATGAATTTTATTGATAAAATATTGTAATGTTGAATTTTGTAAAGAGTCAGCGACTAGTGAGAAAAAGTGTACTCGTTACATAATGTTTTTACTGAATACATATATTTAAATACAAATACCTTAAACCCATATACGACGCTCTTATATATGTAAGATTAGGTCTTACCATTTCTTTTATGTAATACCACCCAGCAGTGCTTAAGAGAAGGTCGCACAACTCTCAGTGGACTAACGGGGACAACGAATCCCCCTCGAGTGAAACGACAGACAAATCCTACGGGAGCCGTTATCACAGAGAATTAATGTAATCGATTGAGTAACCACCCGGTGAATGTTGATGGATGTTGGGGCTTATCACTAATAGGCAGTTACAACACTCCCCCCTCTCCTAGCATGTCAAACCGCATTCAAATACGTCCTACGTTTGATAAGTTTTATCGCTGGAGACTCTTACGTTCGTGGGGTTGGTAAGGTTTGTTTTTCTGGCCTGGAGAAGGCCTCTCATTCGACTGTCATCAGCACGGTTGAAGGCGTTTGATGACATAGGCCCCGACTAAATCACCCGATCGTGCTTGTTTTTATGGATATATTAGCATCTATGCATGTTGGTTTAAATGGATCAGATCGTCAGGAAATGTACAATTGGCTGCTCTACACATTTAATACATTCTTTTGATTTGGGATGAACGATGATAAGTATCTGGATATATGGGTGAAGTCGCCAGAAAATGTATAATCCGTCTTCACTTGTCCTCTCAAATAGTTCAAATTTATAATAGAAATGAGGGTCGAAATACAGTTAAACCTAATCGAGCAGATGTTTTGAATCAAGGCAATACGAAATATACTCAGATATACCTAGTGTTTATCATTTTTCAGTCTAATTTTAACAGAAGTTACTAAATGCGTAGCGTTGCTAATTGTACATTTTCTGACGATCTGACCGATATATATGTGAGTGTGGATTAGTACGGCTTTGTTTTAAAAAAATAGGCCTTTGGTTATGCTGAACTGTGATTTGAAGCTCATTTTTGTCTTCAATTTCGGTTGTTTGAAAGGAAGGCTGAAGGTCAATTCTACATGTTCTGGTGGCTTTGCCATTGTATAGATTTGACTTGAGATTCTGAGATATGTGCATCTGGGGGTTGAAAGTTGATAGAAATGTCAAAAACCAAGATTTGATCTGGTATTTACATACCCACTGTAAAATGTTCCATGTATATTGTGAGAAATGGAGGAATTATCCAGTAATTCGCACAATTAATTACTAGATTCTGGGTAAACGCCTGTCCACTAAATCTAATCTATAAATTCCTTACAATATAAATGAATTCATGTTATTTCTGCTATTTTTTAAACAAAGATATCTAATAACAATTGTGATGTGGAGGAGAGACTAAATATGGAAATTCAATGTGAAAAATTATTTACTCTATACGTATTGACATTGCGGCGGCCTATAACACGCTATCTATAAGCATGGGATGGGGGTAATAATCTTTATATAGGCTCTCCTATATCACCCTGTCTATAAGCATGGGATGGGGGTAATAACCTTTATAAGGCCTATATCACCCTGTCTATAAGCATGGGGTGGGGGTAATGACCTTTATACAGGCTCTCCTATATCACCCTGTCTATAAGCATGGGGTGGGGGCAATAACCTTTATACAGGCTCTCCTATATCACCCTCTCTATAAGCATGGGATGGGGGTAATAACCTTTATACAGGCTCTCCTATATCACCCTCTCTATAAGCATGGGATGGGGGTAATAACCTTTATACAGGCTCTCCTATATTACCCTGTCTATAAGCATGGGGTGGGGGTAATAAACTTTATACAGGCTCTCCAAAGCACAACCAATAGCTGACACATATTTACACTTCACCCCATAACTCTTTGTGATGGATTTGTGAAAAATGTTTATAAAAAAGTGATGATGATCGAGTAACGCATCAGTTAGTACCATCTCCCCTGAATAAATTAACCCAAAACTGAATGGGAGGGAGAGAGGGGGTGGGGGGATTGCGCAGGGTGTTGCTGAGGTACTGATAGTTCTAGTCACAAATAGTCAGTCTAGGTTCAGAGCCTCTCAGATCAGATAACATTGTATGTCAATGATTGGACACCGATTGCACTGATGGCTTTCCTGGCCTTGGAATAGGCCTGCGTCCTAATGGCATTTTGCGGTTTTGAATTATAGGCTTTTCCTCAGTATGGAGAGGGTATGTTTGGTACTGCTTTGAATGAACAAAATATCTTTGGTTATGTTGTATGGTATTTTTTAAGCTCTTTTCAATTTGGGTTAGTTGAGGTTTTGTGAAGACGAATTGTAGCAATATGTGAGCCTCGTATCACTAAAGCTAACCTGTTTTACAAAGCAGACATTGTACTGATTACATGACTAGTTGTAAGCATTATTACAAGCTCTTAAAATCTTAATACACTCTAAGATAGGGCAGTTACTGCAACAACCACATAATAAATATCTTGTAACTTTGCAACAATTTTGGAAAATTACAAGATTATTATACCCCTCCCCATTTATGAATGGCGCTTAATAATATTCATCATCAGGGCTTCCTATCTAGACCTTCAACAATATTTCAACTAAGAAATGACCTTCATATTCTTTGTAATTACAAGTTAATTAAAATGTATATAGTTACAAGCTTGTAAGCTTGCAAACTTGCAAGGTTACAACTATGGTAATATTATACACCAGCCTCAATATAACTATTCCACACCTATCCCATCTCCCATACCACCAGTGAATGATACACTGTAAGAGGTACTTGTGGATTGATTGATATTTCAATTATCTACAACATGAAAGTTAACCAATTCATGGAGATATCTGAAAGTAAAATTAGTTATTTCCTCTAATTTCATTTGTCTTCCACACGAGTTCCTTTTGTTAAATTGTTTGCATGCTCCATCCGTCAATGTCAAATGACTTTTTCAAAATGATTTTTTCTTCCAATCCTAACAAGACTGAATTCACCAAGCCTGAAATTACTTGGAGATGCAACTGGAGTATTCTCAGGCCAATAATCCCTCTAATTATGCAAATGCACATTAATTCCACTCCAAAATAATTATTATTTATTATGAGGGGACAATGATTAATAAGGGGCTTGCATATGCCACCTCACATGTCAGTCACAGAGCATGCTGGGATAGATTCAGGCCATAACTAAGGGCACAGTTCCACTGATGCACTAATAACCATAACTAAGGGCACAGTTCCACTGATGCACGAACAACCATAACTAAGGGCACAGTTCCACTGATGCACTTATGACCATAACTAAGGGCACAGTTCCACTGATGCACTAATGACCATGACTAAGGGCACAGTTCCACTGATGCATTAATAACCATAACTAAGGGCACAGTTCCACTGATGCACTAATGACCATAACTAAGGGCACAGTTCCACTGATGCACTAATGACCATAACTAAGGGCACAGTTCCACTGATGCACTAATGACCATAACTAAGGGCACAGTTCCACTGATGCACTAATGTCCATAACTAAGGGCACAGTTCCACTGATGCACTAATGTCCATAACTAAGTGCACAGTTCCACTGATGCACTTATGACCATAACTAAGGGCACATTTCCACTGATGCACTAATGACCATAACTAAAGGCACAGTTCCACTGATGCATTAATGTCCATAACTAAGGGCACAGTTCCACTGATGCAGTCATAACAATAACTAAGAGCACAGTTCCACTGATGCACTAATGACCATAACTAAGGGCACAGTCCCACTGATGCACTAATGACCATAACTAAAGGCACAGTTCCACTGATGTACTAATGTCCATAACTAAGGGCACAGTTCCACTGATGCACTGATGACCATAACTAAGGGCACAGTTCCACTGATGCACTAATGACCATAACTAAGGGCACAGTTCCACTGATGCACTAATGTCAATAACTAAGGGCACAGTTCCACTGATGCACTAATGACCATAACTAAGGGCACAGTTCCACTGATGCACTAATGACCATAACTAACGGCACAGTTCCACTGATGCACTAATAGACAAACCAAACGTTAAAGTAAATAAATCAATCATAACATTAGCATAGCAGTGTATATTTTGTACACCCAATCACACAAAAGTGTTGGTAATTCTTGTCCAAAGAGACCAAATTTTTACCAATATAATGGCTCATATGAGAGATGTAAGAACTCCACATTTATGCATGATAGGGGTAAACACCTAATACTAAATAGATGAACAACAATTACTGCAGATATATGTTATCCTGATGTATGTATTGTACCAATGATGTATTACTCACTCACCCAGTAAGTAGTCTAGTAAATAATAACAGACTTATCACATATCTCCTTAGCCAACCAACGACACCCCATAACTACATTCTCATTCTCATTCTGGGTCGTCTATAGGAAGCGCTTGACCCAGGGAAGCTGAAAGTTCTCTGAAAGTCCAGACAAAATACCAAAGCAACGCCTGTCATATATATGTGTCCTTAATCAGTAACGTTTTGTGGTGCTTACGGTAGATTCTTGGGAGAGGATGTGTCCCACAAGACAGAGAACTAGTTGGTTTATTATCAGCAAAACCTTTCCATTCTCTTTTCCATATTGAAACCCTTGATGAATTCTTCACATCCAGTATTGAAAGGTAACAAGTGGGGACATAACTTAATAAACTTTGATTTTATTGTCTTCGTTAAGGGTTAGAAACTTCTACAACTCTACACGAACTACAGCAAACCCAGCCGACCTGTCTCAATCGACTCTAAACCAAAGCCCAGTAACAAAGCTAATATCTCCTCATCTCATTATTATGTACTACTGGTACATTACCGATCTCCAATAGGTTTAAAAACAAAATATATCATCTGTAATATGTCTATTATTGTTGGCATGTTCACATTTAATATCCAATAACTGAAGATGTAATTACTGTATTTAGACAAAAGCTCAGGGTAGGGCGACAAACAGTGGAAAGATCGGGAATACACTGTGATATACCTGAATGAAGAATTTGGGTCGTTCATAAACATTTAATACGGTGAAAGTGGCACTCCCTTTTTCCAAGTATCCATCTCAAATCTGGACTCATAATGCCAGAAACATAAACCACCCTGGGAAAATAGTTTGCGCTAATATATTCATTGCTCTCTGAAGCTTTTTACCCCACAACCTACAGTAAAAATGTTATGGCACATCTTTCATAATTTGTTAAACTGTTACCTGACTGACGTCTCTTGTGTGTATGTATCATAACTGCTCATAAATATATAGTTACCTGTAATTATTCATTCTACCCTGGAGCTGCTTCCTCCGCCAGTACACACATATTGGATGTGGGTCAGATTTTCAGAAAATGTACAATTCGCCTTCATCAATCCTCTCAAATAACCCACATTTAATATATGAGCTTCAAAATACAGTTTAACATAACAGAACTGATACTTTAAATCAATGCGATAACAAATATGCTCAGATATACCCAAAATTTATCTTTTTCTAGCAGAATTTAGCAGAAATTACTAAATATGTAGAGCTGCCAATTGTACATTTTCTGGAAATCTGACCCATGTGTTGTGTTCAGGAAAATAAGTCACAAGTCGAAAAATTGATATTTTTCAGAGTGTTTTATTTACAAGTTTTCCTTGTTGAAATGGTCTGATATTTATCTCAAGGATAATCATTTCATTTCAGGATCTTCTACAGCTGATAATGCATCTTTAACAGTTAGAGTCATATGAGTAGATTATGTATCAAATGTACCAATGTTCCAAATCTCAGGACATTGTAGTAAATATATCTTTGCGTTTTGAAGGTGTTACGGAGTTTATTATATACGCATTGCTGTGAAAACAATGTATCTAGAGTGATTTACGCATAGTGCGTATTTCACTAGTGATTTACGTGGGGTTGTCATGGCAACCAATCTGGGTTTTTTTTACTAAGATTACCGGTAAAATTCAAATTCATGACTCGATTTGTTTCTATTTTCATGATTGACAGCATGTATAATAAATCTGTTAACTAACTCGTTGGTTTCAGTTGCTTAGAATATTGTACTCGTTGCTACGCAACTCATGCAATATTCATGCTCCTTCAACCAACTTGTTAGTTAACCTGTATATATTTGGTTATTTTACTGCCCACCCTTTTTTTTCTAAACTGAAAATATCAACCTGAAAATATAGAAATATTTATTACTATACAGTTTACTATCATTAGAATCGGCTTGATCTCATCTTTTCAAATATGATGATATCTCAAAAACCATTTTTTGCGACTCTGACTCATTTTCCTGAAAAACATCACATATGTGAATTGGTCTGTGTCGCTCTTTACATTCTTAAAACCAAGAGTTTGATTATACAATTTATTATACTCAACATTCATGCTTTTACTTTTTTTTAAATATTTTTTCCCATTTTCTATCAGGACCAGATCACCTCAATGGTGGTCTTCCTCTTGTACCGGTCTTGGGTAAGACCATAAAGTGCCTTTCTGTCTCTTTTTCTCTGTCTCTCTCTCTCCCTTCTTCTCTATCTCTATTTCCTGGGTATGACCATGGAGTGCCTCCTGGGTATGACCATGGAGCTCTCCCGCCCTTGATATAAACTTACAAAGTATTGATAAGGGCGCAAAGCAACCAATCTCACTCACTCACTCTTCCTCTAGTTACTGGGGGGAGAGGAGGACATTTTAGCCGCACCCGGGTTCGAACCCACAGCATGCTACTGATGCCAATGAGCCTACCCTGCTCTTTAGACCGCTCAGCCACCCCACATCCACAATTCCAGGTGCAAGGGGCCCCAGGAAGCCTGTATTGCTCAGAGTGACTCAGTAATAAAGTGGTAGGAGGCTGAGGTGTGGGTGAGACTATGCAGAGTCTGTGAGGGGGAGGAGCAACACACTAGGGTCAGATTTTCAGAAAATGTACAATTGGCAGCTTTACACATTTAGGAAATTCTGCGATATAACGCTGAAAAACGATGAATATCGGGTATATCTGAATATATTTGGTATCGCATTCATTTAAAGTATCCGTTCTGTTATATTAAACTGCATTTTGAAGCGTATTTCTGTCTTAAATGTGGGTTATTTGAGAAGATTGGTGAAGGTAAATTGTACATTTTCTGAAAATTTGACCCACTAATGTCCCGCCATTGTCTGGACAGCCTCACTCATACTGCTTCTGTCTTACCTAGACACACATTCACTTACCACCAGCTGGGCTGGAGGAATCAGGGATAATATTCTTAATGATTCACTCTCAGATTCTTTACTTTTTGTTCCATTCTTGTGCAACTCATCTAAAGATTATTTGACCAAGATTTGGGAGAAATATTTATTTTTATTTTTGCTCCAGAGCTTCACAAACGTCCACATTTATATGTCGGGGCCCGCCGAGCTGCTTTGCTGCAATGTCTTCACTTATTATCGCTCAGTGGCGGCCGTTTTCTTTCGGCCCATTCAACTTCAAATTGTTGGATAAACAATACACAAGAGAATATTGATAAATTCAGTCCTACAAGTCATAAAAAGAGTAAATTTGGTGAATGAATAAAGGATTTTTTTATTTGAGATTCAAAATGGTTACATGATTCTCAAGAGATTTGTCCAGGTCTTCCAGCAGTAGTAGGGTGAAATCGCCAGAAAATGTACAATTTGTCTTCAGCAATCCTCTCAAATAACAGTTCATTAATGAACTAATGAAATGAAACTCATGCATGGTTAAAAAATTATTTAGAGGATAGAACACAGAATGTTATCGTTGATGGGAATCTTTCTAGCTCCTTGGAGGTAACCTGCGGCGTGCCTCAGGGGACCTCTCTAGGACCTTTACTATTCATTTTATATATCAATGATTTACATCAGGTAGGTAAGAAATTTCAAGTACAACATTTTGCCGACGACACGGTAATTTATTCATGTAAAGACAGAAACACTCAGAAAGTTATTGATATTCAAAATGATTTAGATAATATATATAGATGGCGCGCCTTAAATAAAATCTCTCTGAACATTAAGAAATGTAAAACCCTCACTATTGGGTAAAGAACATGTCATAAGCAGAAGCCTGTATATTTCCTAGATAATGTTAAACTTGATTCCGTTGATAGTTATAAATATTTGGGGGTTGATATTGATTGACAGTTAAATGTTACGGTATTCCTGGAAAGAAAGGTAAATTTGATAAGAGCAAAAATCAAAGCGTTGTCCAAGCTTTACTCAGTTTGCGACACTAATACTTTGCTCTTAATATACAAATCTACAATTCTACCACACATTGATTATGGGGACATTTTTTACATTGGTGCACCACAGCAGTATCTTGACCGTCTACAATCTCTTCAGAATTCCGCTATTAAAATAGCTCTTCACTTACCCAAATATTCTTGTACCAAAGAAATACATCAAACTGTTAACATGCCGTCTCTCCTATACGAGGAGGCGAGGTCACGTCACTTAATTAGCATACAGAAGAACTCTAGTAGAAACAAACATTGACATTAGAAAAATAAACTTAAGGAGTACGCAAGATGGAATTAAACTGAAGGTGCCACAACCAAGAAATGAAGTGTTCAAAAAATCCTATATGGATCAATTATCTACTCTTTGGAATGAACTAAGTAATAAAGCTAGATCCATAAAAACCAGGAAACACTTTAGAATATATTCGAAGACTGTATATCCCTCTGAGGTTGACCAATATATCAAAACGGATCAAGAAATAATAACTGTCAGGGAAATGGGGTTGGTGGGGGCGGGGGGACGAAAATAGACGAGTAAGTTCTATGATTCTCAAGATCGACTTATTTCGATGGGGGGAAACTGTATACCTTATTTAAGGTTATTATATGTATGTCTACTGTTGTATGTCCATTGTAATATCTACTGTATTGTACAGGAAAAATGTATAATTGTTCACCTGATTTATTACCCAGTACAGGGAATACTACCATTTAACCTCCTAGTTCAGGGAGGGTTGCCTATAACAAAATATGAAAATGACAAATGCAATGTTGTAATCCCACAGATCTTCCAGTCCAGGGAGATTTGTAAAGTAAATGTGAATATTGATAACAATGTATGAAGATAATATAAATTGGATACTGTTACGTTGCAAATGCCTAAAGTTGAGTATGTACAGGACAACTGTAGTGTTGATACCTTAAAAAACTTCTAGTCGTAATAACTGTAGTGTTGATACCTTAAAAAACTTCTAGTCGTAATATCTCGTACTAACTAGAATAGCCCTGTTATTTCATTAACTGCAACAACGCTGATATCGTAATTTTATTGTATAATGTCGAGACCTAAACCATGATGAGGTTGCGTAAGCTCGAACAAGACTTGGTCGAAAAAATAATATCAATGAGACAAAACCTCAATTCACTGCTTGTACTCGCCAAAATAGCTTTAATACTCTGCATAGTCGATGATATGAACAAACACTGAAATTGGATTATAGAACCTAAGAAGTCCAACATTAACTGATGTCAGCTCTAATAACATTACATTGTATGGATTAATGATGTAACCCTGTATACTATTATCTTGTCTAATTTACACCTCCTTTGTTTGAGGGTGCCCTGGAATATCTACAGAGTAGAGGGAACGTCCAATTTTGTATCATTTTTGATTCTGAATAAAAGTTGTTATATATATATTTATAACCAAAGTGATATACCTAGTTTTGGCCATCTCTCAGTCTAATTGAGCAGAATTTACTAAATATGTAGATCTGCCAATTGTACATTTTCTGAAAATTGCCCCAGTAAGTTATTAGAAAAGTCTAAAACATTTCTACCGTACATAAACTACCTTTGAAGGTCCCTAGAATACTACTGTCTAGCATGGGGTCCCTGGGTGATGGTATCCATGTATAATATAACAATAGAGATAGATGCCAACTAAGGAGAAAAGGAATCTGATATCTACTCATTTTATTACAGTCTAGTCCCGAGCCAGACTTATTTGCATGTCTACATGAGACAAGAGTGCTACCGCCCGAGTCTAATCTTGATAATTTGAGACAAGAATCCTAGATTTTGTCTGGGCTTTTTATAAGGAAACCTTCCCACTTAAGACTCCATTATGAAAATATGTGCGACAGGAGGGAGTCCTTTGCAGGGGTAATTTAAAGAGAGTTCTATCCTATTTAGAGATGAGGTAGATTCCCCCATTTTAATATTTAAAGATGTGTTTTCATCTTCATCGCCTTGGTGACCTGCTGTGGTATGATATTGTTGTACTGTGGGATTGATTTTATTTTTATTTCTTTTTATTTAGAATATTTATACAAATTGCTTATAACTAGTCATGTAACCGGTGAATCACGAGATGAGTGATAGTATATATGTGTCCCTCACTCATTGGTTAACCTTTATCCTTGTATGTACTCTGCTGTTACCTGGTCCTCGTTAGTAGTCTTGCATAATACTGCAATTAATTATTTTAATAGGGGTAATTAGTATTATTATAGCTAATAGATCATTCATTATAATGTGGTTAATAACCATTACGTACTTGTTACGTAATATGATATAACAACAATGTCTGGTTGGTAAAATATGTCTGTTTCAGTGATATAGGCTCACGGGTGGTATATTCGGTTAAGAATTCCATGGTCTTCCGCCCACTGCTGTCTCTCTAACTACCATTTAGTGCTATCACTTGTCTAGATTCTACTCTGTGGGACTTAAACCTGTTGGTTGGGTGTGGTATGGTATAAGTCAGCGTAAAGTTACTGCTTGACTTACTTATAATTGGTTGCAGCATTTTCTGTTTATTTATATTACCAATGTGCGGCATATTCTTCCACATTGTGTTGACGCGTTTTCAATGGTTGACAACAAAATTATTGAAAATAGATGACAATTAATAATATTATGATTAGCCTATGTTTTGTTCCTACACTGTCAGGATAAAAAGTGTCAGAGTAAATATCCAAAATGTCCAAAACTTTTCTTTTTCAAATATCATTTTCCTTTTCTAAGATATGGTACATCACATTTTAACTGTGTTTACCTTCTCAATCAACTTTCTATCTATTCTTGAACGATTCTACCAACTCCAACTTCCTAGCACCTCGCTATCCTTTCTCTTAATGGGTCAGATTTTCAGAAAATGTACAATTGAACTTCGCCAATCTTCTCAAATAACCCAAATTTCAGGTGAAAATAAAGTTCAAAATACAGTTCAACCTAGCCAAACAGATTGCTAGAATCAAAGCAATGACAAATATTCTCGAATTTACCTAGTATTGACCAAATTACAGCCTAATTTTGCAGTATTTGTAAATGTGTACACCTGCCAATTGTACATTTTCTGAAAATCCGACCCAAATGATTCTATGAGGTTAAAACAAATACCTTGCCTATTAAAATATCCCATTAGAACTTCTCAAAGTGTGACTAGAGTGTAAAGCGAGTGTATCTGCAGTGACAGACGTATCGATTCTGCCCAGGTCCCTAGTCCGCCATTGTCGGGCTATATTCTCTATATTCACTCACCGCCCGAGTTAAAGAGATCAGGAGATGTAGCATTTTATCTAGAAAATCTATTAGGATCTCTGCAGCTTTACTTCACTCTGCGTTCTTATATGGGTGAAATTTTCAGAAAATGCACAATTCACCTTCACCAATCCTTTCAAATAACCAAATCTAAGTGAAAAGGTGACGTTCAATATGCAGTTTAACACAATGGAAGAGATAGTTCTAATCAACACCATGCCAAAGATACTCTGATATACCCATTATTTATATTTTTTCTGTCTAATTTAACAGCAATTACCAAATTTGTAGAGCTCCCGATTGTGCATTTTCTGAAAATCTGACCCATATAGAACTGGTTGGTGGTGGGATTCGATTGGAGCAGCTCTCTTTAAGGCCTGTTGCATAATATATCCTTAAACAAAATTTTTTCTGAGTTATTAAACCCTGCCCACACACAGCCGATTTGGCCCCCGATTGCCCTCCAATTTTCATCTTCCGATGAATCCTAGGATTTCATTTCCAATCCTGGTTTATGTTATTTCAAAAAACATATACCAGGATTTCAAATGAAGTCATAGGATTCATCGGAAGACCCAAATCGGTGGGCAATCGGGGGAGAAATTGGCTGTGTGTGGGCAGGCTTTTATTTTGCTTTGTAGGGAATTCCTACTGCAGGAATAAGAATTACTTTTGTCTGTATAGCAAATTCCTTCCTTAAAAGTTCCTTGCCAACTGCTTGACAAGGAAAGGTAGTTAAGGGAGGAAAGTAAGTTAAGTAGGATTTTTTATGCAACGGACGCTTAGGATGCGACACCTTATGGGTCAGATTTTCAGAAAATGTACAATTGACTGCTGTACACATTTAGTAAATTCTGCTAAATTAGACTGCTATTTGGTCAATACTAGGTAAATTTGAGTATATTCGGCATTGCATCGATTCTAGCAATCTGGTTGGTTAGGTTGAACTGTATTTTGAAGTTTATTTTCGTCTAAAATTTGAGTTATTTGAGAAGGTTGGCGAAGTTGAATTGTACATTTTCTGAAAATCTGATCCATATACTAACATCGTGTCAGGACAAGTCACAAAGAGTCGTTATATGGCTCCTGCAATTGCTCACTAGAACTCATGAGCAGTTCTATATGGGCCAGATTTCCAGAAAATGTACAATTGACAGCTGTATACATTTAGTAAAGTCGGCTTTTTTAGGCTGCAATTTGGTCAATACTAGGTACATTTGAGTATATTCGGCATTGCATTGATTCTAGCAATCTGTTTGGTTAGGTTGAACTGTATTTTGAACTTTATTTTCGTCTGAAATTTGGGTTATTTGAGTAGATTGGCGAAGTTGATTTGTATATTTTCTGAAAATCTGACCCATACAGAGATCGGCTCCACTAGGTCACAAGGCTCAAGCAACTGCCTATGAGTGGCCAGTCAGTCACAGGAATATATAAAATTTTATTTTATCATATTTAATATACTTTGTATGTTAATGATGATTCCCACGGTTGGAAGACCTGCTAATAGCAGAAACTGTAATCCTATATCTAAGGAAATACAATTATATATCTGCTCAGTGGTTACTATTTTACTTTCTTCAGTCAGATAGAATGGGTAAAGAAGCAGTAAATAGGGAAAAAAAAGAGAAAAAAAGCAGTAAATTGTTCAATTGCATTTCTCATTAGCCCTAGCCGTATACAGCTATGGATGTAAGGCTAGGCTCAGAGTTGAAAGAGTCCCTCCAAACTGAGGGAAACCTCTCCAGTCTAGGCTCAAAGTTGAAAGAGTCACTCCAAACTGAGGGAAAACCTCACAAGTCTAGGCTCAGAGTTGAAAGAGTCCATCCAAACTGAAGGAAACCCTCACCAGTCTAGGCTCAGAGTTAAAAGAGTCCCTCCATACTGAGGGAAACCGCTCCAGTCTAGGCTCAGATTTGAAAGAGTCCCTCCAAACTGAGAGAAAACCTCTCCAGTCTAGGCTCAGTGTTGAAAGAGTCCCTCCAAACTGAGGGAGAACATCTCACTCCAAAACACACAATCCCATCAAAATCGCCTACTTCCAGGCCCGGAAAGACAATAGCGCAGTACGCGTCCAATCACTGACATACCATTCCTATCTGAGCCTATAGGCGCTATCTACATATCTATCTACCCCTGCCTCCCTAACCTCTTCCTAAAATCCTGGATTAGATTCACGCATGCGCACTTAGCATGCAGCCGCACGGGACTGTGTTTGTTGATATCTTCTACAGTGTGATCCAATTTCCTCTTCTCAAGCACAAATATTAAAATATGTCGACTGTAGCATTGTCTAGGGGTAGTGTTGTTCATTTGGACTACTTGTGCAAAAGGCATACAAGGGAAAGATGTGGATAAATAAAGGCAGATATTGAGGGGAGGGGGATATTTGTCTTTCTCCCTCAACCCACTCATCCTCCTGCATGTTTCAACTTGCTACTGTGTATCAAGGCTTCTCCTACTGGGCATTTATGGGTCAGATCGTCAGAAAGTATACAATTGAAATTCTCTACGTATTTAATAGATTCTGGTAAATCAGACTAAAAAATGATCAGAAATGGGTATATCTGAGTATATTGGGTTTTGCCTGTATTGAAGCAGTCTGTTTGGTTATGTTGAACTGAATTTGGAAGCTCTTTTCTGTTTTAAATCTGGGATATTTCATAGGATTGAGGAAGCCGAATTGTGCATTTTCTGACAATCTGACCCACAATAAATTAGCCGATGAGGGGAGTGGGGGAACTTAGCATACTGGGCTATATATATAGCTTTTATCTCTTTTTTGTCCTTTTCTGTTCCTGTTAGAGATTTGTACGAGCTAAATGTAGCTAAAATCCCCCTCCCCGATTCCCATGTTAAGAGGAGATATATTGGAATCAAGTTGCATTCAAAGTATAAAAGTTAACGTTAAAGGAATTTGCCCTGAACTCTTGGTGACTGATATGTCATCCCCCTGAAGGACAATGCATGCCAGTGCCTGCAACTGTAATTGTCTGCTTTTATCTTTTTTTCTGTCTATACATGGGTCAGATTTTCAGAAAATGTACAATTCTCAGCTCTACACATTTAGTAAGTTCTGCAAAAATAGGCTGCAAAAGTGGTCAATAGTGGTCGAGTATATTTGGAATTCGATTTATTCTAGCAATCTGTTTGGTTAGGTTGAACTGTAACTTTATTCAGAGATTATTTCAGAGCATTCGTGAAAGTGAATTGTACATTTTCTGAAAATCTGACCCACATACTACTCATGGCTGTCTATTATTGAATAGACCTGGTGACCACTGTGTGTATGTTTCTCTCCATGTAGCTGTAGAACTACCGGTTGGACCAACTTTCGGGAGAAGCCAGAAATGAGTTTGGTCAAATCGCCTGAAAATGCACAATTTGTCTTCACCAAACCTTTCAAATAACCCAAATCTGAGAAGAAAATCAGGTTCAAAATACAATCCAACATAACCAGACAGATTTATCGAATGAATACAATACAGAATAAACTCAGATATACCTAGTATTCATTATTTGTCACTCTAATTTAGCAGAATTTGATAGATGTAGAACTGTAGATTGTGCATTTTCTGGAAATTTGACCAAGTTACCGGCAATGGTTATCACAATTAACAATAGCCCTGCGCATAGCTTCATGCAGTGAGGCCCAAGTTTCACTGACATTGTCAGTGTAGTCTCGTCCTCCCCTGCACCACTAATCTCCACTTGTTGAGGTAGGAAATATTTATTATCAAAATACCAAAATCCTTCCCTTAATGTTGCTTACCAGCTGCTAAGCATGGTAATGTAGCTAAGGAAGGAAAGTAATAAGGAAGGATGTATGTCGCAACAGGTCCCAGGTAGTAGGTAGCCTGTGCATAGAACCCAGGGAGTTGGGGCAGGGGACACGGGGGTGGGGGAAACAGTCAGGGGAGTGGGCAGGGGGAAGAGTAAGGGGAGTGTGGGATAGTCGGGGGGCAGGGGGAAGAGTCAGGGGAGTGTGGGATAGTCGGGGGGCAGGGGGAAGAGTCAGGGGAGTGTGGGATAGTCGGGGGGCAGGGGGAAGAGTCAGGGGAGTGTGGGATAGTCGGGGGGCAGGGGGAAGAGTAAGGGGAGTGTGGGATAGTCGGGGGGCAGGGGGAAGAGTCAGGGGAGTGTGGGATAGTCGGGGGGCAGGGGGAAGAGTAAGGGGAGTGTGGGATAGTCGGGGGGTAGGGGTAAGAGTCAGGGGAGTGTGGGATAGTCGGCAGTTTTCCTTTTTAATATTAGCTGTTTAGCCTTAGTGATTTGGCCAAACAATTTACTTTCGCCAGTTTCTATCGTACATACATATGAGTCGCTCAATGAGAAGGACCAAGAGATAGCGACTACTCATCACATACCAGTAACATCAAAAGACCCACACACTGGATGCCATGGAATTATAGTCAATAGCAACTTTTCCCTTCCTTCTTCCTCCTGACCGGATCCACCTTTTGCTCCATAGGCGGCACTATGAGACCTTCACAAGCTAAATCGGTATAAAATCTTTAGACTCTTTGCAAAGTCTTCCACTCGAAAAATCACTATCAAAATCAGTTGTTTCAACATTAACCCGATGTGCAGAATTGCATTTCTAACCTAGTTTTAACAGGGGTTTTTACAGGGGGTGTTTCTATTATGACCCCTTTTTAGATAGATAAATTACAATAAGGAACTATTGTAAGATATTTCTTGTGATGTTTCTAAGTATATGATGCGGAATATGTAATGTATAAATGCAATGTAAGTGTTTTAGTGGTGCTTTTATTGTAAAAGAAATTGTAAATGCACTATGGTGACCTGTAGTGGCCCCTGGTGAGAAAAAGTGGCATAATGGTAAGCATATCAGGATACTGTCCATACTAGTCCCCGGGTCTTAAAAAGAATATCACCTATAATCCTATTTTATTTAATATTACAATCTTAACAAATGAAGCCATTTATGCTATCCTTGCGCGTTTTGTGAAGAATCATTCCCATGGCTATCTTCAAAATCCCCTGCAGGGACAGGGGGAAGACTGGTATATTATTCCCCGACCTTAGAAAACACTGATATGAGATAATGATTATTATAGGTTCGGAAAAAATATGACGTCCTTGCGAGATCTTCACGGATCTGGACCATTCAAAATTCTACATGGTGCTGACGGTTTTGTGATTTCTCCTTAAGATAATTTACAGATATGCATTACATTTTCATAGTCCCCACAGTTAGTGTGTGTATGCACACTACTAGGAGCGCTCAACACTGAAGAATAAAAACATTCTGAGCCGGGGTTCAGTAGACAAATCGTTTTAGGTAATATAAACTCATTTTCATACTACACATCATATTCTATATCTCTGGGACATCATAATGATAATGTCTACTTAACCAAGGTGTAAACTTTCGAGATGGGTAATACCAAATAGAATAAATACCCTTATACCCTTATTTTTATTGAATATACAGCCTACAATTGTTTCATATTTCCCATTTCTATAATTGCATACGCACAGTTGTGTTGTATTGTGACATAAAATCAATGGACATTATAGTTGGGCTGATTCCAGTGGGAATTTAGATATCAAAAAAAATATTGCTCTTTTTTTAGAAACTATAAATCTATTCTTTTGGTTTATGATGGTTTTTTTTCATTTAATTCTCATTTCATTTATATCGTTAGCATTACCTCGTTTAGTTTAGGCGAGAGGGGTTTCTATGAATGGTTGTCAGAGACTGAGTGTGAGTGTCAGAGAGCGGAGTGCTAGACAGTAGGTGTGAATGCCATGCAGGTGAGTGAGCAGTGCCAGCTATTGTGGCCTGTAGTAGCTTCATTGTGGTGTAGAAGGTTATTGCAGTTGTGGGTGCGGTTTTGGTTTGAACTATTATTTGTGATAGAAGTATTAAGAATGGTTAGGTTATAGGTCATACAGATTCATGAATATATATGTGATTCTCAAATAAATACGATATGGTATATGGACCCGATTCATAAATTGGTCCTGATGCTCCCAATGATGCACTACTGACCAGGTGCAAAAGACGCAATTATGATGCACTCAGCGAGGCACTTTTATTGCTATGTTGACCTGTTGTGTATGTGCAGCTATTACCGTTTATATGACATGTATGTGGAATATGAGAGAGGGAGTTACTTAATAAAAATGATTCACAACTAAAAGTTCATTATGCAGGAAAGAGCTATGTAATTTTAGATGTATAAGCTCGAGGTGAGGAAGAAGTTTTGTTGATAGGCTGAATAAATCATGTTTCAAAAAAAAAAAAAAAAAAGAAAAAAAAAAAGAAAAAAAAAAAGTTCATTATGAATGTCATACTGTCATGTGAAGAAAAAAACCCCAAAGAAATAAGCTATGTATCTCTGACACCATGTTGCGTTTATCCAATCGTACATGATAATATGATTCTGTATCAATCCTGTACTGAAGTGAGGTGCTCATCGTTGAAAAATTGACAAACATAAATTACTTGTATATATAATTTGATTCAGGAACAAATGTTCCAAAGGTATGTAAATCCGACAATATCATATAAACTATGTCGGTATAATGTAACAGATTAATATTAAAACTTAAAGCTATGAAAAGTCCAATAAGTACGATCCTATGTATATTATCGAACAAGAACCTTTTTTTCCCTCGAGTTTGTGAGAATATCCATGTGAGCATCGAAACCAGCTCAATAAAATTCCTTTTAAAAATAATTATGAAGACAGGATGTTTGGGTAGATGTTTATAATTTATAAGTGTTTATCATAATTATAGTTTGTGTGGCTACCAACCAAAACATCATCTATTTCGAGATCAATTGGATTCTATTGATGGTAAAAAGGAATGAATTTGCGATAGGTGGTAGACCTATTTTGAAAAGTTATCTATTGTTAATCACTATAATAAAGTAGATAAATATAGTTAAATATACTCCTTATGATAACCTAATAAACGTATAGATACATTAAATATAGCATCTTGGAATTGGGCAGATATATTTATATTACTACTACCAGTGCTAAACACCACAAAAATGAAAAGATTCCGACCTAGATATATTGTTAATTGACCCCTTTGAAAAATATGGGTTTTTCGGCGGGTAACTCATTTTTCTGTGACACATCACATATGGGATAAGCAGTAAAGGCTCAAATATTATTCAACAGTACAAATATTTACATGTCCATCATTTGATATAATATAATGTCAACTGCATGCAGCATATAGCATACTGCATGCAGCTAGAGCATACACACCCGATTTAGACACGAAACTTTGATATTCATTTTGAAGTGCATCACATGATGCATGTTTCATCAGGTTCAAAACCAGGTGCATAACTGCTTTTTTGAGAGGATTGCACTTCTGTGACTGGTCAGATGCACTTCTGCATGCAGTGGCAGAATTTTGAATGCACATCGGGAAGGATAATAAACCTTGACATGATATTCCTGATTTCATTTTTTAAAAAAGGTTATATTATTATTATCATTATCATAGAATTGGACAGATGTGTGCGTTAGAAGCACATGAAAAAAAGATGAGATTGTGATTCCGCCAAGTGTAGGAGAATGCTAACGATGATATTACGTTTTAAAACCATTATACCTACGAAAACGGGACATATCAATTAGAATGGAACAATTATTACACTGACATATATATTAGATATTTAGAAAAGAATTGTCATTTTACAGCAGAATTATAAACGAAAAGTGGGAAATACTATTCCAACAATAAATATAAGAGGAACGCTCTGCTTTTGTTATTACACTCGCCAGTTCGCCGCAAGACAAACCTAATCACTTGGAATTATTTTTTAAGGCGGAGGCAGATTTAGCCGCGAACAAATAGTGCACATAAAATGCCAAATGTTACGCCTGCATGGAAGTTATAAATTTGATTGCATGGTGCTGTTGATTTGATTGATTCCCGCCCAGAACCAATAGGCTCTGGATACATTCTAGTGCAATCGATATATGCGATAGATTTTGCCATTCAATGGGTGCAGTGTAGTACGAGGTATTGGTACCGATTGTTTAATGGTATTTCCTTCTTGTAGTGACCGTTTAATGGTGTGTCCTCCATTTTACCAGGCTTTATTTGTATGGCATGTAATCTACCTCTTCCTATGTTATCATTTCAGTTAATAGGGGATTTGCATGTTTCACTGCATATGTATATAATTATTACAGTGCAGGCTGGGATGGATTCAGTTCAAATCTGGCATACAAATATTTAGCAATATTTTTTTATCGAAAATTACAAGAATGTTGTCACCAATCTCAGAGCTTGTATAAATGATCTATGCAAGCCAAATGCATGATGGGAAAGATGGGGACTTGTGTCATGGAAACATGTAAAACACATGGCTATTGACCTTAGAACATTGATAAATATTCCATGCTGAACATGGCATGGTTTTTTACAGATTTTAGTCTGTACCATTAGTCCCATAATTCCAAGCGATTCAAGATTCAAAATGGCAGCAAGGATCTTGCCACTACTATAACGTAATGTTTGTGTAAATGATCTATAAAAAACTAAATAAAATGCTTGATGGAAAAAATAGAGTCGTGTTTCCAGTATAGGCCCAAAATTGAGAGAGTCCCTTCAAACAAAGAGAAAGCCTCTCGCCTCAAACCACAAAGTGCCATTATAATTCCATTAAGACCGCAAAATCTCATTATATTCCCATCAAAACGCCAAGTGCTAGGCCAGGAAACCAATTAGCAAAGTAGGTTGACATACCATTTTTATCTGATCTGAGGGTTTCATAGAAACATGTAAACCCATGGCTATCTGGATGGGGTCATTGTTGAATAGTCCATGCTGAACATGTTTCTATAGCTTGTACACTGACATAATTCTATGCGAATCAATATTCAAGATTGCGGACATGCACATCCCCTATTAAATTAGTTTCGTTTCGGTTTCAGAGGTCTAGGATCCTCAGTATTCATTTCTGTGATATGGTTAACAAAGCACTTCTAATCCCATTCCTGGTTTTAGATAAACTTCAACAAATCTGGATTTATGAATGAAGTCACATAAAAATGATTTCTTTTTAGTTTTAAAATGTTTTTTCACCCACAAGCACTACATACATTCGTAGGAATGTTCTTTATTTGCTGTTAAGGATATTAATAACCAACATTGAGGGGCTGCTGGTGCACTGTTATAGGATTAATATCCAACATTGAGGGGCTGCTGGTGCACTGTTATAGGATTAATAACCAACATTGAGGAGCTGCTGGTGCACTGTTATAGGATTAATAACCAACATTGAGGGGCTGCTGGTGCACTGTTATAGGATTAATAACCAACATTGAGGGGCTGCTGGTGCACTGGATTGTACATGATATCCCACATATGCCCTTGGGATTATGCACCAAACAGTGCACCAGCATCTCCTCAATCTCAGTCACTAATCCCTCAGCAATACCAATAAACCACCACCTCTCAGTGCCGCTGTAATAGCAACACTTAAGAGTTAAAACAGTTAAAAGCAGATAAAAATGTTGATGTTGAAGTGGAATGGTGTTTACACCTGCTCTGACTGGTATATTAACTATGTGGTATTGGTGTATAAGAAGTGAGAAGGTGAGTGCTTTGATCAGTGCTGCAGGACATGAAGGTAGGGCTACATGCCGGGGCGGTGTGTTTGATTGCGGTCTGTAACATCCACTGAGTGGCTCAGGGTCCTTCTACATGAGCAAGTGGTGGGTAACTAATGGCTTAATGCGAGCTGCTCTAAAAATTGGAAAAATAAGTCACCAATCACAAAATTAAGTGTTTTATTCCCAAGTTTTCCTTGTTGAAATGATCTGATATTTTCGGGGTTTAACAGTTATTGTCATATATACATGTACCAAATCCCAGGACATTGTATTAAATAATCTTTTAATTTTGAGATATCATCATATTTTTTTTAAAGAATGAGATCAAGC
Organism: Sthenelais limicola; assembly: GCA_942159475.1. NCBI lineage: Eukaryota > Metazoa > Annelida > Polychaeta > Phyllodocida > Sigalionidae > Sthenelais > Sthenelais limicola. Next base: position 35,015,441 of record OW804095.1, read on the forward strand.
CGACTCCAATGGTGGTAAAGATTAGGACATTTAATAAGTATTCCTATATTTCAAGTTTGATATTTCTATTTTTGAAAAAAGTTATACATTTCTGCAATATTTCTGGGTGGGCCATAGGATGAGCTTAGGAATCCATGTTTTTGGGGGAGACGAGGGACTTATGCTTTTTCGCAGAAGGTAAATTGACAGATTTGTCTCAACCGTTTTTCCAAATGAATTTGAACTTGCTAAATGGAAATGAAATTATTACATAGATACACATACATGGCATCTACCTACAACGTTATTCCAGATGTGTAGAAAGGGCCATTGGTACAGCTTGCGTTCTTCAAATAAAGGTCTCTCGTTGAACATGACGGTAAAGGATCTTCAGTCTCGGCCCACACCCTTAGATTAGATCAGAATGGAATGTAAGTGATTAGACACCTACTTCGCTAATCCGTTTCCTGGCCAAGAACTCGGCGTTCTAATGGAAATATATTAATATTTTGCAGTCTTAATGGAATTATAATGGCACTTAGCGGTGTGAGGCAAGAGGCTTTCCCTTCGTTTGAAGGGACTCTCTCAACTTTGGGCCTAGACTGTCTTACTAACCTCTCCTAGAGCCCCATGTTAATGCACCAGTATGTCTGGCCAACTATTTGATCTGATCGTGTAGTTGTTTTTGCCACAGGTGCCAGACAGATCCCAGTGAATGGTGGCCCGACATTTGTATTTTATTAAGTCTCGAGACCAACGCAGATTATGGGCTAGATTTTCAGAAAATGTACAATTGGCAGATCTACACATTTAGTAAATCTTGCTAAAATAGGCTGCAATTTGGTCAATACTAGGTAAATTCGAGTATATTTGGCATTGCATTGACTCTAGCAATCTGTTGGGTTAAGTTGAATTGTATTTTGAAGTTTATTTTCAGTTGCGAGAATACTTAGAATTGTGTACAATCATGTCCCTTCCACAGTTAGGTACGATCAGTTCCACAGTTTAGTACGATCCGCAAAAATGCAAAATTGCACAAAAAACCCTTCATATTTCCACACTACATATTCGTCATTGGTTGCATCTAGATTTCTCTTAAGTTTACTCTTTCCCTTAACTATTACTCTCTAGGTTAAGATAATTCAAATTTAAGAGAACGACAAACAGTGGAACCTCTCTATTGAGACCACCCTTGGGACTGAGAGAAACTGGTCTTAATAGAGAGGTCTCATTAGAGGGGCTAATCTAATAAGAGGAAAGCAATTCGGGAACTTTTCTTAATAGAGGGGTGGTTTTATAGATGTTAAAGAGGTCTTTATGCGAGGTTCCACTGTACCTAGTATTTATCATTTTTCAGCCTAATTTAGCAGAACCTGTTGCCTGTGTTCAGTTGCCGATAAGCAAATCTACTATTTAATAGGTTTTGTTATTAACATAACATTATACAAACTTAGCAAAAAATGGGAAAAGATTAACTACAATCTCTTCGATCCATCCCAAGTATCTTGTATGATATATATATATTATGAATAATCTACAATACCCAACATACCACATACATAACAGAAGACACCTGAGAATGATAAAAATTCAGAAAAGAATTGCGGTTTTCATTTAGATATTTAATCAAATGTGAAATATGGGGAAACCTGCTTGGCCCATCGCGGAGGACTCGACTTAAGATTGTGAACTGCACTATACTCAGACGACCTTGACCCTTGGCCCTGGATGTATTTTTAGAAACTGTCCTAAATTGCGTTTGACGTTGGCGTAGCATACAGATGGAGGATCGGGTGTAGTTAAACATTTTATCCTTGAATCTAAAGAAGTGAATTATTTCCTTAATCGGGTGTTATGTCAAAGATTATCCCGTTTTTCTCAACAAAAGGTTGAGTCCCAATTGAAGTAATATAATCATTCTTAATTCTGGGTGATTTTCTTATATTTTCTAACTTTTTTTCTTTGGCACGCTGGTAGAGGGTCGTCCCCGTTTTTCATGATTCTAGATTTTTAGTATGTTAAAGAGAAAGACTTATAGATTCTGAAAAAACAAGGTTCGAAACTATTGCAATTTGTTCCAGGTTGATCCTTTTTTGCACTAAGGCGACTGGACTATGAATCACTTTGATTATCTTACCTTCACGGGCAAGGAATATTAGCTTCTATTTCCTCTTGTTATACTGTATAATTTACTTCTCAGGATCATAACCACTTCTTACTCTCCCACTATGGTCACACTCTTAGATGGGTCAGATCTTCAGAAAATGTACAATTCGCCTTCACCAATCCTCTCAAATAACCCATATTTAAGACAAAAATGAGCTTCAAAATGCAGTTTAACATAACAGAACTGATACTTTAAATCAATGCGATACCAAATATACTCAGACATACCCGGTATTCTTTATTTTTCAGCCTAATTTAGCAGAATTTCCTAAATATGTAGAGCTGCTAATTCTGACCCAGATATTGATTATCCCCTGGAACACTGTTTTCAATTATGTATCAAATTCCAATCTGATTGTTTGTAATTGTCTGATGTGTACATCTTCATATTTCATTTTCTCAATGCTATACCTAGCCATCAATTCCAATTTAATTATCTGTAATTAGCAAATATGTTTATGGTTTTCTCTCTCAATTAGACATTGTTACGCCAAGCTGGGTGCATTGGAAAAAAACGGGTAACTGAGAAATGTTTCCCCAGTGAAAATAAAATCTAAAAAAAAAGCTACTAGGTCATATCATGCTAAAAGTATGAGTAGAGTAAAAGCTTATATTCATATAATTTTGTTGGATTAAAAGATATTTTTTATAGGTCTCTTCGTATAGTTCACCCTTATCCATCAAACCTAACAAATAAATAACCCAAATTAAACAAGGACAATGTCCACAAAACATCTACACAAGGAAACCCCATACTTCGGGTCCCACCTTGATAAAGTTATAGCTAGTGCATCCCATCGCAGTAGAGTAGGTAACTAGTCACTTTATACCTCTATATCTTATAAACTGTAAATCAAACTCTAGTCTAAGGGACCGTCTGGAAGAGCTATGGCTGCCAGAGAAGTGGGCCGTAATTTATCTTATATTCAATTTCAATTCAATTCAAGAATTCTTTTATTGTGTTTTGATCTTGTTACAACATGGTGATACGACTTTCTAGATAAACATAAGTTTAAGTAGTTCTTCCGTCGGGTGCCATCTTTGATTTCTTAAATTGCACAATTTCAACATTAACATAGAAAATAAATTATGAGTTTACAACAGGTCAAGAAGAGTTATATGTGATGGTTAGATGAGAAGTAAATAAATATGGTACATGAGGTAGTGAATGTGATAGGATAAGTACATATATGTACAACAGAATAATATAAAACAATGCTGTCGGTATTCAAGAGGCTAGGCTTAGGAAGCAGAAGAGTAAGTTGCCTCCATTGCGTAGCGAATAGTAGGTCTATATATCTATTATCATGTACTGTTTTCGGAAATAAACATTATACAATACTAATACCTCATTTTTATTTTTTGGCTGGATCCCCCAAATCTCTCTAGCTACTGACAATAGGGGATTTGCATGTCTTACAGCGCATGTCTATTACAGTGCATGCTGGGATAGATTCAGTTCAAATTTGACATACAAATAGTTAGCAGCATTGTTTTCGAAAAATGCAAGGATCTTTACACCAATAGCTTGTGTAAATGATCTATTAAACCAAATGCATCATGGAAAAGATGAAGACTTGTTTTATGGAATCCTGTAAAACACGTGACTATTTACATGACCTGCTATTTATTCCTCCTTCTATTTCTCTTTCCCTCTCTGTCTCTCCCTCAATCTCTTTAAGAATAATTATTACTAATACATCTAAATATGGTTAAATTCATTTTGTTACATTTTAGCCCATTCGCCCCCTTCCCCCTCCCCTTTAAATTGTTAAAGTAAAACATCACCCTACATTTCAAATCAAATCATAAGTTTTATATTTCAAAGAAGCACATATGACTTATATGTACAAATGTATATTAGACTTACAAACGTGTATGTACTTATACATGTATAGAGATAACGAGGGAATTGGGGAATTTTATATTTGAAAATGAATTTATATATGTTTTATAAATGAATTTTGTGTTGGAATCTTTATTTGAAAATGAGCAAAAACACTCATACTGCAATGTCACCTCTTGTAACCGTTGCATAAGCAAAATAACCAAATGCTTATATAAAGTATAATACATTATTACAGCGATAGCGATTATACACAATGTATAATTGCTAATTCTCTTTATACTTTTCTATGTAGCATGACCCTCAAGACCAGGGGTTGAAAGTTCCTGTTACCATCTGAAGTGTATCACCAGTTTTGTAACATGTCGTATTTGCAAAGTAAAGGATTAATTATTATTATTAGATAACATTCCTCATAATATACTGTACATGGAGCCTACAGTCTACTGTTGCACTATTCTCCATAACAAACACAAGTAACATATCACAGCATCTTGATCTGGAAATGAACACCGGATACACTAGCAATGTCTGGTTGCCTAGTGACCCGGAAGTAATGGACAGGACCTGCCAAGTATCCATGGCAACCTGCCTATACATCTGGATAACCCCTTAATTGGGTACACCAAGTACAGTAGCAAAGGTGCAAAACCAAAGTATTAAATTAAATGTTCTTTCTGTGCATTGCTTTACCTGGGAAGAACAAAGAGCCCCCAGGCATCGAGGTGGGGTTTTTCTTTTTACACATTTGGGTCAGATTTTCAAAAAATGTACAATTGGCAGATCTACATATTTAGTAAATCCTGCTAAATTAGATTGAAGAATGGTCCAAAGTAGGTATATCTGAGTATATTTGGTGTTGCCTTGATTCAAACAATCTGTTTGGTTGTGTTAAACGGAATTTTGAACATCATTATTGTCTTAAATTTGTGTTATTTGAAAGGATTGCTGAAGACAAATTGTACATTTTCTAAAAATCTGACCCTCTTCCACACCTGTTAGTCATCAATTTAAAATAAAATATGTGATGGAAAGAAAAATAAGAAAAATGAGTCATTATAAGTTGCAAAAAATAAATTTTGAGATGCCACATTTTGGAAAGATGACATTAAGTAGATTCCAATGCTGTTGGCATTTAGGAAATCTAACAAGTATTTTTATATTTTATGTTTGTTTTTTTTTATATTTGAAAAGAAAGTTTGCAATATTTCTGGGTGGAAATTAGTAAAGTAGTTAAATATACTCCATAGGTTGACCCTGGAAACACAAGGATATATTTGATACACTTAAATTGGTCAAAGTGTTAGACTTCCAAACGGGAGATTCTGAGATCGAGCCCCAGCAGAGCAGATAGCCTTTTTACTTATGTCTCATTTTCAAGTGATTTTTAAAAATAATTTCACTTATATCTCTGCATCTTTTGTTTTCTTTTAAACTCGCACATTTAGTTGATGATGTCATTCCCTTTCAATCGATGAAAGAATTAAAGAGGCTAAGATCGAATTAAATGAGAAAAGTGAGTTAAATGGGGTTCAGGGATACATAGGTTCTCCAGACCTAAGTGTTGGGTGGCAGTACTAAGCTTGTGTTTATTTTTGGCAGAAATGGTTTTCGCATGGGGCCGCAAGTCATCTAGTACTGACACTGGTTTGTGTTTAGTCTTAGAGAAGACGCCCTACAATTTATATAAGTCGAATTTTCCATCCTTCGCCATAGCATAGTTCAGATTTCAGTAAATAATAATGAATAAAAAAGCCTCATTAAATGTTAGCAAATTTGTATTGGTAATATAAAACGTGGGTAATTCATGAAATTCACAAAATATCAATTTAGTTGGGGAAGCAATCTGAGATTCCACGCATTTATTGAACTTGGGTCCATTTCCTCGCCATCATCCTAAGTGAAGTAGTTTCATCTTGATGTGTTAAGAAAATGAGTCACATGTGGCAAAGATTATATTTTTCAAAGTGTTATTTTCACATAATCTCTTTGTAGGAAGGTTCCCATTTGTGGGGTGTTAGAAGCATGACTATATGAACCAAATTTCAAAGACTGTGTATCGTAATTTCCAGCCAAATATTTTGTTCAAAAATAAATTACTTGTAATATGGAAACATTTAAAAGCTATCTGACTTCCTCCTTAGATGTTCGTGTTATATTCATAATTATGTAAACTATCTGACATATAATAACTAAGCTAGATCTATTCTTTAATCTATAGATAAGTATTTATAAGTATTTGTAAGTATATCGCTCGTTTTCACTCAATATAAGTAATACTGGGAGACCTAGCTCAAGTACAGAAGACTAATCTGATGAATTAGTCCATGTGAAGCAAATGGTTGCCTGCAACCTCTTCTCATCTTGTTATTTTTTTTTATCAAATCCCCTATTGTCTACGAATAGGGGATGTGCTTAGCCACCATTTTGAAACATGATTCGCATGGAATTATGCGACTAATGGTACAGTCTAAAATCTATAGAAAACATGCCATGTTCTGCATGGAATATTTATCAATGCTCTGATGTCAGTATGGATGTGTTATACATATTTTCATAACACAAGTCTGACTTTTTCCCATCATGCATTTGGATTTCATAGATGATATATATATAGACTTTGATATTGAGGAAAACATTCTAGCAATTGTTGATAAAATATTGGCAAATATTAGTATATCAGATGTCAACAGAATTCATCCCAGGATGCACTATAGCAGGCATGCCGAGTGAGACATACAACTCCCCTATTATAAATGTATACTATGAAGTGAACTAACAGAGTAATCTCGTAGTAATAATGAACTCCATGTTGCTCCATCGTCTCCTATGAAGGCTAAGATAAGCCAAAAGAATTTTATATAATAATAAGTAAACTACCTGAATGCGCAGAGAAAAAGAGACTCATATAATGTTCGTAATGTAAAACTAATTTAACTTCGATTGTAATTTCTGTAAACTTTCCAACAAATAAAACCTATCGCATCTGCAAAATCCAAATACATAGTCAATAAAAGTATTTTTTAAAAAAACAAAAAAAACAATCGCTATTGTCGGTTAGGCGTATTTTATACCCTGTTAAACTATCTGAGGCTAATACAAATATCTTTTTTAAAAAAATAGACATAAAACAAAGTGAAAGTGAAATGGCAAGTACCTGTTGATGAACTGTTTATAGCCCTTGAAGGCAGAGAAGTCGCCGAGGACACCTTGCAGTAGAGAGGTATCCATCTTATCAGCAGCAGGAGGTGAAAATAAGACAAATAATAAGGATGGGAGAGACAGAGGACGAGAGGAGGGCCCGACTCTGGTGGACTTTGATGCCTATCTGCAGCCTGCTGGTGAGAAGGGACAATCTAGGGATCTGGGGGAGGGGGTGGGGTAGGGAGGGGGAAAGGGGGAGAGGGAGGGGGGAGAAGGGGGGAGGAGGGAGTGGGAGAAAATCTGTGGGGCATATTATCTGCCCACCATCAAGGGATGGGGGCAGAAATTCTAAATGAGCGCGAGAGGGGGGGGGGGGGGGCAGCTAAATTTGGGGGACAATGTCTCATTACTTTTTTAATATTAGGAAGAATTGCATATGCCTAAGTCCTTGTATAACACCAGAATAAATAAACGATATCAACAAAGTTAACATATTATATTGTATTTTTTTCAGTGCAATCTAATAATGCAATACTAAAGGAAGGAACAACCAGGATTTTACAGGAGAGCCAGCGGCTGTATCTCTGTATGTTTGACTTAGGAACATAAGAAGTGGGCATTTGTGAGATGCTTCCAATCTGCATATATATCCTTTATGGTATTTGTTTATTAAGCTGCCATTAAACTTGACATTTATAGCTAGGTCCTCGCTCTCCTGATGTCCATATATTAACGAGCACACATACCATTGATATGTCTACGTCTCCCCATATACTCAAAATGACATTCCAGATGATTTCTCAAGGAACTGATCATCCAGATTCTACCATCCATCACTTTGCATACCTTATTACATATTTAGCCTGACCTAAGGTAGGGAGACTAGACACAGATCTGGATGGAAGACCATGGCTATTACTTTGACACAATCTATACCCTCCATATCTCATAAAACCATATTGTATCTGGCTACTTTAATGATATTGTTCTTTTTTGATAATGTATAAACATCCTAAATAAAAGAATATAGACTTTATACCTTGCTTTCATGGCCTGTGCATAAAATAAGATATGTTCAGGTTAACGTAGAAATAATTAATTCTTGTAAGAATTTCCCATATCTTAATGATCAGAATCTCATCAGAAAAATGAGTCTTTAAAGATGTTTTTTGCGATACCATCATAATCAACAAGTGAGCATCAGGTGGATTCTATGATGTTAAACTTTAGCACATCTAACAAGTACTTTTATATCTTTGTATGAGTGGAAAATATAATTACTATTATTTATGTATGGACAACCATTATTAAAAACTAAACCTTCCTACCAAGTGTTCTTTTGGGGGAAAAATGAAAAATATAATTTTTTGTAACTTATGACTCATTTTCCTGTAAATTGTGCCCCGTTTACTCAGTCTAGCTCAGGTCAGATAAGAATGGAATGTCAGTGATTGGACACCTACTGCGCTTATGGCTTTTCTGCCCGAGGACTAGGCATCCTAATGGAATTATAATAACATTTTTTGGTCCTAATGGAATTTTAATGGCGCTTTGCAGTTTGGAGCAAGAGGCTTTCCCTCAGTTTGAAGGGACTTTCTCATCTTTGAGCCTAGACTGTACTGGGGGGCTATCGGCGCCCCTGTGGCCCCTCCCCCGGCACCCAACCCCACCCGCCTGTCCTGCTGCAATTAATGCCTATTTTCCCAGGCAGATGGCGTTGTTGGATGTTTTACTTAGGGCCTAAGACGGCGGTAATCTGACGCCCGCTAGGTGTCGCTGCGGCCCCTGGCGGCGGATTAGCGGAACTATTTACTCTCTGGCATCATGAATGTGGACGCAGCTCATTCACCAGTTCTTCCGGTATTATCGCCCAGTCACAATAGGATCACAGCCTGGGATTGACTGGCGAGTACCTTCAGTTCACACGCAGTCGCACCATCAACAATTGATAGCGAAACTTTACTCTTCGCGGTCGGCGATGGCTTCAGATACGACCCCTCTCCCTCCTTACGCAGTCATCCCAAGAAAGCTATATTTCTCTCTCCAGTTTCAGAATTCAATTACGTTGTACTAGATTTACAAGGGGGTGTTCATTTTGTTTTTGTGATGATCCCAGCACGAAATGAGCTGGTTTTCTGTCTGTTCGTCTCCTCAATTAATCCTGTTGTTGTGTTAAAGGAGGTGAAGTTTTTCTCTTAAAGACCGACCGGAGCGCACTGGTAACGCCTCCGACGAGAAATCAAGAGAAGGGAATTTTATTATGAACTACAAATTGTTGGCTTAAATAACGGCAATATTTGATCTAGATTAGCTATTAATAACGTGAAATTAATTTGCTAACAAACTCTAAAATACCACGCAGTTGAAATATGTGCTGTGTTTTAGGAAAATAAGTCACAAGTCGCAAAAATTGTACTTTGAGATTCCATCATATTTAAAAAGATGAGACGGAGGGGATTCTAATGAATGTAAACATTAATGGCATCTAATACATACTTCTAACTTTTCAGTTTAATATTTCTTCTTTTTTTTTAAATACAATAGTTATTTCTGGGTGAACATTTACTAGTAAAGTAACTAGATACATATATATATATATATATACTCATAGGACGATCTAAGAAACGCATAGATATATTTAATGAACTGTCTTGAAATTTGGTACATGTATTCATACAACCACAAGGGCTATACACAAATATTCCAACAAAGAGATCTTGTGAATAATACGCTTTGAAAAAGCGACTTGTGACACATTTTCCTAAAAACACAGCGCATATATGTTTCAAACGGCAGGGATGAAGTTTTCAGATATTCAATGTGGCTTCCTTATGATACAGTGTTATAAGTGGTATTCATATTCTTTAATATAAACTACCAGTGGCTTCTACTCCCAAAACATTGTTCGAATTGTATGGGAATGTAATAAAATGAACATACAGCAGATGAATTGGAGAATAGGAAAAAAGAATTAAAACTTGAAGCCATATTGTAACCGTAAGGGAAAGTACTTATTAGCCGCCGGCTTTAATACCATTGCACATATTATATTGCTTATTGTATGGTGCCTAAGATTCACATATATTCAGCAATAGAACACATAGCAGGCGTTAGTCTGGACAACTTAGGGTAGTAATGTCCACTGAAATGACTGCCCATCGGAATAACTTTACACATGTATAGAGAATGAATGGGATTGTGTTGAACAGAAGTCCATGTGATCAGACTGGTAGCATTAATGACCATTTCTTGCTTAGATGTTTAAACATTCCGGGTCAGATTTTCCAGAAAATGTACAATTCACTTTCACAAATTGTCTGAAATAACCCAAATTTCCGACGAAAATGAAGTTCAGAATACAGTTCATCCTAACCAACCAGATTGCTAGAATAAATGCAATGCCGAATATACTTGAATTTACCTAGTATTGATCAAATTGCAGCCTTATTTAGCATGATTTACTAAATGTGTAGAGCTGCCAATTGTACATTTTCTGAAAATCTGACCCTTCATTGTAAGGTCTGGTACCACTGCCTCTCATCTTCTTGTCCCGTGGTACATGTACATGTATTTATATAATAGGGGATTTGCATGTGCCACTGCGCATGTCTGTTACAGTGCATGCTGGGATGGATTCGGTCCAAATCTGACAAACAGCATTTTAAGCAACGTTTTTATCGAAAAACGAAAGAATATTCTTACCAATAGCTTGTGTAAATGATTTATAAAATCCAAATGCATGATGGGAAATATGACATCTTGTGTTTTAGAAACATTTAAAACACATAGATATTGAGATTAGAGCACTAATAAATATTACATGCTGAACATAACATGTTTCACACAGATTGTACACTATACCCATAGTCCCATCATTCCATTTGAATCAAGATTCAAAATGGCGGCTATGCAAAACCCCTATTAGTATTAGCTATCATTCAAACTCTCTTTATTGCTGACGATAAAAACAAGGTTGATATAAACTATTCAATAATTGTGTATACATGTAATCTATTTATAGAAGAAACTACACTTCTGCTAAGGTAATTATCAGTTCATGTCAAGGATCCAGTTCAGTTGTTGTCCATGATCCAGGTTAATGCATGACGTCACAGGGGCAGTCGTTTTATGACCCCCTTCTGACCTTTGACCTTGTTTGATCATGAACTGACCCCTGCCTCACACATGTTGGTCAGCTCTGACGTCACTCACGTCATAAACCGGCCTGGGTTTCCATGGCACCTGGACCTCATTCAAACAAGCACGCATAGCTTCTGCTGCGTCACGCCGATGACGTCATTACCATGACGACGCTGAGACTACCCAAATGAGCGCCGGAAACTGACGTCAAAAACTGAGGCCCACCCTTCCGTTCTTACAGCAAAACAGTGGCTGGTACTAAAGCCCCCAGCTGGATCGATCCCAGGCTAGCTATAGGCAAGACACACATTTTATGATTAGGGAAAATAAACTGACATTATAATAGACCCCTCTGTGCATTGCCATCCACGGAATCAATGAACTTGTGTATGGAAATCTGTCAGGGGCATATATTGTTGGTCAATAGGGGATTTGCATAGCCGCCATTTTCAATCTTGCATGGAATTATGGGACTACGGGTACAATATAAAATCTATAGAAAACATGCCATGTTGAGCATGGACTATTTATCAATGCTCCAATGTCAATATCCATGTGTTATACATGCTTCCATGAGACAAGTCCCCATCTTTCCCATCATACATTTGGTTTTCATAGAGCGTTTATAAAAGCCATGATAGTGGTGTAAACATTCTTGCTATTTTCGATAAAAATGTTGCTAAATATTTGTTTGTCAGATTTCATCAGAATCCATCCAAGCATTCAGTGTAAGAGACATGCGTAGTGGCACATGAAAATCCCCTATTCTAAATAAACTAATATATAAGGGACGTCAGTGTCCTTTTATTTGGAAATATGTGATGAACAAGTTATAATTCTGATTGTAGAAAGAACTAAACCTGATCCTTAACATGAAATGGTTTTCAAAGATTAACATGATGTAGCAAAGGCACCTAGAATGACTAGCCACAAGCCATCCCTGCTGGACAATATGGGTGAAATGAACAACTACAGTACATCCCATAATTTCCCAGTTCGCACATGCGCAGTAGATAGGGCCACAAGAGGGCGCTACGGTAGGTAAGATGGCGGCGGGTGGAAGTGGGCTGGGCTGGGCAAACCTTAAATCAAATATAGGGGAGGGGGAGGGGAGGGGAGGGGGGGGGGGGGAGGTAGGAGGGAGAGAGACCCCAACATCATCATTATTCAAATGTAAACAATTACATTGATAGCTTATGCAAACACTTAAGACCAGCTGGTGGGAGTCAGCCTCTACACTGTTAGATGTAGTGGTTCTAGAGTCAGCCTCTACACTGTTAGATGTAGTGGTTCTAGACCTGCAGAGAGTCAGCCTCTCCACTGTTAGGTGTAGTGGTTTTAGACCTGCAGAGAGTCAGCCTCTCCACTGTTAGGTGTAGTGGTTTTAGACCTGCAGGGAGTCAGCCTCTCCACTGTTAGATGTAGTGGTTTTAGACCTGCAGGGAGTCAGCCTCTCCACTGTTAGGTGTTGTGGTTTTAGACCTACAGAGAGTCAGCCTCTCCACTGTTAGATGTAGTGGTTCTAGACCTGCAGGGAGTTAGCCTCTCCACTGTTAGATGTAGTGGTTCTAGGGAGTTGTTTGTGGCTGGATCAAGCCTTGTAGTGTAGTATTATTCACATTGTTTAACTAGGACTAGTCTAGGAAGCATGCAAACCTAGAAGTCCTGCATTGATATATACTAGAAATACACAGCAGATGCAAACTATACTTTTATGATTATTTTAGTTTTTAGTAGCCTGCAGCTAACACAGGGACCTTCAAAGCTCAGTTTTCTTTCAAGCTCACGCATTTAGCTGTTGATGTCATTCCCTTTCAGTTGGTGAAAGAATTAGAGAGGCTAAGATTAAATTAAGCGAGAAAAGTGAGTTAAATGGGGTTCAGGGAAATATAGGTTCTCCAGACCTGAGTGTTGGGTGGCAGTACTGAGCTTGTGTTTATTTTCACTGAAAATGGTTTTTGCATGGGGCTCATACAGCTAGCTGGTCAGCTACTAGTGCCTGAATGTAGATGGTAATAATTGCAGCCACATCAGCATTGAAACATGTCTTATTGATCAGAGTATGTCTATACTGTATGAAAAATGGTAACACATGAGAAAATCCTATTGTTGTTTATGCATATTTGTGTAACTGTTTTAATGTAGCCAATAACAACTTTTTAAACACAAAAAAATTCTGTAATTTTAACATATTAAGAAGTGATGTCAGATTTAGGCTGCCAATGACCACTGTCCATTCACTCCATCACACACTGACCACTCACTGACCCCTCTCACTGCATACTCGGAGCCACCAAGGTTCTGAGTAGTAATAATTGAATTGAATAATACATTATTTTGCCAAAAATAGTTTATATCTATTTCCTATACAAACTATTTCCTAAACAAATATTTTTATTTAATTCATTTGCTAAACAACAGTTATTTCCTGAAGAATACAACTACACTTTTCGGGGAAAAGATTGACCTTCTGCGCACAGTGCAAGTCTTTCAGGCCGCCCTAGAGCTGCTCAGATGGTATGTGTGCATTAGTTGATGGATATGGGTCAGATTTTCAGAAAATCCATAATCTACACATCTATCAAATTCAGCTAAATTAGAGTGAAAACTCATAAATACTATGTGTATCTGAGTGTATTTTGTATTGTATTCATTCAATAAAATTGTCTGGTTAGGTTGAACTGTATTTTTAATCTGATTTCTTCTTACATTTGGGTTATTTGAGGCGATTGGTGAAGGCCAATTGTACATTTTTTTGAGACTTGACTCACATATTTTCATTTAATTTACGATGTACAATTGTCTATCTACTCTTCTGAGGACAAAGTGGCAAGTTGATATAAGGTGGAGTAAGTTTTCCTAGCTTGTGTTTAAACTGAAAATAATCATGACCTATATATTGGGTTTTTTTTATATAACCCAGGACATATAAATCAATTTAATATACCAAAGCTCTAAAAATGGATTTCTCCCAATAGTTGTGAATTTCCTTTAAGGAACTGTTCATATAATGAAACATTTGGGGGGGGGGGAGGGGAGTGGAGAATTTGCGAAAAATTGTTGTCCAAAATTGTATGACCACCCCTTTAAAGTTTGTACAACATTTCATGACCTCCCCTTCATCATTGGAGTTCTGAGTCCGTGCAAAAGAAATGGCCCACCTTCAGCTAGAGTCAATCTGCACAAAAAATTCTCCTCTCCCCACCCCAGTGGTTAAAAATGAACAGTCCGTAATAAAACAGATCTTTGGCACTTTTAGAACCCAGTGAGGACCTCTCCCTGCAGGGCATGGTTTACTATTTGCCGTTTGTTAGGGATCTGGTCCTACCTTGAGTTGCCCTCCACATTGTATCGTGAGAAATGATACTAGTCAGTTTTTATATTATATGTTTTATAACATACTTTATAACCTAAGGATTTGTTAAGAACCTTAAATCGTATTATGCCCTATTTGCCTTTTAACGTAAGGCTTTTTAAAATCAACGTTAACTTGTATTATACCATGTAAATATATCTATTAGCCAGTCTCTCTGTTAGTATAGATGTTTTTCTATAGTGAGGTGCTGGCTGGAAGACCTGGATTTTATCCAGAAGCCTGGTCACCTATTTGTCTATACTCTGTAAAACCTCGGACAAATAAAGTATTTTTCAATTCAATTCAATAGATTATCTTGATAACTTTCAATTAAGGAACCATCATTTCCATTAGTGCAATCACTACCTTTATTATCTTGGCTATATAACTTTTAGCATATATCATTCCTTTCTGGTCTATACAGAAGCAAAGAAAATAGAACCATATTTTCTAAGAGTATATGACCTTCTGTTTTAGGTATTATTACCCCATTAGGATCTTCACCATAAGCTTTCTCTGAAAATAGTATCCATCTTGCTCATCTGCGTAGAATCAAAGAAAAAACAACATTTCTAGCAGTGCGCATGACCTACAGGCATTCTTAGAAACATCTTGACAAATTCCATTAAAGGACCCGCCATTTCGATTAATGCATGGCCTACAGGCATTGTCCATACAAGCTAAATATTAGTTCACTACTTTGATACAAGACAAAAACATCTTGACAATTGCCCCACCCGATGTGCATTGTAAAATCCACCACTGCATGTAAAACTGCATCTGACCAGTCACAAAACTGTATTCCTCTCAAAAAACCAGTTTTGCACCTGGTTTTGCACCTGATGCATGGTGCATCAACTCATGCACTTCAAAATGCATATCAAAATTATTTGTCTAAATCGGGTGTAAATGCACATGTTGCATACAGTCAAAGTATTTCAACAAATGATAAATTCACAAAGATTTGAATTAAAGTAGAATATTTTGGCCTTTCATAATATCATGGTGAGTAGGTATGAACCATATATACATCATAATTATATGAGTGAAGCTTATACACCTTAAAGAAGCCCGTTACTCAGGAAGGTAAGGGATATAGAACGGCAGGTGTTGTAATATTCAATGTTACTTGAAAGTCTTGAAGGATAGAATAATTTTGAATAATCCTTGGTCAGTGGCATCATGTAGGGCGGGAGTATACTATTGAGATACACGATGTATTGAGAATGATTGGTCTTTTTATGGTCAAGTCTTGAGAAGCAAATGGGTTTCATGCATAAATCGTGCATGAGAATGATATCATATCACATTTGATTATCTATCCATACAAATTCAAACAAATACAAATCGGAACATATTCATTGGGTCATGATAGATGGTCAGTTGTAAAAAAAAATAGCACTAGAGATCACTCCCATTACAAACAAATCTAGTGCTTTTTTTTTCTGAGAATGATAGGTCTCAAACATACTCCAATATCTTGGAGACTTGGTTAACATACACAAACTTTATAGCTACAGAAAGCAGAAACAATAAGGAATCCAACTATATGCACCATTTTGTTCTCGAAACAACAATCAGATTACGTGCGGCAATTAGAACTAGATGAAACTGTGAATTCTAATATTGATGGTGAAATTAGTGAGCGTAGAAAGCGTTTAAACTCTCTAGTTTTTAGGTGAAGAACGGGGCAGGAATTAGGGGTGTTATATCAATATAATTTATTTTGTTCATGGATCTATTTATACTACATGTATTATTGAACAAGAATACACTACAGAATACACTACAAAAAGGTTTTGACTGTCCCTGCCTTCCCATTGTGACGGGCTTCCTTAAGGTGTTAAAGCTTTTGTAAGAGTTGTGTGTCAATATTATGAGAGTGTGAGGGTTACCCTGGGAGGGGATTCGCACTAGATTGACACCCCCAGCTCTTCGACGTACATATAGCACGGAATATCAGCATAAGGCAGACAAGGTTTGGGAAGACTGGGGCAAATATTTCGATTCCTACATCTATACTTCAGATACCTTCCTTTTTGCCTATTATTTTGCCTTATTTCGGCCATATTTAACCCAATGATTTAGGGGAATTGCCCAGTAATTCGGCAAGCAAAATCAACTGAAAAGTTAATTCGAGCTAGAGAATCTATGTTGACCACCAAAACAGTGCCATTTTATTTTCATATACTTTCCGTGTCAATATAGAGGATCACTTTATTTCTAATAATTATGGTGTAACGGCAACATTACAACAAATGCTCCACATCTGTATGTATTCATATTCATATTTTTTTACAGAAATCCAGGTGGGCCTAAACAATTACCCGACGGGCACTGAGTGCAATTGAGTGTGATAGCACTGTGATCATTTTGTGATTGACTGTAAACTAGTGAAGTGTGATACTTATGGCTATGAATCACAGTGAAATGAACATGCCATTAGCAACCATTATGTGAAATCCATTGCGTTTATTTCCTCCCATGTTGTTGTTGGTCTCACACTTGTGTTGGATCAAGTTCTCATTCATATTCATTTATGTTTGTATTAAACATGTGTTACTCAACCAATTTCATCTACAAATTACATGTTTTCTTCAGAAGTCAATAATATGGGTGTGATCTCAATTGCGCATATATTGCGCATTCAAAATCACGTCTGAATACTCATTATAATACAGCCACAACAGGACACAATACCTGGCACTACTTACTCACCTAGCATTCACACTTACTGTCGCACCTCTGGGACTCATACTCAGTCTCTGACACTGAGTCATAGAAACCCCTACACACAACTAAACAATGTAATGGTACCTCCATATTAGCTAAATAATTATTGGGCTGAAAAGTTTTGCATTTTAGGGATGGAAATCGAAATAAATAGAATTAAGGTAGGAGGTTACAATAAACATAGGTTTAGTAAAATGTCCATAGTCTTGCGAGATCTTTATGGATTTCTTGATATAACAGGCACAATAAAATAGGCAGAATATATTTTCATACCTATATTGTCTAGGCCCTGATAGACCTACAAATCCACATAATTAAAATATTTCCATATTCAATAATAAACCCTGGAGGGCCGTCGCATATCGTGACATGCTTAAAAAATCGTCACTTTTGTCCCGCCTTCAAAGCATTACCAGGACTATGACAATACAAGGATAATCATTTTAAATGATCATAGGGATACCTTGATTTGATGGCAATTAATTCCTATATTTTCTATGAATGTATACAACTAATTTCTGACCACAGATCACCTCAAGACAATCGTCGCATATTGTGACATAACATTGATGCACAATAGGTTTTGGCTTATTCCAGTGATAATTTAGATATCAAGAACAAAATTAAAAGCAAAGACACCATTTGCAAGACTTTTCTGAGAATGACCTATTACTTCTCAACTTCTCCCATGGACTTAATTCACCCTATTATAATTCCCACCATGTCTTACATCTGAATTAAATGACTACTCCCCCCGCTCAAAATGGCCAACAATTATATACAAACTATTTATTATTTTATAACTATGCCAAATATGCGTTAACAGTTACGCGCGGCGCTAACGCATGCCTGCTAATAGTGAGATCAGAATGATGTATATGGTTGAATTCCTTATGTCCTCAGCTTTCTGTAGATATAAAGTGTGTGCATGTTAAAGAATATTTAATATGATAGAGTAGTTACTAAAGATAATAATTTATTTCTTTTGCTGAAGAATAATAAGGACTAAAACTAAACATAAAGGTAAGTGGGGGATGGCACATCACATCATAGTATTACCATTATGTCACTTGTTTGCACCAGGTGGCCGTACTAGCTTTTACACCAGATGGCGCTACTGGTAAAGAGTTGACATTTAGAATTTCTTTTAAAAGAAAGTGATGAGAATACGCTTATGTTGCATCTATAGACTATAAATATTGTCCATCATCTTTATCTGGAAGTATTATAAATGATATATCCCATGATTTATTTGAATAATTTATGTGCTTGATGTTGAAAATGTCCTAATCAAAACACCCTTATAAGTGTACATATGATTGTACTTAGTCAGCTTGGAGACTCAGGCATCTCATACAATGGAATGAACTAATGCCAGAGTGAAGAGGGCCAGTATCACTCATCAACGATAATGTTAAGGGTAATGAAAATGATGTACTTTTACCTTAGGAGTAAGGCAACTTGCTAAACTCTTTTGAGACGTTAGGAATACATGTCCTGACGTTCTTAAGAGATGCCATTGCTACTTTTTGTCAGTAGTGTTTAATGATAATAAACACATTCTGCCAGTGCCATGGCAGTTAAATGAAACTGCCCTGAAGTCTCTCATTTATTTCTGATGCTATTAATATAAGGAATCAGTAGTATACAAATATCCCACTCAAAATGCCCTAAGAATTTGCTGATTTTTGCATCAATATTGCGTTATACCTTTAGCGTGATCATCACGCAATATTGCGCAATAATTATTGCGTGAAAAGCGTCCACTCTCATCACGGAACTATGGCGAGATGATTGCGCATTAAAAATCGCGCAGAATCGCGTTCATTTGCCCGTCGGGTAGGAAGGGCAACATTACATGAAAATATTTTTTTAAAAAAAATATGGGAGATATTCTACATGTCGTAACACAACATAAGATATTCCCACTGCTGTTCAATGAATTTTATGTGAGGTAATAAAAGGTTTCAGGGATTTCGTGGGCTAATCACCTTTCTTATTATCAAAATATATATAAAACTTTCCTCTACCAAAAACCATTAATAATCCAATTTAATATTTATTTAATATCTTGAGGTATTGGATTGTTTGGAAGTCAATATAATATGTCGTAATGGCATCGGCAGGTGTAAGATCCTAGTCATCGTCATCATTAAAGAATGGTATTTTATTATTTATCAAGATGGAGTAAGGAACCCAAAACAATGAGGACAGAAGGGGGGTATTTGTTGTTGGTTTGTTTTATTGGGGGTCCGACGTTCCGGGCTTCAATGGCCCTTTATCAAGGAGGTTGGTTGGTTTTACATTGAAATTGATGCTACCCAAGTGGAGGAATGTGCACTCTTGTTGTCATGGCTTCGATTGTGGGAGGGGCCCAAGTAAAGAAATTATTATTTACCTGACTGATTGAAATCACCTCATTAAATTGTAATTTGTGGGCGGGTAAATTTATGTGTGTTTACCCGCCAAGTTGGCGGGTGGAGAAAAAAATGAATTTCGCACTCAGTTGTGACTCATTATCCTGCCACACGTCACTTGATACATTGTCAAGGTCCAAAATAGGTTTATATTCAGACACACACATGATTTATCCATCAATTAAACATTCATTTAGAATGATATGAAACTCCTAATTCCTGCACGTTTTCCCGTCTTCCTGGTATCATTATTATTCAATAATATATGTAGAATGCATAGATAAATTGATACATCACAGGAAATAGTCCTGATTTCTGCCCTGTTATTCATCAGAAATTAAAGGACCATGTGGATTATTCCATTATAAACTAAAATGAAATAATGCAGAATTACTTTAAGTGATGGATAAAACAATATTCCAACTTAATCCTAGACAATAATTAATGCCAACAATCATTCTCAATACAGGTTGCATCTTGCCATTATGACAGTTGTTCTCACCAGGCGGCGCTACTGGTAACTGGGGTGCATTTACAATTTCTTTTACAATGAAAGCGCGACTAAATCACTTGTGTGGCATTTACACATTATATACATATTCCTCATCTTGTAATTAAGAACATCTTTATATTAATATTTTACAATAGTTCATTAGTGTAATTTATCCTTTTGATTTGAAAACTGGTCATAATATAAACACCCTTTTAACTAAATACAGAAATGATATGGGTGCTTTGAGCGCCCCATTGTAGTTGTACATATATACACATTAACATCTCCTATGGCTGCCAATCCTCAATGTGATGGTGATGACCAAACTGATGTAAATCTCAGCCAGTTTGAAGCAACATATAGCTGAACCCTTCTGAAAAGTGGAAATAAATAAAACTTGGTTCTAATCCTAGTTTAATGAATTAATTGTTCTTATGGCAGTGTTTTAAATTTATAATTTAAGTTTATGATGCAGCAATGAAAGTGCTACACTGAGTGCATGAAATGTGCATAATTACACCTGGTACTGAGAGCATCGTTGAGAGCATTTTTACTGCATTTATAAATCGGGTCCATAGAGCATTATAAAATCAAGTTTGAGCCTCACAAACGTTTACGATTTCCACTAGTAAAGCACCAGGTCAGAATCAGGTGTAAATGTCCAGGTGAAAATCATGTTAGAACTGCTCTATTGCACATCGGGCAATAAAGGAACCACCATTCCTAACAGTACATGACCTACAGGTTTTCTTCTTGAAGTTAAATATAACTTCAGCACGATAAAAAAACACAAAAACATCTTGACAATTTCCCAATGACTGTAACTCTTAAATAAGATAATGGTGGCCTTGAATGAAACTTTTTTAAAAAAATAAAAAATTTAGGAACCGCCGCGTTTAAGAGTGCATGACCTACCGTTTATCGGCGGCCATACGTTCGGGCACCGTGTAGCGTTCAATATGTGGGGCCACCCGGGCACTCGTGCAGCATGTACCCATATCCATCCTACTCGTTACCTCTCACCCTATATAGCAACACAGCCACTATATAATGTTAGTATACAACCTGTTCAAGTCTCACATATCACTTATATAGTTAATAGTCAGTCTCTGCCGCATCTCAAGTCTTAAGTCTCTCAAGTCTAAGTCTCTCAAGTCTATGCTTTTTGACTTTTCACCTTCTGCTGGCGCCAATCACAAAATGGCGCGAGAAATGTAACGGTCGATAAGGTAACATCCAAGATGGCTGTTCCTCCTTGGTGATGTTCTGACAGAGCCACTCCAGAGGACCTTCCATGCCTCCTTCCAGGCCACCGTGGAGATATTTATATAAGTCCAAGCCCAAGGTTGATACCATGTTTCCTTGGAAACCAATATCTCCCCTGGAGTACTTAGATATCCCTTTAATGGCGGCCAACAGGGGGTTACTCTGGACACTTGGCCAAACTATGAGAAGAAGAAGTTTGTTAGGGCCCGCTATATTGGAATGACGTGACTGGAGCGCTCAGGCCGGGGTGAAGCTTGCCTCAGCCACAGTGCACCCATGCTTGCAGTAGTAGTAGTAAGGTTGGGGCACTTAATGCTGATGTCCTAGGATTGTCCTTTACCAGCCTGACTCAATGATAATAAGCCTTATATGTACTGTGTGTGAGTTAGTGTATGATGACTTAGGGGTGGTCAGTTGTGGTCAGTATAGGTGTTGTAGTGACCTCCTGGACGTCAGAGTATCTATAGACAATGCCTGGATAGCCCGTCAATGTCTGGGTGGGTGCAGTCGTGACTACCAGCCTCCATAGGGCTCTATGATTCCTCCAACTCCTCCTCCTCCTGCACCTCCTCCTGTCCTTCCTCCTCATCCCCTCCTCCGGTCGGTTGCACCTTTAGCGTACGCGACACAGAGGGCTTTCATTCTCTATTGAAATCCAGCGAACAGGGCATTGGTAATGGCCTTGATTAGCCTGCATTGTCATTAACAATATCTGAGTAATTATTTTTTTTTTAAATTTTGGGTGATAAATAGTGAGCAGATTGTGGCAGATTTTTCCCCAGTGGAATTGCTAGTTTGCGCGCTGGGTCCGACTGATAGGTGTTTATTGCAGGCTAATGGTGGAGTTGTGGAGGCATTCGCGCTGCGGTGGTTCTGGTTTTTGTTGGCATGTTGTAATGATTGGGGTACAATGGGCATATTGACTGGGTAGTGAATTGGGTAATGGATGGGGCAATGAGAGGCAATGTCAGGCAGAGAAAGAGAAGAGAGAATGAATGGAGGGAGCAGAGGAAAGGGAATCAGGGCAGAGTGAGTGAGTGAGTTTGGTTGCTTTACGCCCTTATCAACACATTTAATATGGTTATATCAAGGGCGGGAGAGCTGAGGGGGAGGCAGTTTATGATCATACCCAGGAAAAAGAGATGGAGAAGAAGGGAGAGAGAGACAGAGAAAAAGAGGCAGAAAGGGACTTTATGGTCATACCCGGAATCAGGGCAGAAGGAAGGTAGAAAGGAAGTAGGTGAAATTGAGAAAGAGAGAGAATTGGGAGGAAGGTGAGGAAGAGGGGGAGTACAAAGGGGAAGAAGGGGAGGAGGTAGTGAGAACAATGAGGGAGAAGGGGAGAGAGAATAAGGAAGCCAATGAGAGGGAAATGTAGAGAAGACATTTCTAGAATTCAGCAGCAACGATTGTTTCAGTGCGTTACGTGATGCTAGTCCACCACAAATAGAATATCGCCTGAAAATGACCCTGAATCTAAATTCAGTATCATTCTAAATTTGAAGCAATTGAAACTACTGCCTTCTCACCTCCCCCTCCTCTTTTTCCTCCTTCCCCCCTCCTCCCTTTCCTCCTCCCATTCCTCTTCCTTCCCCTCCTCCTCTGCGTCCTTCTTCCCCTTCCTCCTCCTCCTCCCCTTCCTCTCCTCCTTCTCTCCCTCCTCCACCCCCTCCTCCTTCCCCTTTTCCTCCTCTCCTTCCTCTCCCTCCTTTTCCCCTTCCTCTCCCTCCTCCCCCTCGTCCTCTCCCTCTTTTCCCTCCTCCTCCCTCTGGTCCTCCCCTTCCTCCTCCTTCCCCTCCTCCCCTCCCTCTTTCACTTCCTCTCCCTCCTCCTCCGGCTCCTCCTCCCCCTCCCCCTCCTCCTCTCCCTTCTTCTCCTCTCCCTCCTCCGCCTCCCCCTCCTCCTCCTCCTCCTCCTCTCTTTCCTCTTCCTCCTCCTCCTCCCCCTCCTCCTCCGGCTTCTCCTCCTCCTCCCCCTCCTCCCCCTCCTCCTCCTCCTTTCCCTACTCCGCCTCCCCCTCCTCCCCCTCCTCCTCCCCTTCCTCTCCCTCCTCCTCCCTCTCCTCCTTCCCCTATAAATTAGACATTAATCAGGAAGTACAATATCTGACAGTTGACTTCTGATCAGTTTCTACGTCAGCAGCCTCTTGCACCGCTCTCTGCCGCAACCATTCCCCTCAATGAATCATCCCAGCAGGTGAGCTTATTAGCATCTCCTTTTCTACAAAATGAACTATTCCCACGTATTTTAGTCTCATTTTAATCCTTCCTGTATTCATACTATGTAATTAGTATCATTAACTTTTAACAAATGATATTCATCAATTAATAATATTATGATTACCTTGGATAGTATTACGTTACATAACATATGTACATGTATGAATGTACGTATGGATGCACGTCTTATATAAATCTCACATGGAGGTCTCA
Source organism: Sthenelais limicola (assembly GCA_942159475.1). Classification (NCBI taxonomy): domain Eukaryota; kingdom Metazoa; phylum Annelida; class Polychaeta; order Phyllodocida; family Sigalionidae; genus Sthenelais; species Sthenelais limicola. The sequence goes on from OW804095.1 coordinate 35,039,412, forward strand.
TGTAAATGTTTAATCAAACCATATGCCGGCCACTGTCAGGAATGGTTTTATTGAATGAAGGAAACAGATTCCATCCTCATGTAGATCTATGTTGGAACCGATTTATCAATTATCTGATCCCTTTGATCCTGGTACGGTATGGATAGGTCGTTCTTCTAATTATGTAATAATAATAATAAAAGCAGTATCTGATATACACTGTATTCATACTATATAATTAGCATCATTAACATGTAACAAATGATATGTATCAATTAATAATATTGTGATTACTTTGTATAATATTATGTTACATAACATATGTACATGTATGTATGAATGTACGTATTGATGCACGTCTTATATAAATCTCACGTGGAGGTCTCATGTAAATGTTTAAATTATCTAACTTGAGAATCAGTGTTAAAATGATTTTATGTTTTGAATTGAATTGAATTGAGAAATAAAGTACTTTTCAGGATCCAGAACCTAAAACCATTGTAACATTATTAAAACGGCAGTAAATTTCTGAAATAACAACTCTCCCGGAGACATATGTTGTTGTTTGTTGTTTTACCCAACCATGTTCTTTCTCAAGTCTTTCTCAAGTTTTAATACAATTCCATGATTCCTACTTTTTTCATTGAGCGCTGGTGTTTACCTTAAAGAGTGAACCCAGCTTTAACTGTAAACGAAAGCAATTGCTATATACATATGTGATCCGTTTTAGGAAAATAAGTCGTAAGTCGGAAAATATGGATTTTGAGCTATCACCATATCTGAAAAGAGGAGATCAAGCTGATTCCAATGATAGTAAACACTAGGACACCTAATAAGTATTTTTCTATTGTAAGTTTGATATTTTCTAATTTTGAAAAAGAAGTTAAAGTTGTCCTGAAATTTAATACATGGATTTATATGACTGTAAATGTCAAACCCTCTAAAAATCGGAACATTTCAATAAAGAGATCTTATGGAAAAAACTCTTTGAAAAATATCAATTTTGCGACTTGTGACTCATTTTACTGGAACACATCACATATATATAATATGAATAAAAGATGCAATACTCAGCCTCTATAGACCATCGGCTGTAGATAGGATCATCATACATACCTGGAAAGATAGAGAACATGTGGTTAGTTTGTTGTCTACATTGTCATTCATTGATTGACATTAATGGGTCAGATCTTTACAAAATGTACAATCAGCAGATCTACAAATGTAGTCAATTCTGCTAAATTAGACTGAAAAATGGGCAATACTCGGTACATCTGACTATAATTGATATTGGATTGATTCAAACAATCGGTTGGGCTATGTTAAAGGCAAACGCTACTATCTAGTGGAAAATGAAAATAAATGTCATTTTTCTGAAACTTTGAAATTTGATTCTTGAAGTGTTTCTGGTCATAAAGATGGAAAAAAAATCAATGGGTCACCATGCTCAATTTTGAATTAGAGTGCTTCAAAAGTTGGTATCTCAAAAGAACCAATGAGGACCGAAAGGGGGGCTCATTTTGGAGTACCTCGACTTCATAGTTCATATTTGCTATTTATATTCACTCAATTTAAGTAAGGTTAACAGTTTTAGAGAGAGTATTATTTGCCCAATAATTCTATGCCTCTTTTTTTATAGAATGCATGGCTATTTTTATTCTGAAAACAACAAATATCTAATGCAAATTTTTAATTAAAAACTCGAAAAAACCCACTATTTTTCACTAATTTAATCAAAACAATTTTATTTTTCTCTCATCGAAATTAAATGTCATTTTTCTGATTCTTTAGTATATGATTCTTGAAGTATGTGTGTTCATAAAACTGGAAAAAAAATAATGGGTCCCCATGCTTGTTTCTGAATTATGGGGCTTTGAAACATGGCTGACAACCCAAAAATCTGCTGTTTTCAATGTGTTCTATGTTTCCTAAACATGTCTATTTTAAACAGCTACAATTAATTTTTTAACATAATGACATACATTTTTTTCCCCATATATGTGTAGAATATTACCTGCACTATATGTGTAGAAAATTTTGGGACATTAGGAGTTTTCATTTTTGTTTTATTCCCAGAATCGTGAAAGAAAAATGCAGCACTTCCCAATAGACTTGCAACTAAATGGGTACAACTGAGGGTACCCACAGCTAGCTCAGTTTCCCAAACATGTCTATTTTAGACAGCTATAAAAAAAAATTTAACGCTATGACATGTTTTTTTTCCTTTTTATATGTAGTATATAACCTATACTATATGTGTAGAAGCTTTTGGGACAGTAGGAGTAGCCATTAATTGTTTGTTTTAAACTATAAAACATGAAAAAATGCGCCATTTTCTCATAGACTGCAATGCTAAAGGAATAGTACGTAAAATGTCTGTATATTTGGTATATATATGAAAAAGGGGGGCGTGGCAGTGAATAGTAGCGTTTGCCTTTAAACCATATTTTGAACTTTGTTTTTGTTTTAAATTTGGGTTATTTGCAACGATTGGAGAAGGCGAATTGTACACTTTTTGGCGATTTCACCCATATATATTGATGGAGGAATACAAAGCTTGGGAGAAGAACTTTGCTCTTTGAGGCGAGAAGCTTTCCCTCCGTTTGAAGGGACTCTCTCAACTTTGGGCCTAGAGTGGTGAAGAGAGAGAGCGGACAGATGGAGAGAGCTGGAGCGCTAGAGTGCAGTTATTGCAGTAAATGGTTAGTCACAGGCAGGTGCCACCTTTCTCTGTACTAAAAAGCCTCCACTACTACACGTTCCAATAGAGGCAATATATACCAGGCTTATTAGTATGCTTGTCAGGCTGAGTGAGTGAATATATGTGCATGCACCTCACTTCTGACACGGTTTCCATGTCATTCTATGAACACCATCGCCCCTTCCATGCCTAGATTTGTGCTCATGTAAAAAAGAGGAAAGCTTTCTCTTTTTTTCTCCATCTACCATTCTAAGTGAGGTATTGGGTGACCAAGAGCCTTTTTTATTGGGGCCTGAGGGGTGACCAATAGAAATGTACTGAGTTACTGTAATTTATTCACTCACTCCTGAAGAAGGGCAAGTCGCCCGAAAGCTCGAGGAAATTTCAATAAACACAAGATCAAGTTTATTATGCTTTCTCTATTATCACATCACCTTACCAAGCCATCCTACCCGATATACAGCGAGCCTCTCTCCCTTTAATGGAATTTATAGAGTTGTATGTTAGGCAGTCCAAACCCTCAGATCAGATTAGAATGGCATGTCAGTGATTAGACCCCTACTTCGCTGATCGGTTTCGTTGTCTCGGAATAGGCATTCTGATGGGAATATAATGACATTTTGCTGTTTTAATGGAATTATAATGGAACTTTGCGGTTTTAGGCGAGGGTTTCCCTCCGTTTGAAGGGACACTCAACTTTGGGCCTAGAGCATTTAGACCACTCAGCCACCCCAAATCATATAAGCTCATAATTAACGATATGGTAGTATAGCACCAGGCTGTTATGTTCATTTATGACTCAATTATAGCCACTCACAAACAACAGAAATATAAGAAATATGAATATAAGAAATAATAGAAATAAAAGGTCAATAAAAAGATTGTTTAAAACAAGAGGGCACTGAAACCCGTGTGTGACGTCAGGTTATAGCGTCTGAAATGTACACAATGCAAAAGTTGCTCCTCATGATATTTCAGGGTTTTTTCGTTGTTTTTTTTGTGTTTTTTTTAAAATTTCAGGGTTTGCATTACTGCCACTATAATCACAACAAGAATATAGGATCAGTTATACAAGTATGTAACAATGTGTACAACATCACTCACAAAAAAACTCTACAGCTATGAACCTCCATCATCATCCACCTGCCCCATCTCTGCTACCCAAACTACACCGTTGGTAGGGAGATGGAGAGAGGGTGAGAGAGAGGGGTGGGAGAGATGGAGGTGGGAGAGAGAGGGTAATATTGGTAAAGCAAAATGAAAGGGTGCAAGGCCTGCCCGCTATGGCAATGGGCGGATCGGTTTGATTACCCAGAGGTGCCCAGGAAAGGGTGGGAGTATTTGCCGAGTGGAACCTCTATATACCTGTATATATCATACCTCGCCAGTCCATATCATCCTAATAAAACCTTTGCCATACAAAAGCCTCCTTTCAACCCAACAATTCCCTTCGTAACTTATACATAATTATGTCTTTTTTACCAGTTACCAATTGCTAAACTCTGGTTTGACGACAAAGGCTTCGATACTGGCTAATACTGTCGAGTTGATTTATTATTAATAAACTTGGTGAGGTTATTGTAACGTGCGAATGATTTGTGGAAATGATACCGTGGGGTTGTAAAGAATGAAATGTACAGAGTTGAGGTGATCACGTGGTTTTGTACATTCAGACTAAGTGATCTTGGCGTCGTGCCAAAATGTGACTCCGAAATGAACACACGCTCGGCGTCCCAACTGGCAGTGCAAGGACCAGGATGTAGGCAAGAGTCATCGTGAAATCAGAGATATAATATTTCCAGATCAGCGATAAAATCTCTGTAAATGACTAGAAAGCCTCTTAAATATTCCCCCAAATGAGTCAATTTGGACGATGGGAGTAAATTAATGATGCAATATGTGTGATAAACTGGGTGTTGGTTGGTTGAACTTGTGGAACCTTTTGTACTTTTTGTGCTATGAATTGCAGATCGTTAATTGTCATGTTATTAGGTTTTGCAGACACTTTGCCCTGATATAATGCCAAATAAACACCGGGGCATCCAAAGTATGTCTTTTTAGGGAGTAAAATTAGCATTATTATTATTATTACAAGTTGAACCGTACTAACTGTATATAGAATGACAGACACACACACCGAGCTACGCGGGAAAAGCGTTGTTAAGGACGCTTTGCTAACGTAGCGTAAATTACAGGACGTTACGTCCTAAAACATTGCGTCCTGATCGGCATAGTTGTTGACAAAATTGTCTGGATGAAAGGCCGGGATGAAAGGTAGGCCAGGAAGACTAATAATACGAATTCAGGAACATATCTTATATCAAATGAAAGCTTTGGACGATTTCCTGTCCAATGGTGTCAGGCAAAAAGTCTTGTACATTGGGCAAAGCAGCCGATTACGAGTGCTGCGAAATCTGGGAATAGGCCTACAAAAGTAGGCCCGGGAAAAACAAGAATCCAAAAGTAGTGCACATATCCATACGCAAGCGTTGTTCGGCAACAAAGTAGTTCTGTGTTTGGAGGGTAATTAAACAATAAAAACCTATTTAATTATTGATAAATGTATATATGCATTGAACCATACCTAACAATGATTCACTCGCTCCAAATTAATATGATATTAATCCACTTCTTCATGAAAAAGGGCGTTATTAATATTGTTATGATGATTATATATACAGTTAGTAAATTATACAACTTTTATTTCCAGATCAGCGATAAAATCTGGAAATAAATACATACTAATATTTGGTCAACGACATGACTGTATTTTTCAAAATATCTCCATTATTTACTACCGTATTTTCTCAAGGTTGACCTGGAAAAACTACAGTTTAGATGGCTCATCCGATTTTGTACCATTTATTTGATTACTGAATAAAATTTGGATAATAATATTTACAATAGCTTCATCATATGATTCTCAAATATACAACCACAGGTCCGTTCGTCCCTTGCAAACTGATTTGTTTAAACAATAATGATACACAGAGCTCCAATATGAAATGACATGAAATATTAAGAAGAATTGTTTAACTTGGGAGTTCAGGTATAACGAATAAAGAATGATGTGGCTACCCACTTCCCACTTAGATCTCTGGTGTGACCCCAGCCCTATACCCTGACCCTTCAGTGACCGGTAGAGCTGGTGGTGGTCAGATAAGCCACACGAGCTTTGGACATGGTCAACCCTGATGACCATCAACACCACCCTTATATATAATTATAATGGGATCTGTTCCAGAGAAATGAGGCACAAATCGAAAGATTGATATTTTTCAAAGTGTTTTATTCGTAAGATGTCATTGTGGGAATGTGTTTATTTTTGGGGTGCTTAATGCTGTTTGTAACATGAATACATTTATCAAATTTCAGGACAGTGCAATAAAGATATCCACACATCCATATCAAGACAGTGTAATGAATATATCTATGTAATTCTAAGGTCATTCTATAGAGTATATTTAGTACTTTACTAGCCAATGTCCACCCAGAGATATTGCAAACTTTTCTTTTCAAAAGTAGAAACAACAAACTTAAAATATAGAAATATTAGTTAGCTGTACTAATGTTTACCCTCGATTTGATCTCATCTTTTCAAATATGTTGATATTACAAAATCTATTTTTTGAGACTTCTGACTCATTTTCTTAAACACATCATACCCTCCCCTTCCATGGTTAAAATATGATCTCATCAATGTACAAGGGTTTGCCAAACTCTATAAACCTACCTATAAGCTAATAGTACAGGAAAACCTCTAAATCAATCTATAATTATAGCAAATGTCGTCTACCTGTACCTGAAAAAGGGCCAGATAGCCCGAAAGCTAGTGGTGCAAAAACGAAAGAAAAGAAACAAAACTTGTATTTGGGTCAGAATTTCAGAAGATGTACAATAACTTCGCTAATTTTCTCAAATAAGCCAAATTTCAGATAAAAATAAACTTCGATAGAATCAATGCAATGCCAAATATACTTGAATTTACCTAGTAGAGGAGTATTGGCCAAATTGCAGCCTATTTTGGCATAATTTACTAAATGTGTACAGCTGCCAGTTGTACATTCTCTTAAAACCTGACCCATTTATGCTCTTGATGCAGTACCCAAGTACACCCCTGCACCTCCGGTATGCAGTGATTCTGCCCTTCTCTTAAATCATCTCTAATTATATAATTAGCGATTGTATCTGAAATAGATCCAGGTTTATCAGTCAGTAATAGATGACCTGCATAGCCGCCATTTTGAATCTTAATTCGCATGGAATTATGGGACTAATGGCACAGTGTAAACTCTGTATAGCATGGGATATATATCTATGATCTAATGTCAATGTCATTATCTTATACACACAATACCAGTCTCCATCCTTCCTTCCCATCATGCACTTGGTTTACATAGGTCATTGACACATGACACTAGCTACGATCTTGATGATAAAAACATTCTTGCAATTTTCGATAAAAATATTGCCAAATGTTTGTATGTCAGATTTCAAGCGAACCCATCCAATGATGCACTGTAAGAGACATGCGCAGTGACACATGCAAATTCCCCTATTGCTTTCACTATAGAGGGTTATACAGTGGTGGACTGCAGGCTAGGCTAGACTGAGGTCTTATTGCTGATAGACAAACACCAGCTGGCTTTATCATACACCTGTACTCCTTCACCCCTCAAATATGTCCCCCACCCCACTCCCTTAAGGGTCAGATATTCAGAAAATGTACAATTGGCAGCTGTACACATTTAGTAAATTATGCTAAATTAGGCTGCACTTTGGTCAGTACTAGGTAAATTCGAGTATATTCGGCATTGCATTTATTCTAGCAATCTGTTTGGTTAGATTGACCTGTATTTTGAACTTCATTTTCGTCTTAAATTTGGGTTATTTCAGAGAATTTGTGAAAGTGAATTGTATATTTTCTGAAAATCTGACCCATAAACTTGCTACCACCAGACACCTATCCGCCCCCAACTTTTAAAAAACCTAAGAAATATCTAGGCTAACATCAACGATTGTGAGTGTAATCATTACTTGTTTTACTTTGTTAATTTATTTACACTAAGTTATTGTGTTTTTAAGGGCTAAATTTATAGAAGAAATACTTAGAATTATATGTCCTATTTGTGTAATCGTTTATAAAACATGAATACAACTTCAATTTATATAGGCACATAACTCTACCATACTTTGATTACTCCATTAGACTGCCTTCCTGCTATTTATATCTATACATGGGTCAAATTGTAAGAAAATGTACATTTCGCCTTCACCAATCATCTCAAATAACACAAAATTGAACATTTTGTACATTTTCTGACGATCTTTATAAACATGGTTTATGATGATTGCCCTCACCAGTAGCTCCAGTATTTGTTATAGTTTGTATAGTTATAAAGAATTGCAGAGAGTGGAAGTAGGCTAATCTAGACATATTAATGTTCGCGCAGTATTTATTTTCGCTATTTTAACGCACTGACCTCTGTGCGTGAAAATAAATAGGTATAATTATTTCATAAAGACTTCCTTGCTGCACAAATTCTAATACACGCGAAAAGGTGTCAAATACTTAGTGCGCAGAACTTTTTCCACGCGAAAATAAATACGTTCACAGTAGAGAAGAGAAAAGGTAAAACATATTCTTCATTTCCTCATTTCATCATTAACACTAATTATTACTTATTAAATTAATTAACCGCAGAACCATGCAAGTCTTGTCAGAGGATCAAGTAACACCAGAGTTCATATAGAAATGTATCAGCCAACAACCACGACCATTCTACAACTCATGTGTATCATTTGGATAACAAAATATTTCAGTTGGATCTCGATACTCAAAGCCTAGCTCTACAATAATTCTGAATACATATATTCAAGTTTATAAACCAAGTTATAACACCGGTGGGAACCCGATTCTTTCCTGAACCCGAAATTTGCTTTTGCCTAATCAAAGCCATGGACAAAACTAACGCACAATGCACAAGCTCTCATCTAGGCCAAGGGAGGGGCTATAGAATCTAATCTAATCTAATCTTATCTTATCTATCTTATCTATCTTATCTAATCACTTTACCATACTTTCTCATTGTGTGAACAAATCGGTGGATAGTGTCTGTAGATGATATAACAAAGCAAAATACTATGATCTTTTGTTGTTTTTATTACTTGTAAAATGTTCTTGTCCGGAGGTATACAAAACAAAAGGTGTATGTAAATTGGTGTATGGTGTATATATATTGTACCAGTTTGATCACTATATTAAAGTCTTCGTAAATTTAACGTATACGTTAGAGTATGAACTGTTTGTTCATTTTTGTACTTCGCTGTATAAGATGAATGGTAAAATATTCTGAAAGGATTAATTGTTTACTATTTTTGACTTGGGTTTCATGAGATTATATATATATAACAACTTTTATTCAGAATCAAAAATGATACAAAATTGGATGTTCCCTCTACTCTGTAGATATTCCAGGGCACCCTCAAACAAGGAGGTGTAAATTAGACAAGACATTATCATCGTATGAAACTGAACTCAATAAGTTTTGTTTTTTTTAAAAAAAAAGGTTAACTGAGTTGCCACAATTCAGACTGTCTTCCTGCATCACCTGCCCACTACAGATCTGGTGGGAACGCATGAGGGCATGATCAGTTTGTGGCGCTGACAGATCCTCCCCACCTGTAGGCCTACCCACCCCGTGCCCTCCTTCTTGGTAAAATCATCAGAAAATGTACAATTCGCCCTCACAAATCCTTTCCAATAAGCCAAATTTATGACGAAAAAAAAGGTTCAAAACACAGTTCAATATGACCAAACATACTGTTTAAATTAGGATAATATTAAATATACTCATATACAGATAGTGTTGACAATTTATCACTATAATTAAGCAAAATTTGTGTTGATTTTCCAATTGTACATTTTCAGAGGATTTGACCCTCCTACACCTCCCTCTGCACCCAGCCAGACACCAGGCCCTCCTCCAGTACACTGTAGTACAGCACCAAAGCCCCAAAAGCCTTATTTGTGATGTGCTACAGCAAATGTAGTCACAATTCGCAAAAAATGGATTTTGAGATGATAGTACACAGTTGAAATCTAATAAGTATTTCTATATTTTAAGTTTGATATTTATTTTTTTAAAAAAGCTTGAATATATCTGAGTGGTTTGTATGCTAGATCTAACCATTGACATATTCATTTAGGAACTTTAGGCCAGCCTTGTTCTTGGCTATATGGCAGGATTTGGACCAGCATAGATCAATATGACAACTACTGAACTATATGAGGCAGAATCTGGACCAGCAGTATGGTCCAATATCACCCACAATCTTCCTGAGGTAGTTCTAAGTTATATGTAATACAAAAGCCAGAATCAGGGCCTGATACTGACAGACAGCCTCTATATGGGTCAGATTTTCAGAAAATGTACAATTGGCAGCTCTTAACATTTAGAGAATTCTGCTAAATTAGGCTGACAAATGATGAATACCGGGTATATCTGAGTATATTTGGTGTCGCATTGATCTAAAGTATCAGTTCTGTTATGTTAAATTGCATTTTGAACCTAATTTTTGTCTTAAATGTGGGTTATCTAAGAGGATTGTTGAAGGCGAATTGTACATCTTCTGAAAATCTGACCCATATATGTCTCTGTACTCCTCTACCTGCACTTCCTCAACATCCCTCCCAGCCCCCCCCCCCCCCCCGCCACTCCATCTACACCTATACTCCCAGACACCCTGAACTCATTCATTACCTCACCATTCTGTCTGGCTCCCTGAAGCTTCACCCTGTAACATCTACCCCCTACCCACCCCACCCCACTTCATCCATTTCCTCAACATTATCCCATCCACCCCAAACCTTCCCCCATTAATCCCCCCCCCACACACACAACCCTATTAGACACTCTCACTTCATTCATTTCCTCACTATTGTCTCTCCAAGCTTAAACTTTCCCCCATGTAACCCACCCACATTCTCCCCCACACCTCTCACACATACCAGACACCCTGACCTCCCCAAGATGACCTCCTCCAGGGTGAACGCCCCATTCTCACCCCGTGTTGACAGGGCGCTACCCCCAGCAAGGCTGGCAGTGCTGGCACCCCTTCCTCCAGGAAGCCACATGGGTCAAATCTTCAGAAAATGTACAATTGGCAGATCAACATATTTAGTAAACTTGCCTAAATTATAGCAAAAAATTGTCAATACTAGGTGTATAAGAGTATATTTGATATTACCTTGATTAAAACAGTGTGTTTGGTTATATTGAACTGTGTTTTAAACCATGTTTTTGTCTTAAATTTGGGCTGTTTGAGAGGATTGGTGAAGGTGAACTGTACATTTTCTGACGGTTCCACCCAACTACCTGGCTACCAGTGGCTAGTCTTCCTCTAGGTGCTGCCAGGAGGGCTATACTGGAGGCCAAGGGGAGTACCTCCAGGGTCAATATATATAACTGTCGCTTTACTGCAACAATATAGTGTGGCACTGACTCTGGAGAATAGGGGATGAGCATGTGCACTGTCTACTGCAGTGCATTTTTATTTATAAGATCTTTATTCAGGCACCGCTTAACTTTAACATAGAACGGGTTAACTGGAGTATTCATCACACAACCACAGCTCCACCTAACGGTGATCTACCACTGTTGCCTATAGGGGTCAGATTTTCAGAAAATGTACAATTGGCAGCTGTACACATTTAGTAAATTAGGCTAAATTAGGCTGCAATTTGGTCAATACTAGGTAAATTCGAGTATATTCTCCATTGCATTGATTCTAGCAATCTGTTTGGTTAGGTTGAACTGTATTTTGAACTTCATTTTCGTCTGAAATTTGGGTTATTTCAGAGAATTTGTGAAAGTGAATTGTACATTTTCTGAAAATCTGACCCATAGAGTGTATGCTGGGATGGATTCTGTTGAAGTCTGAGATCGGTATGATATGCAAAACTCTCCCAGAGGGTGGTATGACTTTCCAATACTGTAGCCTATGGCTTACCATACCATCCCGCTAAGAGGTATAATACACATATATATATCTAATACAACTGTTTTAGTGCAACAATTAGTCCCCAGCATATAGGCTATAGAATGGATTTTTAGATATCATCATATTTGACAAGATGGGATCAAGCGGATTCCAATGATAATAGTAAATAGTAGGATATCTTATAAGTATTTCTATATTTTCAGGTTAATTTTTATTTCTCAAAAGAAAAGTTTGCAATATTTCTTGGTGGACATTTTCTAGTAAAGTAGCTAAATGACGATGACCTAAGAAATACATAAATATATTTAATACATTGTCTTGAAATTTGATACCTGCATTTATGGTACTAACAACTCGAAGAACCCCAAATATGAAAACATTCGAAGCGAGGGTTCTGTGAATAAATGACTTTGGAAAATATCAGTTTTGTGACTTGTGGCTCATTTTCCTGAAACTCAACATATATCAAACCGCACAAAGTATCACCGTCTACCCCTTCCCTAATGGTGCATCCATTCATCATGTAAACTAGTGGATCGTGCAAAGGTGGCCAAGATTTAACTTGACATTACAAAATAACTTTTTAACGCTAGCTCTCAGCCCTCCCTACCACACAGAAATACACCTATGATAGATTTACCTGGCTCTTCAGTTTCCTCCAGAGACAAAAACGATGAAAAAGTCAGAAAAAAAACGATGAAAAAGTCAACACATCTTTTAGAGGACTTTCAAAGGACAAGTTGTCCCAGTATCTACCAAGGTGAGACAAGTCAAAACAAGCAGAGACTAAAGGTTATTTTGATTAATCTGTGTTTAATCTGGGGAAATATTTTCCCTACTTAGCTTGGGATTCCAGACTAAACTGATGTAGGTGCTATCGGGGAAAAAGTCACTCGGCGGCTAATTCGATTATTGAAGGGACATTTGGTTTCACACCGATCGATAGTGGCTCTAGGTTAAAGCTGTATTCTCAGTTAACATCGTTCGCTTTTGTATCTTTCTGTTCCTACCTGTCTGAACGTTATTTGATTAGAAATCTGGAGGAGTTTACATCGTGGTTTTAATCAAATTGATTAACGAATAGTTACTTGGGTTAACCAAGAGGGAGGAGAAGCGAGAGAGAGAGAAAGATAGGAAGATAAAGAGAATGGGAGGGACGGAGGACAGATGGACGAGAAGGAGAGAGATGGAGGGAGGGAATGAGAGAGCAGATGAAGGGGAGAGACTAAGAAAATAAGGAAGAGAAAGAGGGGAAGACAAAGGAGGATGGAGGGAGAAGAGAGAGAAGAATAGAGAGAGAGAAGGACGGAGAGAGACGGGGAAAGAGAGAGAAGGACGGAGACAGAGAGAGGGAAAGACAGAGAAGGACGGAGACAGAGGGAAAGAGAGGAGGACGTAGAGAGAGGGAAAGAGAGAGAAGGACGGAGAAAGAGGGAAAGAGAGGAGGACGTAGAGAGAAGGAGGGAGACAGAGGGAAAGAGAGGAGGACGTAGAGAGAGGGAAAGAGAGAGAAGGACGGAGAAAGAGGGAAAGAGAGGAGGACGTAGAGAGAAGGAGGGAGAGAGAGAAAAGAGAGAGGAGGACGTAGAGAGAAGGAGGGAGAGTGGGAGAAGGAGGGAGCGAGAGAGAAAGAGAGGGAAGGAGGGAGAAGGAGGGAGAGAGGGGGAAGAGGGAGAGGAAGGGGGAGAGAGGGAAAGAGAGGGAAGGAGGGAGAGAGAGGGACAGAGAGAGAAGGAGGGAGGGAGAGAGAGAGGGAAATAGAGAGAAGGAGGGAGAGGAAAAGAGAGAGAAGGAGGGAGAGGGAAAGAGAGAGAAGGAGGGAGAGAGAGGGAAAGAGAGAGAAGGGGGGAGAGAGAGGGAAAGAGAGAGAAGGAGGGAGAGAGAGGGAAAGAGAGAGAAGTAGGCAGAGGGAAAGAGAGAGAAGGAGGGAGAGAGAGACAAAGTGTGGAAAGGTAGGCAGGGTGTATAATAGCCATGCCAGGGGGCTGTTCCATAAGAAATCCCATCTTATAATGCCTTTACTTTGCTATTTCCCCTTGCTTAGCTAGGAAATTCTTACTATAGGAATACAAATTAGCATTGTGTTTCTAGCAAGTTCCTTCCCTTAAGTTCCTTACCATCAGTTAAGCAAGGACAAGTGGATGTTGTGCAACATGCCCCAGTAGGGAGTGTATGGGAGTTGGACCTGGTGGTTATTTCTGCTGCCAGGCTCCATGGCTGTCGGCGGTTAGTCAAAGGCCGACAAGCGATTGATTATCCCCGCTCTATATATTACACATTTTCACATGTGAAAAAGGCAGGAAGGTATTTTTCCTTATCTTCTCTGTGAATTTAGCCTTGTCTCTTGCCTCTTGCCTACATTAAAAATTCTCTTTTAGAGAGGGTGGTATCATTTGATGGTTCTGAAATTTTGTGTTTTACTGGCGCTATGCTCTGTACCTCCCAGCTATATGCCTGCTCTATACGCAGTAAAACTGCAGTACAAACTAAACCAACCAACTAAACCAAACTAACTAAACTCCTTATATTTATAAGGAATGAAATGTTCTATGTTGTGGTCTATCCATTAGGCCTACCAACCGATTTAAAACTCCCCAAGTTAAAATATTAGCGTTTTTGGGTCCATGTACCTTTAAGTAAAACCTCATTATTGATTATTTTGGTGACACGCCAAAATGCCATAATTTGTCAATCTGACTCACGTTGATCTTCTTATTCATAGGCAATCCTGAGTGAAATTGATAATATTGGGATAGAACTGCCTCAATAGACATATCTCTAGATGCTTGTTATTTGAACTATTCATTCTGTTAACCCCATATTGTATAGGCAAATAGAATAAATCAAGAAAATGAGCTTTATATAGGTTCAGTTTTTAAATATTGCATTCCAAAGCGGGATCAAAGAAATAGAATATTTAAGTGATGGGGTTTAACCCCGAAACGGAGGGGACACGAGAGGTTTCATAAGTATTCGGCTTGAGTTTATTGGGGTCCGACGTTTCGGGCACATTTGCCCTTTATCAAGGATATAATCAAATGTCTAGCTGGGATTACAGCTTACACTATGCCCTAAAATGCTTCAACTCAATATTATCAGATGTTTCAACTTTTATTCATGGAATCTGATGGTGAGGCATTTCACACTATGAAGGTATTGCTCATTTCAGTATTGGGATCATCGAATCTCATCGTTTGTTTACAAGATCACTCTCTAGGAGTGTTATGACTTTTTTTTAAATCATATGAATACATGTACCAAATTTCAAGACAGTGTATTAAATATATCCTTGAGTTTTGAAGGTCATTACATGGGGTAGATTTAATTACTTAACTAGTAATTGTCCACCTAAAATTATTGCAAAAGTTATTTCAAATTTCTCGGTCCGTAATGTTTACCATCATTAGCATTGGCTTGATCTCATCTTTTCAATTCTGATGATATCTCACAATCCATTTTTCGCCACTTGTAACTCGATAAAAGGACTAGGATGAGAGGGAGTTGCAGGAGATTCAGGAGTTTCACCATCAGCAACATTTAATGGTGTTATTTTGTGCAGTATTCATTCATGCACGCACCGTTGCACCTTCAGTCAGTGGAGAATGTTGGACTTCAGTGTTGAAGTCGAGATCATTGTACGATAGACAATAAGGCAGTCACATCCATGAAAACCCTGCCCACACACAGCCGATTTTGCCCCCGATTGTCCCCCGATGTTGGTCTCCCAATGAATCCTATGATTTAATTTCTAATCCTGGTTTAATTTATTTCAAAAACATAAACCAGGATTTGACATAGGATTTCGTTATAACCTATACGAATTGATATATATACATATAGAGCGATATTTCTCATCATTTATTCATTTCTCATTTATTTATTCTCATTATATGTTATTATAACTAGTTACCTTGCTACCAGGTCAAGAGAAATATCGCCATGTATCTTCCAGATGAACTTTGATCGATTTTATTAAGTGTATTTATACTATAGCCTTGCACAATATCAGTTAAAATATGAAGAGAAAAGCATAATGCCTTGATGTGCGTTGACTCCTAATTAAATAATGTAGAATGTATGTGGGTGTACACTTCCATGATCTCCTTTTTACCTTTATAAACGTCTCGGTATTTTAGTTCAATTTTTTTAAATGGACACGCATCAAAACAACCCTTCGTGTAAGGTCTTTTATAACTAATATGTTTAACAGTTTTACCTATAACAATGTTTAAAACAATATTCCATGTATATATAATAATTTTTCACACGAAATACACAAATAGGTAAGGTCAACATAAACCACATATTTAAAAAGCAAATAGTTCAAGTTTGGTTTTGTTACTTTAAATTCTCCGTGATCATAATGTCCTTCTGCAAGAGCTCCATATCAGGAAACGACTTACAGATTGACGGGTGGGAAATTCACCTCGTCTTTTTATTTATTTTACAAAAAAAAACCATCTCTCTCTTTTGCTTTGGGCATCATTATCATCGGTCAGGAATTAAACAGGAAATTTGTATTATAAATTTGGAACGCGCTCCCCCAATGCTCTGACGTCATAGGCACACAAAAGTGGTGCCACGGTCGGTGAATGAGAGAGCGGAATAGTGCCGACCGTAACTGGTAGTTTCGTAAAATGTCACAAAATGCTAGCTCCGCATGAAGGGAGGCAGCTCAAAACGAGGCAGCGGCTAGAGCTGGGGATATCCACTAATAAACTCATTCTACCGACTGTAATCTGAGCCAAGATAATAGAGGTTTTATATATGGAAAACGTGTGATTTTGGCATCCATTTATTGTGCGCTGATGGCGACTTCAAAGACGCCTCCAGCGGGAATGGAGAACGAAAATTTCACGCCTGTTTCGTCGCGGTCGGAGCGATGGCTGGTTCGCCTCGCTCGCACCTAGTGACACGCTTGGTTGCAAATAGACCGGCTCCACTAGCCATTCGACTCCATTTTAGGCGTTTCCCTTTTAGTCTTGATTATTTTTCATGTAAATATCGCCTTCCCTCTCAATCTCGATCGCGATCCCTCGCGCCGCGCGAGTCCCATGGATGCGATACCTTTCCTTGCTCTATACTTCTCTGTTTCGATGTGTTTTGTTTCTTTCTCTGTCTGTTTTGGTCATTTTAACTCTGTTTGTCTCTCTGTCTCTCTGTCTCTCTCTTTTCATCTGTCCTTCTCTCTCTTGCCCTGTTTGTTTCTGCCACTCTTTCTCTCTTCCACCTTTCTGCTATTCCCCATCTCTCTCCATCCTCTCTCTGTGTGTCTTTCACTCTGGTTTTTCTCCTTCACTGCCCTTCTCTCTCTTCCCTCTTTCTCTCTAACCTCTCTTTGTGTCTCCCCTGTCTCTCCACTTTCTCTGTCCTTAGTGTCTCTCCCCCTCTCTCTCCCTCCCTCTCCCCCCTCTCTCTCTCTTCCTCTCTCTGCCTCTTTCTCTCTTGACTCTCTCTGTCTCCTATATCTATATATATATATATATATCTACTCTCGCTCCCTCTCTCTTTCTGCCTATCCCTCCCCTCTCTCTCCTTCCTTTCCAGCTCAATTGTCTCTGTTCTTTCTTCCCAATCTCCCAATCTCCCAATGTGCCTAACTTCATCCCTCTACCTTCACCCTCTCCCCCTCTCTACTCTCAACCCCCTCCCACCGTCCTGCCAGCTCCATGGCTGTCGGCGGTTAGTCAAAGGCTGACAAGCGATTGATTATCCCTGCTCTATATATTACACATTTTCACATGTGAAAAAGGCAGGAAGGTATTTTTCCTTCTCTTCTCTGTGAATGTAGCCTCGTCCCTCGCCTCTTGCATACATTAAAGATTCTCATTAAGAGAGGTTGGTGTCATTTGATGGTTCTGAAATTTTGTGTTATCTTTATTGTTGATCGTAACTTCTGATATATTCAGATCAGAACAAACACCAACAAATTACTGACACAATACCACCCCTACACCACCATCACCCACACCGCCCACCCACTACCAGCAATCTTAATCACCACAATTCCACCTCAATTCTCCACTTCCTCCCCCACCATCACCTTGACCATCCCCACCATAACCATTACCCCTGAACTGCCCCACCGCTCAACCACCCTGCCAACTCCTCCCCCATTTCCTCTATCCTCTATCACTTTCTCCCCAACCTCCCCCCAAAAACCACACCACACGACCACCACCATGATCACCACCAAACTACCATACTACCTCCACCACCACCACTTCCCCCTCCACCACTTCCTTCTCTGCCAGCTTCTCTACCACCACCTCCTCTTCCTACTCCACCACTTCCTACTCCACCACTTCCTCATCCACCACTTTCTCCTCCACCACTTCCTCCACCACTTCCTCCACCACTACTTCCTCCACCACCACTTCCTCCTCAACGACTTCCTCATCCACCACCCCCTCTTCCACCACCACTTCCACCTCCACCACTTCCTCCTCCACCACCTCCTCCTCCACCACCACTTTCTCCACCACCACTTCCTCCTTCACCACTTCCTACTCCACCCTTTCCTTCACCACTTCCTCCTCCACCACTTCCTCCTCCACCACTTCCTACTCCACCACTTCCTCCTTCACCACTTCCTCCTTCACCACTTCCTCCTTCACCACTTCCTCCTCCACCACTTCATACTCCACCACTTCCTCCTTCACCACTTCCTCCTTCACCACTTCCTCCTTCACCACTTCCTCCTCCACCACTTCATACTCCACCACTTCCTCCTCCACCACTTCCTACTCCACCACTTCCTCCTTCATCACTTCCTCCTTCACCACTTCCTCCTTCACCACTTCCTACTCCACCACCTCCTCCTCCACCACTTCCTACTCCACCACTTCCTCCTTCATCACTTCCTCCTTCACCACTTCCTCCTTCACCACTTCCTCCTCCACCACTTCATACTCCACCACTTCCTCCTTCACCACTTCCTCCTTCACCACTTCCTCCTTCACCACTTCCTCCTCCACCACTTCATACTCCACCACTTCCTACTCCACCACTTCCTCCTTCATCACTTCCTCCTTCACCACTTCCTCCTTCACCACTTCCTACTCCACCACCTCCTCCTCCACCACTTCCTCCACCACCACTTCCTCCTTCACCACTTCCTCCTTCACCACCTCCTCCTCAACCACTTCCTCCTTCATCACTTCCTCCTTCACCACTTCCTCCTCCTCCATCACTTCCTCCACCACCTCCTCCACCACTTCCTCCACCACTTCCTCCTCCACCACCTCCTCCACCACTTCCTCCACAACCCCCTCCACCACTTCTCCCACCACCTCCTGCTCCTCCACCACCTCCTCCTCCACTACTTCCTCCTTCACCACTTCCTGCTTCATCACTTCCTCCTTCACCACTTCCTCCACCACTTCCTTCTCCTCCACCACTTCCTTCACCACTTCCTCCTCCTCCACCACTTCCCCCACCACTTCCTCCTCCCCCACTTTCTCCACCACTCCCTCCTTCACCACTTCCTCCACCACCACTTCCTCCCCCACCAGTTCCTCCACCACTTCCTCCACCATCACTTCCTCCTCCTCCACCACTTCATCCACCACCACTTCATCCACCACCACTTCCTCCACCACCACTTCCTCCACCAATATTCCTCCTCCAACACCACTTCCTCCCCCACTACCACCTCCACCATCACCACCTCCCCACAAAACTACCACACCTGCCAACCACACCACCTTCACTAGACCCCCACCACCACAGACCACCCCACCACATCACCACCCACCACCACCACCACCACCGTGAATGGTACAAAACAAGTGTCCATGGACATGCTTATTGAAGCCCGTCCTGTCTGATCGATGGCTTTAACCAATGGAAAACGCGGGAAATGAATTTTGCTTTTCTGATGATCGTCTGCGCAATATTGACATGCCAGCCAATTGTAGCCTCGCTCTGCCTTCACCCAGCGTTCCAATCACAAACATCCGGACTGGCAGAAACAATGTGTTGCGTAGTGGGGGAGCAGGCAAATCGGTTGCCATGGGAACGCATGTGATGGTGATTGATTCTGGGATGGGCCTACTTAACTGTCCAACTGGAGGTATTCACGTGTGTGCTTACAATTAAGCTTACGTGAGGGGTATGTTGCACTTAACTTAAGTTTAATGCGTTACCTGTAACGTATCGTGTCCATCCCTCCTCATGTAACACACACTTCAACTATAGGGGGTTTGCATGTGCCACTGCGCATGTCTCTTGCAGTGCATGCTGGGATGTATATACTATTTCAAAGTTGTATGCTCAGCTAAAATTGGTCAAATACAAATTTTTTCTACTTTTGGGTCATTTTCTAGTATCTAATGATCACTTAATCAATGTTTTGGAGGAATTCTTACGGTTGTTTTTTGTTGCAGGGTTTTATAAAGTCATCATTTATAGTTTGAATCCTTTCATTTATTACCGCTCCCCAAACGCCCTTTTACTCGTGTGTGTTTCAACTTCAAATTCTAACGTATTACCGCAGCAAAACATTGTACGTATTACTTTGGCAAATGAATAATTTTCATATCATATCAAATTAAGTCCTATGGTAAATTTGGTAAGTTTTGTTTTGTTTTAATAGCTGTGAATTATTTACTTAAGACTCAAAATTTCTACAAAGAAATGGTGAAGTCACCAGAAAATGTACAATTCACTTTCACCAATCCTCTCAAATAACCCAAATTTCAGACGAAAATAAAGTTCAAAATACAGTTCAACCTAACCAAACAGATTGCTAGAATCACTGCGATGCCGAATATACTCCAATTTACCTATTATTTGCCATATTGCAGCCTAATTTAGCAGAATTTACAAAATGAGCACAGCTGCCAATTGTATATTTTCTAAAAATCTGACCCAAAAGCGAAATGTCAATGTCATCCAGCTGGTACCATGCGTAGCAGCATAACCAAACAGAATTTATTAATCAAGCAAATACCAAATGTGCCGAGGCACACAGTATTTACCAATTTTGAGCGTAGTCCACTGCCTATTGTACATTTACAGACCACCCGACCCATAACCATATAAAAACTCTAATCCAAGCACCCAACCTATATGCTCTACTTTATATCAGATCGTAAGTCGTCTTTTTCTAAGAAGTGTGAAGACATCAACAGAGAATGGGGTACATAGTCACCCGCTAAGCATTTTAATTAAATTACAAGCAGCGGACGATGATATTTTATGGGCATAAAACCTTTAGTAAATGTTCTTAGTGTATTAGGAGGCTGCCGCAGGGAATACAGAGACGTAAGACAATCACTTGACCAGCACTGCGCCCCCATTTATCACTCATGGCGTTACGGTTACAGCCCTGTGGCTGCATGGTGTATTGTGCTATATCATATCTGGGAGGTGCATTTAGGGTGAAATTGTCTAAAAATGTACAATTTGTCTTCACCCATTCTCTTAAATAACACAAATTTAAGCCAAAAATGAGGTTCAAATTACAGTTCAACATAACCAAACAGATTGTTTGAATCAACCCAATACCAAATATACTCAGATATACCTTGTATTAAGCATTTTTCAGCCTTATTTAGCAGAACTTCCTAAATGTGTAGAGCTGCCAATTGTACAATTTCGGACGACCTGACCGATGTAGGAGGGTGGTATCAGGTAATTCACTCAACGCTGAGAGCTTTGCCTCGCTTTTTAATGGACAACCACAATGTTTGATCTCAGTTTAATGTTTAAAGAGATTACAGAAATATAATCTGAAGTAAAAGGAAAACAGTATACAGGATACTCTATCCTGCTCAGTTCTGAACTCGAAAGCATAAACCTGTTTGTGTTTGCGTTGCTTAATTTCTCGCCCGGCTGCCGACCCTGTTTTATTAATCGAAGAAAGACTGACATTTCTTCACTAAAATTAAATTGATACAGAATATTGCAACATGTACAGCATGAATTTAGTTATTCAGTTCAGGTCCAAACCCTCAGTTCAGATAAGAATGGTATGTCAGTGATTGGATGCCTACTGCACTAATCGGGTTCCTGGCCTAGGACGTTCTAATGGGATTATAATGATATTTTGCGGTCTTAATCGAATTATAATGGCACTTTGCGGATTGAGCCGAGATGCTTTCCCTCCATTTGAAGGGACTCCCTCAACTTTGGGCCTAGACTGTATTGACAACATTGAAGAGCACTGTGCTCAAGGACAAGAAGAACACTCTATAAATTTACACTGAACAGTAAAGATAGGAGTAAGGCCAAAGGAAAAAAGCATAAGAACCGGTGGAATGGTTGGAATATTTATTATGACATTGTTTAGATTGATTTATATGGAAGCCCTGCTCAGCAGAAGTGTACTATCTAATTCTATTGTATCATTATAAATCATCTTATATAAAGCCGCATTGGGTAGTATATATATTTATTATCATACTATATGAAGCCAGAGAGCATGTTCACAACATAACCTTCCTGTTTTGGTCTAATTTGTTTGGGGAGTGTTTATTCTAGCATAGATCAAAGACCAGGGGCAGATGGTGGTGTAAGAACGATACGCCATCTTATATGTGTTACAGTTGTGACCACATTTATATTTCCGTGGTCCACCAAAATCCTTTGCTGCAGTGCTTTCATTTATTATCGCTCACCGGCACTTGTTATCTGTCTGCCAATTCGAGCTCTAAGTCTTGTATAAGAGCAGTAACATATTGATAACTTCAGTCCTATAAGTCAAACAATGAGTAAACATTGATAACTTCAGTCTTAAGTAAATATTTTTAACTTGGGTCCTATACGTCCAATGATAAGAACATATTGATAGCTTCGGTCCTATACATCAAACGATGAGTAGATATTAATAACTTTGGTTAAGTTCACTTTGGAATATTTCATGGCATCATAGCCGAGAATGCAGCTTAATAAACCATTCCTTTGACCATCAAATTTCAGTTACAGGAATGGCAGTTGTCATATGGTTATAGGGTCAGATCTTCAGAAATGTACAATTCGCTAGCACTAATGTTCTCAAATAACCCACATTTAAGACAGAAATGAGCTTCAAAATGGAGTTTAACATAGCAAAACATAATTATACTATAAATCAATGCGACACCGAATATAGTCAGATATACCCGCTATACATCATTTCTCAGCCTAATTTAGCAACATTTCCTGAATAGTTAGAGCTGCCAATTGTACATTTTCTGACAATCTGACCCTACAATACCTGAATATGAACTAACTATCCATGTCTAACATCGCTGTCACTTTAAGGTGTAAGTGTCTCACGTTAGTATCGGACAATTACCAAAAGCCTAATTCTTCTCTTTTATATCCACTATATTACACTCAATTCATGGAAAGCGCATAAAAGTAGAGCGTTCTCACACGCCCTAGTCATAACATGTGGAATGTTCCCGTATTATCGCCCAACCCAGGGCCGCTTATAGCCTCAACAATAGCCTAAATGTCGTCTGCTGCTGTTTGCTAACCGGAAGTGGTATCCAGGTAGACCATGATCCGGGTAGTGAATTATCCGGTTTGCTTTCTCTGTAATGGATGCTTCTCACGCTATCCAGAACGCTACCTGCGTCTGGGGTAACCAGGAGGAGTGGGGCATTCTGGGATGTGTACACAAGGGGGGGGGGGAGGGCGATAATGGGGGGCGTGGCGTTCAGTTATAGAGATTTGCCCAATGCACTGGAATAATGATGAGGAAAGCCTTTTTTTAAAGAATGCGAGTAAAACAGCTTTGTGGGTATTCAAGCAAAACAACGAGTACAAATTTAGGCTATGATTATACAAAATACTATACAATTAACATTGATTCTAACTCGTCGATGATGATTTAACAGTGCAAGAAACAGAGCACTTAATAGTTTAGTTATATGTGCTGTTTTACAAAAGAATGAGTCATAAGTCACAAAATTGATATTTTTCCAAATGTTATTCTTGCAAGATCTCTTTACAGGAATGTTTAGGATGTTTAGGATGTTCATGTTTAGGATATCTATCACTCTGAGTTATATGAATAGGGGAGTTGCATAGCCGCCATTTTGAATCTTGATTTGCATGGAATAATGGGACTAATGGTACAGTATAAAATCTATAGAAAACATGCCAGGTTCAGCATGGAATATTTATCAGTACACTAATTTCAATATCCATGTGTTTTACATGTTTCAATAAGAGTCCCCATCTTTCCCATCATGCATTTGGTTTTCCTAGATCATTTATAAAAGTTATGATATTGGTGAAAACATTCTTGCAATCTTCGACAAAAATGTTGTTAAATTATTTTATGATATATGGGTCAGATTATCAGAAAACCTACAATTGGCAGATGAGCATATTTATTAAATTCCGCTAAATTAGACTGAAAAATCGTCAATGCTAGGTAAATCTGAGTTTATTTGGTAGTGCCTTGAATCAAACAATCTGTCTGGTGATGTATTTTGAAACTTATTTTTGTTTTAATTTGGGTTATTTTAGAGATTTGGCAAAGTTGAATTGCACATTTTCTGAAAATCTGACCCATATTTGAACTGAATCCATCCCAGCATGCATTGCAATAGACATGCGCAGTGGCACACGCAAATTTTATCCCCTATACCTGCCAGTAATACTCCAGTGAAAAATCACTGTTTAATATCTATTTTATAATTGGTCAATCATAAGATGAATATTAATTCAAAATATTAATGACCAACTCCTGGTCCCAAAATAATTAATTTATGCTGATGGGCGTCGTCTAGTACCATGTGACCACTACTATTTGGTCACGGGTTAAAGTGCCTTTCTGTCTCTCTTTCTCTGTCTCTCTCTCTCTCTCTCTCTCTCTTCTTCTCTATCTCTATTTCCTGGGTATGATCATAAACTGCCTCCCTATCGGCTCTCCCGCCCTTGATATAACCATAATAAATGTGTTGATAAGGGCGTAAAGCAACCAATCTCACTCACTCATTAAGTTTAGTAACAAACCATGACGACAAGATTTGTTTTTTATTCATTAAAGGTCGACATGATAGGGAGTCTTCATCTTTTCCACCATGCTTTGCATTTCTTAGATAATAAATACAGCCTACTTGTATATGATAAAATCAGGCTATACTGAGAATATTTGTGCTCAATGTATGGAAATGTATACGATACTGAATAAAAAATATTTCAAAATCAATCTTCTGCATATTTTGTTAAAACTGTTGCTAAATACTTTTCTCTCTTTCACTGGTGTTCAACTAGATTCGAACTCCTCATCCTTTTAATTAAAGACAAGTGAATTTTTATTACTTAAATATGATTTCATCACTATAAAGAACTCTAGAAGTAATCTTTTATTATCCTTTTAAACAAAACAGAAGTGATTTTTCATTACATCAATATATCCTTTGCTACTCTATGCTCCTAGGGTTGAAACGTGAATAAGATATAACTACCAACAAATACAATGAATAAAAGCCAGGTACCGAAATATTGTGGCTTCTTGTGTTATTTTCCATCAAATTTTATCGTGTGATAGCTTGCCTATGATGATCCCATGTAGAACCTATGGAAATAGCGTATTCTCAGCCCCATATTTCAGGTAAAATTAAAAGAAAATCAATAAATTGAGGTGAGGGGTGAGAAAGGACGATGACGGGCTGTGAGACGCAAGGGTGTGCACACATAGCGGTAGCTCAGTGTTACAAGTCTATGGTAAACAGGGACCAGGGTCATGATAAGTGGGAGATACACAGTCTTTACTGGGGTATCACTGTGAGAAATAGTGGTTCAGTGTGTATACTGGGGTATCACTATGAGAAATAGTGGTTGAGAGTCTATACTGGGGTATCACTGTGAGAAACAGTGGTACACAGTCTATACTGGGGTATCACTGTGAGAAATAGTGGTACAAAGTCTATACTGGGGTATCACTGTGAGAAACAGTGGTTCACAGTCTATACTAGGGTATCACTGTGAGAAGGAGTGTCTATACTGGGGTATCACTGTGAGAAACAGTGGTTCACAGTCTATACTAGTGTATCACTGTGAGAAGGAGGGTCTATATATCACTGTGAGAAACAGTGGTTCACAGTCTATACTAGGGTATCACTGTGAGAAGGAGTGTCTATACTGGGGCATCACTGTGTGAAACAGTGGTTCACAGTCTATACTAGGGTATCACTGTGAGAAGGAGTGTCTATACTGGGGTATCACTGTGAGAAACAGTGGTTCACAGTCTATACTAGGGTATCACTGTGAGAAGGAGTGTCTATACTGGGGTATCACTGTGTGAAACAGTGTCTATACTGGGGTAACACTGTGAGAAACAGTGGTTCACAGTATATACTGGGGTATGATCACTGTGAGAAACAGGGGTTCACAGTCTATAGTGGGGTATCACTGTGAGAAATAATGGTTACAGTTTATAGTGGGGTATCACTGTGAGAAGGAGTGTCTATACTGGGGTATCACTGTGAGAAATCCTTCACTTTATAGCAGGGTGTGGCTTTGAAGCAAACCAAAACTTGTATGATTTGGTTTGCTTTATAGACAAACGTTACCGTACATATATCATTGCTGAATAGGTGCAGAGTCTTGATAATTACTATTTGCTATTCACAAACATTCACACTGCGACACTGCAAATATTTTATTCATATCATGAATGGAAACATAGAAGTCTCTAACCATATCTATATATACTCCAATCCTCTGTTTCACACATTTCCCCAATAGCGCAAATAGAAAAGGTAACACCTTGGTAAAAATCCTTCTTGAAAAATATTTACAGTAGGAATCAAACTTGTCTGTCAAGCAAATGCCTTCCCTAAAGTTTCCTTACCAGCTGCTTAGCAAGGAAAGGTAGCTAAGGAGGATAATTCATAAAAGCTATGATATTGTTGAAACCATTTTTGCAATTTTCGATAAAATCTTCCCAAATATTTGAATATCAGATTTCACCAGAATCAATCCCAGGATGCACTGTAACAGACATGCGCAGTGGCACATGCAAATCCCCTATAGCTACATACAGGTAGTGCAAGGACGTCACTAGACGCACAATGACGCACTTGTTGACATAGTAAATGTTAGCCAGATTAGAGCAAGGACGAGGGAAGCCAGGCAGTGGCTTCGCAAGTGGCTTCAGCATCTTTACCCGTCAGGCTTTATCTATATAATAAGTGGGGCCTGTGATTTATACAGCGGCCAACAGGGGGCTCTCCGGCTCACCAGTGACACCTAGTGGTGAGGACAGGAGGTAGAGATAATTGGGGAGGTGGGTATTTCCGCCATCATCTTTTTTAAATATCTTTTTTTTGCACTCTGTTGTCGATATGGCGATATTTTCACGAGATACAAAGTTCAAAACATACCTCTACAAATAATTTTAAACATTTAAGTCAAATACGACAATCAACACAGACAAAAGAATACTGACTTTTGTACAATCGTTACTAACCATTACATGGTTTCAGTAAGGGACTATTGTCCTGTACGTTATGTAGAGCGAGACAAACAAATTGTCAGTAATCAAATATTGTTAATTCTTTTATTATACCTGCACTATTCACTATTTAGTTTATTTCTCTGCCTCCTATAGCATTATATTTGAAAAGATGAGATTAAGCGGATTCCAATGGTAGTACACAGTTTAATAATATAATGAGTATTTCTAGATTTTAAGTTTGATATTTTCATTTTTTTAAAAAAAGGTTTCCAATATTTCTTGGGGGCAATAAGCAGTAAAGAAACTAAATGTAGTCCATATGAGGACCTTTAAAACAAACGAATATATAACATACATTGTCCCAAAATTTGACACATCGATTGATATACCTATAAGTGATAAACTCTCCAAAACTCAGAACATTCCAATAAAGTAATCTTGTAAAATAAACACTTTGAAAAATACCATGTTTGCGACTTTTGACTCATTTCCCTGAAACACATCACAAATCAGCACTGACTGAGAATAGTGTAACACATCACAATTGTCGTTTCTAAGTCGTCTAAACCTTAAACTCAAGGCACCATCATTCCCAACTAAACTTCCTTACTCTCTATCCGAACCCAGTCAGCCACCACAGCCACCACATTCCATAGTAGCACCACACAGGGAACCACCCAGCACTGCCAGGACACCTAGTGAGCCTGTCACACACTATCATACCCACTGCAGGCGACATCTTCTGGCCGTGGCTGTCATCATCAATAATACCCTATATTACAGTAGGCAAGTTGGCATGCAACCAGTGCTGCCATATCTTAATGCGGATCCTTGCTGCATCAAAGTAACAGCCTACCAACTTGGCTTTTCTTTTGTGTCGGAGAAAGGCCGCACTGACATGTGTCCATTTCATGAATAAGGATGCATTTCTATCGGGTTCTCAGATATAATAAAGTCTGGTCGGATTCACTGGTTAATTTCCGCTCAGTTCGTCCCCAGAGGGAAGCACTTGTTAGACTTAACAATTGTATCTGTATATGGGTCAGATCGTCCGAAAATGTACAATTGTACTTCCTCAATCCTCTCAAATAACCAAAATTTAAGACAAAAATCAAGTTCAAAATTCAGTTTACCTTAATCAGACAGAATTTCGTAATCAAGGCAATACTAAATACACTCAGATATACCAAGTATTTAACGTCTTTTCAGCCTAATTTAGCAAAATTTAGTTAATGTCTAGAGCTGCCGATTCTCCATTTTCTGAAGATCTGACCCATATCACATGGGGAAGGATGCATGGATATGACCTGTCGATCGTGCTTCATAATTTTCATGAATTTTGGAACATTTTGAGGAATAACCTAAGAAATTCAAAGAGTTTGGGAATTTTTTCTGAGCCTGGAAAAAGCAACATGTAGTTAAATAAAGCCATAATGCTGATCATGTTCCCCTTAATTTCCGTTCAATATTTTGCCTTTTCTGGCAGGTAGAATCCCAGTTGTAGAGACTTTGGGGGTCCTCTCCATGGATATCAATATTGGGTAAGAAAAACCAGGACATTTAGAAGCTGGGGTATATTGTGTTACAATAGCTATAGTCTAGGCACAGCTGGCATACCAAAACATCTTCTAATATCCTCTCTATATTCGACAAAAAATCCAATTTCTGGAAATCGATATAATATAAGTAGAGTATATTATATGTGTGGGGTTTTGGGACTGACGTGAAAACACCACCATATGTGATGTCGTACATGGAAATGAGTCACAAGTCACAACAAAATGAGTTTGAGTGTTATTATCCAATTCGTAGGATAACAAAATATATTCACCCAATGTTGGATAACAGATCAAAAGCGTATATGGTGTAAAGAGAAATGATGAGAATATTGATAAAAGCTAACCCAGATGGTCAGCAAGATAGACTTGTGGGTCAGTTTTAATCGGGCCTGGTCAGTGTAAATGTAAGGTGGGAGGAGTGAGGGGAGGAGGCGTAGGAGGGGTGGGCCAGCAAGGTGTGGGCCAGCAAGGGGTAGACGGCCCAGAGAAAGTAATATGTGATGTGTTATAGGAAAATGAGTCACAACTCGCAAAAATTCAAAGTGAATTATTCATGGGATTTCTTTGTATTCGAGGAATATTCTCATTCTTGGAGGGTTAAGTGCTGTTAGTAGCATTAATTATACATGTATGTATCAAATTTCAAGACTGTGGATTATATATATCTTTGTGTCTTGAAGGTCCTTCTATGGAGTAAATTTAGTTACTTTACTGGTATTTGCCCACCCAGAAAATATTGCAAACTTTATTTCAAACATCCAAATTTTAAACATAAGATATATATACGTATTCTTAGATGTCCTTAATGTTAACCATCATTGGATCCGCTTTATCTCATCTTTTCAAATATGATGATAACTCAAAATCCATTTATTGTGACTTGTGACTTATTTTCCTGTAACACATCACATATGTATGTGTGAAAGCACCAAAACTTACAATAGTACAATAGGCAGAGGAGGGAAGAGAGGTAGAGGAATAGTAAATGGGAGCAGGAGACTGCAGGAAACTGTAGAAGTAGGGAGGGCAAGGAGAAAGAGGAGGATAAGATAAGATAAGATAAGTTGTCATTTATTTGCCACTTTCAGTAAGTACAGAGTAGTACAGATGAGTAAATGTAAGGGGTTGGCAAAAGGGTCGACATGCCTATATGATACAACGAAGGTACCATCTCTTCCGGCTGTTACCGAATTTGGAAGATATGCTAAATAGGAGTAGGAGTCGCAGTAGAAGTCATGAAGAGAAGGAGGATATTGCCATCTGTGTAAAAAATAGATAAACACTGTTTCTCAGTTGAGAAACACTGTTTCTCAGTGAAAAGAACTACTGATATCAGTTGATATCAACCAGAAGATAGCAAAACACTGTTTATCAAGGGAAAACAATGTTTTTCTATTGAAAGTGACTGGAGGAGGTGGTGGAGTAACTAGGTAAAAGTGAAAGGAGGAGGAGCTAGAGTAGGGTCTGGAAGGTAAAGTCCTCTATCCATTTATCAGTTTTTCCAATTGTTAAAGCTGCACTCTCAACTAACGTTGGTTAAGAACTGAACATTTTCTACTTTGTGTTACCATTCTTTTCCGAACCATCTAAAAGTCATTGGTCCACAATTGTGTAGGATGGTGTCCAGATGTGTTTACTACAGGACTTCTAAAACTTCCACATTTGTATTTGGAGGACCCGCCCAAATCCTCCATTTGTATTTGGAGGACCCAACCAAATCCTTCCCTGGGAAAACTTCACTTACTATCAACTCAAATTTTTGTATTAACATGTAACATGGTTTTCTTTTCATTCTTTCGCTAGTCTGCCAGCCAAGTCCAGCCAGCTCTTGGGCACCTACAACTGGAGTTAGCCCAGTGGACACCATTCTTTAGCAGGAGTAGGTGGAAGGAGGAAGAGCAGGAGAGGCAATGGGAAGAAGGAAGAGGGGGCGGGGCAGTAGGAGGATCAGGAGGAGGGGGCGGGGCATTATTCACACCCTCCCAGCTGACAGTGACATACATCAGACACAAAGGGGCGTAACACCAACCATTGTACCCCAGCTGTAGTAGTCCCATAAACTGTGCATGAGCTATGTACAACTCCTCAACTCTCCCAGGCCTGAGGTGCTCTGAGCTCCTCGTAAATGGGTCAGGTTTTCAGAAAATGTACAATTAGCAGCTGTATTCATTTAGTAAATTCTGCTAAAATAGGCTGTCATTTGGTCAATACTAGGTAAATTCGAGTATATTCGGCATTGCATTGATTCTAGCAATCTGTTTGCTTAGGTTGAACTGTGTTTTTAACTTTATTTTCGTCTGAAATTTGGGTTATTTGAGACGATTGGCGAAGTTAAATTGTACATTTTCTCAAAATCTGACCCATATATGAGCCACTCTTCCTGGTTCTGCAACTTTCACCTGCTGCTAGGTTTCACACAAATAAGAAGGAATGAGTGAAAGACATGCACTGAAAGACACAAGCGTTTTGTGAATGCGTTGTTGCATATAGCTTGAGTTTAGTTCTATTTTTATGCCATGATATATATTTAAGCGTCGTTTGATCATTATTTACCTTCAGTTAATGTCTCACAATCCTCAGACTCGGCAAAAGCAGGTGCCCACAATATTGCGTCATGAAATGAGCGTCATGAAATGAGTGTCATTGATTGGCGCACTAGATTTACACAACCAATCAAATAGCAGAGTATATTGGGTACATTCGAAAAGCAGATTCAGCTAGTGAAATCTACCCATGCATATTCCATGGGCTAATCTTGTTTTTGTGGATATGCACAACTATCGTGGCATAATGTGGCATACAGACAATACTTGAAGCATGATATAGCGGGAGAAGATGAACCCAAATTGATACCACAGTTAGCAACTCTAGACATACATACATGTTATGTCATTGATACATCTTCATAGTGTTTTAAATATTACATGCTAGGGTGTGGAACATTACTCCCCGTTGGTGTATGTACGATGTACGCTATTTGTATGAGAGGGCGTAGTGTGGTAATCGGCGCCAATTCCCCACAACTAATATGACTTTGCTGTTCCCTCTTCCTAGGCCCCATCCCTCAATTAGGCAGCTGTACACATTGTCATATAGAGGAGTTGCTGGATGCACCAGGTGCGCCAGGTAATGATAACAAGTGCTGCCATTGGTTGATGCAGTCACATGGGATATGGTCAACCAATCAGCACATAGCTTTTTCTGGGTCTTTGGGAGGCTGGTCCCATGTTAAGACAAGATGGTGGTGTTTTTCTAAGTAAAATCTTTATACTCTTTTTAACATTTTAACATAGCAACATAAAAATAAACCTAAACTCAAATGTGGGTAGTACCATAACACTTGAGTACAGTTGAATACAACAAGATCTAACAAATGACCATTTTATTTTCATGAAATATTTGCACTTTTGAATACCCACGGCGAAAACACTTTCCCTCCTATCACAGGGCCTTTGGCACCCAGGGACCCATTGCTCCGCCTTCTCGCTAACTATTTCTCCATTTGAAGTGTACAGAGAAATAGTTAGCGAAAAAGCGAGGTAATGGGCCCCACTGCCCTGTATGGAAGGAGGGGCTGGGATATCAGGCTATACACAACGGATTAATATCCTCCCTTTCTGACCTGCTGGTGCATCAAATTGAGTGTGCATAATCCCGAGGCATAGAGGGCCTGGAAATGGAGGTCGTTAATCCCTTTAGTCTCTATCTAAGGTGTTTATATTGTTATAGTATGAAGCCCAGGAACGAAAACGGGTTCCCACCAGTGTTATATTATGAATATAACTTATGAATGACTATGAATGGATGCTCGAAATAATAATGACTATTGTGTTTTTAAAGGAATGAATTGAGGCCGGAGGCTTTGATGTTAAAGATCCAACTGACTATCTTTTATTGTCCTTACATACATCACTGAGTAACTGCGCGTGGCCTATTATGATTGGCTATGCCTACTCTGATGTTACCTGATCCCTTTACTAGTGTTGCACAGTCCTGCAGTTAATTTATTTAATGATCTCAAGGTATGGATTTAACCCAGAACAGAATAAGGACAGGGGCGGAGGAGTGAATTTATTTGATGAAAATTAATTGTAGTAATTAAATACCCTAATTGATGTATACTATTGATAACAATGTGGTTAATCACTATTACATTCTGATTATGTAATATGATATAACAATATCCCCAATGACAGGGTGTAGATTAGGACGAATGATTAATATGTTTGACGAACTACATTATATAATTACATCATCGTTATCATTGTTCATCTTTATCATTTAAAAGTCAACTTGATTTGGGACTAAGCATCAAAACAATCAAGTAATTGGTCATACCAGCATGCATAGTAACTGACATGCGTGGTGACACATGCATAGAGCTGTACGTTGTATGTCCTGGGTCCCTACTAAAACATGAAACTTTTATTGAACTCTCGCACCAAATCACGCAAGTACCGAGATTCCGAGCGTGATTCCTTTCCATGCCCACGTTCATTTCATGCCTCCCGAATCCCTGGCAAATTTAGCGAACAGTCAAAGAGCTATAAAACCAGCTGTTTCAGTGACATGTATGGATGTTATCATGTTTTAAAACCACTATCATGAACCAAATTGAACATGGAAACATTTAAACATTTCCTCTGTATCCGCAATTTAGAAACCATACCACATTAATTAATTAGTACTGGAGTTTTTCCTGCGGATCCATAGCTAGAACAATTATGTGGCTAGTGCAAGCACAGCATTTTCTTGGTTTTACATCAATGCTTTATGTCTGGATTGATTTTAATTCCGAATTTGTGTTTAAACATATATAGCAGCTGGTGAATATTGATGAATTCACTCCTATAATATGAGTAAATTTGGAAAAATTTTGTTTGTCGCAATAGCTGAGAATACAGCGATAAGAGGGGGCCTCCCTTGGCTGTGGTAAGCTCCGCGGTAAGCCTTGCGATGGTACTGTGATGGTGAGAAGTGGTGAGGTCCTGCATGTAGGCAAGGATTTCGCCACTCCTCACCACCTATAGAACCAGCATAAACCATCGCAAGGCTTGCCGCAGAGCTTACCGCAGCTAGTGAAGACCACCCATAATGTCTATTTCAAGTGCTCACACCCTGACTTCTTATCTTTGTAATAGATGTATTTTTGCCTTACACAATAACTTACAAAGATGAATTCATATCCTATTAGTAAGGAAGTCGTGGTAGAAATTTCATGTAGTAGTTGTTTATGTTCGGTTATGAGTAGTTAATTTCTCCTAACTATAATTCTTGCTACACAAAAATAATTATAACTCCGTAATTTGTGCCCTTAATGTATATATTCATAGCATCTTGGCCCAGAGGAGAAACCTCAAAAAAGGGATCTGGTACCCAAGATAAAATAAAATCTCAAAATTCTTTTTGAAAAATATAATGATACTTTTCAAAGCAAATGTGTGTAACTGAGAATATTGTTCATGCACCATAATGTTTTCCACAGAATAAACAATTTAAACAAACAAGTGATCACAATATTCAGGTTTTAATTGGAATCCATGAACCACGCGGCATGTACACACAGTAGTTCCTCCCGCGACCAGAACAAATATGGCCGCAAACACCACATTGCAGTGGGTTTTTCATATTTGTCCATTATCTTTTTTCATCTTTATCTCTGTAACATAAAATTAGTTCCGTTTTTAAAAATGTATTTCTGTCTATGGTTAAGAGAAAACCAATTTTTTTTGCAGAGGTTAGGTGTCTCATGCTGTGTCTGCCTATTGTAAAATGAGTTTCTTTTCTTTATAAACCTATCCTTGCTACACGTACACTTACAAGACACACACAAAACAGGAATTCTTCCTGTAAGACTAAAGCATCAGTCCACACATCAGCCTAAAAACCAATAGAGTGCGTAGATCTATAGAATCTGTATTTGAGTGGTGCTAAAAGTGCTAAAGCATAAACAAAAAAATAATTTTAAAATCATTTAAAATATCTGACAGAATAGAAATGATACTACATGTACATGACAAACTGTTGGATTTATAAACAATTCCATCAGTTTGGAGTTTGGAGTTTTGGATAACTAATTCTTGCTTCATAATTTGTATAATTTTTATGGCGTGATTAAAACTATAATAACGAAATAAATCTATGAATCAATGGGTTCAAACTGACTTCAATTGCATGTGAATTCATTGATATCAAACAGGGCTCGTATTTATTACAAGGCTATTAAGCCCAGTCTTTCCTCGATAAAATCAATAATATCTCCTTTCTTTATTATTATCAAAGAACAACAAAACCTACAACATACATTGCATTACTAAGCTACCGTCAGGTTTTATTTATCTTTCCTTTACAATCGATTCACAAGGAAAGGATTAGAAAAAAAAGACAAATGATATTTGGGCGGAGTAGAAGCGTTAAGCCCCGGTTGCAGCCATATTTGCAGAGCGCATGTGAAAATACACAACCATTGCCAAACATCCCTTGGCAAACAGGAATCTCAGCCGAGTCCATCCGGGCAGCAGGCAAATGATTTAGTTTGGGATTTAGCATAACTTTGACTTGATGGCACTGCCCAAATATCTCAGATATTGAATCTCACATTTTGGAATAATATTTGTACAAATTTTTCACTGCTGGTCACGACTGGTTTTCCCAGGGCGGGGGACACCACCGAGGTGTTGTGAGGACAGGGGGGGGGGGGGGGGGGAGGCGGGGGGGGGGGGGGCAAGGGGAGGGGGAGTGGGAATGCGTAATGGGACAGGGAGATTCCAAGAAGGGGGAACAGGGGAGATTCCTAGAGGGGCAGGGGCTGGGGGGACAGGGGAAAATTGAAATCGAGGTGCTGTGAGGACAGGGGGAGTCCAAGAGGGGGGGGGGGGGGGCAGGGGACAGTCCAAGGGAGGGGAGGGGGAACCAGTCTAGGCCTAAAGCTGAGAGAGTCCCTTCAAACGGGGGAAAGCCTCTCGCTTCAAACCACCAAGTGCCATTATAATTCCATTAAGACCGCAAAATGCCATTATAATCCCATTAAAATGCCTAGTATTAATGAGGGTTTGGACCTAGACTGGAACGCGTAATAGGAAAGGGGGGACTCCAGGAATGTTCACATTAATATTTCGGTGGATCGCCGAAATTATTCACTACAGTCCTTGCATTTATTATCTCTCTCTATATATATATCTAGAAAAAGAAGGGGGATCCTCCCCAGCATGGGATCTGGGGTGAATTGACCATTGCTTCCCCCCCCCACCCCAAACACACCCGCACACACACACACACACTCCTCCTGCTCCTCTCCTACTTGCTGCTCTTCCTCTTCCTACTCGTGCAACTCCCTCTCCTTAATTCGGCTCCTTTTTCTTCTCTTCTTCCTTTCCCCCTCCTCCTCCTCCTGCTTTTCTGATACTCTTTCCCCACCCCCTTGCAACAAATCCCCAAAATCCCCCCAAAACAAACGACAAAGCTATGTAAGGGGTTTTCTCCAGCAGGGCTAAGTTGACCACTGCCCCCACCCACCCACACTACCCCTCCTCCGGCCGCCTCCCCCCTCCCCCTGCTCCAGGGTTAGTGGTGTTTGCCTCCTGGGTGGAGAGAGCTCCTGTGTTATGGTATTGGCGTGTCAACACGGATAATTGGTAGGCTAAATTCACCTTGCCTATCACAATATTCTGTTTACTGCTCTAATACAACCACTCGCCGTCAGGAGGCCCACCATCGCTCAACAATTTATTACTGGTCGCAGCTGGTGAGAGAGGCTGGTGGGGATGGGAATAGGGGGAGGGGGCGGGGCATAGAGGGAGGGGGCATAGGGGGATGGGGCGGGGCATGGGGGGGATCGTTAACTGTTGGAGGTACTGGATAATGAATCTTTGATGTATAGTTAATCAAATAAAGTTGTTTTAATGGAAATAAACAAGTTGTTATATCATATGGTTAAGAATATGTTCATTAATTTAAGTCTACATGGCTGAAATCGAAAAAAAAAAGATTTTCAGATATCATCTTTATTTGAAGAGATGAGATTAGATTTCCTAAATGGAAATCTAAAAAGTATTTCCATATTCTATGTTGGCGGGTTTTTTTATGTTTACAATGTTTTTGCAATATTTGTTGGTGAATAATTATATAATTAGTATTATCTACCAAAGGAGGTGCAGAATAATGAATCTGACTGTCCTGAAATTGGGTAGATTAAAGCGCTAGATACCCCCCCCCCCCA
Organism: Sthenelais limicola; assembly: GCA_942159475.1. Classification (NCBI taxonomy): domain Eukaryota; kingdom Metazoa; phylum Annelida; class Polychaeta; order Phyllodocida; family Sigalionidae; genus Sthenelais; species Sthenelais limicola. Next base: position 35,076,275 of record OW804095.1, read on the forward strand.
AAAAAAAACCATTCCAACAAAGAGATTTTGTGAATAAATCACTTAGGAAAATCTCAATTTGGCGACTTAAGACTCATTTTTAACTTAACGACTTAAAGAGTTATTAATGGTGACATTTAGACTTAAGACAAAAGGCATATTGGCAGCCTTGGAGGCTATGGGAAGAATATGGCAGGCCGCATTAACCCATTACCAATATGCAAAATTCATGGAAATCCTAAAGACAAATAGTTCTTAATTTTCTGCCGGCCGATCTTCTAATCTGACCTTCTGCCGATCGATGGGGGATTTGCATATGCCACTGCGCATGACTGTTACAGTGCATTGTGGGGTGCACTTCTACCAATTGAATATCACATGTTTATTTTGAATCTGAGGAGAAATGATGCCCGCAACATTTAATACCATTAATAGAAAGTAAAAACAATTAAATGGTACGAGTACCAAACTATTTAGAGAGCTTTTCTCAGGTATTATACATACTGCTCCTCAATTATTTTCTCTTCTATTAAACAGGCTATAGTATTTGATATAAAATTAACTGTATATTATAGATATAATGCCATGTCTTAACTTTACTTTTTATATGCTACTTACACATTATATAATATACGATTCAATGCACGCGCATGCTGCGCAAGCATTTCTCGCGCATTGCTCGCATTATTATACACAATTACTATGTGTAGGTTGGCCACAAGGTGGCAGTAAGGGTCTAGTAGACTGCATTTTATTCTTCTATACTTCTTTATACCTTTATTTTACTACATCAACTACAACTACAAGCTAGATTCGCTCTTGTTGTTATTATTTCTCCTTCTCAGTGTTAACCAAGGGTCATTACATATATACATTGAATGTGAAAAAAACATAATATCTAAAGTTAGATATGTTGCATATATCTCTGAGTGGTATATGCAACCCTGCCACTGGAACCACTAAACGTAGCTTTGGAAAAGTTCACAAATTGGCTCTTGCGATTATTTACGATTATTTAAAGGGACACTTCTCACTGTTCTGGCCTTGATTCATCAGTAACAGATTTCTAGTCAATTTTCTGGTATCTGGTACTTTTTAAAGGGTCAGTCAACAGGTTCCTGGTCACTTTTAGGACAACAAATTTCATGGAGCCATAAATACAACACCCAAGTCTCAATTTTTTACTTCCATTTATGTCTAACTTATAGTCACTTACAGGCACGAATTGGGAAAGCTTAGTTGAAAAGGTCTGTTTAGCACAAGAGGGCACTGAGAGTGCTGTGTGACATCATAAAGTTGCGCCAGAAATGAACATAATATCCCTACCTTTCCCCCCAATATCCCAGCAATTGAAACAGTTCACTCTCACTGCTTTCAGCCATTGTTTTGACCAGAGAACTATTATGTAACACAGTGTTGTTTTGGTCTGCACAACTGCATTGATCAAACACCTTCCTCCCACCCCACCCTCCTTCTTTCTAGCAGCAATTATGAGAGTTGTTTGTTATGTTCATTGCATGTATATTTCAAGATTGGTGCACCTTTATGACATAGGCAAACAGTGGTGCCTTGAATGGAGTGTTAAACTGTGGAACTACGTTTTCACTCCTTTAAATGGGTAAAACTCACTAAATAATAACTTGAATTAAGTAAAACCGGGGTGGTTACTTTTCAATAATAGCAAGGAAATGGAATTGCTCATAATATTTGGGGGTTTACTGACACTTTATCCTTCCTAACTAATCCCTGGTGATACTAAAACTATGTAATTCATGGTATATGAGGTATTTGGTCAAAAGAGTGAGTAAATTCATTTTGGATAGCCAGCCAAAATCTAAAGTGCCAGTTGGGTTGACATCCGGGTTTATGTTACCCCAGGTCGGGACCCCATCATGTTACTGTGTATATTTTGGGGTGTGGTCACTGACACAGGATGGTGATTGGTCAATAAGATGGAAATTAGTTTCTTTTCTGTCCATTTGGGGCATGGGGGCAGCACCTTATGGTGACTAAAACCTTTCCTGTAGGATTTCAAATGAGTAGAGGCTTCTGACCTATTCGTTACACACATTCAATACTCAAATCCAAATGATCAATCCCGGCAAGGCTAAAACATGGACTAATCTTATATCCTAATATTCACAATCCGGGCAGATGCAGATCCTCATTACCTAGTGACAGTGTGACGTAGATCCCTTTAACAAGCCTCAATCTACATCTGAACATTTGACAGACATGGAATCAGTCTGCACCAGGGGCCTGTTGCAGAAGCAATCCTTACTTAATGTTTTCTTTACAAAGCAGCTGGCAAGGAACCTTTAGGAAAGGAATGTGCTATATAGGCAATGCAATTCATAACAGAGAAATAGTAGGCGAAGGGGGAGTTGGAATAGGGGAACAAGGAGGAGGGGTGGAGAAGAAAAGGGATTGGGAGGAAAAGAAGGGAGAGGAGGAGAAGAAGGAGGAAGGGGAGGGAGATGAACATTCATACTAGTCCTAGGAAATGAAAAATAGCTTAGCTAGGAACATTCTAAAAATGCATTATCACCTATGCATGCACATATCAGACACATTTAGATTTCTTGTGCACAGGTATCAACTATAACATACCTGAACATGTGCATTGGTTTCTATGAGTTGTCAAGTTAGTAAAGGCAAGGAATTAGCAAGAGGTTTTCTGGTGCGCACCAATATAAAGCAATGTTTTTGTTTACATAGCTCACATACATATATGTATTGAGAATCAAATGTACCCATTATCTATTTAGGACAGGTGCGACACAGGTACCCATTAAAACCCAGGTTTTAGCTGTATTAGATTTTCCCTATAATTTATTTGTCACAAGGTGGGTCCATGAACATGAAACATCATGCAAAATTTAGATGGAAAAGTCATTATTTATCGTCATTTCAGGTGACTTCTTCGGTATTGCCTGAAAGTATGGGGACTTTATTTATAGCAAATGGCAAGATGGACGGTTCAAACTGATCGAGACACATTAGAAAATGGGGCAAACCCCAAAGGGTTGAGTCCCGTTTTCTGATCATGTCTCGATCAGTAACTGCTCATGCAACTTAAACGACAAGCAAAGTAGGCTCATGCCTTTATCTTTCGGTTAGTAATTATATTGTAGGTATGTTCATAGCTGAGAATGTAAGGGTTTGTTGTGCAACAGACCCCATGGCATGCAGTCGTTCTGCTTGCTGACTCCCCATTCAAGGACTCCCAGAGCTCTCCTATGTTACAAACAGCTCCAGTCTCAGTCCTCACCATCTGCTTCCCACTGCCTAACAGACTCTCTCAAGCTCTGGCCTTAATTTAATAGAGGGAAAATTTAAATGATTTATATCGTCACCAATAGAGGATTGGTTTGGGAACAGGAATCTGATTCTCAAGTAGTCATTGCATTGTTTTACATGAGATGAACTTCCTGCTCAGCAGCATCTAACATACTGTACATTAAAAGCATGTGTCCACGTAAAAGAATGTGTTGTTAAAGAATGTGTTGTTTACATCTATTCCACTAGGCATCCTAAGCATGTGAAACCAAATCTTTAGGTAACTGATTCATATAAGCCTTAAAGTGGTTAAAATAGTTTAAATGAATAGTCATGAGATCTTGTGAAACCTTTTCAGTGTAATCATATATGATAGGTATAGGAGTATCTATTGAGAGTATAAGTATTGAGTACCAACATTGTGTTTTCATTCAATGATTATTGAATATGTGCAATGGATGGGTAAGAAGCCTGTTTTGTCCCCAAACTGTCGGGATAAAAATGTGTCATAGTAAATATCCAACATATCCAATATTTTTCTTTTTCAAATATCATTTTCCTTTTCTAAGATATTCCAACACATAAGCAACATGACTTATGGATATCCTAATTTCCGAAGAGATACTTTTTTTCTTTCTCTCACAGAGATATCTACATAGCCATCTTTTGTATGCCAGAGTCAGTTGCTCATTTTCATATACTACTATGTGGTGTCTGAATAGTGGCCAGTAGACTAGCACTGAGTCCCTTAGGCTATTCTCATAGACCAGAAATCCGACCAAAGTAAAGTTGGTTATTATATGATACATTTCATTTCTGTCTAAGAATAATTAGTTTAATAATTGTTTTGTAGGTAATGCCCAAGAAATAGTGGTTGTGTGTAGATGAATTGCATTTATTCATATATATTGATATTATTTAGATTATAAAAATAATCAAGGTGCGCAAGTCTATCCATGACGTTTAGGAAAGGAGCAAAAAAGGCAGAAATCCTCACTGTCATATTTTAAAAGGACCAACTACAATGTGCCATAGCAGCAGATGATACAGGTCATAGGTAATAGGGGAGTGGTAATAGTAAAAAGACTTCTTGTAATGGTAGGAAAGATCTCAGTAATGAAGATATAGTTGGTGCCATGAAACTATTTGTTCCAGGAATAGGAATATCTGGTCGGTAATAGGAAAAGGTGTCTTAGTAATGTATTTTGGCTATGCGTAATGTGTGCAAAAAAAGAAGAAAAATCTGTAATATTACATATATTCTACAGATGACGACTCTGGGACACAACAAAGCCTCTACTCATTTCAAATCCCAGAGGAAAGCTGTATCAGTGACCACACCCCCAAGTAGTTCCAGTGACATGGGGCCATGACCTGGGGTTACATAACTACAGACTGGTGCCAACCCAGATGGCACTTTGAATTTCAACCTTCACATCGAAATAAATTTACTCACTATGTTGACCAAATATCTCATATGGATTACATAGTTTTATTATCACCATTTCTCGACTTTTGACACATTTTTCTTACATGGCTTATTGTCATAATGGGCGTGGACTTAATGTTAACAATAGGGCTGGGGAAGAGCGACCTGTTTTTGTTTTTAAAGGGTTTTATTCAACATTCCTGCCAACTGGGTGGATACATGACTAATTGCAATAAACGTTTAGCCCATTTTATAGTATTTTTTTGTATTTTAACTGTTCATCTTCAACAATCTAACAAGTGAAAACGCCATCACTCCAATGCTTCAATAATCTTACACAAACTTATACACAAACCAGCCTTTTATTGTTTGTGCATCTGATCCACTTATAAACTGCTAACCTATCTTAATCACTTTAAGCTTTTATGGTCAAAAGCTGCATTGGAGCTGCTACCTGGGTCAGATTTTCAAAAAAATATACAATTGGTAGCTGTCAATTCTGCTAAATTATGCGGCAATTTGCCCAATACAGATTCTAGCAATCTATTGGGTTAGTGAACAGTCTTTTGAACTTTATTTTCATATGAAATTTGGGTTATTTGAGGAGTTTGGTGAAAGTGAAGTGCGCATTTTCTGGTGACTTCATTCATCTGAACATTGTTGATAAGATAAGATTTATAGCTCTGGTTCATTGTTAGGCAGTGCAGGGCAGGGCAGGAAGTGTGCCCCAAAAACCTCCTCCAGTACCCGTGCCCTCTGCTGGGTGTATAATGAACTATTGGCGCCCTGGAGGTACCTCCTCCGGGCATATACCACGTGACTGCACTCACCTACTCCTGCAGGTCATGTGACTTTATAGACTAAAGGACTTAAATACTAGATGTCCTATATAATGACTTTGTAGACTATAAGGGGTTAACATTGACTTGTGAGAGAAGTAAAAATATCTCCACCTACTAAACCAATAAACTAAAGCCCGATGTTATAGTTTTTGTATAATTTATGTAATGTTAAAGAATTGTAATTCAATGTCATCTTACCTCAACAATTAATGTAGAATGAGTAACAGGAGTTATCAACAGTAAAAATTGTAACGCTGTATAATCGAATGAAATAAGAAATATCCCATTGTGAAGGTTTGTCAATAAAATTTATAAGAAAAATAGTTGCAGGCAATCTCCTGTGACTTTTAGTCGTTTTAGTTGCATGAGTAAGTTAGTTCAAGTTCTAACATAACTAAAGTAGCAACAGGTATACTATTCCTTCAGATCGAAGTTAAAAATAAATTCTAGGCCCAAACCCTCAGATCAGATAAGAATGGTAAGTCAGTGATTGGACGCCTACTTTGCTAATGGGTTCCTGGCCTATGACTAGGCGTTTTAATGGGATCATAATGACATTTTGTGATCTTAATGGAATTATAATGACACTTTGCAGTATGGGACGAGAGGCTTGGATGAAAAAAAGCTTTGATGTTTCCCCTTATAATATATATCACTTTTAAACTTGTAGGGCTCTGGTCCTGGGTACGACCATAAAGTGCCTGTCTGTCTCTTTTCTCTTTCCCTCTCTCCCTTCTTCTCTATCTCTATTTCCTGGGTATGATCATAAACTGCCTCCCTCTCAGCTCTCCCGCCCTTGATATAACAATAAAAATTGTGTTGATAAGGGCGTAAAGCAACCAATCTCACTCACTCACTCACTTGTAGAGCAAGGCCCGAATTTTAACCCTCAGTTTTCATTCAGCAAATATGAATTCCCATGTGAAAACCTTTATTCATAATCGCGCGAAGGAAATCGCAAAAGCGAATGAAGAGAACGAAGGATGATAAAAAGTACTTTCAGTGCAAAGATGCTTTATTACGTTTGTGACATTATGCAAAGGCTAGAGGAAAAACGGCCATGTGTTTATGGTAATTAACCTAAGAAAAAAATATAAAATGTGAGAGAGGGTGACAAAGAACAGTGGGTCTATAATTGAGATTTATGCCTTGTTCCACTGTGCATCCAATTAGGCCGTGAATAGACTGCCTCCAACAAGTGCTGTATTTGAGGCGATTAGTCAGAACTTTTTGTTCTACACTGATTTATGTATTTCCATTTATTTATTTTTAGAAGCTGTTGTCCTTAACAAGTGAGAGAAGTTAGCATTAGCCATGGTTGGGTGACAGAGGGAGTGACAAAGATCCTCTTCTGATATGACGGTCTTTGACATAAATGGGTCAGGTCTTCAGAAAATGCACAATTCGTCTTCACCAATTGCAATGTTTCTGGATGGGTTACCAGTAATTACCAGTAAAGTAGTAATTACCAGTAAAGTAGCTGAATATACCCCATATGAAGGCCTTCAAAACGCAAGGATATATTTAGTACCATGTCCTGAAATTTGTTACACAGTTTTATATGACTATAAGTGCTAAACCCTCTAAAGATCAGAACATTTCAATAAAGAGATCTTGTGATAAAAACACTTTGAAAAATATCAATTTTGCGACTTGTGACTCATTTTCCTAGAACACATCACATTTAATAGATTAAAGGTGGTGTGGTAGTAAACAGTGACCTTAAAGGTACAGTAATCAGAATTGTGATTATAATTATAGTTGTGATTATAAATTTCTATAGTTGTGATTGTCTTCATCTACCATCTCATCCCTTTCTATATCAGCCAACCTATATATGAGTCAGATTTTCAGAAAATGTACAATTGAGCTTCACCAATCCTATCAAATAACTCAGATTTAAGACATAAATAATTCTCAAAATATAGTTCAAACTAACCAAGCAGATTGCTAGAATCAATGCAATGCCAAATATACTCGAATTTACCTAGTATTGACCAACTTCCAGTCTAATTTAGCATAGTCTGTTAAATGTGTACAGCTGCCAATTGTACATTTTCTGAAAATCTGACCCATATGTGTCTATGTAACAGTTATTATGAGTAAATCTGAAGACCTGATCTGAAGACAAGGATCCTGACCTCCTAGTGTTTTCAGAATAAATTGGATAATAAAACAAAGAAAATATGTATGTATACAAATTTGTATATAAATTATTTCGTATTGAGCTTCTTGAATTTTTTTTAATTGAACGCAATTAAAATTCGTTAAAACAAAATTAATTTGAAATTAAACAGAAACCCAAAATATATCTTTTCTGGCGTTTTACTACAACTAACACTGCCCTACTATTAGGGAGGTTCCTCCATCTCAATTACGTAACCGTATCCGTATCTTTTTTGCTAATTACGACACATTTTATGTATAAAAAATAAATTGTGAGATCAAACATTTTCCTTAGTATGTTACGTTACACTTTTCCCACCATGTTTTGCTGAATTTATTTCCTTTTGACGTATGTTTGTATATGAGAGATACGTTTACGTATACGTATTGCTTAGACTTGCTGAACCTCGCTATTAACTCCATCACTCAACACAAAGGTCATTCACAGAGCCACTATATTAAATAGATCTCATAATTTGTTCATCTAATTGATAAGAAGAAAACCTAAGAGCAGTAAATTACAGAAAGCCCTATTAATTACATCCCACAACTGTATGCAGGGGCAATGACTAATCTGTCTGAGATCTCAGATATTGCTTTGACATGTGATTAATTACAGTTTCTAGTGCCTCACGGACTCTAGCGAATCCTGGTGTGCCCTCCTAAATACCCGGATCTTTAGAAGTCATTCTTCATCCATGAAAAAAACAGAGAGACATTGCCGTGTGATCCTTTCTGAATATGTTTGTGATACCAAAGCTATTTGATAAAACAATGTTAGAAAATAATTTAATGGTTTGTGTTTAATTAAAGAAAAATGGCTTTCGTCATAATTAGGCAAGCTTTAAAAGGTTCATTAACAGATGTTATGGTAAATGATCTACCCAGTATAAATAAAAGCTTTAAAAAAAGAAAGGACAGTTTAGTTCATATGTGCTACAAGTAGTGTATGTGGTGACGCCCTGGGCGATAGAGAAAGCCAGAGAATGGGCCAGAGAAAGCTGGAGAATGGTCGCCCAGTAATTTATCCTGTTCAAGGTTAATCTGAGTTATGCTATAAAAAGCTCAAGTGAATGTTAATAGAGGAGACACTCTTGCCTTGCTCTACTTTGTATCAACATCGTGCCTGAATATATTTACAATGAAAGCAAGAAAATGTCTTTACTTCTTCATTTATTTCTCCCCAAACGATCGCCGAAACGAACATGAGAACAGCTATACACGTCCTAAAATATTCTTGTAAGATATGAGAATTCCTTATTTGCCATAAAAAGATCGTGGTCTTCCGAGCCATGCCTGTCTTGTTATGTTCCCTTGGTTACGTACTGTTTGAATGTTCATCTAATTCATATGTCAAATATCATGTATGTCCAATCTTATGAGGCCTGAAATACCGTTAACATAAAATACGACAAATAACCAGTGACAAAGAGTAAGGAAAACCTAATTATGTTTCTATTTGACTGTTATATTATTTATTATACTTGTTTGCAACCCGTCTACTTTACTGCATTCACATATATATGATGTGTTATAGAAAAATGAGTCACAAGTCGCAAAACATTTCTTTTGAGATATCATCATGTTTGAAAAGATCAGACCAAGCCGATTCTAATGATAGTAAACACTACGATTGTTAACAAGTATTTCTGAATTTTAAGTTTGATATTTTTATTTTCTAAAAAGAGTTAGCGATATTTCTATAGAATAATTTCAAGTGAGTATACCAAAACTTAACCATGGTAGTGATAGTATTGATTTCTATTTAGTTTAGCGTATAGATATCTTATAGATCAACATTAGGTAGTTAACTTAATGAGAAGGAAAGGCAATTCAGACAAACTTTGAACAGATCTCTAGTTATATCTGTAATCTATAGTTCTAGTTATTGCCCATCTAAATGAAGCTATTTGTAATTAGATCTGAACTGAGAAAACGATTTGTGACATAACGTTCAAATTCTCAATAAAATTCATTTATCTTTGACAGATCATTCCAATAAATCTATTTATTTATTGGTCTTCTAATAGTGAAATATCGATTTTGACTGCTTGATATTATCACACATTCATCATTGCTTGTACACTATTAAAACAAGCGGTAACATTGTCGAGGCCTTGCTGTATATGGGTCAGACATTTAGAAAATGCACAATCTACAGTTCTCCAAATCTCTCAAATTCTGTTAAAAACTGATAAAAACTAGGTATGACTGAGTATATTCTGTATTGTATTCATTCAATAAATCTGTCTGGTTATGTTGACCCGTATTTTTTGCTTTAAATGTGGGTTATTTGAGAGGATTGGTGAAGGCGAATTGTACATTTTCTAAAAATCTGACCCATATAGCATAGGCCTGGATGGGATGGTGGGTGATAGCAAACCATCAAAACGTCTCATTTGCAGTCTAATTTAGCAAAATATACTAAATGTATACAGCTGCCACTTGAACATCTTCTGAAAATCTGACCCAGTAACTGTTTTTCCAAACATAAACAGATATAGAAGTACGCATTTTTTCATTACAAGTCCTTGTTACAATCCTAAATTTTAACATCGTTGTATAGTGCACCACATGACCCCATCTTAATAGATATGATGGTATCATTGATATTGATATATTGAAAACTTTTTATTGCCACTAGGTAGCCATATAGAGGGGGGGGGGGGTATTTTCCGGCATTTGGGAGGTGTTCCGGCCCCTTATATGATTTTACATTTGTTTTGGTAGAGTAACAATACCATCTCAGTCATAGACTGGCGATGGTTCTCTACAAGTTTCAGTTTTAGTTTCCAATTACAGTTTCAATTGTAACAATGTGCCTTAATTTTAACATTGAAAATCCATTTTTGCGACTTTATAGTATATAATATATGTGATAGCGTTTTAAATTAGAAAACAACATGTAAAAAGAACTTTTAGTGCTAATTCAGAGGGGAGGCCACTTAAACCGCTAACTAAGCCGGCGTAACGTTCACTTTTGAGAGTGTTCCAGACCTTTTGACCACAAAAAGCCGCCTGGTCCGTGTCAGATTTATGATCTGTTAAACGTTACTGCATCATTGACTTCTCCCTACTTTTTCCCTTATTGGCAAAGCTGGGGCGATGACACTATGTGGGCTGCACCAGTATTGCTTCCTATATTAGCGGCCATTTCAATGCTTTCAGTGTGTCAACTCCAAGAGTAGATAATGCATTTCACCACTCCTTTCTACAGGTTCTTTTCAATCTGCAATTAACGATTATTTATTAGTGCTTACGTTGTGGATGGTTATAATTAAAAGATGATAAATATGATATTCTAAAATGTGGAAACTTTACACGTAATTTGTATTGTACAACTATGTGCTGCAGGTTTCGCAGTCTCTTCGTGAAAGTTTCGCAGCTTATGAGACCACGATTGTTTAGCGGGAATTTCTCAACCCGTATTTCAAGTTTGAATTTTGAAAAAAAAAGTTTTCAATGTTTCTGGATGGATAATTACCAGTACAGTCACTACATATACTCGATATGAAGGCCTTCAAAACGCAAGGATATATATTTAATGGAATTTCCTTAAATTTGTCACATGGATTTATATGACTATAACTGCTAATCCCTCTAAATATCAGAACATTTCAATAAAGAGCTCATGTGAATAATTAACTTTAAAAAATATCAATTTTGCGACTTGTGACTCATTTTCCTGAAAACATCACAGACAGGTGAGAATTGTCCCTCCTCCATATGCAGGTATGGCCAACCTAATTATTAGGTTGCATATGGAGGAGGGACACTTCCCACCTGTCTACCTCCCCAGAGACCCACCTAGGTGCTTCAGGTAACCCATAGACTGTATACCAATTGTACAACCAACGACGACAGTATGCAGAAAAGGACAAGACTTCTATACAGATAGCTTTTCCAGAATGTCTGGGTTGGAAGGAAAAGTTTAAACATCAATGATAAACTCAGATGCATATATATCTCATTCTAGCTCACTCCTCACCTCACGAAATATTTCAAGATGGATATGTACTCATCATCCATCATCATTTCTACAATCATCTGTCCATTTTATATTGATTTATTATACACCTTGACAAATTTATATGAATCCATAATTTAATTAAATTCATGTTTTTGTAAATGACGATGAAATATCAATAGAGATGTCTGCAGATAACCTATAAATACGCTAAATGTCAGCGACGGTTATTTCTGCAAAATTTTCCTGTTTTTCTATAGTCTGAAAATAAACACGTCCCCCCAAAAAATATAAGTCGCAAAAATGATATTTTCCAAGGTGATCTGTTCGTGGGATGATTTGTTTGTTGGAATATTGCCATTATTGGAGGGTTAAGTGCTGTTAGTAGCATGAATACATACATCAAATTTCAAGACTGTGGATTAAATATATCTTCATTCTATGTCAGGTCATTCTATAGAGTCAATTTAGCTGCTTTACTGGTAATTGCCCACTCAAAAATATTGCAAACTTTTTTCAAACATACAAACTTCACACATTAAATATAGTAGACGTCCTTAATGTTTACATCATTGGAATCGGCTTGGTTTCATCTTTTCAAATATGATGATATCTCAAAATCATTTTTTTGCGATTTGTTACTTAATTTTCTGTAACGCATCACAATTGCTGACAGATTATGAACATGCATTGCTGCATTGTGTGGTCATTCATATTTTTGGACTGATTTCTAAAACAATGTGCAATTGTCACCAATATTTTGTTGTATTAATAATGGTCAACGTGTGAGAGCATGGTTCTGGTGGATTGGAAATTTTTAGACATGTCTAAACTGTTTACATATCTTTAATGTATGTCAACAGAATTGATGTGAACAATTTTTAGCATTATGTTTAATCACTAGATTTCATTTGACTATTATTTAGTTGATTCTATATCGACTCATTTGACCACCTACCTATTTACTCGATAATTTACTTTAAATGTATAGGATGAAATCAGGCTATTCTGAGAAAAATTGAACTATAGATATGTACGGAAATTTCTATGACCTGAGTAAAATATTTTTAAAATCAAAACCAACTCAAAATACATGCATACAAAATGATTAATAGAAGTAGCTGTTGTTCTTATGGGTCAGATTTTAAGACAATGTACATTTGGCAGTTGTACACATTTAGTAAATTCTGCTAAATTAGGCTCCAATTTGGTCAATACTAGGCAAGTCCGAGAATATTTGTCATTGGTTTGATTCTAGCAATCTGTTTGGCTGGGTTTAGCTGTATTTTGAACTTTTCATCTCAAATTTGGGTTATTTGAGAAGATTGGCGAAGTTGAATTGTACATTTTCTAAAATTTTGACTCTTATATTCATCGATATTCACTTTTGATTTCCCTGTTATAGTAATAACAATATAAGTAGCAATTGACAGCAGAACCATAAACAGCTGGACAATATGTAATTACAACCGTACAAACGCCTTCAAGTAGCAACTTGTATGGGACTTGAAACAGTGTCAAGTATTGTGCAAACCTCCATAGCAAGCAGGGCTGAAATGTTTGACAAGTGGCCTACACAAATATAACATTAATCACCACCAGCCCGATTAGGCCTCCCTACCTTAGTGACTCAGCATTGTCAGGTGGGCAAGAGTGAGGTGGTGAGGCTACTCAGCTGTCAACTCAGCTGTCAACTTGAACAGTTGTTGACAGCTCTTGAGAGAATGTGTGTCACTGACTTCTGTGCATAATACGTTATAATCTGTATTACTCACCCACGCGATGTTAGTATGTTGGTTAGATTCTTGGAAAATGTACAATTGGCAGCTGTAGACATTTAGTACATTCTGCTAAATTAGGCAGCAATTTGGTCAATGCGAAGTAAATTTGGGTATATTCGGCATTGCCTTGATGCTAGCAATCTGTTTGGTTATGTTTGACTGAGTTTTGAACTTTACTTTCGTCTGAAATTTGGGTTATTTAAGAGAATTGATGAAGATAAATTGTACATTTTCTCACGATCTGACCCATGTGGGACTGCTGTTGGAGAGGGCAGAAAAGTCACCATATTGATCTGGCGTGTAGTAGCAAAAAGAAAGTCTTTTTATGCGAAATTGAGGGACAAGCTTTGCCCTAATACTTGTTATCATGGTCCTGCAAACAACAATTGATTTGAACCTTATCTATTTACCACTCAGGGTGCCCAATCTAAATGTAATGATGAGGAATACTGAAACAATGTAATATTATTTTCTTAGCAATGTGAACATATTGCTATATATTGAGTTATTATCATTTCAGTATATTATTCCCGAAAATATCATGTGAAATATATGATAGTGACTCATATATATTTATTATATGTGCATTCCATATGAGAGGTGCTATAAGTGGGGTGCTATAAAAATATTGATATAGTATGCATACTATATGAACTACTTTGTCACCAAGTCAGCTATTTTTTTCAGATTTTACACATCAAGTTTTATGCCCATATAATAGATATAGAATGGAATTTGCCTGCAATAATCGAAAAATTTATTAGACTTGATTGATCCGCTTAAGCACTCTGCCTACGGCATCATGCTTATGCGGAAGAATCTCGTCCAATAAATTTTCGATTATTGCCGTTCCATTCTCGCTCTATACATATAGTCAGTTTTTATTTCAGGAATGGTAAACATTATTAACAAATGTCACAATGAAACAATGTCTATGCCTTCGGCATGGCAGGTCTTTCTAGGAGGCCTACAAATCCCATCTATTTTAAAGATATGTTTTTGTCGAGGTTTTATAATTTAGGTTTGATAACTTAGACGTGCTCACTACTAAACCCACTTGGCGAGCAGGCATGTGACATCTTTGAAATATGTCTTGATGAGTCATGGCCCAATGCAGAACCACTTGCACAAAAATTAAACACAAGCTTAGTTCTGCCACCCATGCCTCTATTCCGGAGAACCTATATACTCCAGAACCCCATTTAACTCACTTTTCTCGCTTAATTAGATCTTAGCCTCTCTAATTCTTTCCCCAATTGAAAGGGAATGACACATATAACTAAATGTGTGAGTTTAAAAGAAAACTGACCCCAGATGTAAAGATATTAGTGTAATTAAAAAATAAAATGATTCAAAAGTGAGACAAATATAAAAGGGCTGTCTGCTCTGGGACTCGACCTCAATGTCCAGTTTGGCAGTCTTACATGCTAACCACTTGACCATAGGGAACTGTAGTGGGTGGACATGCTTATAAACACATGGGCATACCCTTTGATGAATCACATTTTAGCTTTACTTTAATCCACCATTCTCCTCATGATGATTGAGGAGAATGGTGAAAATAAATTCCCTGTGTTAGCCGACGGCAGGCGATTTAATGATTCAAATTAATCATAAAAGTGTATCTTGCATCTGCTATCCTTTTCTATAATATATTAACACGCCAGACTTAATTCTGCACGCTTTCTCTTAGACTAGCTCAGCACTAAGCCCAGCCAATATGTTGAGGTATAAATCAGGCCTTGGAACAACATTGTGTAATCATAAACATTATGTCCATAACTGTAATGACTCATGCTAACATCTCTCTCTATACTCCTCCCTACTTTATACTCCTGACTCTAGACCTGTCATGCTCTACCCAATAAAGACAGGGTTCCACTAGACCGTGTGCTTAATGTGGCTATATATATACACGGTTTGATAGTTATTGTCATTTATGTGATGTCATTTTTGGGTTGCCTAGTTCTTGTGGTTGTATAAATACATGTACTAATTTTCAAGACAGTTCATTTAATACATCTATGTGTTTCTTAGATCATCCTATGGTGTATATTTAGATACTTTACTAATAATTGTCAACCCAGAAATATTGCAAACTTTTTTATTCAAAAATAAAAATATCAACCTGAAAAGATAGAAGTATATATTAGATGCCCTTAATGTTTATATTCATTGGAATCCCTTTGGTCTTATCTTTTCAAATACTGTCATATCTCAAAATCCATATATTGCGACTTGTGACTCATTTGCGGACCACATATTTATTATTATAAAGAAATGTTTAATTATAAAAATGTTGCACAGACTACCACAACTCCACTGACCAGCTCCATTTGTTATCATATTTAGATTGAGAATGCACTGCAAAATGCAACTAAATCTTAAGGTATGGATTTAGCCCAGAACTGAAGAAGGACAGGGACGGAGGAGTAAGTTGTAAGTTTGTTTATTGAGGGGTCCGACGTTTTAGGCTCATTAGCCCTCTATCAAGGAATAGGGATTCATTTGAGGAGATGCCTCTTAAGTACAAAAAGGTCCACTCTTGTTGCCATGGTCTTTTGTTTATAGTTACCAGGTTGCCAGGGTGTTGATTGTTGTTCAATTCTTGATGGGGGATTCATGGTTAAAATAATTGCTTGGAACCCAAGTCAAGAAATATGCACTCATTTAAACTATTGATACCGGTTTATTAAGTATGATAATTCTTTTCCATGGCTTGTTACATTTGTAATCAGTGATAATCAGTTAGATAAAAAATATTTTTTTAATTAATACAAATAAATTTTACTCCTATCCCACTCACCCTGTGCTTGGCTAATGTGGTGTTACACTAAGCACAATATTGCATCGTGCACCATCGGAATTTTGTTTTAAAAAAACAATTCACTCTTACAAGGTCGTTGATGAACTTAGTAGTGATAGGCTCTATAGCTCTGATGTAATGTAACCACTCGGAGTAACTCAGAGTAAAACAACTTCATCGGACACCTCATAAAAACACCAGCGTCTGATGACGAGATAATGAGCGATGGCAACCGATATGTCTAATGCATCATTGAAGACCTGACATTCCATTGTATTACATTACAAAATATTATACAATTCTTTTAAAAAGAAATCCATTTTGCATAGAACACCTTGTCATTTCGCTACCAATCCTCTACATACTGAGTGGGCCAGCAAAGGTGGGCTATGTTCATGACTCTCTTTCTTTTTTAATGTTGCACATATTTTTGTCATATAGAACGTTAAATGTGCCTATTGGACCGACCCCTTCAATGCAATAGGGGAGTTGCATACATGTGTCACTGCGTATGTCTGTACAATGAATATACAGAATAGGTTACATGCGTCTGAAAGTGATTATCAGCTAGGTCTTCCAGCGTGTCACTGACTACTTTGAAATGTTCAAGAAAATTAGATTTACAATGATAGGCCGACCCTTTAATACTCTGCCAAGATTTTCAAATAAATTTGATTGGTTCAAATTACATATTCATGCTTTTCTCGTAGTACCCAGATTACTCAAGAATGTCAACAATAACGAAGTACTGATTTTAATTCGGACAATTTCTATATTCTTTTTCTCGTGCAATGTGTTTTTATTTTGGTTTTATTTTGTGGAAAAAGAATTAATCAAATTAGAAAGAAGACTGGACAAAGGTTGTGAAGATGAATCTGTTTTAGGAAAATGAGTCACAAGTCGCAGACAATAAATTTTGAGATATCATATTTAAAAAGATTAGATCAAGTCGATTCTAATGATGGTAAGCAGTGGAACATCTTATAAGTATTTCTATATTTTCAGGTTGATATTTTTATTTCTGCAAGAATACCTGTATTTCGTTTGAATTTGGTAGGAAAAAAGGTGTTATTTCTGATTGGACAATCTCTAGTCATTTAGTCAAATATAATTGCATAGGATGTCCTAGAAAAATAAATATATTCAATACGGTCTTGAGATTTGATCCAGGTTTATATGTGATGTGGTGTAAGAAAATGAGTCACAAGTCGTAAAATGTCTATTTTTCAAAATGTCGTATTCACAGAATATATTTGTGTTAATGTTTTCATGTTTGGAATGCATAACGCGTCTCGTAGCCTGAATATACGTGTCAAATTTCAGGACAGTGTAATACATATATCAATGCATTTCTAAGGTCATCATAATGAGCATATATAGCTACTTTACTAGTAATTGCTCACCCAGAAATATTTCAAACTTCTTTTAAAAAAACCCATCACATATGACCAAAAGCAGTAAACATTCATAAATCCTGGTAGGAAAACATGTTTTTTTGCAAGTCATTCTCCTTGTGGCACACCACACAGATACCAGAGAGCAAAGTGGTAAGTAGAAAGTTATAGTAATGCACCTCACAGGTTCCAACTCCATGTAATGGTGTAGTGGTATAAGAGCCAGTGGGGTAGAGAGGAAGAGGAGGAAGCGGAGGAAGAGGAGGAGGAGGGAATTGTGTTTTATAATGACATTGTGCTAGTGATATGCTGCGACTGACTGTTTGAATCTGTCCACACTCGGTATCACATGATGGAAGAGAAGAGCAAACACTCTCACTCCCACCAAACCCCCGATAGGGGGATTTGCATGTCCGCCATTTTGAATCTGGATTTTAATGGAAGTATGGGAGTTCCACAATGTCCACTCCGTGAATACTGCCCCAGCTATTGCTAGCTTCTACAGTGGATTTAGAAATTATTCATATAAATGTATGTGATTAAGTCTACTTGTTGACTCAATAGAGGATTTGCATGTCCGCCATCTTGAATCTTGATTCGAATGGAAGTATGGGAGTTCCACAAGGTCCACTCCGTGAATACTGCCCCAGCTATTGCTAGCTTCTACAGTGGATTTAGAAATTATTCATATAAATGTATGTGATTAAGTCTACTGGTGGCCTCAATAATGTCCGCCATCTTGAATCTTGATTCACATGAAACTATGGGAGTTAGTTAGCATGTTAGTGTTTACTATATAGAAAACATATTGTGAAATCATTCTTGCAATTCTCTATGGAAATGTTGCTATAATATTTGTATGTCAGATGGGAACTAAATCTTGCCCCAGCATGCACTGTAATAGACCTGTGGAGTGGCATATGCAAATCCCCTATAAGGGATGGGGAGGATGGCGGCAAGGCCAACGCAAGCTGCAAGGGCAAGCAAGCACACACTTGTTGTCGGGCGTTGTAAAACATTTTGCTTTTCTCTTGTGGTTTTGAGTAGGGGCTAAGGTTCATATCCCATTTCTATACTATTTATATCTCCAGTGAATGCAACCATCTTATAATTATAGTATTTTTGTATTTAAAGATTTTTATTCAGACAAAAGCATTGTGTAACTAGTTTGCTGATTCTTAAATTTACAAAGTACTACAATAAAAAAAATAGAATAAATGTTGATCACAACCAACATGTCAAGTTATAATTAAGGAAAAGCAAGTGAATGATGTATAAAAACCAACACATATAATAGTCAATATAAGTAGTTAATGCAATATAAATAGTCTCCAATAGTCAAAATCATATGTATTCACACGAGCAGAGATTTCATACTTTCTATCTCATCAATAATCTCTGACTATTATATAACTTTACTTCTTTTTGCTACTTCTCCCCTCACACATTTTCCTTTCTCCTTCACTCTCCTCTCTCTGATCTTTTTTTTCACAAATTCCACCATTGAAAAAATTAGTTGTTTTGACTGATTTATTGTTTCAATGTAATTGTACTGTCTTGAAATTGCAGAATGGTCAAAATAACAAATAAACCAGACACTAGCTAGTGGTGTAGTGTGTTTCGCTATTCACTGTTCCTGTTATTCTACCTCCATCATCTTTCTTTCCACTTACTTCCCCTGTACAAAAGGTGAATAATGGTCTCAGTTGAGTCAGATTATTAATGTATTTTATCAATATTTTTATAACAGATGCTACCTTTTAAAGTCACCTTGTTTGAACTGTTCGTTGGAGGGTCTGGTGGGGTGATGTGGTTCCAGGTGGGAAATTAAGGAACTAAATATTTGTCATCCCACCCCACTGCCACATCCCTTCCTCATATAAATTGTAGAGAGGGAAGGTATCGCTGTATATCGATCTTGGTCGTTCGGTAAATGATGGCTTTGGTGAAATATGTAATAAAGTTGTTGTTTATTATTGATTTATTGATTTATTATTGATTTTATTTTGCACAGGCTTTCGGGCTAGTTTGCCTTTCTTCAGGTGAGATGATATAAATTGATTAACCCAGTATAAATAAAAGCTTTAAAAAAATGAATTAGCAT
Source organism: Sthenelais limicola (assembly GCA_942159475.1). Taxonomy (NCBI): domain Eukaryota; kingdom Metazoa; phylum Annelida; class Polychaeta; order Phyllodocida; family Sigalionidae; genus Sthenelais; species Sthenelais limicola. The sequence continues at coordinate 35,096,022 of OW804095.1, forward strand.
AAGCCCTATAAAGTTGTAAAATACTATCAGTAGCTTAAGTGGGTCAGATCTTCAGAAAATGTACAATTCGCCTTCACCAATCCTCTCAAATAACCCAAATTTCAAACGAAAATAAAGTTCAAAATACAGTTCAACCTAACCAAACAGATTGCTAGAATAAATGCAATGCCGAATATACTCGAATCTACCTAGTATTGACCAAATTGTAGCCTAATTTAGCAGAATTTACTAAATGTGTAAAGCTGCCAATTGTACATTTTCTGAAAATCTTACATGAGTGTAAATCCATACTGCTAATCACAGAGTAAATACACTATTCCTTGTGGCAAAGCAAAAATGGAAATCATGAATGACTGTACATCATAAATATACATCATTTGTTTTTTGATTCTATGTACTATGATTTTTGATTCTATGTACCCTTTATTTCTTTTATCCTATGAACTGATTGATACACATAATCACCAACACTCCACCATAAGGGTCTGAGTATGACCTCCCCCCCTCTTAATGTCTTAAGGGGGGGTCTTGGCCCTCCTCTTAATATCATAGCGGTTCTGAGTCTGTGCAACAAAATATGGCTTCCCACCCATTTCAAGGGTCTGCGCCCCTCAAAAATCTCCTCTCGCCCCCCCCCCCATCCCAGTGGTTAAAATTGAACATTCCCTAATTATAAGAAAGTTGAGGGCAATCAAACTTCTTGTGGTCACATAGCTTGTGTTCCATTTGGTGGATAATGCTCCAGCTCTTAATAAACATGAATTATTCTAATAATCTTTTCAATTTCAACCTGAATACCTTATCGTTTGTACAATGTCCAAATAATGATTGTTTACCATTTATCCCTGTTCTTTGGCAAGCTTATAATGTTCCCCAACATATATCCCAGCACTAGAGAGGTCGCATGCCATTCCCTGGACCCAGTATTTCAGCATAAGGGTGAAATCGCCAGAAAATGTAAAATTTGTCTTTAGCAATCCTTTCCAATAACACAAATTTAAGACGATAATGATGTTCAAAGTACAGTTCAACATAAGCAAAGAGATTTTTTGAATCAAGGCAATACCAAATATACTCAGATATACTGAGTTTTGACCATCTTTCAGTCTAATTTAGCAGAAGTTACGAAATATGTAGATCTGCCAATTGTACATTTTCAAAAGATCTGACCCATATATTAGAGCAGATGGACAGTAGACACACATGCTCATGACATGTTCATGACATGCTCATGACATGATGTGACATGTTTACCCACTGCATGGCTGGCAGAATGTACAGAATGTTGGTATAAGTGACAGGTACCTCTTCCATCATATTGCAACCAGCACATTTACACTGCAGACCTACCTGCAGGGCTAGGCCCATGGCCACCGCCAGCTGGTCCATTATTTGTATTGTGTTTCAGGAAAATGAGTCACTTATTAAATACCCTTATGTTTACCACCGTTGGAATCCGTTGATCTCACCTTTTTAATTATGATAATATCTCAAAATCAAACTTTTGAGACTTGTGTCTCATTCGCCTGCAACACATCACATTTAAGGATTAATGACCGGAATATATGGGCTGCTGGGCACTGTTTTGTACATAATCCCGTGGCGAAGTCCAGGGGTTATGTACAAACAGTGCACCAGCAGGTCAGAAATGGAGGTTATCAATCTGTTCAGTCCTGGGTTTAGCCCCACAGCAGTGATACCAATCTCCATGCTCCCTGCCGCTCTGATCGATCTAATGTATATAAATTAACTTAATCACTTCACAAATTGCTAAGGTTTCAGAGAACAAGGCTCTAGAAGCTAAACTGTTCATGGTTTTTTTGTTATTTTGATGTGTGTGTGAGACCTTAGATTGCCTGGACTATACATCATTGGAGGCCTCACTGATGCCACACATAGTTGTGGTTAGGCCCGTTGGTCCACGCGGTCATGTTGATATTCCTTGCTTATCAAAACCCCATTTGGGCCATGAAAATGACTCCAGAAGTATCAAACCGCCCATAATATGTTTTTTCCTGTGATAAATGAGGTGCTTGTGACTGACGTTTACCTTACAGATTGTTGAATGATCCCCCCTCCCCCCCTCTCCTGCCCCGACCTCCCCGCACACATGGTGGTGTGTGCGGGGAGCACGCTCAATGCTATAAGCCTGGCCTGGGTGCCCTTAGGGCTCCAACGGGGTGGCGCAAATGGCGGTCGGCAGTCCCAACGCATCTCCATAGGATTAGTATAGAAATATCGAAAATCTATTTTACAGCCTAGATTGATTATTTCTTCGGACAAAACTTGCAGAGGACATCCTATCGTTGCGATTTCTGGGTAAGGATGTCGGCTATCGGTATGTTTACTAGGAAAACGACGCGGCCAGGTTGAGATGTGGAAGGTATTGAGCCATGGCTGTGAAGGCCCGGGGCGACAGAAGGATTCGAAATATGCCTGCTGCGCACCGCCTTTCTCAAGGCGGTTTTTGGTCGCCTCTCGTCTAGCGCTAAGACTGTGTTTAGTCTCTGCCTTCTCATGTGATTATAGCTACAAAGCACTTCAAGGCAGTGACTATAATACTTTTTTTTTTTTTTTTTAAACATTGCAACTTTATTTCGTTATCCTGTCATCTAGCGCCTACAATTCTAACGCCCTCGTGCACAACCTTATGTAATCAAATAGCATTTGCTTTAATTAAGAGAACTTTATGCACTCGTGTTTTATAATTTGTTTCTGTTTTCTTGTTTTCTGTACCAATGCCTCCCAGTAGCGAGGCCTTCTTTTGTATCTTCAGCTATTAATAAAATGATCTCGAAAATCATTCATATATACTCTCCACTTTTCCCCCTTCCCCTGACTATAATACTTTAACATTGTGTTGTTCCACATCGTCTGCTATTCACTCTCCTTCAACCAACTCGTTAGTTAACCTGTATATAACTCACTTCTAGAAAAAGCCTTCCTTCGTTGCAAGGTTTGAATAAACATGGAAACTGCTTTAGTCACATTTCCATTCCTATTAGAGGGTGTAACCTTTCATTAAAATAGCGCCAGAATGTGTTATGGCGAATACTCAGTTGTGCAGATGCTGCTAAACTTGTGCTGTGGAGAAGAAGGAGATAAAGGCAATAACGCTGTCACCTGACCAACATGAACATTTCCAAACTTTTAATTAAGGGGGCGTCCCACCAAACGGCTTGAGCTTTAAGCCTTATTGCCTTTTTTAATATATTTTTTATTTAGAAAAATGAATGAAAACATCGCCCAGAGGGCGGGGGGGGGCACGAAATTTCGTGTAAATATTTACAATACCCTAAACCCATATACCACGCTCATATATTTTAGATAAGGTCATAGCATTTTTGTATGAAACAGCCACCTGGTGTAAGCTGTGTACTGTGCCTTCAGTCCCAATTATACAAATGTCCCAAAGACTAAAATGGCGATTGCTGGAGTATCACCTCTACCCTAAATCCAGGTTGATGAAATGCAGCACGCTGCTCCTAAATGACTTCTTCCACCGCCATTTATAGGCAAGGTTTGAGTGGATAATGGCGGACAGGCTGATTTCTTCCCTGATTATCGCCCACCGGTCTGTGGTAGTGCATCGTTGTTTGGATGAATGCTATGAAACTCCTGTACAGAGAAATATGCAGATGTGGTCAATATTTGATGCAAGAAATTAAGTTTTCTCAAATTTGGTTCAACTAATTTAGGAAATGAGGGGAGACTTTGGATGGTTTCTTGCGTAAAGATCAGTGTATTAGCTGGGAGGCAATTCGCCCAAAATTGGATGAATTGTGCACTTTGTGGCAAAGAAACTCAGGTAGCCCCCTGGTGGTCGGTATGCAAAACTCCAATATGGCCGCCATTGGCTTTTAAAATGTCTTATATATTTCAGCTGCTGTTGGTATTAGCTCCATGTAAAATACCTGTTTGACTATGTTTTCAGGTATGAGGAATCCATTTCCGAAGTTTTTTCCCATTTCAAGGTCATTTTCAAGGTCAAAATCCAAAATGGCAGCTGCTGGAAACTACGGGTCATCTCATCTCATGGTAATACCACATCCATGTGTGATACCAATTTGTTTATATATCTCTCTTTGTCTCGCTCTCCCCGCCCACACTCTCTCTCTCTCTTCTCCTCCAACTCTCTATCTGCTCTTCTCATTAGCCGCTCTTTCTCTCTCCCCTTTCTCTCTCTTCTCCCCCTTTCTCTACCCCCTTTCTTTCTCTGCCTCTCTTTTCTATCGCTCCCCCTCTCTTTCCCTCTCCCTTTATCTCTCTCTCTGGCTACTCAGTCAATCACCTCTCCTTGTCCTCACCCTTACTTTCTTCTCTTCCTCCTCCACGCCTACGCTTGGCACTATGCACCCCCCCGCCCCCCAGCTCACATTCCCTCTCTTACCATCAAACCAAGGTGGCAATGATGACATGGCAGAATTCAGGAGGAGGAGGAGGAGGAGGAGGAGGAGGAAGCAAGCAAAACATTTCCAGAAGAATCTATTTCACAGAGGAAGTGAGATAAGCAGACGCAATGGCTGCTGGGAAGGCGACCCCATCTTGAATGGCGGCAATCTGGGATACTAATTTACACATGCAATGTCTCAATAAGGGGGTGGGGGAGGGAGGAAGGGAAAGGGGAGGGGTGGAAGGGGAGGGGGCAGAATTTATATAGGCGCATTATGCAATCTGTTGGTTGGTACGTGAGGCAGTATAGAGGCCAGGGATTGGAGTGTAGTAGTAACAGCTGACTGGCGTCTCTACCCTTCTCAAGACCTGCACCTGTGTCTGCATAATTATACAGTGATTAACCTTCATGGTGGCCACCTCGCTATTATAGCCGTTACAATAATGTATACATCAATATTATCCACCCTCAAATCGCCACACCTCCACGGCCAATCTTCTAATCAATTCTTCTAATAACTTTGCAACATAACTCTTACTAACTTCTAATCAAAATAATCCAAACAAAATTTCCCAAAATTCTTTTACATACAAACTTACTGAACTTATTTGTAGGATTTTTTTCATCAGCTAGAACTGAGAAAAGTGTGTAACAACATAATGTCTCTCAGCTAAATAAACATATTTAAAAACAAACAACAAATCAGCTAAATATTGGAATGCGCTTAAGATTGAAGCTCATCAAATGACAACCGGAAAATATCCAACAGGTTCATCAATGCCTGTCTTGATAATATTGAGTTGTTGTGATTATTATTCCCATGTTGTTCTGATTGTTCTGATGTTATATAATATCATATGAAAATGTATCACAATTCATATAAGATCTGCCTGGGAGTTATAGACCTATTCACCATTATACTTGTTGATTTGTTACTGATTAGCCTAATGCTAATTTACACTTGTATTTAGTTAGTTGAATAGTTGTAATAGAGATGGTAGATGGTTTGATTTTGCATTTGAATTTCGCTTTTAAATGTAACTCGTTAGTCTTGTCCAGGAACATATTGGAAGACCTGGAAGTCATCTTTCAGATGTATGTTTCCTTTTTGTCCACTTGTAGGTGCAAATAGATAATAAATCGAATTGAATTGAATTGATGTTAGTCTTACTGTTAATAACTACAACAGCATCTGGTACATTTTATTATTTATCAAGACTTCTCAACATCATTCCCGATTGGAACATGGCTCTGTACATCGTCATTATAGTGCCTCCACCCGAGTCAAGCTAACTTGCCAACTGCTTTTTAAAAATCGCACAAACAAAAATGAGTCTGTAGGTGACAAAGAATTCAGTTATTAATTGATGTAAAATCTGTACAACTTTCCAATGAGTACATCAGTCTTTTCCATAGAATATCACTTTTCCGAATAATTTGCTGTAAAAATGTAACAATCATGGTATTGTTAGGACAGCTAGAGTGCCACCAAACCCCAAACCCATTACCCTGAAACCACATCTAGTCCCCTGGACATACGTCCCACTAGGAACATTGGTGACATCTAATTAGTTTGGCCGTCACACTGAGGGGGACAAGGTCAAAGGTTAAGTAGCTCGTCTATAGCACTGCCTTGCCTTTCAGTCTGTCATGATATGTGTCTCTTAGTGGGAGTATGTTGTCTTATGATGTGTTTTCCTTTGTTCGGTGGTCGTCTCTCGGACTAAAATCTATGCTTGATGATTCCGGTACTGGGACTGTCCCAACCATAGAATGTCCCCAAACCTAAAATCACATTAACAAATAGTTAATACCTCAGGACATCTCAGGTGCAGTCTAGGCCCAAACCCTCAGATCAGATAAGAATTGTACGTCAGTGATTAGACCCCTACTTCGCTAATAGGTTCCTGGTCTAGGACTAGGCGTTCTAATACGAATATAATGACATTTTGCGGTCTTAATTGAACTATAATGGCACTTTGCAGTTAGAGGCAAGAGGCTTTCCCTCCGTTTGAAGGGACTCTAAAGTTTAGGCCTAGAGTGGGTGGAAATATGACGATGAAGCTGATTGGCTACGTAAGAGCACGTGACCAGGCCACATGAACGGAAGCGGAAGGATGCACATGAGGAAAACATTTCGTTGGGCCGTCATTTAATGGAATCCCCTCATCTTATGATTGTGTTGGAAGGGTATATAGAATAAACCAAATGGATCATATAGTCGAGTCAAATCAAGAACCCAATATCCGTTGGTATTTAGGGAGTTTACGGACAAACTTGCAGTTTTTAGAATGTGCTGAGGAGTGAGTGAGTGAGATTGGTTGCTTTACACCCTTATCAACACATTGAAGGTTATATCAAGGGTGGGAGAGCTGAGAGGGAGGCAGTTTATGATCATACCCAGGAAATAGAGAGAGAGAAGAAGGGAGAGAGAGACAGAGTAAAGAGACAGAAAGGCACTTTATGGTCTTACCCAGGACCACAATGTGCTGAGGAATTGATGAACAAGTACTGAAGGAAGACTGCAGTAAGTGGCTAAGTGTTGGAGCATGGGTGGGTAAGGAGACATTATTCAGACAGTGTAGGGACTGCCTGTTATCATGTTATCACAGCAACTGTTATTGGCGTGCCGCATATTTACATCTCGGCTCTCACTGTCAATATACACCCGTTGATGGATGCCCCTAAACCCCATATTAGCAGAAACAGGGGCTAATTTAGGGACGAAATATATTAAGTAAATATATTTTAAGTTTGATATTTCTAATTTTGACAAACAAGTTTGGAATATTTCTGGGTTGATATTTACAAGTAAAGTAGCTAAATATATTCAGATGACCTTAGAAATGTATGGATATATTTGATACACTTGAAATTTGGTAAATGTTTCCATGCTGCAAGCAGCGTTAAGCACCCAAAAAATGTAAACCATTGCCACAATGAAATCTTGTGAGAAATATAAATTGTGCGACACATTTCCCCGAAACACATCACAATTTTGTTGAATCCCAGTACTGAAGTTATCAACATTACGCTGCTGTTATATATCTGAAGTAGAATCAGGTGGAAGAAAACGACCGCTGCTGAGCGATAATAAGTGAATCTACTGTAGTTAAGGACTTATAGGATCGACTATATTTCGTCAGTAGATGTTGCAGAAATTACCCCATGGGTATGGGCGGCTCATCACTGACATGGCCTTCAATATAGTTGTCTGATCTGATGGCTTTCTGGGGTCTCTTGTATAGGCTAAGGGACTGTTCATAATTAACCACGGGGGGAGTGGAGAATTTGCGTTTCTTGCCCCCCCCCCTTGAAAGTGTGTGCAAAATTGGATCCCCCCATCATTGTAGTTCTTTTATGTGCCAAAAAAGATCCCCCCTTTCAGAGTCTGCACAAAAAAGGTGCCCCCCTGAAAATTGTCCTCCTCCCCCCCCCCCCCCCGCCCCAGCAAGTAGTTAATAATGACCAATCCAGGAGAGGATCTTTCAGTGGGATAACCTTCTGCTGTATAAGCTAAGGACAGAACTCTTTTTCTGGGAATTCATTCATTTGTAGGAAAGAAAACAAATCCTTCCTACGTAGACATTCCAGCTGGAAGGAATAGCCAATGAATGACACTGGTGGGTAGGGAGTTGTATTCCTATCCACGGTAGGAAGGGACAAAAAGAGTAGGAATTCCCTGGCCCCTGTAGGAAGGAATCTACTTCTTCCTATCTGCCATTCCCAGCACCCAGGAAAGTCAAAATAGACCAAAAGAGCTTCCGAAATAACGTGAACGAATGGGCAAACCTATTAAACCCTTTCCACACACACCCGATTTGGCCCCTGATTCCTCCCCGATTTTGGTCTACCGATTTTTTTGATTTTTTTTTGTTCCTTTATTTATCCAGGTGTTATAAAACTGGGTAAGGCATTTGCCTGCCCTTTTATCTTTGGGGATCAAGCTATTTGCCTGATTAACACCCCGACCCTGGCATTTTTACATGCACAAGGTATATTCAGATATGGCAATTGTTGAGATTAGGAGATGGGGGGTGAAATGAGATGAGATGAGTTAATAAAATATGAATAAAGGTGAAAAAAAAGATATACATTTGTATTGATTCCAATGGTTGAATCCTAGAATTTAATTTCCAACCCTGGTTTAGGTTATTTCAAAACCATAAACCAGGTTTTGAAATGAAGTCATAGGATTCATTGGGAGACCAAAATCGGGGGACAAAAAGGGGCCAAATCGGCTGGGTGTGGGCAGGGTTTTACAGTGGCTAGATATATTACGGTTGAAGAGATGGACTCTTTAGTTCCACTTTGCCCTGCAGATGTGTGTTCCTTTTATCGTGTGGTTAGACTGACATTGAGTGTAATGCACCATAGGGTGTCCGGGGTGTGCCGAAACCAAGACAACATGGATGACACCCACACATAGAAATATAATCTTTACACTCAAAGAAAAACGGGTTTCACAAGGATGGCACCCGAGAGGTTCTGTCTTGTGAAGACTTTTGTGAAGACTTTTAGAGGCCTTAAAGGTTCTTTATACCAATTATTTCTGAGTATAACCGACAGACTTACTAGGTAAAGGGCCTAGTCCACTAAACCGATTCTCATCCGATTCCCATGCGATTCTCACAGAACTTAATGTAACAGAGTCCTCTGCGGCACAAAATCGACTGAGAATCGGTTTAGTGGACTAGGCCCTCGAGATTTTTTTTAAAACGGGATCATTCAGTATGAGAGCTACATAAAAACCATGACATAATTGTTAAACTCCATTCTAAAGTATATGGGTCAAACTGCCAGAAAGTGTACAATTCGCCTTCTCCAATCGTCGCAAATATCTCAAATTTAAGACAAAAATGATGCTCAAAATTTGGTTTAACACAACCCAAGAGACTGTTTGAATCACGACAATATTAAATATATTCAGATATACCGAGTATTGCCTATTGCCTCAGTCTAATTTAGCAGAATTGACTAAATGTGCAGATCTGCCGATTGTACATTGGTAATATTTCAACTGAAAGATTACTGTCAAACAAGCTTTTCTCTTAGGTTATCCTGTATACAATGAACAAGATTGCTCAACTAATAGACTGATTTGTTCGTAGTAGTAGAGATAGGTAGGGGGAGGTGCATGCAACAGCTAGGAATCGAACTCACAACATATCAGTCGTCCCTAACCACTGAGCCTGCCTAAACATAATTCTTTAGCCTCATTCATAATTCTCTTGAAGAATACTGGTGGTCAGTTCTTGTTCCGATAATAAATTAAGTTCGGCAGCCGAGCGAGAAATCAACGCAACACAAATGGTTATGTTTCAGTTTAGAAGAGAGACAAGAAGATAAGTGAATCCATTTAATCTTGGTAATTTATACCCCTGGACCCAAAATCAATTATCAAAAGTCCGATTGGATCTTCCTGGGTTCATTGATAACAACACAACAGGGGTCCAATGGGAGATTTGCATAGCCGCCATTTTGAATCTTGATTCGTAAGGAATTATGGGCCTAATGGTACAGTACTTAAAACCTACAAAAAACATGCCATGTTCGGCATGGAATATTTATCAGTACTCTAATGTCAATATCCATGTGTTATACATGTTTCCATAACAGATGTCCCCACCTTTCCCATCATGCATTTGGTTTTCATATATCATTTATACAAACTCAGATATTGGTGAAAACATTCTTGCAATTTTCGATAAAAATGTTGCCAAATATTTGTATCTCAGATTTGGACAGAATATATCCCAGGATGCACTGTAACAGACATGCGCAGTGGCACATGCAAGTCTCCTATTAGAAACAATGTTACATACATGATAAATGAGGCCGCAACGCTTAACTAACTATCCAGTGTCCAATAACAGAGTACCACTGGTATCCTACACTGACCAGCTATGATTAACCGAAATCAAAAGGACCTTTGGGTCAGGTTTTCAGAAAATGTACAATTGGCCTTCACCAATCCTCTCAAATAACCCACATTTAAGACAGAAATGAGCTTCAAAATGCAGTTTAACATAACAGAACTGATACTTTGAATCAATGTGCTGTCAAAAATACTCAAATATACCTGGTATTTATCATTTGTCAGCCTTATTTGGCAGAATTTCCCAAACGTGGAGAGCTGCCGATTGTACATTTTCTGAAAATCTGACCCCTTTGTCCTCCCTTCGGTCCCTCAAACCAGACTTATCTTAGATCTGCAAGGTCCTTTTGTTTCTAACAGTGCATCTTTTCATCCCTACGCCAAATGGGCGAGTCCACTGGGGGGATGAAGGGTAGCGGAGATGCATAGAGAAATGCTCATAAAGCAAACACTGCTTGTAATATCAATGATTTCCTCAGAGGGTAAAGGGGAGAGAGTGCTTAGCCAAGGAGAAAGGCAACCATTATCACCTTGTAGTTATCTGCTCTGGAAAAGTTTGAAATTCCTTTGCTGCAGAATGATATTTGACTGGCCTTGTTATTTCAGGATTATAAAAATGAAACAATAACTTCATTTGTTAAAGCTGTTTTCTCAGTTATTACGATTTTTTTTAACCAAATCTACTTATTGTTATGAATTATTAAGAGATTATCAATATTCTGTTGCTGTTATGTGTTCATACAAGAATTTGATGTGAAATCGGCTGAGAGAGAACGACCACCGGTGAGCGATAATAAGTGAAGTCACCGTATAAAATAGTTTTGGTGGGCTTCCAACGGATATATGTGGACTTTTATGAAGCCCTGTAGCAAAAAACAAGCAGACACAATCCTCCAACATTTTGATGAAATAACTTTTAGATTCAACAATCAGGAACAAAAAGTAAAAGTATTTTCTGATTGATGGTAACTGAAACTGCATCATAATTATCACAATTTAGCTTGGTATCACGTCCGTAAGACACACACACACATTTTTTGTTTTAAAACCATATGTGTGGTCGGGAACGTGGGTCAAATCGTCAGAAAATGTACAATCGGCCGCTCTACCCTTTTGCTAAATACTGCAAAATTAGGCTAAGCAATTATAAAAATTAGGTATGTCTGAGTATATTTGGTATTGAAATAATTAAGTACATATGTTTGGGTATGTTGGACTGTATTTTGAACCTCATGTTTGTCTTAAATTTGGGTTATTTGAGAGGATTGGCGAAGGCCAATAGTACGTTTTCTGGCGATTTGGCCCACATATGAGATGCGTTAAAAGGAAATGAGTTACAAGTCGCAAAAAATGAATTTTCAAATACCATCATATTTGAAAAGATGAGATCAAGCCGATTCCAATGATGGTAAACATGAAGGACACCTAAGAAGTGTTTCTATTTCTTATGTTTGATATATTTATGTTTGAAAACAATTTCCAATATTTCATGGATGGACAATTACTAAAGTAGCTAAATATACTCCATAGGATACTCCTTGAAACACAGAGATATATTCAATCCACAGTCTTGAAATCTGGAACATTTATTCCTGCTACTAACAACATCTAGCCTCCCAAGAATGAGACATTTCCAACAAAGAGAACTTGTGAATAAACCACTTTGAAAAATATCATTTATGCGACTTGTGGCTCATTTCCCTGGAATACATCACATATGTGTGTCGACATTATGAGGTAGTCTCATCATTGAAACAGGGTATAGTTATGATATGGATATAGAATACAATCTAAAGGTAGGTTTGCTTGAGGTTAAACTGCTGTCGCACTCAGGACAGGTCATCATCGCTTATGACTTCATCACTCTCAAACAAATGTTTCCTTGCACTCCACCTAATTATATTTCTAAATGATTTATAGAAAGTATAAATATGATTAATCCGAAACACATATCAGATGATAGGGGATTTGCATGTACCACTGCGCATGTCTGTCACAGTGCATCCTGGGATGGATTCTGATGAAATCTGTCATACAAATATTTGGCAACACTTTTATCGAAAATTGCAAGAATGTTTTCACCAATATCATAGCTTATATAAGTGATCTATGTTAACCAAATGCATGATGGGAAAGAAGGGGACTTGTCTCATGGGCACATGTATAACACATGGATATTCGCATTAGATCACCGATAAATAGCCCATGCTGAACATGGCATATTTTTATGTAGATTTTAGTAGTATATTATAGGGACACATGGATACCCAAACCTAAACCTGGGCTAGGACCCTATGGATACCCTAACTTAGAATCATTGATTAGGTTTGGGTATCCATGTGTCCCTATAATATACTACTGATTTTATACTGTACCATTAGTTCCATGCAAATCAAGATTCCAAATGACGGCCATGCAAGTCCGCTATCACGGTGCTTAAACTATCCTGTTGACATGTAACCATGGTCACCATGCTGCACATTGCTGATATAAACCCTAAAGAAGACTCATGTAAACATTCCCTGAGGAAAGATCAACCCTTGATCCCCAAATGTCGGAACTCCTCATGTAATCAAACTTCATACAGATAAAACACTACTGAGTTCATAGCTTTGGTGTATACTTCAAAAGAAATAAGATTAATCTAATTGATTATATCTTAGCACTCAAAAACTTAATGTCAGATTTGTTGTTGTATGTCTGAACTAAACAATTTCTGATTTTTATTGTATTATATCTATAGGCATTGGATCTGTCATGCGTTGATCGTATATGGTTTAATTGTATGTGCTAAACCACTAGTGGTTTAATGGGGCCAAAAATGATAATAGGTGTGTTTCCGATTTATCCCCCCCTCCCCCTACCTAAAAAACCTTACCCTACCTGAAAAACATATTACCATACCTGATTTGTTTTCATCATATCTTACTTTTTTTGATTTTTTGACAAAAAAAACTTATAATAGCAGGAAAACGGATTTTCCTAACCCGAAACTGTCAAAAAGCACATTTCAGCATGTTTAAAACAAATATTGTTAATATGAAATAGACATTTTTTCAGTTCCTGGGAGGTGGTTTCAAAAAAAAAATTGTTAATAAAAAGCTACCCCCCCCTTACCTAGTTTTTCAGACAGATAAATCGGAAACACACCTACTTTTTTGGCCTGGGAAGGTGTCATGGGCACCAATACAATTAATGATACTCTTGATACGATTATTATTACTTGTGACTATCGCAACAAGTTTTAAATGACCACATCATGCATTATTTACCCCCATTTTCCTGTTCTTTAAAGTAAGCTGTTTGGTATGAGCCACGATGTTATCACGATTAATAAGAACTATTCTCAGTACATCGTAATCAATCGCAAATTATCGCAGCCTAAAAAAAGTCGGTCCATATGGAAGACCCCTTTGCCTACAGCACAGATATTGGAGGCTACAAGTACTTATCAATACCGATGGATGGTCTCTCTGAACAAAACATGGCCACCATCTGTCAGTTTCTTAATATAATTTAAGAGCTTCTAATGAATATAATGAAGTATATAAGCTAAAATATTTAAAAGGTAAAACACCACAGCTTTAGTGGTGCGATTTTGTTGAAATAAAGTTTTCCTGAAAGCGCGAAATCCATAAATTACAGTTATCATTCACTCTAATTAAACAATTATCTTATCTGTATCTATCTGAATACAAATCCAGGTCTAATAATAGTTGAGTTATATTCAAATGTTTCCCCACTCTCACACCCCTTTATGGTAAAACAACGCACTCAAAAAAACTAGCCCAGACTTAAACGAAACCGAATTATCCAGAGAAAATGACAGTCGGTGAGCGATAATAAGTGAAGCCATCACAGGAAAATGATTTTGGCGGATCTCAGAAACATAAATGTGGAATTTTATGAAGCCCTGTAGCAAAAACAGCCAGACAAAATCCTCCAACATTTTGTTCAAATGACTTTTAGATGAGTTGGAAAAGAACAAAAAGTGAAAGAGTAAATCATATTTAGTTTCTGACCGATGTTAAATGAGAGTGCAGATTTAATGTGGCCTAGATAACTATTTTGAGTATCACAATTTAGCTTGCTATCAAGTCGAAAACACACATATCAACCCGTTGTGTTTTGTTAAAAACCATGTTAAATTTGGTTTGCTGCACGAGGTTTCCTTTTGATTTGGTCAATGAAAACAACATGTGTATGATTACTAGTGATTAATAACACCTATATGAAACCACTACATAGTAATCAATTGCAATTTACGCAGTCTATAAAAAGTCCATATGGAAGACGGTTAGATCCCTTACAGTAAACGACCCCAAGTACTTACTGCTCCACCTGCTCCACCACCTGCTCCTCATCAGCTCCAATTAACTCACTCCTGCTGCCTTTACCACCACCTCGCATCAATCCACTGAGAATTTTCATCATTTTGAACAAATATCCAACTGTCTCAAGTCGCACAAGTCGCACTCAAGTCCTCCATAAGCAGGTTGAGAAGTGGCAGAAGCAGGCTGACCATGTCCATTAGTGGCGGACCATTGTCCCTAGCTCACCTCCAGCAGCGGGCTCCTCGTGGGCTCGCGGGCGGTGGGACGCCTGATGATAACAATGAGCTGTTGTGAGTTGCTCAATGGTACAGTGGCGAGCCGCTCCTGCTGGGAGGGGCTGGTGGGAGGGGGTTGGGGGGAGATAGGGAGGGGGGAGGAGCAGGCTGTGATTCTGCTGGTGTATTGTAGTGCAGTGCATTGACTGGCCAGACTTATTATTAAAAAGGGCGTTAGGTGGATAGATGCAAAAGATTCTGGGTCAAATTGTCAGAAAATGTACAATTCGCCTTCATTAACCATCTCAAATAACTCAAATTTAAAAGAGAAATGAGGGTAAACATGTTGTTTTACATTTTACCGATTGTTTGAATTAACGCAATGCTAAATATATTACAATATATCAGTAATTGACCATTTTCCAGTCTAATTTAGCAGCATTGATTGAATGTGTACAGCTGTACTTTTTCTAAAGATCTGACTCTTCTGGGGATTTTTAAATGAAGAACAAATGGGTGGGGGTGGAGTTAAGGAGGCTAGTCTGAGAGAACTCTGAGAGACCTCTTACCTCGCTCACATGCATGAGTTTCAATACAACATCCCTCATATCATAAAGCCCTTGTATTCGTAACTTTAAGAGGGTGTTACAAGGCCTTTAGACGATCTTATCGTGTATAGTGCAATGCACCCTAAAGGGGACTAAGATGTCTCAGGGAAGTTGGGGCATAGGTTGGAACATTGGGCCAAGGGCGCTAAAGGCACAATATAGGCTGAGGGCCTTATTGAAGAAAAATAATTATATAATTAATGCAGGTAATTATTGAGCTGTCCTCTGATACCATATATCCATCAAGAACAAACATGACCAACAGAGACCCTAAAAATGCAATATTTGTAATATTCAAGATATAATAGGTCTAGCGGGCCTAATTTACCACTACTCCTCGACGTATCCCCCATCCCCATCCCATATCCCAATTCTGTCCATCCCCCCATCCCGCTCCCCCTACACCCCGCACCCCGCTCCCCCTACACCCCCCACCCCAAACCCCCTACACCCCCAACCCCCAAACCCCCTCCCAACCCCCCAACCCCCCCACACACACCTCGTCCTAGCAGAATCCAGAACAGGGCCTGGAACATTGGGCTATAGGCGCTAAAGGCGCAATGGGGCAAGACTTTTTTTAATGTTTTTATTGGCCACACCAATTAATAAATTTACTACAAATACGCATACCCACATATGTGATTTTTCTTTCATGCGTTGCCAAAGATAAGGCACAGATAATTTGCCAAGATAAGCCGAGGGCCTTATTGACAAAACTACTATAGGGTCAGATTTTCAGAAAATGTACAATTCAACCTCGCCAATCTTCCCAAATAACCCAAATTTCAGACGAAAATAAACTTCAAAATACAGTTCAACCTAACCAACCAGATTGCTAGAATCAATGCAATGCAGAATATACTTGAATTTATCTAGTATTGACCAAATTGCAGCCTAATTTAGCAGAAATTACTAAATCTGTACAGCTACCAATTGTACATTTTCTGAAATACAAAATACAAATAAATACAAATAAACACAAATCTTTACATCTAGCATACCTTTATGCATCCTACTTGAAAAGAATTCGCTAAGTGAGAAGAACCTTCCGAATGCTATACTTTTGTATTTTTCTAATATTCCAGACAACTTTAGCAAACCTAATGTACCTCTCGTCCACGATTCTCCTCCACCCATCCCCCGACCCCACATCCTCATTTGTCCCCCCCTATCCCTAGTGCCATCCCCCCCTTCAGTCCCCCCCCCCCCGCCCCCAAAGAAAACTAATTATATAACTAATGCAGGCACTTATTGAGCTGTCCTCTCATACCTATTGTCCATCAAGAACAAACATGGTCAACAGAGACCTTCAAAATTCTAACTTTTGTAATATTTGTAATATTCAAGATATAATAAGTCTATATAGTGATGGGCCTAATTTACCTCTCCTATCACCGTGAATCCTCCTCGACCCATCCCCCAGCCCATATCTCAATTCTGTCCATCCCCCCGCTCTCCTCCCCTGCCCCCACCACACCCCCTTCCTAGGGCCCCCTATCCCTAGCCCCCCGCCCCCGAGGCCCCCTCCCCGCATGAACAAAGAAATTTGCTAAGTGAGACTTTCCGACTGCATAATCCTGGTTATGACCATAAAGTGCCTTTCTGTCTCTTTTCTCTGTCTCTCTCTCCCTTCTTCTCTATCTCTAGTTCCTGGGTATGATAATAAACTGCCCCCCTTTCAGCTCTCCCGCCCTTGATAACCATATTAAATGTGTTGATAAGGGCGTAAAGCAACCAATCTCACTCACTCACCTTCCGAATGCTAACTTTTGTATTTTTCTAATATTCCAGACAACTCTAGCAGACCTAATGTACCTCTCGTCCACGATTCTCCTCCACCAATCCCCCGACCCCACATCCTCAGTTGTCCCCCCCTATCCCTAGCGCCCCCCAGTCCCCCTGAAGAAAACTAATAATATAACTAATGCAGGCACTTATTGAGCTGTCCTCTCATACCAATTGTCCATCAAGATTAAACATGGTCAACAGAGACCTTCAAAATTCTAACTTTTGTAATATTTGTAATATTCAAGATATAATAAGTCTATATAGTGATGGGCCTAATTTACCTCCCCTATCACCGTGAATCCTCCTCGACCCATCCCCCAGCCCATATTCCAATTCTGTCCATCCCCCGCTCTCCTCCCCTGCCCCAACCACACCCCCTTCCTAGGGCCCCCCGAGCCCCCCCCCCCCGAGGCCCCCGCCCCCCGCATGAACAAAGACAAGAGACCGGCACACAACGTCCGCCCGCCTGTTTACAATCCATCCCGCCAGGGCTACATTTACTCAGAGTTTAAATAATGAAACTGCTATCTGCTGTTTGCTGAAGATAATTCAAAGATATCTGACCACTCCAGTCAATATGCATTAGTTATGTACAGACAAATCTGATATTACCAACTCCGCTCAACTACCCACAGCGCTCCCAGTGGAGGAATGCCTCACTATGGAGAATCTTGGCACTAAGAATAATATCCAGAATGTTGGACACAATTAATTATTGTCGTTTATTAATGACCATTATTAAAATTATGTTTCTGGTGAAGATTTAACTTTAAGCCCAAACATGTTAGGACATGCAACTAAAACAATTATTTCGTTTTTGATCGATGTTAACTGAGGGTGCAGCATTAACATCGATCACAAACTAAACATGGTTTTTTTTATTTCATTGGTTTTTTTATTTCATTGTTTAACTAAACCTTTGATGTCCTAGCATTAAGAAATCCTAGCATAGCATCCATTAGAGTTCTTAGGATCGATTTAGTTAGGCACAGCAGTGGGCAGAAACCCATGGCTATTACTAGTTGAATTAAACGTCTGCGTCATAATAACGTCTCATTGTACGATCTCAGGACTACATGGGTCAGATTTTCAGAAAATGTACAATTGGCTGCGGTACACATTTTGTAAATTCCTCAAAATTAGGCTGCAATTTGGTCAATACTAGGTAAATTCGAGTATATTTGGCATTGCATTGATTCTAGCAAATCTGTTTGGTTAGGTTGAACTGTGTTTTGAAGTTTTTTTTGTCTGAAATGTGGATCATTTGAGAAGATTGGCGAAGTTGAATTGTACATTTTGTGAAAATCTGACCCACATATCATACTTGGTCACTCTTGTTTTGACTTTGCTGTATAGAAATACAAAAATCTTTCATTTCACCTTGTTTTTGATTATGGCTTCAAATTTATAGATTAATAAGTTGAATTCTCTTTGTAACACCAAATGTAAAGAGACATGTCAATATCTGATTATTACAAGCAGGGGTGTACTTAAGAGATTACTTGTTACAATAATTTATAAAAATGTTTTCAAATCTCAATCAAATATATTCTTTGCCCTCACAAATTAATAAAAGAATTATCAAGACTAATCATGCAGCTGTCACTCAAGTGTGTCCAGACCAGCAACGTGGATGGTAAGATTACTACAACAGTGTGTTGTGTTTCAGGTAAATGAGTCACAAGTCGCAAAACTGATATTTTCCAAAGTCATTTGCCAAGTAACTAAATGTATGGATGCATACATATGTTTGGATACATGAAACGTATCACGAATGTCAAATTGTCAATAAAATTTGTTGAAAAAAATTGAAAAAATAGTGCCAGGTGGGGAGGAGGCTGTGTGCATATGGGTCAGATTTTCAGAAAATGTACAATTAGGAGCTGTACACATTTAGCAAATTCTGCTAAATTAGGCTGCAATTTGGTCAATAATAGGTAAATTCCAGTATATTCGGCATTGCATTGATTCTATAAATGTTTGGTTAGGTTGAACGGTATTTTTTGAACTTTATTTTCGTCAGAAATTTGGGTTATTTAAGAAGATTGGTGAATGTCAATTGTACATCTTCTGAAAATCTGACCCATATTATATGTCCAACATGCAAGCCTAAATAAAGGCTATAAACACAAGATCTATACGTAGCTTGTTATCAAGACAAAAACACGCATATCCACACGTTATGTTTTGTTGAAAAGAAGCATGTCAAAGTTATGAAGTGTTACAGGGAAATGAGTCACAAGTCGCAAAAAAATGGATTTTGAGATATCAACGTATTTGAAAAGATGAGACCAAGCCGATTCCAATGATAGTAAACATTAATGGCATCTATA
Organism: Sthenelais limicola; assembly: GCA_942159475.1. Classification (NCBI taxonomy): domain Eukaryota; kingdom Metazoa; phylum Annelida; class Polychaeta; order Phyllodocida; family Sigalionidae; genus Sthenelais; species Sthenelais limicola. Next base: position 35,115,571 of record OW804095.1, read on the forward strand.
TAAGTATTTCTTTATTTGATGTTTGATATGTATTTATGTTTGAAAACAAGTTTGCAATATTTTGGGGTGGACAATTACGAGTAAATCAATTTAATGTACTCCGTAGGATGACTTCAGCAACGTAAGGATAGATTTGATAGTCTTGAAATTTAGTAAATATATTCATATGACGTAAAGCGCTAAACTCTCCACGAATGAGAACGCTCAATAAAGGGATCTTGTGAATAAAATACTATGGATTTAATCATTTTTATACAATCTTGAAATTTGGTATATATAGAGAGAATGGAACGAGTGGCGCATAATCGAAAATTTATTGGACGAGATTCCTCCACAGGAGCATGATGCCGTAGGCAGAGAGCTCATGCGGAGATAAAGACTGAAAGGAGATAAATACTAGACATACCTGGGTATATTTGGTATTATGTTGGTTATGTTAATCTTTTTGGACATGGTGAACTGTGTTTTAAACCTTACAGTGCTACTTTTGACGAAGTCAAATTTTTACAGTATGCGTACTGTATGAATATTTTTATAGGACCCCACTTATAGCACCTCTCATATGGAATGCGCATATGGGTAAGATTTAAAAAAAAATGTACAATTTGCCGTCCCCAATCCTCTCAAATAACCCACTTTTAATACAAAAATGGGCTTCAAATTGCAGTTAACTTAACAGAACTGATACTTTAAATCAATGCGGTCCAGAATATACTCAGGTATACCCGGTATTCATCAATTGTCTCCATATATTGACCCATATAATAAATGTATCCATGCACCAATGCTAAGCACCTAAAAAATGAAATCATTCTGAAAAAGGGTTCTTGTGAAAAGTCTCTTTTGTCACATTTTCCTGTAACACATCAAATATCCGTATAGACATGAGCTAAACCACCTAACAGTATTAGGGTCAAATCATCCGAAAATGTACAATTGGCAGCCTTAAACAATTAGTAAACTCTTCTAAATCAGACTGAAAGGAGATACATACTAGACATATCTGGATATATATTCGGTATTATGTTGGTTATGTTAATCTTTTTGGATATGGTGAACTGTGTTTTGAACCTCATTTATGTCTTGAATTTGGGTTATTTGAGAGGATGGGTTAAGGCCAATTGTACATGTTCCGACGATCTGACCCATTAAGGCAGGTTTGAAATGTTTCTACCTGTCCTAAGAAGGACATTCCCTAGACTTATTGCGCATCTGGATTGAAAATAGAGTAAATGTAGCGTCCCATACTTGCGGGAACACAAACTTTACACTGCACCACGCCTACAGGCCAGAACAAACATGGCGGCGCGCGCATGCGCATTAACAAGTCAATACAAGCACCAATGACCAGCAGGCAGTGTATTGTGGGTAGAAACTCTCTGAGCACACACACACACACATCTTCTTGCCTTTTCAGCAGCACCGGGGCCGGTCAGTTCCTCACAGGAGGACGGGTAGAGGGAGGGCTGAGGGGGGCTGTGAGGGCTAAGGGGGTCTTGGAGGGCTGAGGGGGGCTGTAAGACTAAGGGGGTCTTGGAGGGCTGAGTGGGGCTGTAAGGGATATGGGGGTCTTGGAGGGCTGAGGGGGGCTGTAAGGACTAAGGAAGTCTTGGAGGGCTGAGTAGGGCTGAGTAGGGCTGAGTGGGGCTGAGTGGGGCTGAGTGAGGCTGAGTGGGGCTGAGTGGGGCTGAGTGGGGCTGAGTGGGGCTGAGGGGGGCTGTAAGCGCTAATCGGGGCTTGGAGGGCTGAGGGGGGCTGTGAGGGTTAAGGGGGTCTTGGAGGGCTGAGTGGGGCTGTAAGGACTAAGGAAGTCTTGGAGGGCTGAAGGGGGCTGTAAGGGCTAAGGAAGTCTTGGAGGGCTGAAGGGGGCTGTAAGGGCTAAGGGAGTCTTGGAGGGCTGAAGGGGGCTGTAAGGGCTAAGGAAGTCTTGGAGGGCTGAAGGGGGCTGTAAGGGCTAAGGAAGTCTTGGAGGGCTGAAGGGGGCTGTAAGGGCTAAGGGAGTCTTGGAGGGCTGAAGGGGGCTGTAAGGGCTAAGGAAGTCTCGGAGGGCTGAGGGGGGCTGTGAGGGCTAAGGGGGTCTTGGAGGGCTGTGAGGACTAAGGTGATTAGTAGGAATATAGGGGTCTATGAGGACTAAGGTGACCTAGAAGGGGTAAAGGGGCTTGGAGGGCTAAAGGGGTTGTGAGGGATAATGGGGGATAATGGGGGATAGGAGGTCTAGAAGGGGTAAAGGGGCTGTGAGGGCAATGAGGGGCTAAGGGGGAGACATAGGAAGGTCAAGGAGGGGCCATGGGGACAAGGAAGGATCAGCAGGACTTTACGAGCGCATTGAGGGCTCAGAGGGCTCAGAGGGCTAAGAGGGCTAAGGAGCCCTAAGACGAGTAAGGGTGCCTACAAGAAGTAAGGCTACGGGTAGTACAAGTACAAGTACTATGACAAATGTTTCTCCTCTATTGGCCTGACTACCCTCTGTTTCTGCTCCGACTGCCCCCCGTCAGGACAGTTTGTTCAGTGAAAAGGACCCCAAAGGGAGCAAGTGGTTCCTTTTACAATGAGGCCACTTGTGGTCAACTGCCAGTGGCTATTGGGTCAGATTTTTAGAAAATGCACAATCTACAGTTCTGCACTGCAAATCTGTCTGGTTATGTTGAACTGTATTTTGAACCTGATCTTCGTTTTAGATTTGGTTTATTTGAGGGGATTGGTGAAGGTCAATTGTACATTTTTTGTAAATTTGACCTTACTATCGAGTCTCGAGTGACATAAAAGTTCATTAACATCTTAACGCATAGTTCACAATTACAGGATAGCAAATGAGGCTAGCTGACCTTGAGGTTACATTGAGGCCATAAATTCCATGGTACTTTTCACTAGGTTTCACTAATGGGTCAGATCTTCAGAAAATGTACAATTGGCAGCTCTACACATTTAGGAAATGTCGCTAAATTAGGCTGAAAAATGATGAATATCGCATATATATCTGAGTATATTTGGTGTTGCATTGATTCATAATATCTGTTTTGCTATGTTAAACTGCATTTTGAAGCTCATTTCTGTCTCGAATGTGGATTATTTGAGGGAATTAGTGAAGGCAAATTGTACATTTTCTGAAGATCTAACCCTAATAATAAAGAAAACTGCCCAGTCCAACATTCTTCAGGCTCACCCCTGCCCAGCCAGCAGTAACGCTCCTCTCACCGGCTATAAATAATCACGAGTCCTCACACCACAAGGAAAAGCTTGTCTTTGCCAAATACTGCAATATCGCCCATTAATCCTACCTGTCTGCCGGAAAGAGGCTCGGGGAGGGTGCAGATGTCGCAAAAGTGACAATATCATTTTAATATGCCTGTATATATTATGAACAGAACGGTTCTCTAATGGTCCTGGGTAAGACCTTAAAGTGCCTGGTCCTGGGTGGGACCTTAAAGTACCTTTCTGTTTCCTGGGTATGATCATAAACTGCCTCCCTCTCAGCTCTCCCGCCCTTGATATAACACTTCAAAGTGTTGATAAGGGCGTAAAGCAACCAATCTCACTCACTCATTCACTCACGGTTCTCTAACAAATCTATACCCATTTAGACCATTGATACTATGGTTTTTTATAGGCTTATTAGCTCATGTTAGATCTTGTATGTTGAAGGATCTTGGACATTTGAATGGTATATTGTTGTATTTCATAGATTATTACTTTCACTTCTGTCAAGTAGATTTTATATTAATGTTGAATACGGTACATTGTTATTTTTATTGATTTTTCAAGTAGGTCAGCTGGAAACATTGTCTGTATATGGGTCAGATTTTCAGAAAATGTACAATTTACCTTCAACAATCCTCTCAAATAACCCAAATTTCAGCCGAAAATCAACTTTAAAAGACAGTTCAACCTAACCAAACAGATTGCAAAAATTAATGCAATGCTGAATATACTCGAATTTACCTAGCATTGACAAATTGCAGCCTAATTTAGCAGAATTTACTAAATGTGTACAGCTGCCAATTGTACATTTTCTGAAAGTCTGACCCATAGGACAAAATGCGACTGAATAAATACAAATACAAATATTCACCATCATTCCTCCCTCTCAGGAGTTTACCCTTACATCATATACCCGCTGATTCAAACAACATGTTAGTTATATCATTATTATTCAGTCATATTTAGACCTTACTGACTTCTGCTTCTGCATAGTTGCTTCCAAATTAAATTATTTTGGAGATACATTGGCTATGATGAGTTTATGCAAGAACTACTTCATACAGAAAACCTGTTATATATTCCTCCATATGGAAAAAGCCCTGTAGCTTTTATAAGCAGTAAAAAGCAGATATATCTTCCTTAAGTGCACTTAACAAGGGTCCGACTGGGAAAGGCTGTTTATAAATCATGTTAAAAAGCCATCACTGAGCAGGGTGCACTATATAAGGTACATATATTACACAATATGTTTGTGCATATGGTGCAGGAACTTCATCTTGGACATGGATTATTACATCATTATATACAACATCGCATAAAATCAAATGTGATGTGTTCTAAGGAAATGAGTCACAAGTAGCAAAATTGATATTTTTCAAAGCAACTTTTTTGAATGATTACTTTATTGAAATGTTCTGATTTCTCGAGGGTCTTGCACACTTTGTCATATGAATCTATGGACCAAATTTCAGGACATTGTATTAAATATATCCTTGGGTTTTGAAAGCCTTCATATGGATTATTTTTAGTTACTTTACTGGTAATTACCCACCAAGAAACATTACAAACTTTATTGTTCAAAAATAAAAATATCAAACTTAAAATGTAGGAATACATGTTAAGTATCCCAGTGTTTACCCTCATTAGAATCAGCCTGATCTCACCGTTTCGAATATGATGATATCTCAAAATCCTTTTTTTGCGACTTATGGCTCATTTTCCTGTAATAGGGCGACTCCACCATAGGTAAAAAACGACGCCGACAGGCAAAATTCGTCGCCGACATGACTAAAAATTCGGAAAGTTCGACATGACTAAAAATTCTAGTGGAAGAGGGGGTAAAATAGGTTGTCGCCAACACATTTATTTGTTGCCAACAATTGCAAAATATCTAACTTGATTAGATATTTCGTCGCAAAAAATTCGTCGCAGCCGTTTTTTGCCGTTTTTCCCATAGTGGAGTCCCTGCATAACACATCACAAATGGTGCATGGAAAAACAACAGTATAAAACCCTAGAGGATGTATTTATTCCTTGTATAAATAGATAGTACTTGAGTTGATTTAACACATTCTTTCTATTAAAAAACATGTCCTAGCGTTAAGGAATCATAGCTTAGCATCCATTAGAGTCAGTAGATTTAGTTAGACACAGCAGTGGGCAGAAAACCATGGCTATTCCTAGTTGAATTAATCCCGTGAGCCCACGTTATAATAATGTCTCATTGTACGATCTCTTGCATTTCATACTTGATTACTCTTATTTTGGCTTTGCTGTATAAATATCCTAAATAAAACAAATCCATGTGCACCCGTCAACTTTTCCACTCTATTTGAAAAAGATTTTGGTTCTTTTCACTTTTGTTTTCTTAATGCAAAACTAAATTTTATTCAATATTTTTACAAAACTACCCTGAGCGGCAGACATCTTAAAAACAGTCCGTTCTTTCGCTGCCTCATCCATGAGGTAGTTAGCTTGTTCATACCTTCATGACAACCCTTTCTACCTGCTCTATTCAGTTCCAGCATATCATTTGTTTTTACTACTAGTTACATTTGGAATGTTTAATATGTACATAGATAGGATCCACCCTTTTGGAATACTTGTATCAGACACAACGCTGGGGGTTGTTTTTTATTTTATAACTTTTTTAAGAGCATTTAAATACCATTCTATCTGTTCATTATTCCATGTTAAAAGTGCCTAATGTGCGAGGCTCTTAATACTGTTCTTACTCATAATGATTCGCTTCGATATATATATAGAAAATTACTTTGATAAATGTCATGACATATTGTTACCTTTTTGTAAGCACACCAGCAAATTCTGAGAATAGTGTTACTGTTACATAATGTTTAATTGCTGAATAAAAATCTTAAATACAATACTACCAGTGTCTAGTTGTATTGAGGAAGTCTTTTGATTACTTTTCAATCCAAGATTCAAGATGGCAACACATGAACAAGTCTGTTCATTCATAAGTACATTTTTCCCAACACTTATAACTGTTTATTTTTAAACTTCTCTTTGCCTAATACAAATAATTCAATCAACTTAATTTATTTGATCAAATTTAGACCTGTCTAAAAGATATTTTCTAGTTCAATTTAACGCACATTTTTTCTTTTTAAAAAAATCCTTGTACACTCATCAACCTTTTGAGACATTCCACATTACTGAAAAAACTAGTTTTCTATTATTTTTTAATTCAAGATATCATTTGCACCAAGTGTACACCTTTTTGGTGCTTTACTCACATGTATAACATGGTTTGCCATGGTAACTGTACCTGAATACTAAACCAGCATTATCCTGGTGTCCATGCTCCGGTACGGCACCAGTGTAATTGCCTTGTTGCACCAGTGATGTAAACAGGAAATGAACAAGCCATCATAAATCAGGTCTCACCATGGTGTCCTGCATTACTGGATATTGCTACTGCATCATTGTGGGCAGATAGCGTGAAGTAGGGGGGTGGGGGTGGGGTGGGGGCTAATATCATATATATTGTTATGTTAAGTGCTTGTCAATTACAACACCCCACCCACACCCCCGGGGGTATGGGGGAATGTCCGGGGCATTTTGGGAAATATGATGAAATCCCCGACTTCCCAAAGCAAGAAACATGTGTGAATTCCCTGACCCCATTGGGTACATTTTTCACATTATATTTGAAAATAAAAATTGTATAAAAGATATAAACCCTGACGGACATTCCCCACCCTAGGGATGTCCTTGATACTGCGGTATGCTAAGGGAAATCCCCGCCTGGGTGGGGGCATATTTGCTTGGACATCTCCTACCAACCTCCCATACCCCCGGGGATGGGGGGTTGGGGATGCAATGTGCATTGTTACTGGTAGCTTATATTCATCTGATCCTAGGGTGGATGGTTCATAGGAGACTTGTAAAGCTGCTATATTGAATTTGTTTTTTGGCCTCCATTATATCAGAGATGATTTATGGTATATGGTATATCTAATGACTCACATGATGGTTGTCCACTTCTTAGTTGTTGTTCATTACTTACTTACTACCACTAGAGGAGATCAATACATGGGTCAGATTTTCAGAAAATGTACAATTCAACTTCGCCAATCTTCAGAAATAACCCAAATTTCAGACTAAAATAAAGTTCAAAATACAGTTCAACCTAACCAAACAGATTGCTAGAATAAATGCAATGCCAAATATACTCGAAATTACCTAGTATTGACCAAATTGCAGCCTAATTTAGCAGAGTTTACTAAATGTGTCCAGCTGTCAATTGTACATTTTCTGAAAATCTGACCCACATCCAACAGCTACTTACAGGCACAAGTCATCTGTTCAAGATCTATAATACGTTTAATTCTCATAGAACAAGTACAGACTCTCACTAGGATTTGATTGCCCTGTTACAACATACCCCGAACATAGCCTGACTAAATAGATTTGCACAGTACAGGGTAGTTCAGCAAAATAAGTAATTTTAGAAATTTGATAATAATAATAAATGCTGTACCTTGATTGACCTCAATGTCATTGACATCATGATGTCAAATATTGGTATAGAGGAAATTCATTATTGACAGTTAGAAGGTTTAGGAATGACGTCACTACATGATAATTAGTATTCCTAAGAGGTATCTGACATACTTGCCTAACAATGTTTCTCTATGATACCAGCATGTAGGGACGTGGGGGGGGGGTACACTTTATTACTGTATTATTTGAGCATGCATCGATATAAAATCAAACTGGATATATATTGATGACAAACATAGAACCCGGATATGACTCGAAACAATGACAATACAATGAAATAGTTAATCTTTAACTATGGTACTTGATTGATAATTTAACTTGATAAGTTTTGTTGATACGTTGAACATTAATGGCGGTTTGTTCATTATGTTTAAATGTGTGGTTGTTATTCATATTAGAAATTGAATGTGTAATGGGGTTTTTTTTCGTTTGTAAAGGAACTGGCACTGTTGACAATATTGTTGCTTCGTTAAATGAAAGCGCCATTGTGAAATTTCTGTAAAAATTTGTTTCATGAAAATGTTGAATAAGGAAAAATAACCGTTTTTCTATAACTAACTGGACAGTAAAATAATCAAAATAAATATGTGGTGAGTCATATTTCAGATTCAGTAAAGATTTCGATGACATTTCACAAAAGGATTAGCTTTGAATGGCAACTTTTCAATTCAATTCAATTCAAGAATTCTTGTATTTGCTGATGTTTAAAAAAATTGGTAATTCAATTCTGAATAAACAGTTCTCCTGAATAATCAATTCTTCCTACGAGTGCCTTGATTCTTTTTTTTGCTTAACAAGAAATAAATCATTTTTGTAACAAGAGATAATTAAGATGTTTTATATGAGGTGTTAAGATGAGAAATTTAACAGATCATGGGATATGATAAGCGACGAACAAAATGACAATAGGAAGTTTTTATATATATTGGTTGCTGCTAGAGATATTGAGATTCAAATGTCAGTAATCGAGAGGGTTACAATAACCTTTACCACCATATTAGGGTCAGATTTTCAGAAAATGTACAAATGGCAGCTCTACACATTTAGGAAATTCTCCTAAATTAGGCTGAAAAATGAAGAATACCGAGTATATCTGAGTATATTTAGTATTGCCTTGATTTAAAGTATCAGTTCTGTTGTGTTAAACAGCATTTTGAAGCTCATTTTTGTCTTAAATGTGGGTTATTTGAGAAGATTGGTGAAGCTGAATTGTACATTTTTTGACAATCTGACCCATTAATGTTTTACAGATAGGTACAGGGTAAATACATTGGCTTAGGTGAATTCATAATGATTTAGAGGAACAGAATCACTCCTCCCAACCTTCGATTCATTAAATAGCTTTGTTAGCCCTTGGGGGAGGAATGTTCAGAATTAGGAACACTCTAAATTGTTTTATCTAGATATTGAGATGCATTAATAAGTACAATTGGTTTCTAGATTATGTGGAAAAGTAAAGCTAAGAAAGAATTGTTATTTTATATTTGGAACTGAAATATTAAACTAGGTATTTCTAAACAAGAATCACTAAAATTAATGTGAAAATCTCAAGAAGCGTTTGTACTCACCCTCTGGAGTGTGTCCAAGCAAGCAATAAATAAATAAAAAAGAAACAATTCAACATTAGAAATTGTGTTATGTTAGGTTCACAGTGTTTAACGTTAACGCGATAGAATAACCCACACAGAAGTTCAGACCAGAAACAGATGTACAATTGGGTGTCTTTAGTATATTTTTGAATTGTGAATTTAGAATTGTGGTATGGAAATATCATGTAGTCATCTAAGGGAGCCTGAATTGGGTGATACAAGCACTAAAGTAGGTCATTTAAGGCAAGTGAGTGGCTATTACGATGGGTTGGAGTGACAGGTAGTGAGACAAGGCAGTAGTAGCCCTGTGAGTGACCATGGGTTGGAGTGACAGAGGTAGAGAGACAAGGCAGTAGTAGCCCTGTGAGTGGCCATGGGTTCGATTGACAGGTAGTGAGACAAGGCAGTGGTAGCCTTGTGAGTGGCCATGGGTTGGAGTGACAGAGGTAGAGAGACAAGGCAGTAGTAGCCCTGTGAGTGACCATGGGTTGGAGTGACAGGTAGTGAGACAAGGCACTAGTAGCCCTGTGAGTGACCATGGGTTGGAGTGACAGAGGTAGAGAGACAAGGCAGTAGTAGCCCTGTGAGTAGCCATGGGTATGAGTGACAGAGGTAGAGAGACAAGGCAGTGGTAGCCCTGTGAGTGGCCATGGGTTGGAGTGACAGAGGTAGAGAGACAAGGCAGTGGTAGCCCTGTGAGTGACCATGGGTTGGAGTGACAGAGGTAGTGAGACAAGGCAGTGGTAGCCTTGTGAGTGGCCATGGGTTGGAGTGACAGAGGTAGTGAGACAAGGCAGTAGTAGCCCTGTGAGTGACCATGAGTTGGAGTGACAGGTAGTGAGACAAGGCAGTGGTAGCCCTGTGAGTGACCATGGGTTGGAGTGACAGAGATAGAGAGACAAGGCAGTAGTAGCCCTGTGAGTGGCCATGGGTTGGAGTGACAGAGGTAGAGAGACAAGGCTGTAGTAGCCCTGTGAGTTGCCATGGGTTGGAGTGACAGAGGTAGAGAGAGAAGGCAGTAGTAGCCCTGTGAGTGGGCATGGGTTGGAGTGACAGAGGTAGAGAGAGAAGGCAGTAGTAGCCCTGTGAATAAAATTTAAACCAGTTTCTCTACTTTTAGGCAACATCCCAATTGTACTATCCTCAAAGACCTGTAACAGTGAATAATGAACCAAAAGAGAAGGTGCTGCAGCCTAGAAAGAATGAAATAAAGAGTAAAGAAAGGGTTAACAACAACACAGAGAAGCAATATATCTATATTGGGTAATGTCCGTGTGTCCTACCTTAGCCTGGACTGGTCATCTTGCCCAATATTAACTAAAACTCTACAATAAAGCGAAGGAAGCCTTCGTTAGGTCACACCTCAGCTTCAATCATGAAAATTCTTTGTACATTGATATTAAAGCTGAAGAGAAAGGTATCTATCACAAGGACGCGTTTAGAATTATTCTTTTCTTTTTTTGTGTGACAAATGTATGGCTGATTTAGTAATAGCAAAAATAAAAAAAGTTCTTTGGCAGTTCTGAGCAATGTCTAAGCAAGAATATGATTATTGTAATTGTTTTCAGATAATCTGAAAAACCAAGTGATCTGATGAATTAAGTTCCGTTAGTTTTACTGAATACTTAAAGTTTTTGCATTTAAATGCCAAAAACTTTCCAGAGTTTTAGATGACATAATTCTGCCTCAGTCACCATACTAAGCACGCCCTTGCAATGATATTCTATATATGAGTGAATAAAATGCTAAAATCTAACATAATATAATTATGATATTGATTATGTACAAAAAAGCATATACTGAACTATATTACAAAAGACTATGTACACAATGAGAATAGATCAACATTCATTGACATCAATAGACACATATGTATACAAACAAATCATTTTATATACACATAGAAACATACATGTTGCATGCATTATTGCTTTTTAAATAATTAAGATGGAAATGTATTTATATAGAATATAGAATAAATGGAAGAATTGATTAAAGAATTAGTATATAGAGGTGAAGTGTGAAGGGGAAAGGAGGAAAGATACAGGGAGGGAGAGAGAAAGGTTTGATGGGGGGGGGAGAGGGAAAGAGAGAGAGGAGGGCGAGAGAAGGAGAGAGATATGTAGCCGAGTGTACATGCACTACAAAACAGTGAAACAAATATTACCCAAATAATATTAAAATAATCATACACTGAAACAAAAGGAGACAAACCCCTAATTAAATTTTTGAATTTAATACAATTGGGAGAAATGGCAAGTCAGCATATTTTATAACACATAATATACCACGATTGGGGGCTGTACACACTGCAAATGAGTGGATACATGCTATCATTTACTGTCGCAGAGATACCACAGGGGAAAGTATGACGTTTTTTAAGCCTAATTATAAGAAGGCTCCCTATTGGTTGATGTTATGCTCACTCATGACGTCACACCCATTTGTGGTGTCATACCCAGATGGTGCCGATGTTGATTAGCCAACAGCTATTCGCTTGTCTAGCACTTCAGTATCAAAAACCAATATGGCGGGTCATTGGAGTGAAGTGAGGTAAATCAAAAGTTTTGTTTATGGGTTTTATTTTAAAATATGAGATCATGGTATAAAAATAGGATGCAACATTTGGTTGGTATCTGACTTGCCCGATGCCGATGCCCACTCGTATTTTGTTGACCAAACATTTTTGTTGAAAAAACTTGCGGGCATTGTATACAGTCAGTCAAATATCATATTACATTGTTACAGTGTGTATATATTATGTCATCAGTTAAACTATTCTTAAAAGATTTAAAAAGTTATTTTCATATACTGACATTAATGCCATGGTAACTTGTAGCTTCAGCAGATTGTGTAGCCGAGTGGCCGGGCCTGTAGCCAAGCTGAAACATCCTATAGAATGATTAAGCCACACTTTTACATGCAAAAGACTGTAACTTGAGAGTCCTGGCATTCTACCTCTGATTGTTGACCCATAAACATCTACACAGAATATCACCTAGTCCATCTTTTGTGTAAAGTTATTGACTAGTTATCAGTAGCATTATGACTAGGTAACCACAACGTCTCACTACATAATATAACTTAAGCCACATGCCTAGATGGGGAAAAAAGTCAAAATTTTATAATATTGCTACAAATATACATATATAATATATAGGATATATTGTTCTACACTGTCTTTCCATTGTTCTACCTTATATAAAGCATAATAAACCAGATAACGTAAGGCCCTATTCCACTAAGCTGATTCGCATGCTATTTTTGTACCTAATAGCACGATGGAGGTTTGTAATCGATCAAGATGTCGGGTCAAATTGCACATCACCCCCCAGGGTGGAGTGTGATTTGACCCAAAGTTGAGATTGATTACAAAACAAAGAGTGCCATTGGGTATTTATCAACATTTTGTCAATAAAATTTATTTAAAAAAAAAGGAAAAAATTACATACTAAATTAACAACAGAATTCGATTTTGATAGCATTTTACCTTGGTTTCCATCAATCTTGTGGATATTTGTCTCAAATAGCGCATAGGGGCTATTTGACTTTTCAACTAGCACCCCTGAATAGCACCCCTCAAAATCATATACGTATGTACTATTAATGCGCAACAGAGGACCCTTTTCCACTAAGCTCTGAGAGAATCGCATGAGAATCAAATTACTGTACTAGATTTGTTGGTTTCAGTCCCTTTCAATATTGCACTCATGGCTGCGCTTCAACCAATTCATTAGTTACCCTATGTTATAAATATAATATAGTATATGGGTCAGAATTTCAGAAAATGTACAATTGAACTTCGCCAATCGTCTCAAATAACTCAAATTTCAGACAAAAATAAAGATTAAAAGACAGTTCAACCTAACCAAACAGGTTGCTAGCGTCAATACAATGCCAAATATACTCGAATTTACCAAGTATTGGCCAAATTGCAGCCTAATTCAGCAGAATTTACTAAATGTGTACAGCTGCCAATTGTACATTTTTTGCAAATCTGACCCATATATATATATATGTACCTTATCTATCATGTCATTGTACAGAGAGCATGAGAAGCAAAACGTGGGAGCATCACAAGCTAGCAATATAAACACATGAATCATTCAGCGAGATGTTACCATTCACTCACGAGTGGGAGGAAAAGACATTCAGTGAAGGAAAGATACAGAAAAAGAAAAACAGCCATGAGAAAGCAGAAAAGTGAGTAAATGAGAAAAGGGAATCCATACAGAGCCATCACTAAGGGAGAGTAGCATGTAGACAATATAAACATATGAATGTTTCACCAGGCTGTCATTATATACTGATGGTTTTAGACGCGTATTCACATGTCAGACCCCTATACAATACTGTAGGCTAATAGAGTTCTATGTTACAGGCATAAAACATCCTCAGTTGTACATACTGATGTTTCACTGCCCATCTACCAGGGACCTGTTGTGCAACAAATCCTTACTTGAAATATTCCTTGCTATGCTATTTATTTTGCTCAAGTGGAAGATTCCTACTGTAGGGATACAAATTATTATTGTTTGTATAGCAAGTGTACTGCCTAGAAGTTCCTTACCAGCTGCTTAGCAAGGAAAGAGTGTTAAGGAAGGACATACTCATTCATAGTTTGTTATGCAACAACCCCCAAGCTTCTATGCTATAGACACATAGGCCATTGTCAATAAAACTGTTCTGTTGGAAATGTAGATGGAATAGTATATTTAATTCCCTGATCTGGTTGAGAGCGGACAATATAATGACAATACGTGCCACTCACAGACTGACCCATATAATCAGGGTTGTATTAGCATAGTATTGAAAGTAGCAACCAATGTAGATTTCTTTAGTAATTTTACATGAAATCTGGGAATAAAAGTAACAGTCTCAAGTCCTTGGTGGACAATATTCGCTTCATAAGCCCCGAAGCAATATGGCCTATGGCCTTTTTGCTTTGGGGCTTACTCGGCGAATATAATCCACTTTGTACTTGACAAATCGTGGCCCATGCGAAAACCATTTTCGCCAAAAATAAACACAAGCTTAGGACCGCCACCCATGCCTCTATAACAGAGAACCTATATAGAACCAAACCCTATCCAACAGACTTTTCTCCCTTAATTCAATCTTAGACTCTCTAATTCTTTCACCAATCAAAAGGGAATTGCATCAATAACTACATGTGTGAGTTTGAAAGAAATCCGAGTCCCAGAGGTGAAGATATTAGTGAAATTAAAAAATAAAATGACTAAAAAATGTGACAAATGTAAAATGGCTGGTCGCTCTGGGATTTGAACCCCCAATGTGCTGCTTGGGAGTCCAGCATCTTACCCCTAGACTATAGACTGATTGTATGGAAATGCATATAAACACTAGACATATGCCACCCATTGATGTATCACATTTTAGCTTTACTTTAATCTACCATTCTCCTCATGGTGAATGAGGAGAATGGGGAAAATACATTATCTATGAACTTCCCTGTGTTGGCCGCAGGCGATTTAAGGATTCAAATTATCATAAAAGTATATCTTGCATCTGCAATATATTTCTATAATATGCCAATGGAGGGCTTCTTGCACTGCACGCTTCTCTGGACACTATGGTAATCTTACTATAGTATGTTTTATTTCATTTGTGCGTGTGGTATTGGCAGTCATTGGCCTACCATTTGAGGAATATACTTAATGTCTGAAGTGTATTTAAAATTCATGTTGGCTACTCACAAATGGTGGGTGGGAGTTATCTTTCTGTTGCTTGTATTCTTTCACAGCACGGATCTCGGAGCGTGTCTAACATGTGTTCAAACTGATTTTATTTTTGTAGTAAAGATTTATAGCCAAGAGAATTAATTCCATTATGCAAAAGATGCATAGTTATATACATGAACTATGTACACAAGTGTTCTTACTTTTAGGGAAATTTTATAACTAATACAGCACCAACACCGTGCCAACATCCTGACAACATCGTGCTATCACAGTACCTACAAAGGACGCCTATTATACAATGCAACTTTCAACACGTTTTTATTCAACAGGGGCTTGTACTGACAGGACTGTGGTCAGAATGTTTTTGTTCATATCTGAACTTCCCCAGTAACATATATAAGCTATGAAGACAGTTCTGACTAGCTAGTGGAAGTGGCTATCATTGCAATACATCCCAATATTCATAGTATTATAATCCCATATGGTTTTCACAACTAAAATATTGAACTGCACTTGAGGAAGAATCCAAAATGGCGGCGCCCGTAGGCGTCAGTTCTCTTCTCGTTAAAGTCTCGTTCATACATGTTCTTCTTCTTTAAAGATTTTTAACAGTGAACATTCTTGGTTTAGACTAGTTTTTAAACCAATACTAAGAATATCAGGATTCTGATGTTCACTCTCTCTGGCAGACTTTTAGATGGGTTTGTAATGAAAACATCATAAAATAGAAAAGTTGACTTTCTAATGTAGATTAGCTGTTACTGCCACTTTAAGGAGATGGTAAGCAGTATAAACTGATAAGCTAGTTCATTTATTCAATCAGGACTCAGAACAACGAAGGCCAAACAGAGTGCTGGTCTGAGACCACCCTTTATTAAACGGAAAAGGGAGAAGTGAGCAGTATATAAGGGAGACTAAAAGAAATATTAAGCTCAATTTTGCATCTATTGGTGCACTGTTTTTGCATAATATCTCGACTTTGCTTTGTCATTTTAAATTGTGGTCTATGACCATAAGTGAAAATAGCTGTGAACCACCTGTTACTTTAAGGAGATGGTGAGCAAGGGTTGACTGTTACTTTAAGGAGATGGTAAGCAGTATATAAGGGTTGACTGCCACTTTAAGGAGATGGTAAGCAGTATATAAGGCTTGACTGCCACTTTAAGGTGATGGTGAGCAGTATATAAGGGTTGACTGTTACTTTAATGAGATGGTGAGCAGTATATAAGGGTTGACTGTTACTTTAAGGTGATGGTGAGCAGTATATAAGGGTTGACTGCCACTTTAAGGAGATGGTAAGCAGTATATAAGGGTTGGCTGTTACTTTAAGGAGATGGTGAGCAGTATATAAGGGTTGACTGGTGGCCAGAGTGGCGAGTGATGTATGGGGAGTGGATGAGAGGAGCTCAGTGAGTTGATGGCCACACCAGGTTAATGTGATATGACTTGTTACTATTGATCTCTCCATGTTAGACGATAGCCCCACACCAGGCACGGGGCGGCGTGTAACAAAAACTGATTCATCGCCTCTCATATTGCTCTCCTGTCTCTGGCTATAGTCCAGTAGAAATAGGGTTCAACCTAGAACAAATTGCAATAGAAGGTTTTTCAATGGTTTTGGGTACTTTGAGGCCTCCTTATTAACATACTAAAAGTCTACAAAAATCAAGATGGCGGAACATTCCAAAATCGAAGGTCAAAGGTCAAGGTCACCAAATCATTTTTTTAAAACCTTTTGAGCCATAAGTTTTGATTCATTGAAGATAGAATTTTCATTTTTTGCACACATATAACCTGTAATGGACCCTTCATTCTAAAACAGTCATTTGACCTCTGACCCCAAGGTCAAGGTCATTTAAGGTCATCAAAAGATGAAAAATTTGGCTTTTTCAGGGAATTGGACTCATGAAAGTTTCCACTTTTGACAGGATATGACTCAAACTCATTCACAACATAATGTATATGAAAGCCAGTGAAATTATGAGCCCTGCAGTCAATTTTAAGTGCCCTGCCTCAAGTATTGACCTAACAACAGCCTAACGAATGTGGTAACAATAAAACAACAATAGTTGGGATTTTGACCTTATTAGGCATTGAGCTCCAGATGAGCACCACACTATTTTGTATGTTTTGATCCATATCTCTGGATTTATTATGAATACTATTTCCATTTTTGGCACAAATAAGACCTATGATAGGAGCTTCATTTTAAAATAGTCATTCAACCTCTGACCCAAAGGTCAAGGTCATCCAAGGTCACCAAATTATGAAAAATGAGGCTTTTTTAAGGAGTCTATCTTATGAAAGTTTCCTCTGTAGTCAATACAGTTGTTCTTGTTTGATTGGTATAGTATGAAGCTGTTTGCGATTTATAGGTACATGGGGTATTGCCACCAGTGTGTATTTTGAGAAATTCAAGATGGCTGCCAAGATGGCTGCCATAACCAATTGATATTCAAAACTTGACTTTTGCTTATTCAAATCTTTGATGTTGTACCAATTTGTTATGGTTTGAGGGGTCAAGGAATCCAATGAAGCTATTTCCAATAGTCTGCGACCAGTTGCCATAGAGATAAGGTTACCATGGTAACCAAACATTTATCGGACATCTTTTTATTAATCAAGATCATATCATATTGTTGTATGCCATGCTTGTCATGGAGTACCAAAGAGGGTGTAATGGGGGTCATTCAGCAACATAGAGGGTATAATGGGGGTCATGCAGCAACATGGAGGGTATAATGGGGGTCATGGAGTACCAGAGAGGGTGTAATGGGGGGCCATTCAGCAAAATAGAGGGAATGATGTGGGTCATGGGGTACCAAAGAGGCTGTAATGGGGGTCATTCAGCAACATAGAGGGTATAATGGGGGTCATTCAGCAACATAGAGGGTATAATGGGGGTCATTCAGCAACATAGAGGGAATAATGGGGGTCATTCAGCAACATAGAGGGTATAATGTGGGTCATTCAGCAACATAGAGGGTATAATGGGGGTCATTCAGCAACATAGAGGATATAATGGGGGTCATTCAGCAACATAGAGGGTATAATGTGGGTCATGGAGTGACACAGAGGCTATAATGGGGGTCATTCAGCAACATAGAGGAAATAATGTGGGTTATTGAGTAACAAAGAGGGTATAATGGGGGGCCATTCAGCAAAATTGAGAGAATAATGTGGGTCATGGACTAACATAGAGAGTATAATGGGGGCTTATTCAGCAAAATAGAGGGAATAATGTAGGTCATTGAATAGCGGAGAGGGTGTAATGGGGGTCATTCAGCAACAAAGACGGTATAATGGGGGTCATTCAGCAACATAGACGGTATAATGGAGGTCATTCAGCAACATAGAGGGTATAATGGGGGTCATTCAGCAACGCAACATAGAGGGAATAATGGGGGTCATTCAGCAACATAGAGGGTATAATGTGGGTCATGGAGTACCAGAGAGGGTGTGATGGGGGGCCATTCAGCAAAATAGAGGGAATGATGTAGGTCATGGGGTACCAAAGAGGCTGTAATGGGGGTCATTCAGCAACATAGAGGGTATAATGGGGGTCATTCAGCAACATAGAGGGTATAATGGGGGCTTATTCAGCAAAATAGAGGGAATAATGTGGGTCATGGAGTACCAGAGAGGGTATAATGGGGGCCATTCAGCAAAATAGAGGGAATATTGTGGGTCATGAAGTACCAAAGAGGGTGTAATGGGGGTCATTCAGCAACATAGAGGGTATAATGGGGGCTTATTCAGCAACATAGAGGGTATAATGTGGGTCATGGAGTACCAGAGAGGGTGTAATGGGGGTCATTCAGCAACATAGAGGGTATAATGGGGGTCATTCAGCAACATAGAGGGTATAATGGGGGTCATTCAGCAACATAGAGGGTATAATGGGGGCTTATTCAGCAAAATAGAGGGAATAATGTGGGTCATGGAGTACCAGAGAGGGTATAATGGGGGCCATTCAGCAAAATAGAGGGAATATTGTGGGTCATGGAGTACCAAAGAGGGTGTAATGGGGGTCATTCAGCAACATAGAGGGTATAATGGGGGCTTATTCAGCAACATAGAGGGAATAATGTGGGTCATGGAGTACCAGAGAGGGTCTAATGGGGGTCATTCAGCAAAATAGAGGTAAAAATGTGGGTCATGGAGTACCAGAGAGGGTATAATGGGGGCTTATTCAGCAAAATAGAGGGAATAATGTAGGTCATGGAATAGCAGAGAGGGTGTAATGGGGGTCATTCAGCAACATTGAGGGAATAATGTGGGTCATGGAGTGACACAGAGGATATAATGTGGTTCATGGAATAATATAGAGTGTGTAAGTGGTATAACTTAATGTTACACAGCTCAGGGGGGGCAGTCTAAATTCTGAGGCAAAAAGGCTTTACATAATATATGGATGGTCTTTAATGTCAATCATGGAGTAACACAGCAGGTGTAATTAGGGGTCATTCATCAACATAGAGGGTGTAATGTGGATCATGGAGTAATATAGAGTGGGTAATATGGGTTATTCATATATCTAATAGGCCGATGGAGATGTCAAATCATCGAGTCAAATCGCACTTAACCCCTTCAGGGTTTCGTGCGATTTGACCCGCCGTCAAGATTGATTTGACATCGAACAGAGGGCTATTAGATATTTATTACATACTGATTTGTATATTTATCTGTTATAAATGTTCCGATTAGTGCTGTATGTCTTGCCAAATTATCGCAACTTTGCTTGAAAACTTCCAAAATGTGCAAGGCAGCGCTACACAGCAGAGTGAAACGTCACCAAGTGCACAACGTTGGCAAACCAATGAAATTGTGCCTTATGGGTCACATGTTCATGTCCCGCTCAAATAGCACATAAGTGCTATTTGACATTTCAAATAGCACCCCCGAATAGCACCCTTGAAATTGCACACGTATGTAATAAAGCAACATAGAGATCATGGTGTGGTAATGCAGCAATGATGTGGCATAATGGATGACATGCAGCAACATAGAGGGTGTAATCAGGGATTATTTATCTGATATTAGATGGAACCTGTATGGGACTTGGGGCTGAGACAATGACAAAGGGAGGGTAGAATAGGGTGCCTCAGTAAGATGCAGGGTATAAAGGTGATACATCAGCAAGACAGAGGGCATAACAGAGATACATCAGCAAGTCAGAGGGTATAATGGTGATACTTCAGCAAGACAGAGGGTATACTAGAGATACATCAGCAAGACAGAGGGTATGACAGAGGTACTTCAGCAAGTCAGAGGGTATAATGGAGATACTTCAGCAAGACAGAGGGTATAACAGAGGCACTTCAGCAAGTCAGAGGGTATAACAGAGATACATCAGCAAGTCAGAGGGTATAATGGTGATACTTCAGCAAGACAGAGGTTATAACAGAGGTATTTCAGCAAGTCAGAGGGTATAACAGAGATACATCAGCAAGTCAGATGGTATAATGGTGATACTTCAGCAAGGCAGAGGGTATAATGGAGATACTTCAGCAGAATGAAGGCTAGACTGGGGGTGCTTCTGCAACATGGAGGGTAGAATGGGGGGGGGGGGGTGATGGTGCTTCAGCAGAATTGAGGGTATAATGGTGATACTTCAGCAAGTCCGAGGGTATAATGGAGATATATCAGCATGTCAGAGGGTATAATGGAGATTATTCAGCAGAATGAAGGGTAGAATGGGGATGCTTCAGCAAATTGGAGTGTTGAATGGGGGTGCTTCAGCAAGACAGAGGATATAATGGTGATACTTCAGCATTCAGACATACTTCAGCAAGTCTGAGGGTATAACAGAGATACTTCAGCAGTTCCGGGGGTATAATGGAGATATATCAGCATGTCAGAAGGTATAACAGAGATACTTCAGCAAAATGAAGGGTAAAATGGGGATGCTTCAGCAAGTCAGAGGATATAACAGAGATACTTAAGCAATTCAGAGGGTATAACACAGATACTTCAGCAAGACAGGGCATAATGGAGATACATCAGCAAGACAGGGCATAACGGAGATACATCAGCAAGACAGAGGGTATAACAGAGGTACTTCAGCAAGTCAGAGGGTTAATGGAGATACATCAGCATGACAGAGTGTATAACAGAGGTACTTCAGCGAGACAGAGGGTATAATGGTGATACTTCAGCAAGTCAGAGGGTATAACAGAGATACTTCAGCAAGACAGAGGGTATAACAGAGATACTTCAGCAAGTCAGAGGGTAGAATGGAGATACATCAGCAAGACAGAGGGCATAACAGAGATACTTCAGCAAGACAGAGGGTATAACAGGGATAATTCAGCAAGACAGAGGGTATAATACAGATACTTCAGCAAGACAGAGGGCATAATACAGATACTTCAGCAAGACAGAGGGTATAATGGAGATACTTCAGCAAGACAGAGGGTATAAGAGAGGTACTTCAGCAACCCTATACCCTCTGACTTGCTGAAGCATCACCATTATACTCTCTTGTCTTGCTGAAGTATCCCCATTATACCCTCTTGTCTTGCTGAAGTATCCCCATTATACCCTCCTGTCTTGCTGAAGTATCCCCATTATACCCTCCTGTCTTGCTGAACTATCACCATTATACCCTCTGACTTGCTGAAGTATCCCCATTATACCCTCTTGTCTTGCTGAAGTATCCCCATTATACCTTCTGTCTTCCTGAAGTATCACCGTTATACCCTCCTGTCTTGCTGAAGTATCCCCATCATACCCTCTCACTTGCTGAAGTATCTCCATCTGGACCCTAACGTCTGAGGACAGGTGGGCCCAAACATCTGAAATAATTACTGAAAACATGCGAAAGTGGGACCTAGCGTCCAAGGTTTGGGCCATAACATGTGAAGGTGGGTTGGAAATCTGAAAATAAGTGAAAGTGGGCCCTATTGTTGTTTGGCCCTACCGTTGTTTGGCCCGAATGTCCATACACCTTGTCCAGTACTTACAATCAGGGGTTTATGGCAACAAATTAAATATCATATTTATTTATTTTCAGAATGGGATTGGATGAAAGGGAATCAGATTGACATAAGGGATGATGCTCTTTAAAATTGCAATGGTAACCATGGGAATATCTCGTTGCTAAGCAACCAAGGCAGATAAAATATTTTCAATGACCTCATTGGATTCCTTGGGGTCGATTTAGGGGGGGTAGGGGTTATCAAATCAAATGTATCTATAAGACCTATGGATATATAGGCTGATTTCCTGTCAGCCAATCAGATTTCACCTTATTTGCATAAATAGGGGGAAAATGGCAATAATAGGTGAAAATAGAAAATGGCAGCCTACCACATTTTTTTCAGCATCCTTCAGAACACCCATAAGAATTAAGAAATTTAAATAAATGTTGAGATCTAAAAAGGTTGCCAGACAGTTCTGCACTATCATATGCTTTTGAGTTAATAAAATACCCAATGAGGCCAAAATCCTACTCTATATTTTCTTAGATACCACATTTTGTTAGGCTGTTGTAATGTCAGTTTTTCAAGTAGGCCTCTGTAAATTGGCCTTTGGGTTCAGAATTTCACTGGCTTTCATGTGTACATTATATTTTGAATGAATTTAAGTAAAATCCTTTCAATGGGGGAAACTTTCATGAGTCATATTCCCTCAAAGGCTTCATTTTTAATGGTTTGGTGACCTTCAATGACCTTGACCTTGGATTCAGAGGTCAAATAACTGTTTCAAAAGTAAGGGCCCATCATAGGTGGTATGTATGCAAAAAATGAAAATTCTATTTTCAATAAATCAAAATATATGGACCAAAAGGCAAAATATTTTTGATGCTTCATTTTTTGGTGACCTTGACCTTTGACCTTCGATTTTGGCATGTTCCGCCATCTTGATTTTTGTAGACTTTTAGTATGTGACCAAGGGGGATCTTAAGTACCCAAAACTGATAAAAAACCTTCTATTGCAATTTGTTCTAGGTTAGGCCATTTTTTACCCTAGATCTACTGGACTACTAAGGGTTGCTCTGAATAATGCTTTATTTCTTTTGTACCCCACCAGTTCACTATAAATTGTTATATAAAAAAGCTGGAACAATTTGCAGCCACTTGAAATATTAGTTTCCAGACACTATATATAAAGGAAATAGCTCTCGTAGAATTGGGTCCTTGGAGATAAAATCTTTAGGATCTGTTGACTGAGTTACCAGAGGTTGAATGTACTTTCAATCTTTGGCAATTTGCCAAAAACCTCCCACACTGCGTGCACATAATGTCACAGATCCTTATAGCTGAGGTTCTAATCTTCAATTTGATATATGACCCATGGTGGTCTTTTTCCATGCATGGTACACCATATTATTGCTGCTCCACTAATAAAAAAACTGCTTTGAATTGTGCTTGGGTTATAACCACATTAGACAGACACTAAAAGGATTATTAACCTCCATTTTGCGTCTATTGGTGCAAATGTGTAAATAGCTGTAAACCACCGCGTGCATCAAAAGAACCCCTAGAGTTTTGCAAAATATCAACCCTGTGGGCATGCAGGTTAACTGATATGTTGGTTGAAGGAGCGTGAATATCGCACGAGTTGTGTGGCAACAAGTACAATATTCTAAGCAACTGAAACCAATGAGTTCATTAACTGATTTATTATACATGCTTTCAATCGTAAAAATAAAAAAAAAATGAGTCGTAAATTAAGTAAGTTTTACCGGTAATCTTAGTAAAAAAAAGATTGGTTGCCAGGACAATCCAATGTGAACCACTAGTGAAATACGCACTATGCGTGAATCACTCTAAATACGTTGTTTTCAGAGCAATGCGTGTATAATAAATATATATAAAAAAGCTGGAACAAGTTGGAGCCACTTGAAATAATTGTTTCCAGACACTATGTGATGTCTTTTAGGAAAATGACCCGCAAAACTGTGCTCAAAGTGATTTCTTCACAAGAACCCTTACTCAGAATGTCTTCATATTTGGAGGAGTGTTCAGCGCTGCCAGTAGCATAAATATATATCCAAAGTTTGATGACTATGTATTTAATATATCATTCAATATCTATGGTTATCCAAAATGTACCTACTTTACTATAGTGGTTAACCCATTAAGAAATATCTCTAACCTGTGTTTCATACATAAATATGGATGTAATTAGTGTATGCTCTAATGTTTACTATCATTGGCTTGATCTCCTCTTTTCAAACATGATAATATCTCAAAATCCATTTCCCGCGACCTGTGACTCATTTTCCTGTAACATATCACCTATATATAAAGGCACTGCCTTTCGATAAAAATGTTGCCAAATATTTGTATGTCAGATTTTATCAGAATCCATCCCAGGATGGACTGTAACAGACATGCGCAGTGGCACATGCAAACCCTCTATTTAAGTAAATGTATAGTACTTATGAATGCTCAATTGGCACTATTTTCTGTATGTACCATAACCATATATACGGGTCAGATTTTCAGAAAATGTACAATTCAACTTCGCCAATCTTCTCAAATAACCCCAATTTCAGACAAAAATAAAGTTCAAAATACAGTTTAACCCAACCAAACAGATTACTAAAATCAATGCCATGCTGAATATACTCGAATTTACCTAGTATTGGCCAAGTTGCCGCCTAATTAAGCACAATTTACTAAATATGTACAGCTGCCAATTGTACATTTTCTGAAAACCTGACCCATATATATGTAACCCATGGACATTTAGTCCCCAGTAGACATGTAGCAGGGCCTTAGTAGGTCCAACTGGTCCAACTGGTCCAACTGGAAGGCCGAATCCTCCGCCTACAGAATCCTTTTAGGTCCATGCCAACGAGTTGAAGACTATACATAACTTGGCACTGTTTTTTACGGCCCCTTGACATTCAAGAAGCACTTAATGTCTGTCAAAAAGAAAGTATTTCACGGCTTTTTACAGATCTGAGTTCACTAGTCTATAAAACAACTATTTTCCTATTATAAAGGGCAAAGGTGCACGAAACGTCGCACCACTCAATAAACAAACCTACAACTTATCCCTCCGTCCCTGTCCTTATTCTGTTCTGGGCTAAATCCATACCTTGAGATTTATTTTCCCATTAGTTGACCAATCAGATGTATTTTACGACTCTTCCTTTATACAAACGCTGCAAAATGGAGCCCTTAGAATAATTAACAGAACAAATAGATTTCAGAATGTGGACCACTTCCACCAACAGTTTCACTTGCTCAATTTAAAGCAATTTATTATACACGCATTGCTCTGAAAACAACGTATCTAGAGTGATTTACGCATAGTGCGTATTTCACTAGTGATTCACGTGGGGTTGTCATGGCAACCAATCCGTTTCTTTACTAAGATTACCAGTAAAATTCAAATTAATGACTCGATTTGTTTCTATTTTCATGATTGAAAGCATATATAATAAATCTGTTAACTAACTCGTTGGTTTCAGTCGCTTAGAATATTGCACTCGTTGCTACGCAACTCGTGCAATATTCGTGCTCCCTCAACCAACTTGTTAGTTAACCTGTATATATATACTTATTATCAGCAGTGTAAACCTGTCATCCTTAATAAGAGTAAGAGAACAAATGAAGAAACAAGCAGTGAGCCACCTTCAGTCAATGACGAAGGTGGTATTGTTCACTAGCTTTAGATATACATTGTATGACCGGGATGGGGCTTGGAAATGAGAATTGTCCACAAACTTTAAAAATAAATGTTTCTCAATCTCAATCCCAAAGTAGAAGAGGAGGGGGCTCCACCTCATACAACAGGCCTACAGAGAAAAAAACCAATATCAAATGTCTTGACTTATGGCCTATTCACATGCGCCAACATCATCCAGATAAAATAATATTTAAACGCCCAATTCCCAAGCTAGAAATAATACAAAGGTCTATATGGGTCAGATTTTCAGAAAATGTACAATTCGCCTTCACCAATCCTCTTAAAGAATCCACATTTAAGACAAAAATAAGCTTCAAAATGCACTTTAATATAACAGAACTGATACTTTAAATCAATGCGATACCAAATATACTCAGATATACCCGGTATTCTTCATTTTTTCTGCCTAATTTAGTAGAATTTCCTAAACGTGTAGAACTGCCAATTGTACATTTTCTGAAAATCTGACCCATATCATACAAGCTGCCACTGGAACTGGTTGGGGGCTCAAGCTCCAAATTCAGACACATCCAAAATGTTTACAAAAGCGGCCAAGGAAAACCCTAGTTAGCGTGATGATCATTTTCTTTTATATAAATTTTATTGAGTCCAGTTTCATTCAATGATCTCATGGACCCCATACAAATAGCTAATAGTTAGGTTCAATTAGGATCAATTTAATTACTAATTTCCATAACTGATGTTGTCCAACCTTGTGTAGAGTTATCCATCCAGTCCCCAGCTTGTTTGGGTCAGATTTTCAGAAAATGTACAATTGGCGGTTCTACACATTTAGGAAATTCTGCTAAATTAGGCTGAAAAATGATGAATTCTGGATATATCTGAGTATATTCAATTTCGAATTGATTTATAGTATCAGTTCTGTTATGTTAAACTGTACTTTGAAGCTCATATCTGTCTTGAACTTGGGTTTTTTGAGAGAATTAAGGAAGGCGAATTGTACATTTTTAGAAAATCTGACCCATATTCACAATACTTTTGTTCTGCCTCCTCACATTATGTCTTTTTGTTCCCATTGCTATCTTTATAAACTTTATAATCTTTATAGCTATTGGTGTCTTTGCTTATGTTGCTTCATTTGTTTTTCTGACTACACATTATGGGTAATATTTTCAGAAAATGTACAATTAGGAGTTGTACACATTTAGGACGTTCTGCTAAATTAGGCTGCAATTTGGTCAATACTAGGTAAATTCGAGTATATTTAGCATTGCATTGATTCTAGCCATCTGTTTGGTTAGGTTGAACTGTATTCATAACTTCATTTTCGTCTGAATTTGGGGTTATCTGAGAAGATTGGTGAAGTTGAATTGTACATTTTCTGAAAATCTGACCCATATATGTCTCTAATGTGTTGTATTTAGCCCAATACAAATACATTTATTCTACATTCAGATTTCTGATTAACTTACTAGGGATATGCTGTTGATACTTTCCCATAACTCCCCAAGTGATCACATGACACTTATCCCTACCACTTCTTTGCACCAGCTCCATGGCTGTGTTACTATACACCTCCCTCTCTCTGATTACCGTATAACCTTCAATAAAAGTGCTGCATCAATAGCAATCAGGATATTATATTCTTAAACATGACAACAAAAAGGTGGTCTCCACTGGCTGCAGTAAGCTCTGCGGTAAGATTTGTGATGGTGTTGTGCTGGTTCTGTAGGTGGAGAGGAATGACGAGGTCCTGCCTACATGGTCAGTGATTCATCTACTCAGGAACTCGCCACTCCTCAACAACACAGCACCATCGCAAGGCTTACCACAGAGCTTACCACAGAGCTTACCACAGAGCTTACCACAGAGCTTACCACAGAGCTTACCACAGCCAGTGGAGACCACCCTTAGCAGTCACTTGACCATGGGTTACATGAAAAGGAAATCTGCCAATGTTTCCCTTGGAAACTGAAATTAATTGAATGAAGCTGACACAAGTTATGAATACTTTAAACAGCAAAACAATAATATATAGACAAAATTGACTCCTGGCTGTGTGAGAGGTGGTAGAAATTTGGTAAGGGTGCATAGCACCCAACGAAATTGCGAAGCACAAGGGAGATAACTACCTCTTACACTGCCTGAAGTCTATTTTGTATTTATTATACCTCCCCCAATGTTTTTGGTGAAAAAATAGAGAAAATTCGATTGAAATTAGAGTCGGAGAACAAGCTCTGTCCACCACACTGTTTTGTTTACTTTTCTGAAGGTTTATCACTTCCGGTTCCCCTCACTCATTTTCGGGTCTATTTTTCTATCTAAATATGCAATAGATTCGCAATTTCACAACTGCTTATCATTATAATTATTGTTATATGATA
Source organism: Sthenelais limicola (assembly GCA_942159475.1). NCBI lineage: Eukaryota > Metazoa > Annelida > Polychaeta > Phyllodocida > Sigalionidae > Sthenelais > Sthenelais limicola. The sequence continues at coordinate 35,143,582 of OW804095.1, forward strand.
ACCTACAATGTGTAACAAGTCTTTTTTCCGCAAAAATCATTTTTTAAATACAGAAAATAAGGATGCAAACATGGGCCTATTTTTTTAACAAAAATTCTGCCAGGGGTAAATATGATATGTAAATACCGCCCAGAGGGTAATACGGTTTTCCAATGCTGTAGCCTATGGCTTACCATACCATCCCACCAAGAGGTATACTAAAATGATATATTATCAACTGTTTCTTGTTATATCACTATTTACAAAATATAACATTGAATAGACAGTTTTGTCAAGCCGATTATGCCCTGTACCTCTCCTTTAAACCCTGCACACACACAGCCGATTTGCCCCCCAATTGCCCCCCAATTTGGGTTTCCAAGTCCTGGTTGATATTATTTCAAAAAAACATAAACCAGGATTTGAAATGAAATCATACGATTCACCGGGAGACCCAAATCGGGAGGCAATCGGGGAACAAATCGGCTGTGTGTGTACAGGGTCTAATGCACTGTGACTATTACAACCACCCCATTACAAAAACCTCATCCCAGAATATCAATCTCCCTCTCTATATACCCACATTTAAATGCATCAACTCTTGTTTGAGAGGAGGTTTTACACCGTTTTTACCGCTTTAATCGAGCCAGAAAGAAGTACTTAATTGACAGTCACACGGTTATATCGCCATTTACAAACTAAAAATACAGGTATTAAGTGCCGGGCTGACAGGGAACTAATCAATCAGTGCCAATTAGGACGCTACTTAGACGCCATTCCACCTACGACTGGTATCAGTCTTCGTTATCTTACTGAGCAAGGACTGCTGACCATATCTCATACAGGAGGAGGTCCAGTTAGACTAACTGACCACCACATTGAGACTGACCCCTATAGTTAGTTACACTCCACTAAAGATGTATTTTCTATTTTCTTTTTTCTTATTTAAACTATAGTGGGTCAGTTTTATCAAGTGTGCTGTTTTGCTATTTTAGGATCTGGGAAAGGGGGAAAATTTAGAATACTTTCAATATAATTTTTTGGCCTTGGCTCATAATATACTGGTCTTGACATTCTGGGAAAATGTTATTCCAACAAATTCGGGCCTGTGGTTGTCTTATTATGTCAGTTTTTAATTTGCTCTTTCATACAGTCACATGTGAAATTCCAATTTTGTTGGAAAATATTGAAACCATTTAATTTAACTGAAGGGAATGGCTTGTAAAACCTATAATCTGTATGTTTGATGCTCATATGGGCACAAATAAGCATTTATTATTACTTTCAATCCAAAATTACAGCCAAATATATATATTTTGGCTCCTTATATTGTGCCTAGAGAAGGGATTTCATGTGTGAAACACAATGATACATCAGTTGAATATTAACTACTGATTACAAGAGATTACAACAGATTACAATTAGATTTGCCACTCTTGCCAAAAATAATATGAGAATGTATTAGAACCTGAAAAAACACGTGATATTAACACCTGTTACTTATAAAACTCACATGTACAGTCTGAAGTATACTGGACTCTACTTAATTATCACACCATTGTTACTATTACTTGTCATATTAAATGAGGTTGTAACTCTACAGTTCAAAGCATATCGGACTAAACTTAGACTATCTCACTATTGTTACACTGTTACATTAAATAGACATATTTTAAGGATATGTAACATATATTATAATGTATTTTATTATATGGTAACGAAAATGATCCCTATTTTTCTACTTTCTGTCTCATTGCTATTTTTATGTATTACTAGTCACTTGACCCCATACTCAACTATAATGTTTAGCCAAAGGTAGCATCTTAGAAAGTATTCCAAATTAAGGTAACCGCTGGAAGATATACATTGGACGTTGATTCGATGCATAAGCATGTCGACCTGTTTGTCTACGACCCACTGTAATTGTACTTAATTTGGACAAATAAAAGATTATCAATCCTCTTCCATAAATGTAATAACTTGGCAAATAAATTATTTTCAAATCAAAATCAAATTAAATTAGTTACTATCACTGTGGGTTACAGGGTGATAGAGTAGTCTAATGTGCTGCCTTTGGACCAAGAGGACCGGAAATTTTGTCGGTTCAAAACTAAGTGTGGCTGCATTTTTGGATTACTAAGGGATTAGATTGTTTCATGTTCTGGCCGAGTAGTGTAGGGCAGGGGATGCCGCAGCCCATCTTATAAGATGTCTTACTCTTTACCAATATTGCAAACTTCTTTTTTTTTTTCAGAAAAAAAAAATTAACTTGAAAATATAAAAATACTAGATTAAGATCTTATTTTTTCAAATCTGATGATATCTCAAAATCCGTTTTTTGTCATACTTTCTGCTGAGTTAAGGGTGGTCTCCACTGGCTGCGGTAAGCTCTGCGGTAAGCCTTGCAATGGTGTTGTGCTGGTTCTGTAGGTGGAGAGGAATGACGAGATCCTGCCTACATGGTTCCCTGGCCATGTAAGCAGGACCTCGCCACTCCTCACCATCACAGCACCATCGCAAGGCTTACCGCAGGGCTTATCGAGGCCAGTGGAGACCACCCTTTATTATATCACTTTTTGAGTTGGTCCTGATTAGGGCAGTGATAGCATGGGAGTGATAGGGAATGAGCTCAAGGGAACCAAGATTAAATATGACTCATATGCAAATCCACTGTGTGGCGTGCAGTGTGTTGGGGCTTGGCTGAGAGTTAATCCCCTCCAGTAGTGTAGTGGATTAGTGTGGGTAGAGGGATTACAGTGTGTTTGTCCGGTTATGTCCAAATATGGGCATGTATGGGAGAAATCGCCAGAAATTGTACAATTGGCCTTCTCCAATCCTCGCAAATAACTCAAATTTATGACAAAGTAATGTTCAAAATTTGGTTCATATCCCAACAGGTTGTTTAAATCAAGGCAATAATTAGATATATCGAGTATTGACCATTTTCCAGTCTAATTTAGTAGAATTTACTAAATGTGTAGATCTGCCGATTGTAAATTTTTAAGATCTCACCCGTATACCCAGTCATATGGTCTCTTCCCATGTGAGAAGGCAATATGGCTCCATAGTTAGCCATTTAGCAATATTTGACTCATTGATTAACACTTTTATTCAGACAGGAATTCTTGGATCAGATTTCTAGAAAATGCACAATCTACAGTTATACACATCTACCAAATTCTGCTAAACTAGAGTGAAAAATAATAAGTACTTGGTATATCTGAGTGTATTCTGTATTGTATTCATTCGATAAATCTGTCTGGTTATGTTGAATTGTATTTTAAACCTGATTTTCTTTTTGAATTTGGGTTATTTGGTGATGGCAAATTGTGCATTTTCAGTCGATTTGACCCTCTTACAATGAGAAATGCCCCATTATATATTATTCAACTAAGTCTACCCATAAAGAAACAGCTAAACATAGACAGGTAGAAAATAACCCTTGAATATCAAATTAAATGGCCATGAAATGTATATCGGAGTATTTTATTGTAAATTGTTTTTGGCAATAACCAACCACCAGGAACCCACTGGAAGACTTGGAACTTATAGGTATCAAACGGGGCCTTCCTTTTTGTAGTCATCATTTATGCAAATAAAAGATGTCTTGTATTGAATTAAATTGAGGCATAATGCAGGGCATAATGTTGCCTCACATGCAAATGCAAATGCAAATCCATGAGTTGAAAGTCTTAATTATAACATATAGGACTGCCAGGAAGATCTAGTAGATTAGATGTAGTAGATGGTCATTGTCCTTTTCATAAATACATACCATGTTTATATAAAGTTTAATGAATAAAAATTGATTAAGTATATATAACGGCAGCAGAATATTGATAGATTTCAGTCCCATAACTCGTGACCTAAGTAAAGTTGGTAATAGGGAGGTTCCGCAAGCAAACTATCTAAATTACGTAACCGTATCCGTAACCGTATCCATATCTTTTCTGTGAGTTATATCACATTTTTATGTATGAAAAATAGATAGTGAGATGAAATATTTTGCTTGGTATTTAACATTACGTTTTCCCGCCATGTTTTGCTGAACCTCCTTATTCCTTTAAAGGTATGTGTGTATATGAAAGATACGGATTCGTTACGTTTAAGTTTCGGTTAGGCTTGCTGAACCTCCCTAATATTCCTTTGTTGTAACAACTCAATACGTTACTTTAAAGTCATTATTACTCGCACTAATGTGCTTATCCAGGAAGAATATAATGGCCTGCCATTGGGGGCAGATCACCGGACAAGGCGAGTTACTCCTAAGGTCAAAGTGAGCACCTCATGTTTGTATCAAGATAACCAAGAACCCATTACCTGAAAACCTACAACAGAGTGCTATTGATATTGCCATTGGAGCTGAGTGGGACCACAGACCATCTGATATGAGCACATTAACTCTTGCAGTGAATAAGCTAGAACCTTTGTTCCTTTGTTCTAATAGTATTATATCATTCCCAGATTATTTGAGGAGAAAATTTCAGATTGGAATCTATTTCATTTGAATGATTATGATCCATTCTCGAGTTTTTTTAATAGACAAGTTTTTTTTCCCTTCGACACATAGACTTAATATGAAGATTAAAATACGAGATTATATAAATGAATAATAATTTAAATACCACATCTACCCGGTCCACTTTCAGGCACATAATTCATCAACTATTTTTCTTAATATCCCATCAAACGGGAATCGTTTCCAATGTCATATGCTCCTCATATCCATTGTGGTATTGAAACGGTTGACTGAGCAACAGGACATTTATTTTACGGGGGATGCAATAACAATATGTGATGGGTTACAATTTAGGTAATAAGTCACAAGTTGCAAAAAATGGATTTTGAGATATCATCTATATATCTATATTTGAAAAAATGAGAACAAGCCGATTCCAATGATGACATGATGACATGAAAGAGACCTGAGAAGTGTTTCTATTTCTTATGTTTGTTATATTTATGTTTGAAATGAAAGCAGTATATATACGCCATAGGATAATCTTAGAAACGCAATAATATATTCAATCAACAGTCTTGAAATCTAAGACATCTAGTCATACCACTAACAGGATCTAACCCTCCAAGAATGAGCGATTTCCAACAAAGAAAACTTGTAAATAAACCACTTTGAAAAAAGTCATTTCCACGACTTATTTTCCTAAAACACATCACATGCTTTTCGTACACATTTCCTCTTATAAATTACTTCATATACCTTGTGGGCAATAAGAATAGAATAGGTTTTCGTGATATTTATGAAACATGTTTTCCATGATAAGATATTACAATATCTTATCATGGAAAACATGTTAAATAAACATAAATAAACTTGTTTTCATGAAATAAATCTGAAACATGAAATAAACTTGTTTTCATGATTTCTATTGTCATGTATACAATGACAATAGAAATCATGAAAACAAGTTCCATTTAGAAATATCCTTCTCTAAAACAGTGAGAAAAATTAATTATGCCATGATAGGTGTGCGTATCCACAAAAACATGGCCATATTAGCCCATGGCATATGCATGCATGGATTTCACTAGCGAGGGCTGCTTTTCGAATGCAACCTATTTACAATGCTATTTTGATTGGTTGCGTAAATCTAGTTGCGTCAATCAATGACGCTCATTTCATGACACTCAGCTGTAGGTGCTTGCATTTGAGTCAGAGGGTTGCAAGACATTAACTAAAGGTAAATAATGGTCAAACAACGCATAAATATATATCATGGCATAAAAATAGAACTAAACTTGAGTTGCATATGCAACAACGCATTCACAAAACGCTCATGGTTTTTGGTGACTGTCTTTCATGCGTGCCTTCGGCACTTTTGAAAGACAGTCACCAAAAGCCACTTGCGTTTTGTGAATACGTTGTCGCATATGCCGCTCGCGTTAAGTTCTATCTTAATCTTACACGAAAGCATTTCCATGTAAACCATAAAACATCTATAAAAAAATGTTTCTCAAACCCATCCCATAATACTACTTCCGCTAGCGCATGCGCAATAGTAAAGGTGCAACATGTGACTCATTAGTATTCATATACTATCACGGCCCTGGTTGTTGGGCGTCATCATCATCATCACCATCAATAGCCTAAGCGATAGCGATCTAAAAATATCAGCATGTTATTTTGAAACATGTCTTGATTTATGTGTTTTAGAAGCTAGCCCTAATCCCGGGTTAATTAATTGGCTCCTGCATCTAATAGCCCGCCCCTCAGATCAATCAAGCCAATCGCCCTCGCCTAGGTTTTACCCTGAGTGACAGAGTTGTGCAACCAACTGGTGTTACCCAACGGTTCTCTGTAAGAGCACGATGCTGATGTTTTTAAAACATGTTTTTAACTTTGATTTACTATCACTGTCTCGACCTCACCTTCAGTGTAGAAAATTGTTTTATTATTATATATTTGTCTCCAACGGATGGTTATTACTATGTACAATGTTAATTGTGGTCATTAACTAATTCTTTTTTTTATTTTATTTGTTTATACCCTTTCGACTTTATTTTTATTTAATTTGCTACTTATGCAATGTCAACCCGCGAAGTATGCCTTAAGAATAAAAAAATGTAGAAGTCTTTAAAGTTTTGTAATATCAGGCAATTCTGAGAGTAGCATCAGCGATGTAATGTCTTTGGTCCTGAATAAAAATGTTTTCAAATCAAATCGAAACCCAGGGCAACAGACCCATGGGTCGGATCTTCAGAAAATGTACAATCCACCTTCACCTTCAATTTTCTAGAGTGAAAACAACAGATTTAAGCAAAAAAATTGCTGAAAATATACTTTAACATAGCAAAACTGATATTTTGAAACCACACACAACTAAATATATTCCGATATATCTGGTATTCATCGTTTTTCAGCCTAACTTAGCAAAATTCACTACATCATGATTGAAGATGGATGTTAGTGAAGTTGGTAAATGGGTCAGATTTTCAGAAAATGTACAGTTCGAATTCACCCATCCTCTCAAATAACCCACATTTAAGACAAAAATGAGCTTCAAAATGCAGTTTAACACAACAGAACTGATACTTTGAACCAATGCGATGCCAAATATACTAAAATATACCTGGTATTCACCATTTTTCAGCCTAATTTAGCAGTATTTACTAAATGTATAGAATTGCTAATTGTACATTTTTCGAAAATCTGACCCAAATGTATATGGTGAGAGCCAAACTGCAACACACCCTCTCAAACCAAACTGCTACCACAGCAAAAAAAAAGAAAAAAGTTGGTAAATGTATTTACAGTTGTATAGTCACTGTAAACTAGATTTGATGAATATGGAATCAACAGCTGTTATATTATGGTCAGGTTTTCTGAAAATGTACCATTGGCAGCTGCAACATTTCTGCTGAATTATGCTAAATTACGCTGCAATTTGGTCAATGATATACTCGAATGTAGGGTAAATTAGAGTATATTAGGCATTGCATTGATTCTAGCAATCTGTTTGGTTAGGTTGAACTGTATTTTCAACTTTATATTCGTCTGAAATTTGGGTTATTTGAGAGGATTGGTGAAGGTGAATTGTACATTTGTTGGCGACTTCACCCTTTAACCCGATATGTATACTTTACTGACCGAGGTTTGGGGATTGGGGGCCTTTCATGAATGATACATCATAGGTTATAAGATGTGTCATGTGAGATAAGTTTAGTTAACATACATTCATAAATATTGGTGTGCGGTTGGAAAACCGTTTGGTTTGGTGCATAAAGGGTGGTCTCCACTGGCTGCGATAAGCTCTGCGGTAAGCCTTGTGTTGGTGCTGTGTTGGTGAGAAGTGGTGAGGTCCTGACTATATGGCCAGTGAACCAACTGGGCATGACCTTGTCATTCCTTACCACCTACAGAACCAGCACAAACCATCGCAAAGGCTTACCGCAGAGCTTACTGCAGCCAGTGGAGACCACCCTTTAGTGAGGGCCCAAAATGGAGTTTATTAATGCTTTTAGTCTCCGCCTGAGGTGGTTATAGCCCTAGGACCGCCCAAAGCTGTGACTAAAATCATATTGGTCCTGGGTATGACCATAAAGTGCCATTCTGTCTCTTATCTCTGTCTCTCTCTCCCTCCTTCTCTATCTCTATTTCCTGGGTATGACCATAAAGTGCCATTCTGTCTCTTTTCTCTGTCTCTCTCTCCCTTCTTCTCTATCTCTATTTCTTGGGTATGACCATAAAGTGCCATTCTGTCTCTTTTCTCTGTCTCTCTCTCCCTTCTTCTCTATTTCTATTTCCTGGGTAAGATCATAAACTGCCTCCCTCTTAGCTCTCCCGCCCTTAATAAATGTGTTGATAAGGGCGTAAAGCAACCAATCTCACTCACTCACTAAAATCATATAACATCAATGAACAGGTCTATCCAGTAAAGCTGGAAAACGCTTGCTTTGTCTAAACCACCTAATCCCAAGAGTAACAGATAGATCGTCTGAAAAACCTAACATGAATTTATGCTACACTCTCGGACGCAGCCTCAAACATAATCCATAACTGGTATGTGCATCGTTGCTGACCACTGCTCACCAATTTATGGGCACTGACCATCCATAATTCAGAACCGTCCGGCATTTATATTTCAATTTTATGCCTTTCAAATCACATAGGACTGGCTGGGCACTAGAAGGCCGATCTGTTGCTGTATGACATCTGATATATGTTTATATGTGGCTGGGTGGCCATAAAGGTTATGTTTCGCCTGAATGGGTCAAGTCGTCAGAAAATGTACAATTTGCCTCCACAAATCCTTTCAAATAACCCGAATTTAATACACAAATGAGGTTCAAAATACAGTACAACATTACGGAACAGATGGTTTGAATCAAAGCAACACCAAATATACTCACTTGATTGACAATGTTTCAGTAGAATTTAGTAGAATTTACTAAATGTGTACAGCAGTGGATTGTACATTTTCTGACGATCCGACCCTTATACAGTGTATGGAGCACAGGGTGGAATGTTATAATAATGTGTTGGGGGAGATATATAGTAAATGGTGGTCTGGTACTACTGTACTGGTCATCCACTGGTCATCCAGGGGCCGCACTGGACGTCACACTGGAGAACTGTACCGGTTCTATTTGTGATGCGTTACAGAAAAACTTAAGTTTAAGTCACAAACTTATCATTCAAAGTCTTTTATTCCCTGGAAGTCTTTGTAGGAATATTTTTATCTTTGGATTTCTGGGCCTTCGTGATCATATAAAATACAGGTTAACTAACGAGTTGGTTGAAGTTGGTTAAAGTTGCGTAGCAACGAGTGCAATATTCTAAGCAACTGAAACCAACCAGTTAGTTAACAGATTTATTATACATGCTTTCAATCATGAAAATATAAACAAATCGAGTCATGAATTTGAATTTTACCGATAATCTTAGTAAAAAGAACCCAGATTGGTTGCCATGACAACCCCACGTAAATCACAGTGAAATATGCACTATACGTAAATCATTCTAGATACGTTGTTTTCAGAGCAATGCGTGTATAATAAATATATGCATCAAATTTCAAACCTGTGTACTGATTTATGCAGTTTGAAGAACATCTTTAGGACATGTCATTACTATACTTGTGATTGTCTGCAAAGAAATATCACTAACTATTTGTTCAAACAGAACAACATATAGACAAGCTTATTAGATATCCTATAGTATAACATCGTTGGAATCTGCCTCTTCTCATCTGTGTAGATATGGTGGTATCTCAAGATCTCAAGTACATTACATTTGTCCACTCCATGAGGAGTGTCCATAGAACTTTACTAGCCCTTTCTCTAGTGCAGTTTCCTCATCTCTTACCCTACACCCCTGGTCAGCAATAGGGGATTTGCAAATCCGCCATTTTGATTCTAGATTCGCATGGAATTATGGGACTAATGGCACCGTCTAAAATGTATAGAAAACATGCCATGTTCAGCATTAACTATTCATCAATGCTCTAATACCAATATCCATGTGGTATGTTTCCACGACACAAGTCCCCATCTTTCCCATCATACATTTGGTTTGCATAGATCATTGGTAAAAGCTGTGATATTGGTGACAACATTATTGCAATTTTCGATAAAATGATGCCAAATATTTGTATGTCAGATTTCAACAGAATCCATCCCAGCATGCACTGCAGTAGACATGCGCAGTGAGACATGCAAATCCCCTATTAACACTCATCACGCCTCACCTCTCACTATCTTACAATCTCACATCTTATCCCATCTCAATTTTCTTTTATATAACTAGGGGGGAATTTCTGTCACGCAAGCCCCCAACCTCATCATGCATTTGGTTTTCATAGATAGTTTATAAAAGCTATGATATTGGTGACAGAAATTCTAGTAATTTTCGATAAAAAAGTTGCTAAATATTTATCTGGCAGATTTCAACAGAATCCATCCCAGGATGCACTGTAACAGACAGTGAATCCTGGGATATGCAAGTCCCCTATTAAAGATGACATCGTTCAGTCAGTTAGAACTGCTGCAAGATGCGAAATGTTCTGCCTTTTGTTTCTTTCCCATCATTCTAAAAGGCATTGGAGCGAAATGCGGGAGATATTGTCAATATGCATTTTATATGAAACAACATGTGTCAACATGTGTCAACATCATATACAACTGAGTGGTATACGCAACCCTGCCACCTGAACCATCGGAACTACATTTGGAAAGATTTCATCTGATGGCTTTAAAACATTTCTTTTTAAATCAGGCAAATAGAATAAATCAGTGAGTTGTGGTTGGCAGGGGTATGAATATGAGAAGTTGCATGGCAACGAGTATGACATCCTAAGCCGCTGAAACCAACAAGTTAGTTAACCTGTATATATTATTTACATAGTTCCAATATTCACTACCAATATATACCTATAGATAGGGAAATATATAGGCATCCCCACCGCCATGGTCCGACATAATGTATATATATAACTGCATCCAATAGCCTATGAATATTAAAGCTATTCATGGGGAATTAGTGGGAATAAGACGATGGCTGATATGACGACAGGAGGACATGATATCTTTTCCAGACTGTTGATTCTATCTCAGGTTGAGCATCTTGTGCCATTACTCCCCGCCCGCCGCCCCCCTGCCGCCCCCTGGAGGCCTATATTTGCACTGCATCTTATCTCCCCCTACTGGGATCATGGTCTTCCGCTCATTACTGGCTTCTCTTAGACTACCGCCAGTTCATCCTGCCAGTCTTTTATCTTAAACTAGACCTTTCATTCATATCAAAAATGAACAATAAAGGTGGAAACAAAGATAATACAGAAAGGATTACTAGAGAAATACAAATAGTGTAATAAGTAGAATGCCATACAAACAATCCAGTGCTTCTTTATTGTACCTATACCTGTATTTTATCCGTTTTTCTTCATTTCCCGTCCTTATAAATCACTAGAATTGTTAGTGTGCTAATTCCTGTTAAAGAGAAATACCTCAAGGTTTGTGAACTATGTCATTCCTGGATGTATGTTCGACTAATTAAGTGTTTCAGTATGTTGTAACGTTGACACCTTTGTTTAAATTGTATTTAAACTCAGGCTTTACTGAGAACATCTTACCATTACGAAATGTATTCGTCTTCGTGAATAAAATATTTTAAAAACATATCAAATCAAATCAGGGGTAAGATTGAAGTCTACGACAAGACCAAAATAGAAATTTACATCAAAAGATGGCATAAGTTGCCTTATTGGTCAGATTTTCAGAAAAAGTACAATACAAGTTCGCCAAATAACCCAAATTTCAGACGAAGATAAACTTCAAAATACAGTTCAACCTAACCAAACAGATTACCTCCGTCAATGCAATGCCGAATATATTCGAATTTACCTAGTATTGACCAAATTGCAGCCTAATTTAGCATAATTTACTAAATGTGTACAGCTGCCAATTGTACATTTTCTGATAATCTGACACTTATAATAAAAGCACAAACACAATGAATATGAAACGAACACCAATAAATGAAACCAAACCCAACGTACTGACATTTCACTGTTCTGGATTGAATCTACACCATCTAAATTTTTTTTATTTAGTTAGTTGTATTTTTTTTGTGTTGGTTCTGTTATTTCGAAGTTCTGTAGTGTTATCTTGCCTGGGAAATCAAGAGTTAATTCCTTCTCTATCAGAACTTTACGTAGTTTGGTCCTTAGAGATTTTCCCCATTTCGCATAAACTTTTCTTTAATCTTGACTAAAGAGTTGTGGCAATGATTTGTTCAAGTTTGATCTAACACAATTTGTTATAAGATTTTAGAGATCAAGTTCCTACCTGGAAACCCCCATATCCTGCCTATTTGCGGTAAAATACCAATGTATATAATATATAATCGTTTTTATTTTCATAAAACATCAATATACAGAAATACGGCTGGCACCCTCTGTTAACAGGTCTTCCAGGTGGGCCAGAAAGTTTAAACATTTGTATAATTCATAATATCTGTGATAATTGTTACTTAAGAGTAACATTAACGAATGTTATTCATGAATAACAGATACTCTGGTCCCTACTTCATATTTGTTTAGCATGAAATAATTCATGGCAAAGGCTTTATGTGCCGGCTGATGTGAAATAAAAGACTTTTAGAAGTTGTGTACAAAGCAGGACACTATTCAATAAATGTTAAATAACTGAATAAGAACATAAGGGAAGTTTAGTTCCAAACGGCTGTATTTATAAGTACTTCCCCTAATTAAAGATACATTATCAGCTATAAATATACCTACAATATAATCACTAACTCAAAGATAACTACATTCAAGTCCCCATAGCGTCAATCAATATCAAAGAATGAACTAAAATTGAGTATAGATAACGATAAAATGTTTACTATTTGTGGTGCATACATATGTAACAACGCCGCTTGTGTTCTTATCCTAGTGAACTGTTATTATTATGTTTTAGGTGGCCAAAGAATGTACTTAAAAAGAGTAAGGATTTCGTTCCGTCTATTGCTTTGTATGTTTTTTGTTTGTTTTTCTTCTTCTTCTTCTTCTTCTCTTATTGTTACAAGCTGGTAACTACCATATTATTGTTAACGTGGGTGGTCCTAACGCCTATCCATGCCATGTGATTATGTCATTCTTCATCCTGTTTATGGGTCAGATTTTCAGAAAATGTACAATTCAACTTCGCCAATCTTCTCAAATAACCCAAATTTTAGACGAAAATAAATTTCAAAATACAGTTCAACCTAACCAAACAGATTGTATTGCTAGAATCAATGCAATGCCGAATATACTCGAATGTACCAAGTATTGGCCAAATTGCCGCCTAATTTAGCAGAATTTACTAAATGTGTACAACTGCCAATTGTACATTTTCTGAAAATCTGACTCTTATGGTGTTCTATTATCTTGTACCGATTAATAATGTTAAATGCAAATTGAGAAGTAACTGTTAAATCTTTAAATCGTTGGATGAAATCTAATGTACTGAACAACATCATGTTTATAACATATTGTCTATGTTTCAAAAATGTATGTTTGTATAATTGAAACGTATCACAGAATGTGAAATATCTACGAAATAAAATGTGTATCAAAAGAATGTGTGCATGCATAGCTGATAATGCATTTTCAATGAAAGGAACTATTGACACAATTGACACCACGCTTGGGGCATTTCGTGCAGTTGTCACAATTTACACCAACTTTGGACAACTTTCGTGCAGTGAGCCTATACAAGGGTCAGATTTTCAGGGAATGTCCAATTCGCCTCCACCAATCCTCTCAAATAACCCACATTTAAGACCAAAATGAGCTTCAAAATGCAGTTTAACATAACAGAACTGATACTTTAAATCAATGCAATACCAAATATATTCAGATATACCCGGTATTCTTCATTTTTCAGCCTAATTTAGGAGGACTTCCTAAGTGTGTAGAGCTGCCAATTGTATATTTTCTGAAAATCTGACCCACAAGCTATGAACCTAGCTGTAACGCCTTGTAGTGATACAAAGTTCACTTCCAACCTATGGGACATTCTCCGTCCAAACCCACTGTGATATATTCAGTGAATATATGAATCATTATAATTATATAATTCATACAAAACAAGTTCTAAACAAAACGAGATCATTGCTACAAATAATGCTTATGGAAAAACATGTAAAGTATAAAGGGCCTAGTCCACTAAGCCGATTCTCATGCGATTTTGCGCCACAGAGGACTCTTCTGCACTAAATTCAGTGAGAATCACATGAGAATCAGCTTAGTGAACGAGGCCCTTTATTTAAGCGTCTTTACAGTCATTATTCTGAGACACATAACATCTAACTTAATATTTTTATATTGCGTTTCTCTCTTTCTCTACACTCTCCTCCCCAACCTAACGTATCTCAATACTTGTTAATTAACATTGTCTCAGCTATAACGACAAAAGAATCTTACCAAATTACTGATTATAACTTATTCGACTGAATGTTTACCTATATTCAATGTAAGAAAACATAATGGAGACCTTGGTACTAAAAGAATATCAATGAAACACGTCGATCGCCATTATGTAAAGTCCCTTAAACAAATTTGATGATTATATTAGGCCCTGAAGCGGAAGGATACAATATCATAAGGATCGATATAACGATTCTACATGACACACTAAACTATTCCCCAACACCTATACCTCCAATAACTTCAGTGGGGGAAGTCGCTAGAGTGGGTGTTAAAGTGCGTTTTCTGGGGTAGTATACTTCCAACTATTGCTGTAGGATGTTTTACCAGGCTGTTTAGTACAGCTCCTATAGCCGGTATCTCATAACTCCTGGGGTAGTATACTACAATCTATTGTTGTAAGATGTTTACCAGGCTGTTTAGTTCAGCTCCTATAGCTGGTCTTCCACAACTCCTGAGGTAGTATACTACAATCTATTGTTGTAGGATGTTTTTTTACTAGGCTGTTTAGTGCAGCTCCTATATTTGGTCTTTAACTAACTCCTGGGGTAGTATATTACCTTCTATTGTTGTATGATATTTTACCAGGATGTTTAATTCAGCTCCTATAGCTGGTCTTCCACTAACTACTCGGGTAGTATACTACCAACTATTGTTGTAAGATGTTTACCAGGCTGTTTAATTCAGCTCCTATAACTGGTCTTCCACTAATTACTTGGGTAGTATACTGCCACCTATTGTTGTATGATATTTTACAAGGGGCGTTTTGCTCCGCTTTCTCACTATTTCTCCATACATTTCCAATGGAGAAATAGTTAGCGAGAATGCGGAGCAACGGGCCCCAGGATGTTTAATTCAGCTCCTATACCTGGTGTTCCACTAATTGCTGGGTAGTATACTACCATCTGTTCCTGGGAGGAAACATGCTAACGGGTGGTTTATCCTACTCTTTTCTAATATCAGCACAATGGGGATCATTTGTGATACGTTTTAGGAAAATGAGTCATAAGTTGGATTAAAATGGATTTTGAGATATCACCATGTTTCAAAAGAGGAGATCAAGGTGATTCCAATGATAGTAAACACTAGGACACCTAGTAAGTATTTCTAGATTTTGAGTTTGATATTTTTTATTTAAAAAAAAAGAAGGTTGGCAATGTTTCTAGATTGCTAATTACCAGTGAAGTAACTAAAATACTCCATACAAAGGCCTTCAAAACACAGGGATATATTTAATACAATGTCCCGAAATTTGTAATATGGATTCATAGGACTATAAGTGCTAAATCCTCTAAAACTCAGAACATTTCAATAAAGAAATCTTGTAAAAAAAACCACATTGAGAAATATCAATTTTGCGACTTATGACTCATTTTCCTGGAACACATCACATTTTTGTACCTATGGACACATGCTGGATAATCATAAAATGCTATAACCTGAAGGATTTACTTAAACATCACACTTCCCAATGGCAATGGAGCAATGGTTGGTGATGGGACCGAAAAGAGTATAGGAGGGAAGCCAAGGAGGGAAGGGGCCTCATTTGTATGGATTAAATACAAATTTGCAATAATATGTTTGTATAAAAACAAGGGTTGGAGTACGATGTCAACAGAGGATTCACTATAGTCATCTCAGGTATATTCAAATATACACACTTTTAAGGACCACCTGCCGAAACTATTCTAAACCTAATTCTAATTAATGTCCATAGTAGAGAAACAGTGTTATAATGAGTATAACTTTTCACGCGTACACAGTAGCACGGTTCAGGGTTGATTTTTCGGCTAAATATACACGTTTTTTTATGTTTATAAATTATGTGTTCTTTTCTCTAATTATATAGAGGATGGTCGATTATATGACGATCTATGAATATGTATTAGCCTCGCTAAATGACATATATGAACTATATGGTCTTATATCGTTCAAATACCTTAATTATCATACTTGTACTAAGTGTGTATAGGATTATACAAACCTTCTTTAACATGTATTAGAACGCTTGAAGATATCATGTCACCTTGAAAAAGTCCTTCAATAACAAACTTAAAAAATGTACTTCATGCTACTGATATGCACGCCTACAGCAATAGGGGATTTGCATGGCTCACTGCGCATGTCTTCTGCAGTGCATGCTGGGATGGATTCTGTTGAAATGTGACATAAAAATATTTGGCAACATTTTTAGCGAAAATTGCAAGAATGTTTCACCAATATTATAGCTTGTATAAATGATCATTGAAAACAGAATGCATGATGGGAAAGATGGGGACTTACTACATGGAAACATGTATAATACATGGGCATTGACATTAGAGCATAGCCTATGCTGAAGATGACATGTTTTCTATAGATTTTAGAATGTAGGCCTACCATTAGTTCCATAATTCCATGCGAATCTCGATTCAAAATGGCGACTATGCAAATCCCCTATTTGTTTCGTCCACATTCCTCCCATTGTCACCCAGACAACATTCAAAACATTCAAATCCAAGTTTTCCCGCCCAAACTGACAACTTTGCCGCCCAAACCTAAACTTACATGGTATCATGGTGATGTCGTAGCAGGTCGTCCAGCTGTCCTCCATACTCGTCCAGACAGTGTCTGTTTATGATAAGTTCCATGTCACTCGTACCACAGGTATCCTCCATTATAGGTGTGAGGCCCTTATAACGGTGCTTTTTGTTGTCGGTCCTGCCCCGGCCGCCCCGGCCCCCCGGCCGCCCGGCCCCACTCCCCCGGCCCTCGTGCGACGACGAATCAGCCATGTCGTCGTCGGGCAAAAACACTGCTCAACTCCCACAACTTTCCCTGCTGCTGGTGTTGTTGCTGACTTCCACCGCTGCTTCTCTTTCTACTGCTGCTGCTGCGGCTGCGGAAAATAATTATGTGTTATTTCTAATGCAATGCATGCCCAAACATGCTCCCAATCGTGTCCGACAGATGACTGCAAACTTTTTATTAATCCTTTTGTGGGTTGTTTTCCCTGTTTTTTGATCAACGTCGTTAATTGCGGTTGAAAACGGTCGGTAACTGCCCGAATTGTAAACGACCGGTTGAGTATTTTTTTTTCTTTGCGCTCTATGCCACAAAGCTATTAGAGTGAAAGAGTTTTGTTGTTATCCAAACTGCTGATAATGTCCAAGAAGTAGTAGAAAAACTCACTGGATATAAATCAAAATGACACATTAAAAGCGATCACAGGTAAAGGCAATGCTGACTCCGAGTAGTTGTGCGTTGTCCAAGCGTTTTGTAAATCCAAACTCAATCCATCCTTTTCACACGTCACCGAATGCTTCAGAATAATAATAATAATAATAAATCCACACACTAATCCTGATACACATATAATAGTATACACATATCAATAGTAATAATCCTCAGGTGTATTCTCCTTCATAGTTTTGTCACGGTAAATATAAGTCACTTCACATATGTACATGTCCACAAAAGGTGGAGGTGCAAGGGTCGTCGTCATGCCATTGTTGGAAGTTTTTACAGCGGCGATCCTGCCCCACCTCCTCCTCCTGCTATATGTGGTGGTGGTGGTGGTGGGAGTGAGGAACGGAAGGAAGGAAGGATGGAGGGAAGGGGATGGTGGTGGTGGTGGTGGTGGTGGTGGTGCGGGTGGTGGCTACATGACATGTGTAGGGCGGCGCGGTGTGCGTAGATACCTCTACACGCGTTGTCTTCCTCCTCCTCCCGCGCCGCCGCCGCGCCGCCCGTCCACTGCTTCTCCTGCCTGCTGGTAGGGGGAGCTGCTCCACGCCCCCTGGCGGCCTCTTGTGAACTGCCAGCGTCTCTTGCTTTGTTTTCTGGGTTTGTTTCTCTACTGTGTGGTTTGTTCTTGCGCTCCTGTCTTTCTCTGTGTTATGTGTGGTTTGTTTTGTGTATGGGCTTTCTTCGCTGCACTCTCTGCCTCTCTTTCTCTTGTCTCTCCTTTCTCTATCCAGTCTCTCTTCTCTCTCTCCTTCTCTCTCCTGCCCCTCTCTCTGCCCATCTCCCCCCCTCTCTCTGCCCATTTTCCTCGTCCTCTCCCTCTCTTCCTCTCCCTCTCTCCCCCTCTCTCCGCCTGCCTCGCTCACTGTCCTAATTTATCCCTCTTTCTTTCTTTCTTTCTTTCTATATCTCGATGTTTCTTTCCTTTTCCCAGCTCAGTCTATGTCTTTTTCTATCCCCCTAGACCCTCTCTCTGTCTTTCCCTCTTTCCACTGTCTCTCTTTCCTTCCCCACTCTTCTATCCCTTCTATTCCTCTTGTCTCCGCCTAGTTTCTTACCGTCCCTGTCTCCCTTTTTGTGTCCTACTCCCCCTTCTTCTTTTATTCCACTATTTCTTTGCTCTCTATTTGCATGTCTCTCTTTTTCTCTGTGAAAAGTTCCCTCCACCTCTCTGTATCTCTTTTTGTGTCATCGCTTTTATTCTTGTGGTTAAATACCTATAGTAGTATAGTAGTAGGGACATTGTGACGGGCAAAAGTAGTATAGTAGTAGGGACATTGTGACGGGCAAAAGTAGTATAGTAGTAGGGACATTGTGACGGGCAATAGTAGTATAGTAGTAGGGACATTGTGACGGGCAAAAGTAGTATAGTAGTAGGGACATTGTGACGGGCAGTAGTAGTATAGTAGTAGGGACATTGTGACTGGCAATAGTAGTATAGTAGTAGGGACATTGTGACGGGCAATAGTAGTATAGTAGTAGGGACATTGTGACGGGCAATAGTAGTATAGTAGTAGGGACATTGTGACGGGTAATAGTAGTATAGTAGTAGGGACATTGTGACGGCCAATAGTAGTAGAGTAGTAGGGACATTGTGACGGGCAATAGTAGTATAGTAGTAGGGACATTGTGACGGGCAATAGTAGTATAGTAGTAGGGACATTGTGACGGGCGAAAGTAGTATAGTAGTAGGGACATTGTGACGGGCAGTAGTAGTATAGTAGTAGGGACATTGTGACAGGTAATAGTAGTATAGTAGTAGGGACATTGTGACGGGCAATAGTAGTATAGTAGTAGGGACATTGTGACGGGTAATAGTAGTATAGTAGTAGGGACATTGTGACGGCCAATAGTAGTAGAGTAGTAGGGACATTGTGACGGGCAATAGTAGTATAGTAGTAGGGACATTGTGACGGGCAATAGTAGTATAGTAGTAGGGACATTGTGACGGCAATAGTAGTATAGTAGTAGGGACATTGTGACGGGGGATAGTAGTATAGTAGTAGGGACATTGTGACGGGCAATAGTAGTATAGTAGTAGGGACATTGTGACGGGGGATAGTAGTATAGTAGTAGGGACATTGTGACGGGCAATAGTAGTATAGTAGTAGGGACATTGTGACGGGCAATAGTAGTATAGTAGTAGGGACATTGTGACGGGCAATAGTAGTATAGTAGTAGGGACATTGTGACGGCAATAGTAGTATAGTAGTAGGGACATTGTGACGGGGGATAGTAGTATAGTAGTAGGGACATTGTGACGGGCAATAGTAGTATAGTAGTAGGGACATTGTGACGGGGGATAGTAGTATAGTAGTAGGGACATTGTGACGGGCAATAGTAGTATAGTAGTAGGGACATTGTGACGGGCAATAGTAGTATAGTAGTAGGGACATTGTGTCTCCCGACCCTCCTCCTCCTTCTTTTAAAATTCCTTCCCCTCCTCCTTCTCCTTCTCCTCCTTCTACTTCCCCTCCTCCTTCTCCTTCTCCTTCTCCTTCTACTTCTACTTTTACTTCCCCTTCTCCTTCTTCTTCTCCTACTCCTCCTCCCCTACTTCCTCCTTTTCCTCCTCCACTTCCTTCTCCTCCACCTCCCTCGCCACCTCCATCTCCTCCTCATCACCCCCCTAGCTCTCCTCCCCCACTTCCCCACCCCCAACCCCCTGTCACAAACCATATTGTTTGCACACCACCATCCACCAATTACAGTACAATGCGCGCCGGCACGGAGTCCAGCAATGGGCCGGTCGGGTGATGAATGCAGAGCGTACAATTAGTGCAATAAGCGATGACTGATATCCTTACCTTTCCAGCCACACTATCTGCATCACAACCATAACCAGGCAGCTAATGGAGCTGCTCTGAGCTCATCAAGTCTTTCTCTCTTACCGCCATAACCAGATTTACCCGCCGCCACTGTCAGATCCTACCTCTCTAGATGCCAGATCCTACCTCTCTAGATGCAGCTCTCATCATCTGATGCACCCAGACTCCTGAAGGTTGTCTTCTGGGCCTTGTTCAGGTTCTCTTCTGGTTTGGTCTGGGTTTGGTTCTTGTGTTTGAGATGGTGTTATGTAGGCTTGTGTCTCCTCTCCTACTGTACAACTGACCATTGAGGGTGTTTGGTGACTAATCTACATAGTGTCACTAACATATAACCAAGGAACACTATGCCTGTGAGTAAAGAAGTTCAGTTCAGAACAGACTACATCTGATTTAGACTCATTATTGAGTTTATCCTCTACTTATTAATAGTAACAAAAGTAACAAAAGTCCCCATCTTTCCCATTATGCATTTGGTTGTCATAGATCAGTTATACAAGCTTTGTTATTGGTGAAAGCATTGTATGTCACATTTCATCAGAATCCATCCCAGAATGCACTTAAACAGACATGCGCATTGGCACATGCAACTCCCCTATTACAAATTCCTATAAATGATGTCTTATAAATTATTATATATTTTTATAGTAAACAAGTTTTTATCAATCATTCACTGTTAATATTCTACCAATGGCTATCAACCCCAGCCTTGAACGACCTTGGACCTATAACCACCTTAGGGAGAGACTAAAAGGATTAATAACCTCCATTTCGGGCCTGCTGGTGTATCTAACAGTTCCGTCAATGTCGGTCACTAATCCTTTAGTAAGAAAGTTGTATGGTTTTAAAGAATTGTAAGTAAACACCAAGCCCTCATTTACATAATTTTAATAATATGTTTTACAATTCAAATTATTAGTACTAAATCTTAGCCTCTCAAGCTCTTGAGTGGGTGAGTGAGATTGGTTACTTTACGCTCTTATCAACACTGAAGGGTTCTCAAGGTATTGTATGTGGGTCAGACCGTCAGAAAATGTACAATTGGCAGCTCTACACATTTAATTATTAATTTAGGCTGTCGGAGTAAATTTAGTTTTGTGTGGTTTCAAAATATGTGTTTTGCTATGTTAAACTATATTTTGAAGCTCATTTCTGTGCTAAATGTTCGTTATTTGTGAGGATTGGTGAAGGTGAATTGTACATCTTTTGAAGATCTGACCCATATACACCAATGCTGCGTTGCTGTATAAAGCAGGGCTCCACACGACCGCATACTTATTTCGGCTAAAATGCGCTTTGATTGTTATTGTCATGTATTAGTTATTCTAAAGAACTCTAATGTTGCACAACCTATCATATTTGTTATTATCCTTTAGTAAAGGTAACGGCTGGAAGAGCTGGGACCTTCCCAGAGGTCTGTAGACCTGTTTGTATATCTCTTGTATTACTTAGACAAATAAAACATTATTCAATTCAATTCAATTCAATAGAATTACTTGTTATTTGTTATTATCAGAATGCACTGCAGAATATAACCGCAACGACCGCAAAGGGAAAAAACGTCTGTGGAGTCACGCCTATAGGAGGGTCAGATTTCCAGAAAATGCACAATCTAACGTTCTACACATCTCTCAAATTCTGCTAAATTAGAGTGAAAACTGGGTATATCTGAGTGTATTCTGTATTGTATTCATTCAATAAACCTGTCTGGTTATATTGAACTGAATTTTGAACTTGATTTTCGTCTTAAATGTGGGTTATTTGAGGGGATTGGTGAAGGCCAATTGTACATTTTCTAAAAATCTGACCCAGGAGAGTATGGAAACCCAAGGCCACTGTTACAACATTTTTGCAACACTAATCTTCAACTGATGCTATTATGATCGGATTAAAGGATTTAGCGGGTCTAGGGTATATACAATTAGCATACATATGATATAGGCCTGCCAATGCGACACTCTGTATAAGCTGTATCAGCTTAGGGCTTTCTACATTTCATTTATAGATTGCCAGCACAATGTATAGCAAAATCTAAAATCTATAAACAAAAAAGAAGGTATTAAAGGTAATTTAAATTCTTAGCTTTAAAAGTGTTGATTTATTTAAGTTATGTGAAAATATAAATAGATATGGAAATGTATAAAAATATCAGTGTAATAAGGCCATTAGAAAACATTTATTTGAAATGTGTTTAGCAAAGAATCTAGTACTTTTGTCAGTATACTCATGTATAGATCTATAAATATGCTTAATAGTTTTTAATTGAATTTAATTGTATAGAATAAGCACATGGAGAATAGGATAATTCGTATCATAAATCTAACACTTTCCTTAGGGGTGTAGGATTCGCATCCTTTTTTCTGTCTCTCCCTCCATCCCTCTCTCTCTCTCCTTCTCTCTATTTCCCCCCTCTCTCTATTTCTCTTTTCTCACCCGCCCCACCCTCTTTATAGGGAGGTTCAGCAAGCCTAGTGTATACATAAATCTAAATATATCTCTGATGATATAAACATACATTAAAGGAAGAAAAAGATCCAGCATCTCCCTCCATCTCTCTCTATCTTTCTTTCCTCTCCCTCTATCTCACCCTCTATTTTTGGTAGATATTCCAACGCCCAGACAAATCTATCCTTATAACGAAAGGTGGATAACAAATTCCAATCATCCATCTTCCATCTATCATCGGAAACGGCTTGATCTCATCTTTATTAAAATTAGAATGATGTATCTCAAAATTGTTTTTCCTGAAACACAACACATTTGGTAAGCTTCCAACGCCTAGATCTATCCTCAAAACTAAAGGTGGATAACACATTCCAGTCATCCCTCACCCCCTCCACCCCCCACACCTCCCCCTCCCCCCTCCCCCAGTGCTTATGGGATCATCTGGGGGTGTCCTATTCCTCCATGGCGTAGGATTAAGCCCAGTGAATAATTTACGCCAATGGATTCCCTCCATAGGCATTCCATTATCATCCAGGTCCTCGAGGACACCAATCAGAGAGCTGCTAATTCTTCATTACCCTTCGCCATCACTGCAGAAATATAGATTTACTGCTATCAATATTCAACTTTCTGCACTTACTAAGTTTTCCTGCTGACAATGGCCTTTTGTCTTGGCCACCATTTGGAAGTTGGTTTCTGAAACTCTGAAATTAATTTTCCAGCAGAAATATCTCCTCCTCCTCCTTTAGGTTCTACTTAGGAGAGGGTTTGTGTATGAGGAATTGTTCAGGAGGCTGCTGTATAGGCGGGGATGGGAGTTGGTGGTTAACAAGGCAGGGGGGTGGGGGTACTGCAGGGGGTGGGGGTAGGGGTGGTGGTGGTGGGTGGTGGGGTGTCTGTACTGTAGGGGTGGGGGATGGGGGTGGGGGGATGTACTGCAGGGGTGGGTTCTGAGGGGTGAGATCGTCAAAAAATGTACTATCAGCAGTTCTACGCATTTAGTACATTCTGCTAAATTAGTCTGAAAAATGGTCAATACTCGTTATATATGAATATATTTGATATTCCATTGATTCAAACAATTGCAATCTGTTGGGCTGTGTTGAATCTGAGTTATTTGCGAGTACTTGAATTGTACTGTGTACTCGAGTTGTACAATTCTAGTCTCAGGGCACAACGAAAATTAATCTACGGATGAGCGTGCTATAATTATGTAAAATTTCCTGAATAAATAGATTGGTACAAAAAAAATGTACACATTAGACACATTTTGATTTTGTGCATAAGTATCAACTATATATTATGTATACTAGATACTTAAACATATGCATTGGTTTGTATGCGTTGTCAAGTCAGTTAAGTCATGGAAATAGCCAAGGAAGTTTTTCTGGTGGGCACCAAACGGAACCATTGTTTATGTTTACATACTTTAAACACTGGGGCCATTGGAAAACCCTGGGTATACCATGTTATCCCAGTCAAAATAAAATCTTTAAAAATATACCAGACCCATGTATGGAGACTCCAATGTACCCATTACCTATATATAACAGAGGTGAGATACAGGTACCCATATAAGTTATAGCTATAGGGTGGTCTCCACTGGCTGCGGTAAGTTCTGTGGTAAGCCTTGCGATGGTTTGTGCTGGTTCTGTAGGCGGAGAGGAATGATGAGGTCCTGCCTACATGGCCAGTGAACCATGTAGGCAGGTCCTCGCCACTTCTCACCATCACAGCACCATTGCACGGCTTACCGCAGAGCTTACCGCAGCCAGTGGAGACCACTTTATATTTGATTCTCCATACCATATGCCACAAGGTGGCTTCATGAACATGGAACATCGTGCAAAATTGTGAAGAAGAAATCGTTATTTGTACTCATTTTTAATTAGTTCCTTTGGTATTGTCTGACACTATGGGGACTTTATGCTTATATAGCGGAGAATGTATCTTTAACGCAGTGACACCCATGTATGACATTAGTTTGTGGGTCAGATTATCAGAAAATATACGATTGGCAGCTCTACACATTTAGGAAATTTTGCTAAATTAGTCTGAAAAATGATGAATACCAGGTATACCTGAGTATATTTGGTTAGCATTCATTCATATTATCTGTTTTGATATGTTAAACTGCATTTTGAATATCATTTCTGTCTCAAAATGTGGGTTATTTGAGAGAATTAGTAAAGGCAAATTGTACATTTTCTTAAGATCTGACCCATGTGGCGTCTAGAATGTATACAAAGCACCGTCCTTGCTGGGTTGTTATGTACATTACATTGTTATTGCCAGCCTTTGCCACAAAGTGACCTAGGGCGACAATGGCGCCCCAAACCAAGTGTTAAATTGTGGAACTACTCTTCTCTCATCACTAAAGGGATAAACATATTTGATTGTGTAAAGTATTATGAGAAACGTTGTATTTCTTAGCACAGTTCTGCGTTCTGCGTTTCAGGAAAATGAGTCTTAAGTCGGAAGAAATAGATTTTGTGATACCATTATATTTGAAAAGAGGAGCTCAAGCCAATTCCAATGATGTTAAACATTAAGGACATTGAATTAGTATTTCTATATTTTAAGTTTGATATTTTTATTTCTGAAAAAAGAATTTTGGATGAACAGTTACTAGTAAAGTAAGTGAATGTACTCCATAGGATGATCTTAAAAATGCATTGATATATTTGATACACCATCCTGAAATTTGGTTCATGTTTTTATAAGACATATATGACTAGATACTTCGAAAATGAAAACATTCCAAAAAGAAGATATTGTGAATCAATGACTTTTAGAAATATGAATTTTGCGACTTGTGCCTCATTGTCCTGAAACACATCACAAATGGACTCAGGAGGGTCGGGTCTTTTTTGTTTCATAATGAGATCCTTGGAGCCCGTTGTTATCCTTCCTTGGCTACATTTGCCTATAAAGACATTTTAGAGAGGGACTTGACTATAAAAGCAATGATATTTGTGTTCCTATAGTCAGAATGTCCTACCTTAGGAAAGACAAATAGCTTAGCAAGGAATACTTTAGTAACACTTCCTGGATCGCAATTGTTTTTTTCCAAATTGGTTTCTGAAACCATTCCAGCAAAGGATTTAGGTCATGTAGCAAGAACAGCGTGGTGAAACTCCCAAAATGACTTTTTTAAAAAAAATGTTTTATTGGTCAAAGTTCCACATCAAATGCGATAATTCTCATTTGCCATAAACAAAACATATTCTACCACATACTAACGTATTATGGATAGGACAGGAAGAGAGCATGAAGTAGAAAATGTCTCGTTTTGTATACATGTATATGGTGATAGATACTATCATTTCAATGTCATTAGCGCTTGTTTTAGTTACATTATATAGTCATGCACCTTGATAGTTAAACCCACCCTAGACACAGCGCCAAGCAGAATAGCATGGTATTCATCCCGTAAGCTTTGGTCTTGACAAATACTCATGTCTTGGTGCATAAAAATGTTGAATAAAAAACAATGTTACCTGAGGGTGCAGGTCTAAATAATACACGAGTTTAGAGACAGTACAGCAATCAATGTAGATTCACCGAAACTATTTTAGAGTCTAGGCCCAAAGTTGAGAGAGCCCCTTCAAAAGAAGGGGTAGCCTCTCGCCTCAAACCGCAAAGTGCCATTATAATTCCATTAAGACCGCAACATGTGAATTATATTCCCATTAAAACGCTAGTCCTAAGCCAGGAACCGATTAGCGAAATAGGCGTCTAGTCACTGGCATACAATTCTGATCTGATCTGAGGGTTTGGGCTTAGAGTGATTTATGATACAAGCTCGCTCTGAAAGTGCAGTCTACTAATCGTGACAAAAGAGACTACATTTGAACTTATTTTATTTCAATTTACCTTATGATTCGCTTCGGATATAAGGTATCCTTTCATTTACATATGAGCATTACATTTTTAAAAACTAGAAAGAGCCTGTTTTTCTGGGAGTAATTTTATCATTTTGTTCTTTTGTTTAGACCGTTTATACTAAGACTAGTTCACCTTAAGGTGGTCTTCCCCTAGTCCCTCGGGGGAGGGTGAATTTGTGGCCATGCCCTGGTTTGAACCCATAACATGCCGCTCATGTCAGTGAACTGACCCAACCCTTTAGACCACTCGGCCAACCGGCATCCCCAAATAGGGCTCTACTGCTCTAATATATATGATGTGTTTTAGGAAAATGAGTCACAAATCGTAAAACTGATATGTATTTAAATAATGCGAGTGGAAAGAGGGTATAACCCGTTCGAATTTAACTCCATGATGATGTAATTGTATAATCCTTATTTGAATAAAAATATTAAAATAATAATAACATTACAAAAATAGTGATAATTCTGCAAATGCGTGCCCTTTTCTATAATGGTCTTAACTCTCCCAAGGGGTCCCTTCTACATTAATTGGTTATAAAAAAATGATAAAAATATCAAATGTAAAATACAAAAATATGACATGACATTTATTCATTTTTTTCCTATTTGTTTTTACATCTTGTAGTTAGTAGTAAAAATATAGTAAAAAAACTAAAATAAAAAAACCCGAGTTTCTATGAGTGAAGTCATGGCGGTGCCTGGGAGGAGTAGGTGGAGGAGCCCTAGTGGCGAGGTAGTAAACTACCTAGCTATTAGCCATGTTAGATTACGCAGAGCGATACATCAATGCAAGGAACACCTAGGCCGTAGCCTTCTGCATGGCTTGCTTGATTGCTTATCTGCACAGGCGTGAAATGAAGCTACTGGAAAACTCCACAGTTAGAACAAGAGGTTCTTGTTAGAACCCTCAGTGGTGGGTGGGAGGGGGGGGGGGGGGGCTGGGTGGTGCAGTGGTCTGGGTTTGTTGGACCCTAAGGCGTTATGGGTGCGAATCCGGCCGCTATGGACAGGAGTTTCTCCTCCACTGCCGTAACTGCTGACTGGGTTGGTCATGTGTATGAGGGTCAGATCTTCAGAAAATGTACAATTGGCCCAAACAGTTCAACATAACCTAACAGATTTATTGAATGAATACAATACAGAATATACTCAGATATACCTAGTACACTGTCCCGCGCAACGTATCCGCGCGATACGAAAATGAATACGAATTTCTTGTACCCACTTTTGATACGATTTTTTTCGTCTCAGCGTATTCGGCGAGGTAAATGGAAAAGCTAAATCTCTTAATCCCTGGTGTGCGGTGGTGCGTTAAGAGTTGGCGCATCTGGCGCATCTGGAGTGCGGCAGTGCGTGAAGGAGTGTGCACTCACCCATTACAATGTGACAAAGCAGAGAAAAAAAACTTGCCCATGCTTGGGTTCGATCTAGCAACCTTGTGATTTACAGTCAAGTGCTTTAACCATTATACTATACTGAATCAGCTATCAACATGGCCTCAACTAATCAATCTGAATGCTAATACTGTGTCAGAACAGAAAGATAGAGAACAGAAAGAGAAAGAAGGGGAGAGGCAGACAGGAGGATTGCAATTGAAAGTAAGTAAGAAAGAGATGGGCGGGAAAGGAGAGGAAGAGCAGGGATTATTTCTTTCCTAATACTATTTCTAGCTTTAGATTTTGGTTTAGGCTTGGGGTTTAATTTTAACTTGGCGGTAGACCTTTTATCAGTGTTATTTGCTGGCTTGGGCCAGGTATAGTCTGGGGTGTCTATAAGTCGGCGCAACGGTAATGGCAGTCCCTTACCCTTCTCTAGTTGTGCTTTGTCACCCATGGGCGATAACGCAGGGTTATACAGTCAGCTACACAGATTTTGTCTCAAATTCACAGTAATCCTGGTGCACAATAGTTTTCCGGTTTGGATATAGTTTCCTGGTTAGGTTTGTTAGGTATTCCAGGTAATCATAGGCAGTGTGCAGTAATTTTCAGGCAGTAACATTGGGTATTCGGGGGAGCGTAGCTAGCCGTGTGTCATGCTACCTGCGGCCATCTCAAGCGTGGTGCGTCCAAGCATGACCAGACCAACAGACATTGAGGAGCCATGGCCAACATCCAAAAACGGAGCGCGAATACGGAGCATATCATATTTCGTCTCCGTGATTCAAATGACCGTTTTTCGTATCAGAAGTTCAGGCAATTTCGTCACCACTGTTCACCAGTAGCCTTCGCGGTGCTCTGTAGAAAAAAATCGTCTCAATGAAGACGAAAAAACTTGCCGCTCCGTATCGCCCGGGTACGGTCGGCGGGAGAGTGTATTTATCAATTTTCACTCTAATTTAGCAGAATTTGATAGATGTGTAAAATTATAGATTGTGCATTTTCTGAAAATCTGACTGATGAAGGTTTGTGGCAAGATCCATTGCTAAGAATTGTTTCCTCTCAAGAATATAATATTATGGTAGTCTACTATCCCAGGAGTTAGTGTAAGACCAGCTATAGAAGCTGAAATAAACAGCCTGGTAAACATCATACAACAATAGTTGGTAGTATACTACCCCAGGAGTTAGTGTAAGACCAGCTATAGGAGCTGAACTAAAAAGCCTGGTATAACATTGATATACTACTGTGTGGGTAGTCCAACCATAAATGGTAGTATACTACCACAGGAGTCAGTGTAAGACCAGCTATAGAAGCTGAACTAAACAGCCTGGTAAACATCATATATCAATAGTTGGTAGTATACTACCCCAGGAGTTAATGTAAGACCAACTGTAGGAGCTGAACTAAAAAGCATGGTATGACATCATACAACAATAAATGGTAGTATACTACCCCAGGACCTAGTCAAAGACCAGATGTAAGTTCAAAATAATTTCACCAACTATGCGAGTTTGTCAGCCTGTTTTTTTTTAAAGATTTTATTTAGGCTGGGTGATCATTTCCCCATACTGCCTTCAGCTCATTCAAGCTCAGTGTTGATCAATAATGTTTTTAAATTTATTTGGGTTCAAGATTTAAACAAAGTCGTCTTTACCAAACCTCTCAAATAACTCAAATTTATGACAAGAATGAGGTTCAAAATACAGTTCAACACAATCAAATAGATCGTTTAAACGACATAATACCAAATTTATATACTCAGATCATTATACTTGTATTAACTTTTTTTCAGTCTAGTTTAGCAGAATTAGTTCAATATATGTAGAGCAGCTAATTGTACATTTTCGGACGATCTGACCATATAGATAGAGCTCTTCATTTCTCCCAGTGTATGATTAAAGAAAACAGATCATTGTAAATATATTGCCCAACATAGCAGATGCTAATAGCTTAGATAATAGTTACAAAATTGAAATTCACACCTTACAAAACATAGCAGTGTTATGAAAGACTTGTTTCTCAGGATAACATCAGCTTTTAATTGAATTTAAACGCAACCTTGGGGTGTTTGTTTTTGGCCCAGACCTCAAATTAGGGTACTTGCGTCTTTCCTTTTTTATTTTCTTTGTGTCTCTTGTCTTTTTAAATGGGAAAGGCCTTAAATGAAATTTAAAAAAACAAAAAAACTGAAACATATGATGCATTGCACTATATACGATTCTGTGTTAAACCACTCTTTGGGTGCATTGCACTATACACGATAAGATCTTGTCTCAAAAGCCTTGTAACACCCTCTTAAATTTACGACTGCGAGGGCTTTATGATATGAGGGTTGTTGCAGTGAAACTCATGCATTTGAGCGAGGTAAGAGTTCTCTCAGAGGACTCTCAGAGGTCTCTCAGACGAGTCTAAGAAAATAATTGTATATAGTGCAATGCAACTTTTGCTAAGAGGGAGTTATGAGGCCTCTAAGAGGGGTTTAACAGAGAATGGTATATAGTGCAATGCACCCTTAGAGGCCTCACAACCCTCTCTTATCGTAACTTGCATTGCACTATATATATGATTCTGTGTTAAACCACTCTTAGAGAACTTGCGACTCCCTCTTAGCAAATGCTGCATTGCACTATATACAATTATTTTCTGAGACTAGTCTGAGAGGACTGTGAGAGACATCTGAGAGACCTGTTACCTCACCTGAATGCATGAGTTTTAATGCAAAACCCTGGTATCATAAATCCCTCGTAGTCCTAAACTTAGGAGTGTGTTACGAGGCCTTTAAGACACAATCTTATTGTGTATAGTGCAATGCATCCTAAAGGGTGGTCTCCACTGGCTGCGGTAAGATCTGCGGTAAGCCTTGCGATGGGGCTGAGTACATGATTCACTGACCATGTAAGCAAGGACCTCGTCATTCCTCTCCCCCCTAGAGAACCAGCACAAACCATCGCAAGGCTTACCGCAGAGCTTACCGTAGCCAGTGGAGACCACCCTTATTTCTAAGAAAAGGTGTTTTATTTTGGGTGATCTGTCTTATGATCTGTCCCCGGACCGTCACGACCTCTGCCGCCGCACCGGCTGACCACAGATAGAGCCAGTGCTTCCCCCTGGTGGCACGAAATGATCCAATTATGGGAGATTCTTTCATCCATCTAAAAGGTGATATCACTGGCTGCAGCGAGTAAACAGGCCCGGCTCAGTCGCGCAAATGCCCCACTGAGGAAGAAGGCAACGCCGCAATTTGATAACTATGCAAATAATGGGCCTGAGATTTCAAGTAAAAAGATATGCACCAAGTGCTCTCTCTTGCTAGTTTTATAGGTCCTTACGGGCGGGAAGGTACGCCTGATAGCGGCTAGGGGGAGCTGGCATCACCAGCAGTCTTAATGCAAACGGAAACCCGTAATGCGCATGTGCCGTTGTTGGATTTGGCTGCTTCCGGTAGAGTATGTTTTTATACATGAGGTGGGCTAGGGGGGAGTAGGGGCTAATGAGGGGGGGGGGGGGGTAAGGGGGAGTGGGGGGAGGGTAAGGGGGAGTGGGGGGAGGGTAAGGGGGAGGGGGTAGGGTAAGGGGGTGGCTTCATGTCATCGTTTAATACCTGGTGGAGGGTGGTGGAAGACACTTTGCTATGATGTATGCAATCGTTTCCATCCTATTCTGATAGCTTTACACGATATAGGAATATATGCGTCAGATTGTCAGAAAATGTACAATTTAACTTCGCCAATCCTCTCAAATAACCCACATTTGAGACAAAAATGAGCTTTAAAACATAGTTTAACATAGCAAAACAGATACTTTAAATCAACACGATACCAAATATACTCAGATATACCTGGTACTCATTATTTTTCAGCCTAATTTAGCAAAATTTTCTAAATTTGTAGAGCTGCCAATTGTACATTTTCTGAAAATCTGACCCATATGTTAAGTCAAACCTACTTACAGGCCTCCCCTACCATAACTTGTATTGCATTATACAATTTCTCTCTTACTCTGAGAGACCTCTCCATTATACGTAATGCCTATACAACAACGGGAATATTCCCGTTGTCACACTACGATTGATATAAAACTATCTAATTATACTGTTATATATAGCTCAGATCTTCGGAAAATGTACAATTCGCCTTTACTAATTCTCTCAAATAATCCACATTCAAGACAAAAATGAGCTTCAACATATAGTTTAACATACCAAAACACATATTTTGAAAGCACACAAAACTAAATATACCAGTAAGATATATCTGGTATTCATCGTTTTTCAGCCTAATTTAGCTGAACTTACTGAATGTGTAGAGCTACCAATTGTACATTTTCTGACGGTCTGACCCACATGTGTGTATGTGTGTGTGTGGGGGGGGGGGCGGGGGAGGGGGAGGGCAAATGGGGGGATCACCCTTCTTGCTTTAGATGCATGATGCCCTGTAATCAACTAGTTGATTATGAGATGAACAGGACAACTCTGGGAAAATAACAGCATGTGGGATCTTACTGAACGTGTCACATGTGTTGCAGCAAAATCTCAATCAATTGTTTTTGTCTGGAAATTGTCGTTATTTCGTTTTTTTCTGTTTTACAGCTGGCAATTTGGGGTTAAACACGATTAGTTACCCAATTCGTTACCCTCTTTATCACCTTTAAAATAGATCAATTTCATTGAGCATTCCCAAAGTTTAGGAAAATGCAATAGAGCCCTATTGAAAAATGTGTGATTTCGGCGGGTCACCAAATGAAAAATTTGGGGAAATGATCCGGCTTTGCACCAAGAAAAAGGGGCTTAAAGGGTGGTCTCCACTGGCTACGGTAAGATTTGCGGTAAGCTCTGTGGTAAGCCTTGCGATGGTGCTGTGTTGTTGAGGAGTGGCAAGGTCATGCCTACATGGTTCACTGACCATGTAGGCAAGGACCTCGTCATTCCTCACCACCTACAGAACCAGCACAGACCATCGCAAGGCTTACCGCAGAGCTTACCGCAGCCAGTGGAGACCACCCTTAAATCCTCTCATATTCTATCTCGGAGACTCTTGGATTGAATGGGACTGATTAGACCGGAAAATTCAAATTCAAATTTCATATTTTGACGTATAGACTATAGCTGCAGTTAATACATCTTTAAAGCAATACAATCCCCCTATTGTGAGACCGTCTCTCTCCCCCGCAGAGGGAAGATAAAGTTAAAGGTGATCCCACGCCATGTGGAACTGGTATTGATTCAATCCTCAATTAAACAATATTGATCTATTCGGCTTTTTGCCCGCCGCCATCAGGGCCTGATCAGGGAACAACAGGGAACATTATAATGATGAATACGCCCCGTTATTACCAGTAAAAACATCCACAGTGATGACGATTATACCTCTCCTTTTAACAGCAGGCGCTTCTCTATAAATCATCTTATAGAGGAACATCTTGCTGAAATGGTCTTAGTTGGAAAAATATAATTATATTATTACTATATCAGAAGTCGAATGTCGTTATTACAGAAGATGTGCTGTATAAAAATACTAAATAAAAATACGTATATAGGTGTCCTGACCATCTATCCCAATAATAACTATATCTGATTTGTTTTTAAGAAAATGAGTCAAATAATGAGCTTCAACAATCTTGACAGAGATTAGAATTAGAAAAAATTGTTAGGAATGTCATGATGTTGAACAACGAGCTGGTGTTTGTTTTTATACATCTATGTATTCTATTTATTTTAATTTGTTCTACTTTTTCAAATCTTTATATATAACAACATTTTATGTGAGATAACATCTTCACTAGACATTCGTAGATGTATGGTAATATTAGAGACAGCAAATTCTGAGAATAATGTACTTGTTACACAATGCTTTTGACTGAATAAAAATCTTTAAATGGGTCAGATTTTTAGAAAATGTACAATTGGCAGCTCTACACATTTAGTAAATTCTGCTAAATTAGGCTGCAATTTGGTCAATACTAGGTAAATTCGAGTATATTCGGCATTGCATTGATTCTAGCAATCTGTTTGCTTAGGTTGAACTGTATTTTGAACTTTATTTTGGTCTGAAGTTTGGGTTATTTGAGAGGATTGGTGAAGGCGAATTGTACATTTTCTGAAAATCTGACCCAAATACAATACAGCGTGAGTCAACAAGTCACAATTTTCTCATGAACCCGGCTGCTTATGTGCAGTAATAGGGGATTTGCATAGCCGCCATTTTGATTCTTGATTCGCATGGGATTAAGGGACTAATGGTACGGTCTAAAATCTATAGAAAACATGTCATGTTCAGCATGGACTATTTATCAATGCTCTAATGTCAATATCTATGCGTTATGTATACATGTTCCCATAACAACTCAAGACGTCATCTTTCCCATCATGCATTTGGTTTTCATGAATCATTTCAACAAATTTTGATATTGGTGAAAACATTCTTGCAATTTTCGATAAAAATGTTGCCAATATTTGTATGTCAGATTTCAAAAGAATCCATCCCAGCATGCACTGCAGTAGACATGCACAGTGAGACATGCAAATCCGCTATTGAGGCACCAAGAGCCTAGTTAACTAGTCATGATAGGCCATTGCCTTAAAGGCCTCTCTGCACCATCATAAATGTACGACTACGAGGGCTTTATGATACGTTAGCCGAGTTTGGCTAAGATTGTTTGATGAGTTTTCTATCCTATAGCCCCCTATTTTAGAGGGGTCTATTAGAGCACTGCGTTCTCATTGGTGGACGAGAGTGATACGAGGGTTGGTGTATAAACTCGTGCCCCTTCATGAATAGCCAAGGGTTGGGAGTTATGGACATACATCTTGACCGCACCTGGTGGGTGATGGACTGCCCAGTGGTCATTAGTGCAGGCTGTATATGGGTCAGATTTTCAGAAAATGTACAATTGGCAGCTCTATGAATTTAGTAATTTCTGCTAAAATAGGCAGCAATTTGTTCAATACTAGGTAAATTCGAGTATATTCGGCATTGCATTGATTCTAGCAATCTGTTTGCTTAGGTTGAACTGTATTTTGAACTTTATTTTGGTCTGAAGTTTGGGTTATTTGAGAGGATTGGTGAAGGCGAATTGTACATTTTCTGAAAATCTGACCCAAATACAATACAGCGTGAGTCAACAAGTCACAATTTTCTCATGAACCCGGCTGCTTATGTGCAGTAATAGGGGATTTGCATAGCCGCCATTTTGATTCTTGATTCGCATGGGATTAAGGGACTAATGGTACGGTCTAAAATCTATAGAAAACATGTCATGTTCAGCATGGACTATTTATCAATGCTCTAATGTCAATATCTATGCGTTATGTATACATGTTCCCATAACAACTCAAGACGTCATCTTTCCCATCATGCATTTGGTTTTCATGAATCATTTCAACAAATTTTGATATTGGTGAAAACATTCTTGCAATTTTCGATAAAAATGTTGCCAATATTTGTATGTCAGATTTCAAAAGAATCCATCCCAGCATGCACTGCAGTAGACATGCACAGTGAGACATGCAAATCCGCTATTGAGGCACCAAGAGCCTAGTTAACTAGTCATGATAGGCCATTGCCTTAAAGGCCTCTCTGCACCATCATAAATGTACGACTACGAGGGCTTTATGATACGTTAGCCGAGTTTGGCTAAGATTGTTTGATGAGTTTTCTATCCTATAGCCCCCTATTTTAGAGGGGTCTATTAAAGCACTGCGTTCTCATTGGTGGACGAGAGTGATACGAGGGTTGGTGTATAAACTCGTGCCCCTTCATGAATAGCCAAGGGTTGGGAGTTATGGACATACATCTTGACCGCACCTGGTGGGTGATGGACTGCCCAGTGGTCATTAGTGCAGGCTGTATATGGGTCAGATTTTCAGAAAATGTACAATTGGCAGCTCTATGAATTTAGTAATTTCTGCTAAAATAGGCAGCAATTTGTTCAATACTAGGTAAATTCGAGTATATTCGGCATTGCATTGATTCTAGCAATCTGTTTGCTTAGGTTGAACTGTATTTTGAACTTTATTTTGGTCTGAAGTTTGGGTTATTTGAGAGGATTGGTGAAGGCGAATTGTACATTTTCTGAAAATCTGACCCAAATACAATACAGCGTGAGTCAACAAGTCACAATTTTCTCATGAACCCGGCTGCTTATGTGCAGTAATAGGGGATTTGCATAGCCGCCATTTTGATTCTTGATTCGCATGGGATTAAGGGACTAATGGTACGGTCTAAAATCTATAGAAAACATGTCATGTTCAGCATGGACTATTTATCAATGCTCTAATGTCAATATCTATGCGTTATGTATACATGTTCCCATAACAACTCAAGACGTCATCTTTCCCATCATGCATTTGGTTTTCATGAATCATTTCAACAAATTTTGATATTGGTGAAAACATTCTTGCAATTTTCGATAAAAATGTTGCCAATATTTGTATGTCAGATTTCAAAAGAATCCATCCCAGCATGCACTGCAGTAGACATGCACAGTGAGACATGCAAATCCGCTATTGAGGCACCAAGAGCCTAGTTAACTAGTCATGATAGGCCATTGCCTTAAAGGCCTCTCTGCACCATCATAAATGTACGACTACGAGGGCTTTATGATACGTTAGCCGAGTTTGGCTAAGATTGTTTGATGAGTTTTCTATCCTATAGCCCCCTGTTTTAGAGGGGTCTATTAGAGCACTGCGTTCTCATTGGTGGACGAGAGTGATACAAGGGTTGGTGTATAAACTCGTGCCCCTTCATGAATAGCCAAGGGTTGGGAGTTATGGACATACATCTTGACCGCACCTGGCGGGTGATGGACTGCCCAGTGGTCATTAGTGCAGGCTGTATATGGGTCAGATTTTCAGAAAATGTACAATTGGCAGCTCTATGAATTTAGTAATTTCTGCTAAAATAGGCAGCAATTTGTTCAATACTAGGTAAATTCGAGTATATTCGGCATTGCATTGATTCTAGCAATCTGTTTGCTTAGGTTGAACTGTATTTTGAACTTTATTTTCGCCTGAAATGTGGGTTATTTGAGAAGATTGGTGAAGTTGAATTGTACATTTTCTGAAAGTCTGACCCATATAGGAGGGAGTTACCCAGGGGTAACCAACTCAGACGACCCTGTAATATAACATTGTATACTGGGTCATCATCACAACTGGCTAAAATCGGGGAAGTTCTAAGTTCTCTGGCTGTCCAGAGAAAATGCTCAACCAATGCCTATAAGAAGATGTGCCCTTAAATCTATAAAATTTTGTGATGCTTACAGTACATTCTAGGGAGAGGATGTGTACAACAACACAGAGAACTGGTTGGTTTATTAACAGCAAATGTGTTCCATAGACTTTCCATATCCTCAAACATGGCGCCCTTACTTGTTTATGTCTCATTGCGCATGCCCAAAAGTATGTAAATGAGCCATGAAAAGGGTGCAACATATGCCTTAAAAACCAGATGCAATGCTGTGGTTACAACAGTAGGGCAAAACGTATTGGCCTGTTAGAACCTCTCTCTGTTGTTGTGTTTTGCCATTTCATTTAGTGGAAACAGAATGGCTGAGAAAAATCTTGAATACAATACAATGAAGGCAAATTTGACATCTTGAGGTGACATGATATAACCCTTGCCAATTCCTCCCTTTCCCTGGTACAGGTGACCCATATAAACTATCTATTTACTACGACAAGGAGGACAATGGGGCTGGGGGTGGGGGCTGGGGGTGTGCTTGTGAAAATGAGAAGTCAGTGACAGAAGCTACCAAGATGTTTCAGATTTTATTTGTCCCATTATTGCTTATACATTTGATGCGTGGTTGCGCTCAGGTCGGCCCAGCAAGAAGGTACGTGCTGTGTGTTCCAAGCCAGGCCAATCATACCCACACTGTTTACCCATAGGCACAACCAGCCTCCCCACCATCAATACAAGAGGTTTCCCCCCCTTCGCAATAGGGCATTTGCATTAGCCACTGCACATGTCTGTTACAGTGCATCATGGGATGGATTCTGATGAAATCTGTCATACAAATATTCGGTAAGAAAGAACGTTTTCACCAATATCATAGCTTTTATGAATAATCTATGAAAACCAAATGCATGATGGGAAACATGCGGACAAGTGTCAACACATGGATATTGACATGCTTTAAAACATATTTAATTCAGGAAGATATATACATTTCGTAGAGAAACGATGTTCGCAGTATAGCCTGATTTTATATTCAATTTAACCTAATATATTATTATGAGCATAGGAGATTTTACACTGTAACATTAGTCCAATATTTCCATGCGAATCAAGATTCAAAATGGCGGCTATACAAATCCCTTATACAAGAGGTCTCCCATCGCAATCCTAGGCTCACAATAACCATGTTTACTCTATCAACTCCAGCGAGAATTCCAGTAAGTATTACAAGCATATCAGTGAACGGACGTGGAGTCAGGCTCTCTTTGCCATCATCTTTTAGAGGACGGCTTCAGGCGTTTTATGTATAGCGCCATGACAATGGTGGACTGTAAAGGTTCACAAAAAACTTACGGTAGCTAAACCGGTATGCATGAGGATGGGGTCGTAAAGATATGCCCTTTTGGTAAGGTTATCTTTTTTTCTATTTTATTTTTATTCATTAGAGGCCTATATAACATTTGAAAGGTTACAGACGCAATATTCTTGTTATTTTTTTATTTTTTCTTCATGAATGATTTCATGCGTTGCCTAGTGGTAAGATAATATAATAATACACGACAATAATTTTACTGTGTTTACATGATATACTATTCGAGAAACAAAGTCAAATTTTCGGTGTGCCTTTGCTTGCATGCAAAATCTAGAGAAAAGACAAGAAAAATGAAAAAAAGACAGAAAACACAAAGGGTAATCACACAATACAATCCCCTTATATGTGTGAATGATACAAAATAATTTGTTTTAATTTTGAATCATTTGTTAATTGTCTTTTTTGATACAGGAAAGAAGTATTTGTCTCATATGTGATATGTTACAGGGGAAATAGTCTGAAGTCGAAGACTTTGGATTTTGAGAATTTAAGAATTTAATATTTAGTATTTAAGAAGATGAGATTAGGTGGATTCAAATGATGTTAATGTATGTGTACGATGCAAAACAGTCCCGTCCTCAGGTGAGCAGCACCTAATCAAATGATGTTAATCGTTGGCACATCAAATAAGTACTTTAGTATCCTTGTATGTTCGAAAATATAGTTACTGAGATTTGTGGATGGACAATCAAGTCATATTAAACACAAAGTCTCGATATTTGGTACACATACTGAGACGACCAAGGGCAGTAAGCACCCCAAGAATTGATCCTCGGGGAAAAAAAATAAAACTATCAATTTTGCGACTTGTGACTCATTTTCCTATACTTAATATGGTCTTGAATTTCTGTACATGTAACGATGTGACTAAGCGCACTAAAACACCCCAAATCAACACATTCTTACGAAAAAATTCAACTTAAGACTCATTTTTCTGTGGGACGTCACCTATTTTAAAGCCCGAACTACAACCATACTCGAGGACTACCATGCACGAGTCATATTGAATCGTGATTCCAACCGAGTTGTGGGAGTTGTACGTCAGAGAGGTTAGATAAAACATTGCTGCATGTTGAGAGTGGAATATTTGCTGCCAATCACCGTGTGTAAACAGCCCTGGTCAAGTGCCTGCCATCCACACTATTACACCCTTGCAGATGTCATGTATATAATCTACACTGGTCAAATCAATTCAACTTATTATATATTTGTTGTGTTTCAGGATAATGAGTCAAAAGTCGAAAAAAGTTGATTTTGAGATATCATCATATTTGAGAAGATGAGATCAAGCCGATTATAATATCTTATCTTATTTAAATAGGGCATGTTTTGTTCCCAATCGGTAAGGATATCAATTTGATTTGTTTTTGTTTTTGTGTGTTAGATTATATCCATCCATATCTAAGGTCTTCCTATGGAGCATATTCAGCTACTTTACTAGTCAAGGTCCACTAAGAAATATTGCAAACTGCTTTTTCAAAAATAAGAATATAAAACTTGAAATATAGATATACAAGTTTATAAGATGTCCTACTGTTTACTATCATTAAAATGACTCATTTCTCTGTAACACATCACAACTG
This sequence comes from Sthenelais limicola, assembly GCA_942159475.1. Classification (NCBI taxonomy): domain Eukaryota; kingdom Metazoa; phylum Annelida; class Polychaeta; order Phyllodocida; family Sigalionidae; genus Sthenelais; species Sthenelais limicola. The sequence goes on from OW804095.1 coordinate 35,183,885, forward strand.
ACCTGCAGCGTCGTCCTCTATAATTGTTAAGAAGCTATACCCACCCCACATACACAATGCAACTGGGTCAGACTTTCAGAAAATGTACAATTCGCCTTCACCAATCCTCTCAAATAACCCACATTTAAGACAAATCAGCTTCAAAATGTAGTTTAACATAACAGGACTGATACTTTAAATCAATGTGATACCAAATAAACTCATATATACACCCAAGATTTATCATTTTTTAGCAGAATATAGCAGAAATGACTAAATATGTAAAGCTGCCAATTGTACATTTTCTGAAAATCTGACCCAAATATTCAATTATCATTAAAACCGTGACTACGGCCTCCTTCAAGGATTAGACTAATTAATAGTCATGCCTTCAGTGCGGGCCTGCCACTTAGCGGACGCCATGATGGATTGCCACTGGCTCCCTCTTGCGGGACAATATTTATGGGGAGAATAATACCCAGGGACAACCTCAGGGACCCGGCTGTAGTCTCTCACTGGTTTCCTAGCAACTTCCTTCTGGGTCATGCACTAGAATATGATATTGTCATGTGTTATAGAAGAATGAGTCATTAGTCGAGAAAAATCGATTTTTAGATATCATCATATTTGAAAAGATGAGATAAAGCTGATTGTAATGATGGTAAACAATAAGGGATCTAATATAACTACTTCTATTTTTTTAGTATATTTGATATTACATTGATTTAAACAATCTGTTTGGTTATGTTGAACTGTATTTTGTGTGAAGCTTACTTTTGTCTGAAATTTGGGTTATTGGAGAAGAATGGTGAAAGTGAACACTTTGTAATGACTCTTTTTTTCTTTATTTTACATTTTTACCAGGACTAGATCATCACAATGGTGGTCTTTCTCCAGTACATTGTCTGAGGGCAATAATGACATCTATTGACATTATTTAAGGTAAGGTAGAAATCCTGATTGGCTGGTTTCATGACGGTTCCAAGGAGTGAGGAAGTGAGGGATCTATCTCTTTTAGTCAAGTGAAGAAATAGTTTTGCGGGAATATACACGTTTATGGGTCAAATCATCAGACCTGAGAATGTACAGTTGGCTTATCAACACATTTAGTAAATTTGGCTAAATTAGAGCGAAAAATTGTTAATACTAGGTGTAGTAAAATAAAAAAAAACAGAATATAGGTTTTGCTTGAAGTCATAAAAAGCTTCGTGTAACGAACAAGGGGCCTGCTGCATAAAAATCCTTGCCCAAAGTAGTAAGACTTTCCTTCCTTAGATACTTTTCCTTGCTAAGCAGCTGGTAAGGAAGTTTTTGGCAAGGAATTTGGTGACCAGATAAAGCTAATAATTTTCCTTCCTTCCGATGTCTTAACCAAGGGAAGATTTGCTTTGCTAGGAACATTTTAAACAAGGGTTTGTTATGGCCCAGAGCCCTGGTGGTGGTATTAAGAAGTACAAGGAACATGTGGGTCAGATTTTCAGAAAATGTACAATTCACCTTCACCAATCCTCTCAAATAATCCAAATTTCAGACGAAAATAAAGTTCAAAATACAGTTCAACCTAACCAAACTGATTGCTAGAATCAATGCAATACCAGATATTCTCGAATTTACCTAGTATTGTCCAAATTGAAGTCTAATTTAGCAGAATTGACTTAATGTGTACAACTGCCAAATGTACATTTTCTGAAAATCTGACCCCTGTACAAGAAAATGTACAATCGGCCGCTCTACACATTTCTTCTACATTATGATAGCTACTATCTATATCTGAGTATATTTGGTATAGTTTTGACTTAAAATATCTGTTCGGTTGTGTTGAGCTGTATTTCTAACCGCCTTTTTGGCTTAAATTAGGATTATTTTATGCGATGATTTGTGGAGGTGAATTGTACATTTTTTGTTGACTTGATCCACAAGCTGCATGGGTGTAGTAAAGGGGACACCCGTAGTTCCACCCTCACCGTGCGTGGCGCTAGTGGAGAATTAACGTTCCATAGGGCCCCTGCACAGGAACCAGTCTTGTCTATCTTAATTTACCCCAGAGTCAGGAGAAGGAGAATTTCTCGCCTTTGTGATCCAGACTTCTTTTCAGGCCTGGTTTTAAAACGCGACTGGGTGGGAGACAGTGGGGATGGGTGCGTATTGGGCTGACACGTAGCAAATTAGTCATATAAGAACCTAAGGCAGAGACTAAACAGATTAATAACCCCCATTTCAGGCCTGCTGGCCTCGGGATTATAGTTCACCAGCAGCCCCTCAATGTCAGTCATTGAGCCTCTGGCAGTGTTAAGCACTTTCTTTGGACCCGAGGCACAATAATGTAATTAGCTTGATAGTATACAGGACAACGTTTATACATTGCTTGAGTTCCAATCTCTGGGTCAGATTGTCAGAAAATGCACAATCTACAGTTCTACAAATCTCTCAAATTCTGTTAAATTAGAGTGAAAAATGATATATACTAGGTAATTCTGTATTATATTCATTCAATAAACATGTCTGGTTGGGTTGACCTGTATTTTGAACCTGATTTTTGCCTTAAATGTGGGTTATTTGAGAGGATTAGTGAAGGTGAATTGTAAATTTTCTAAAAATCTGACCTCTCTAGTCAGGCAGCTTAGGGCCATATTTGAGACGTACGTGGATGTTCCGGACAAAAGCACCAAATTTGGTCCACATCCTGTTCATTGCCTTAGCTTTCAATTTTTGGTAGGAGCTTTTTCAAAATAATACATATGGTTGACATCTTGAATCTTCCAATCAACTTCCAATCAACTTAGGAACATGATCTTAGTCTCTAAACATATATTTCTAAAGTCAATGAATACAACTATACCATTTAGAAAACGATCAAATTGTATTATAGCCGCCATCTTGGATTTTTAAAATCACAATCATGTACAAATCTACCAATATGTCAGCTTCTAAACAATTTAGGATCGTGATCTTGGTGAAGCATTCCCTTTCCCTGCCACCAAGCCTTTTTCAGGGTTTAAACATGAAAAAAAGTAACCCTCAAATTTATTTTTGGCATAATAATGTAAAATCAAAATTTATTCTATCAGTACCAACTAGTCAGGAACCCGCTTGAAGACCTGGAATTCACTTTCAGATGCAGGTCTCCTTATTTACACCTTTCTTGTATGAATAAAAAATGGTTTGAATTGAATTATGGTCAGTTACCTGTTTCCCACCTACCACATTGACCACTAGATGTACCCATGCTGGTATGTAGTGGTGAGCCCCCAGCTCCCCCACCTACCACATTGACCACTAGATGTACCCATGCTGGTATATAGTGGTCAGCCCCCTGCTCCTCCACCTATCATACTGACCACTAGATGTACCCATGCTGGTATAGAGTGGTCAGCCCCCTGCTCCCCCACCTACCATACTGACCACTAGATGTACCCATGCTGGTATAGAGTGGTCAGCCTTCTGCTCCCCCACCTACCACACTGACCCCCAGCTGCCAATGCTGGTAGAGAGTGGTCAGCCCCCTGTTCCCCCCTACCACACTGACCACTAGATGTACCCATGCTGGTATAAAGTGGTCAGCCCCCTGCTCCCCCACCTACCATACTGACCACTAGATGTACCCATGCTGGTATGTAGTGGTCAGCTCCCTGCTTCCCCACCTACCACACTGACCACTAGATGTAGCCATGCTGGTATAGAGTGGTCAGCCACCTGTTCCCCCCTACTACACTGACCACTAGATGTACCCATGCTGGTATAGAGTGGTCAGCCTTCTGCTCCCCCACCTACCACACTGACCCCCAGCTGCCAATGCTGGTAGAGAGTGGTCAGTCCCCTGCTCCCCCACCTACCACACTGACCACCAGATGTACCCATGCTGGTATATAGTGGTCAGCCCCCTGTTCCCCCCTACCACACTGACCACTAGATGTACCCATGCTGGTATGTAGTGGTCAGCCCCCTGCTCCCCCACCTACCATACTGACCACTAGATGTACCCATGCTGGTATAGAGTGGTCAGCCCCCAGCTCCCCCACCTACCACACTGACCATTAGATGTACCCATGCTGGTATAGAGTGGTCAGCCCCCTGCTCCCCCACCTACCACACTGACCCCCAGCTGCCCATGCTGCTCTGGTGTTGTCTTGTCGCGGGTAATGCACAATGGCAACTGTTCCTCCCCCAGAGACAGAGCAACAACATTATAGCGCCGCCGCCTTATTGAGTTGTCCTTTCACTAGGGGGCATATCTGCTCTAGCACATTCCTGGTGCAGGGCAGGGGGTGCAGGGTGGAGAGGTACAGGGTGGGGAGGTGCAGGGTGGAGAGGTGCAGGGTGGGGAGGTGCAGGGTGGGGAGGTGCAGTGTGGGGAGGTACAGGGTGGGGAGGTGCAGGGTGGTGAGGTGCAGGGTGGGGAGGTGCAGGTTGGGGAGGTGCAGTGTGGGGAGTTGCAGGGTTGGGAGGTGCAGTGTGGGGAGGTACAGGGTGGTGAGGTGCAGGGTGGGGAGGTGCAGGTTGGGGAGGTGCAGTGTAGGGAGGTGCAGTGCAGGGAGGTGCAGGGTGGAAAGGGGGCAGGGTGGGGAGGTGCAGGGTGGAGAGGTACAGGGTGAGGAGGTGCAGGGTGAGGAGGTGCAGGGTGGAGAGGTACAGGGTGGGGAGGTGCAGGGTGGAGAGGTGCAGGGTGGCGAGGTGCAGGGCAGGAGGTGCAGGGTGGCGAGGTGCAGGGAGAGGAGAGTTTTATTTTCACTTATTATCACTTACAGAATTTGTTTCTTTCGACTGATTCTACTACATTCTTGCATAAATATATATATATCTTGTTCAGCAGCAACACATTGATCTCTTCAGTCATTTAGATCAAAGAATGCAGCTTTATGCGTTCTGTACAGTAGTATTTGCACACTGCACCATGCACACTGCGCATTGCACATTTGACCAGTAAATGACTGCCAGGTAAAGATTCACGGCCCCAGTGATACTTAATGAAATCTAACATTTAGTGAGTTTACCCATTTAGATGAAGGGAAAAGTAGTTCCACAGTTTGACACTCCATTCAGGGCACCACTGATAGCCTACGTCAAAAGGTAGCGATATCTTGAAAAGAACGTGCAATGTACATAACACACACGTCAGGAGAGGTGTTGTGTAGATTCCAGGTGATACTTTAAGACGTCACACAGGACACTTAGTGCCCTCTTGTGCTAAACAGACCTTTTCACACAAGCTTTCTCAATATGTGCCTGCGAGTGACTATAAGTTTTAATGGATCTAAAAAATTGGGACCCTGGGAGTTGTACTTATGGCTCCTTAACGTGACCATAAAAGTGGCCATAGACCCATTTAGTGACCCTTTAACATAGCTTAGTTTTACAGCAAACAGACAACCCTAAGCCACCCACAGGCTCACCACAACAGAATACAAATAGCCATCTTTATCTCAGAGTATTTACGGCGAGGCCAACACCCTTAGTCCCACAAGCTCAAAATACACCGTGTATAATGGGGCGGGCTTGCCTTAGAATGTTTATGAAACAGACCAATCCAAGGTCATTAGACTAAGGTCGGTAAATCCATTGGCGCAGTAGGCGTCCAATAGTCATACCAACCCTAACTTTTCCTCACAAAGTTTCTGAAACAGACACAGTGATTCCTGACATGTGATTGGTATACTATGTATTGTGGAGAATGCATTGCTTTGCCAGTGAGAGTAAGTGTAGTATATGGAAATGGTGATTAGGGGGCGTAAAGTAAAAATTGCCGAGAATTAGTGCACGATGACGGCTGAGAACAGGCCAATTCATATCTTGTTTTCTTCTCTAATTGTTACTTATGCTAACAACTAATAAGGTGAATCATAAAGGGTGGTCTCCACTGGCTGCGGTAAGCTCTGCGGTAAGCCTTGCGATGGTTTGTGCTGGTTATGTTGGTGGAGAGGAATGGCGAGGTCCTGCCTAAATGGATCGCTGGCCATGTAGGCAGGTCCTCACCACTCCTCACCATCACAGCACCATCGCAAGGCTTACCGCAGAGCTTACCACAGAGCTTACCACAGCCAGTGGAGACCACCCTTAAGTTGTGCTGTCTGCTGTTGAACAGTAGGAACTATCAGCCCCTGTTCAGCACAAACTAACCCTATCTAATGAAAAGACCTGTTTATATACATGAATAATGTATTATCATTAGTAACGTTCTTATTGTTGTTTATCCAAACTCCAATCTAAATTAATTAATAATGGTAATGGTAACAATGTCATTCCTTTCTTGGGATTCATGATGCACTACCTCCATCATGCTCATACCAATACTGTCTCAGAAAGATAAACTTTACTGTTGGTTCTGATGGAAGAATCAAAATCAATTCTTTCCTTGACAAAGGGAACCAGGGGCCTGAAACTTTGTCCAGGAATAAAAAGAACCATTACATAAACCTTAAACCTCTCGTCAATGGTTGGCTTTGCATGATATTTATTTTTTTTACCGATAAAAATATATTGTTCATATCTACACTATACTATATCTACCTATACTTATACTATTCCTTTGCTGCTATTGTAACTAGCTCCTATAACAAGACTATTGTAACAAATAGGTCATCCTATAGAGTATATTTAGCTTCTTAACTTATACATGTCCACCCAGAAATATTCCAAACCTAGAAAAACTTCAAACTTAAATTACAGAAATACTTATTAGATGGACCAATGTTTATTATCATTGGAATCAGCTTTTAAATATGATAATAACTCATAATCCATTTACTATGATGTGTCACTCATTTTCAAGAAACATAACACATTTAAAAAATAATTCCTCCTGTTTTCGACTGGAAGTCAAGGTGTTCAGGATAAATGGGCCCCAGTCTACTACATGGATAGCACGTATACGGTTACGCCACGCTGGTAACGGCTCCTCGGCTCACCTTACACTGCAAACACTAGCTGATGTAAAAGCCATTTCTGCAAGCGTCCCTCCATTCTCCCAGAATGGGGTATCATACAGACTACACAATATCCACCCATCCAGCTTACATCCCCCTACTGCTACCTATAGGGGGGTTGTAAAGTATCATACAGGCTACACAATATCCACCCATCCAGCATACATCCCCCTACTGCTACCTATAAGGGGGTTGTAAAGTATCATACAGACTACACATTATCCACCCATCCAGCTTACAGCCCTCCACTGCTACCTATAGGGGGGTTGTAAAGTATCATATAGGCTACACAATATCCACCCATCCAGCTTACAGCCCCCCACTACTCCCTATAGGGGGGTTGTAAAGTATCATACAGACTACACAATATCCACCCATCCAGCTTACATCCCCCCACTACTGCCTATAGGGGGGTTGTAAAGTATCATACAGACTACACAATATCCACCCATCCAGCTTACAGCCCTCCACTGCTACCTATAGGGGGGTTGTAAAGTATCATACAGACTACACAATATCCACCCATCCAGCTTACAGTCCCCCACTCCTACCTATAGGGGGTTGTAAAGTATCATACAGACTACACAATATCCACCCATCCAGTTTACAGCCCCCCACTGCTACCTATAAGGGGGTTGTAAAGTATCATACAGACTACACAATATCCAACCATCCAATTTACAGCCCTCCACTACTACCTATAGGGGGGATGTAAAGTATAACACAGGCTACACAATATCGACCCATCCAGCTTACAGCCCCCCACTGCTACCTATAGGGGGGTTGTAAAGTATCATACAGACTACACAATATCCACCCATCCAGCTTACAGCCCTCCACTGCTACCTATAGGGGGGTTGTAAAGTATCATACAGACTACACAATATCCACCCATCCAGCTTACAGCCCCCCACTGCTACCTATAGGGGGGTTGTAAAGTATCATACAGACTACACAATATCCACCCATCCAGCTTACAGCCCCCCACTGCTACCTATAGGGGGGTTGTAAAGTATCATACAGACTACACAATATCCACCCATCCAGCTTACAGCCCTCCACTGCTACCTATAGGGGGGTTGTAAAGTATCATACAGACTACACAATATCCACCCATCCAGCTTACAGCCCCCCACTGCTACCTATAGGGGGGTTGTAAAGTATCATACAGGCTACACAATATCCACCCATCCAGCTTACAGCCCTCCACTACTACCTATAGGGGGGTTGTAAAGTATAATACAGGCTACACAATATCCACCCATCCAGCTTACAGCCCTCCACTACTACCTATAGGGTGGTTGTAAAGCTCTGTCTGGGCTTTCTTTTAGGCATTGCTCCCCCACCTAGTGGAGCTGGTATCCCTATTTTTAATTAATATTCGGAAATTCTGAGAATGTGCAATGATATAAATATGTACTGCACTTTATTCCATGATTTGGCCGTGAGCGTGCAATATAATCGATATACTTGCTGCTCACAAGGTGTACAATATAAACTCGCTGTAGTTTACAGTGACGTCACAACTGTTCGAGACTTGGGGGACAACACAGTTTGATGAAATAAATGCAAATTAAGTTGTGATAAGTTAAGAATCATGGAATAAAAGCAAGAATAGCACAGTATCGCGTCTTCGGGGGCCTATATTCTCCTCGTATGGCCGAAAAACAACGGCCTACGGCCTTGTAGTTTTTGGCCATACTCAGAGAATATAGCCCCCCTCATACATGATACTATGCTGTTCTTGCTATAGTACTGAACCTGTGCCAATGAATTATTTCTCTTTTCAGCCATAAGCAGAAAATAATAGTCGTGTAATGCAAGCTCATGAGAAAATCAAGTACGTCAATCTCGATATTCCTCCCACTACATAGTTCAAAGGTTCAGGTGCTTATTCCAATAATAAGTTATCATAACAGCAATACAAATACCTGACCTAACAAATCAACTTTGCCTCATGCTTTTATTACTTTTACGCTCCTTTCTTTTCTGAGTGGGACTGAGAAGTTTTAAAATTCATCATTTGTTTTTTTTCACTACACATTCAAGCACATAAATAACTAAAACTTTACTTTTTTTCATTATGAAATAACACAATTAGGATTTCTTCATTTCCATCTGTGCAGCACTTCAATAGAAATTTAACAGAAACTTTAATTTTCTTTCAAATGTTCTTACAATTGGGGAAAGTGGCTGTATATTGGTGGGACAAATACTGAGGTATTTCACCGAGAGTTTAGAATAGAATAGCTGTTTCTTATTTTTCTTTATTTTCACTACCTTTCGGGCTTCCTGGCATTTCGTCAGGTAATGTCAAACCAAGATGTCAAAATTATCAACATGTCTTCAAACATGGCCTATAAATATTTACTTACATGACTCATCCTCGCTCTATCCCATCATGCATTGTTACTGACATGCTCAGTAACAAGTACAAATCCCCTATTATGAACCACTTCCGGTGATCTGATCAATTTCCTGTTTGTAAATGTGACGACCTGCTTCAGGGTGGTGGAGTGCAGGAAACTACGTGACCTTGGCCGCACAGCGCATGCTCAGAGACAGACTTTTAAACATGGCAATATTGGTTCAACATCGCCATCTTGTTTCTGTTTGATTTGGACTGAAACTCAAAACACCAGTCTAACGTTTCCGTGTAGATAGTGAACACCGATTAATTACATCTTCCACAAAAAAGGGAAAGATATTATTTCCAAAATTCAAGATTTTAACTGAGAAACGAAAGTTTAAGTGTTTAGTGTTTGATATAAGGATTTGTGATCTGCGCAGACTAGAAATGTTGTAACTGTACAAATCGTTTTTTGCTCCAATATTTACCTAATTTACCTAGTATTGACCAAATTTCTGCCTAATTTAGCAGAATTTACTAAATGTGTACAGCTGCCAATATTACATATCCTGAAAATCTGACCCAAAAGCATTGTAAAGTTGCACTCTCAGTTAACATCGATCATAATCTAAACATTTTCTACTTTTTGTTACATTCATTTCCAATCCACTTAGAAAAAGTCAAAAATGGATCAAAAGTAGAAAATCTTTAGTTTTTGATCGACATTAACCGCAACTGCAAGTTGTCTAAATCTTTCATCAGGGTAACTGCCGGAATACATGGAGTTTCACTCACTCAACCCACTTGTCGTATTTTTCACATGTCCTAATCGATAAATAAAAGATTTTCAAATGAAATCAAATCAAGTACAAATCCCTCTCACATTTTCGCTCTGATGACTCAGTTTTATGTTATGTTTTATGTTTTAAATTCTTTTGTTTCATTCTTCCCAAGTAGCTTTGAGTTTAGTAAAGTCTGCTAAATTAGACTGAAAGATGGTCAAAATTAGGTATATCTGAGTATATTTGGTATTGCCGTGATTCAAACAATCGCTTTGGTTATGTTAAACTGTACTTCAAACATCATTATTTTCTTAAATTTGTGTTATTTGAGAGGATTGCTGAAGACCAATTGTACATTTTCTGGCGATTTCACCCACATAGAGAAATACACAGCCTCTAATAAGGCCCTGTATATGGGTCAGATCTTCAGAAAATGCACAATCTACAGTTCTATACATCTATCAAATTCTGCTAAATTAGAGTGGGAATTGATAAATACTAGGTACATCCGAGTATATTCTGTATTGTATCCATTCAATAAATCCGTCTGGTTATGTTGAACTGTATTTTGAACCTCGTCTTAGATTTGGGATATTTGAGAGGATTGGTGAAGGCCAATTGTACATTTTCTGAGTATCTGACCCATATCTTACAGTGTAGGTGTAGGAGCACTTTACCCTGTAGTAGGGTGAATACAAACACCCCTTATCCCACTTGTATGCTGCTTACTAGGGTGTCGCCCACTACATGTACCCCCCTTCTCCATACCCACTCCACGGTGCCACATTCAGTTATCGCTTCAACATATAATACAGTCTAGGTCCAAAGTTGAGAGAGTCTCTTCAAACGAAGGGAAAGCCTCTTGCCTCAAACCGCAAAGTGCGATTATAATTCCATTAAGACCGCAAAATGTCATTATATTCCAATTAAAACGCCGAGTCCATAGAACCGATTAGCGAAGTAGACATACCAATCTTATCTGACCTGAGGGTTTGGACCAAGAGTGTAATATTTGTCTCTTCATGGGTCAAATCTTCAGAAAATGTACAATTCGCCTCCACCAATCCTCTCAATTAACCCACATTTAAGACAGATGTATACGGACAGAACAACTGATCCGATTATCAAATCTAATTTAAGTATAACTATCAACTTCACTCTCATAACTAACATCTGTAACTTTTGCATCACTCCTTTCTCTTTTTCAACCTTATTACTGCACTAAAACGTATCGCAGTAGCGACATTTTTATGTCAATGAACACGTTTAAAAAAACTAAAAACAGCCCCTGGCGTAAGATCATGGAAAATACACACTAGCCCCTCGTGAGCCTTGTGCATCCTTTTAACACTTTGGCAGTACAAATATGTTACATTGAAAAAAACAACAAATGCAAGAAAAGGATTTTGGCGGGCCACCGTTTTATAGATAGCATAGTACAAAAAACACTATAGCTAAAACAATAGGATTTAATCCTCCTCAATTTTAATCAAATGACTCTCAGATGTGTTAGAAAAGAACGGAACAAAAAAGTAGAAAATGTTTCATTTGCACTGTTAACTGGGAATGCAACTCTGAATACCTATATTCCAATATCTCTGCCACCGTGGAAAATAAAGTGTAAGAGTACGGGGAAAGGGAGAAAAAACACCAAGGGAAGAGATAGGGACAAGCAGACAAAAGGAAGAAGGCGTGCGTGGGGGGTGTGTGTGGGGGGGGGGGGGGGGAAGAGAGGGACAGAAAAAGAGTGAGAGAGAAACAGAAACAAGACAGGGAGAGGCAGAGAGAGAATATAAGAGAGGGACAGAGGGCTATGGAGGGCGACAGAATGAGAGGGGTAGAAAGAGAGACAAAGAGAAGAGAAAGAGGAGGGGATAACTGAAGGGACAGCAAGAAGTAGAGATGGAGAGCAAGATGGAGAAAGGGGGAGACACAGAGAAAGATATAGGGATAGAGAAAGTGAGAGGGAGAAGGAGAGAGAGAAAAGATTGGAGAAATGGACAGAGAAAAGTGTCGCTAGAGAAATTTGCGGAGAGTTACTATCTTCCAAGGGGAGTTGGTGCAGTGAATGGAATGTTTTGGCCTTCTCTCAGATAATACAAGAGAGATATGTTGTCATGGTAACGGGTATATACAGTGGGAACGCCCATAAGGATCAACAAAGCTGAGGCCGCTTATGTCTTCAAGATGTTCCATTAAATCCCTTGTATTAATACAGAATTTGTTCATACCCACTACCAGTAGCTTGTAGCATTAATCACGCTTACCTGGGTCAAATTTCTAGAAAGTGCACAATTCACATTCAGAAACCCGCCCAAATAACCCGAATTCAATATTTAAAAAAATGAGACTCAAAACACAATTCAACATAGCCAAACAGATCCTTTGAATCTATTCGATGCCGAATATACTCAGATATATCTAGTATTTACCATTTTTCAGCCTAATTGAGCAGAATTTACCAAATGTGTAGATGTGGCGATTGTACATTTTCTGGCGACCTGACCCACCTGTCCCTGGATAATTGCCCATTTTATTTTTTAAGTTTTTTTTTCCTTAACATTTAAATTTTGATATTTTGTAACATTCCTAAGGAAAACCAATATGTTCAAAAACAACCAAAAATATTGGAAATATTTTATTGTATGTGCACTGCAATGAATCAAAGATGAGATCACGAGCTAAGGACGGTTAAAGTCTCTTTTTAAATAGTCTAACCCTTGCATGGCTGTAGTTTCATCCTCAGTTACTAAAGGGTGGTCTCCACTGGCTGCGGTAAGCTCTGCGGTAAGCCTTGCGATGGCTTGTGCTGGTTCTGTAGGTGGAGGGGAATGACGAGGTCCTGCCTACATGGTTCACTGGCCATGTAGGCAGGACCTCACCACTTCTCACCATCACAGCACCATCGCAAGGCTTACTGCAGAGCTTACCACAGAGCTTACCACAGGGCTTACCGCAGCCGGTGGAGACCACCTTTAAAGAGATAAACCACTGTTCTCCGCACTGCTGCAGGCGGGAGTTAAAGGAACTATTGCATGAAAAATAAGGATTGACAGTAATTTTTTCAAACTTTGTCTTGAGAAAGTACATGGTTGGAGGATAACAAAAAGCAAAAAAAAATGGATCTCAGCATATATTTTTTTCTTTCTAGAGACCAGCAAAGTTTAGTATTGAAGTATGTGGGATAAATGGATATTTTCTCAGTTTTTTCAAGATTTCAGACAGACAAATAACATTTTTCAATTGAAATGTCTTCTAAACATAACCACTATAGATGTTTGCCCTCATGTATGAAAGAACAGGGTATCAACATATTTTGAAATATATTATTTAGCATTGAAAATCTTCAATATTCCTGTTTTTAACTCACCGCCATGCAGATTCAGTTGAATAACTTTTTTAAAAGGTCGGTGACCCCCATTTTTTATTGCTTGAAAGGGTAAAGCAATATGTTAGCTATGTTTATAGAGATTTTTAGGAGAAAGTTATTTTCAATTTTTTTTTTATACTGAAAAAACGAAAAAATTGTCCTTTTCTCATAGACTTCTATAGTGAACAACCATAAATTTTGAGGCTCCCTAAAATGAAAACTAACCCGGTGACATATTGTTTTTATTGGCTTTTTGAATTCACATAACCTTGTTCTTTCACGAGGCAAAGTTTAAACAAAATGTTATTTTCAGTTTTTTTCCCAGTTGAACTGTGGTTTATCTCTTTAACCCTGGCATGGCTGTAGTTTCATCCCCAGTTACTAGAGGGAGACCACTAGTGAGGTCCACCACTAGTCCTAGTAAAAAATGGTAGGTATTTTAAAATAGATTGATAAATGCTATCTCAACAAATTGTACATTATATAATAATAGACTTTTGTTAAACTGAACAGGAATTTGTAAAAACAAAACATAATATCTCAATTGCATCAAGAAAATAAGATCAATGATTACTTAACTATATTATACGGTTATTTGATGAATCATGTATTCTCTCAAGTAATTATCCTATCTTCTTATTTACCACCTTATTACCATTCTTATTTACCACCTGGAAAACTACAGCGTAGATGACTCATCCGATTTTGTATCATTTACTTGATTACTGAATAAAAGTTGTTATTTATAAATGTGAAAATAAAAATTGATCCTTATCCAGAGAAGTATTGGAAATGTTCTCAAAAGAAAAAAGAAACATTCAATACAAGTTTTTATTTCAATTAATAAATATAAAATCAAATTGGAAGCCATTTATTCTATTGATTAAAGGGGGAAATAAGCCATTGGAAACCTTATTTTCAATATGAGTTCAAACCTATCTTCTAAGAAAGCAATTTTCTCTATAGACTATAATAGACTCATACGAAAACTAAGGACGTTAGAAACTAAAATAAAATATATTCGTAAAACAATGAAACAACCTTTCACCAATGCTGTAGCACATTATGACAAATCGTATATTTATACATAATATACTTGTATAATTATAGATATTAGAACAATACTCCGTAGATGTACCTGTATAATTGAATATTGAGTATGTCAATCACACAATTTTAATTTATTTGATATAATTGGTTATTAAAAAGATGACAGAATTAAAGTATTGATGAGATGCAATAGCTGGTAACATGGAGAATACAAGAGCAGAACTCTCCTTTTTTGAGATAAAGAAAACATGGTCATGATTAACGTCACTTCCGCTGTTAATATATGCAGATGCCCAGATAATTTCTGGCAATAGATAACAGTGTACAGACATATGGCAAATATAACTTGTACAATCTTATAATCAATCAATAAATATTCATCAGTAAATCTATATATTGTTGACTCTGGTGGTGAATAGAGAAACATAGAAGTGAATAATAAAGATGGCTGGCTAGTACCATTAAAAGCACACTACATAGCAATGGCTTACACTCTGTTAAAAGCCTAACTAGATCACCGTATAAATATATGAGAGTTTAGTCCACTAGAAGCCAGTCAAAAGTCATACCACTCAGTTAATCAGGTTGGTCTAGTCATACTTAGTCAGTCATATAGTCAATAATCTAGTTACTCAAAAAAAAATTAGTTATTTATTCCAGTCATTGTATGTTGTCAATATAGAAGCCAATCAAGTGCCGCCAGATTGAATTTCTAATTTCTCAAGCGTCAAGAAAATAGTTCTTTGTTTCTACCTTGGAAGAGGCTCGAAGAGTGCCCTGTTACACATGAGAAAATTAGAATTAATATCATGATGGCCTTTATTTAGGTCATTGCTCCATTTGTCATCTGGCACAGATAAAAGAATCTAAAATTGAAAAGAATTATACTTTTTAAATATTGCTTACTTTCTTTTACAAACATCAAAATAAGTACTCTTTGAACGGTTGATATTGGAATCTGCTTGATCTTTAATTATTGGATATCAAAGTTGATCTTTTTGCAATTTTAGTTTTTTCCGGTGCCATGTGACATTTATACGATATGATGTGTGATAAATATTGGGCATCTGTGGAGGAACATGTTGGTGTGATACACATTTATTTATTACACCTCTTTACTATACGCCCATGCTATATGAGGGGAAGCAACAAAGTATTCATCTTGTACTTGCACCATACAAGTTTATTCTTTTTTCTTTTTACATTTAAACAATTTATAGTGATTTAGGTCTGTGCTAAGGGCATATAATAAATGATAAATTGAACTAAGCATGGGTAGTGAAAATATTATTGGACAAGGTCCGGCTCATCCAATTGTATTTTGATTACTGAACGCCGAGTTCCATTCTCTATCCATATTGCTGCCAGGGATGACAACGCAGGTTGAAACTAATCATTCACAATAACCTGCCACACCTTTATCACACATCATTTTGTCACAATGGAGTATGGGTCTGAGATTCAGTTCACAATCTTTCCATTTCTATTTCCAAAATTTAAACAAGAAGTCAGCTTCAGTGTCAATGATGTATGGGTTATCTTGATGACTGCCTTGTCCTGTAACCAAATATGAAAATGTCCTGGTACTGGCGGTGGGTTTGGGGGAGAGGAATGGACTCATGATGACAAATCAACAAATAACTTAAAACTTAAAATATAATAAATACAGCGAAACAAACAATAAGCTTGATCATCTGATCTTCTCGTAAAATGAAATTAATTCGGAACATAAATAAATCTTAGAAAAAGGAATTTATAAACCAGGGATGTTTTTCACATCTAAGGAGAAAATCAATTCTATTATCATAATCACACAAAGTTTGGCAAAATAACAAAAAGTAATTCAAATTGTAATCCTAACACCATAACTTCTTCCCTAAACTGCAACCAATTTCTGTTAAAAATGTTCACATAAAGGTTGAAATAATTTAATTCAAATTAACACAAAATTGAATATTAAAGATTGCAGAAGTGGTGATTTACTGTTAACAATAAATTAACCCAACAAAAGTCAAAGTTTAATTTCATTTTACTTTAACTAATTGAAGAAATATGTTGCTGAAGTGGAAGCAAAATCCCAATTTATAGAATAGTATCATAATATACTTGAAATACAAATTATTATGCCGAAGCTCATAAAAATAATTCCTAATTCGAATATAACATTAATTCAATGCCGCCCAAGGATTAGAATAAGTCTAGCTGAACTTGTCTTAAAATGCCAAAAGGCATCAATTGGAGTCTGAAGTTGGTGTACTTCAACAAAACAAAGGTTGTGTAACAAAACACAAACATAACAGAACAAAGCAACACAATATGATTGATAAATGAACTCACTTAAATCTTAATAATATCATAATAAATTAAAAATAATGAAATAATAAATCTAAGGCAGAAAACTGAATGAAATGATAATATAGCGATCGATTACCTGAGGAGATTAAACGAAGAGGCCAGGAGGGAGGCGGTCGGGTTGGACTCAGGTTTGGTGGGCGAGTGACTCCATAGTTCTCCGCCAGGGTCGTCCTTACCCGAGCTGCTACTGTATGGAGTAAAAGAGTACCACATCACTGCATCAAGTACCTCAATGTGTTATAGTGTACCACTGGATCAAGTACCTCAATGTGTTATAGAGTATCACTGCATCAAGTACCTCAATGTGTTATAGTGTACCACTGCATCAAGTACCTCAATGTGTTATAGAGCACCACTGCACCAAGTACCTCAATGTGTTATAGAGTACCACTGCATCAAGTACCTCAATGTGTTATAGTGTACCACTGCATCAAGTACCTCAATGTGTTATAGAATACCACTGCATCAAGTACCTCAATGTGTTATAGAGTATCACTGCATCAAGTACCTCAATGTGTTATAGAATATCACTGCATCAAGTACCTCAATGTGTTATAGTGTACCACTGGATCAAGTACCTCAATGTGTTATAGAGTCAGTATCACTGCATCAAGTACCTCAATGTATTATAGAGTACTACTGCATCAAGTACCTCAATGTGTTATAGAGTACCACTGCATCAAGTACCTCAATGTGTTATAGTGTACCACTGCATCAAGTACCTCAATGTGTTATAGAGTCAGTATCACTGCATCAAGTACCTCAATGTATTATAGAGTACTGCTGCATCAAGTACCTCAATGTGTTATAGAGTACCACTGCATCAAGTACCTCAATGTGTTATAGCGTACCACTGCTGCATCAAGAACCTCAATGTGTTATAGAGTATCGCTGTATCAAGTACCTCAATGTGTTATAGAGTACCACTGTATCAAGTACCTCAATGTGTTATAGAGTATCGCTGTATCAAGTACCTCAATGTGTTATAGAGTACCACTGTATGAAGTACCTCAATGTGTTATAGAGTCAGTATCACTGCATCAAGTACCTCAATGTGATATAGAGTATAACCACTGTATTAAGTACCTCAATGTGTTATAGAGTCAGTATCACTGCATCACTGAGTGAGTTCATTTATCAGCTCTCCAGCTCTTCACCTCTTCAGCTCTCCACCTCTTCAGCTCTCCATCTATAGCTGCGTTATTTCTATTTCAAACAACTCTTTTTCTCATTTCTTACAAGGAACTACTTTGGGAGTCATTTCTCAAACAAAAGTATCGTTTTCAAGTAAACTCTCCTCATCAGTATATTCTCATGTGGGGTGCTTGAACACTTCCAATATTTAATAAGATCCCTCTGATGGTTTGATTATGTATCGACAATATATCCAATCAATCAATTAATTAATCAATCAATCAATCACTTCATGTAAGTATGGTGTATCAATATGTTAGTCTGTCATTAATAAATGGAATAAAAGTATAATTCCACAGTAGTCAATCACAGAACTTAATGTTTATATAGCAGTGCTCCTGTACTGTTTTAACCATCAAGTGGTGAATATTTGCAGTCTAGGCTCAAAGATGAGAGAGTCCCTTCAAACGAAGGGAAAGCCTCTCGCCTAAAAATGCAAAGTGCCATTATGATTCCATTCGGACGGCAAAATGTTATTATATTCCCATTAAGCCAGGAAACTGATTAGCGAAGTAGGGGTCCAATCACCTGACATCTGATGTAAGGGTTTGTACTTAGAGTGTTTGTATATTCCCTGTGGGGTGTGAATATGTACATACATGTATCCCAGGCCGGTACTGCAATCTGAGGTTACCCGGTAACAACAGAAATGTGTTGCGTGTTGTGTCCAGTCATTCTGGCAGATTGTTACTAAGTGTTTCAGGTTCACCTGGTCGCCCTTCAGCTACTGGGGCGTCCAATAACGCCCTCCTCCTCCCCCCACAACCCCCACTCCCACCCAGACACCCCCCATCATTGTCCTACTCCCACCCCTCCCGTTCCCACCCGACGCCCCCCACTGGTGGGTCAGATTTTCAGAAAATGTTCAATTCAACTTCGCCAATCTTCTCAAATATCCCAATTTTCAGACGTAAATAATGTTCAAAATACAGTTTAACCTAACCAAACAGATTGCTAGAATCAATGCAATGCCGAATATACTCGAATTTACCTAGTATTGGCCATATTGCAGCCTAATTTAGCAGAATTTACTAAATGTGTACAGCTGCCAATTGTACATTTTCTGAAAATCTGACCCTGTTACCCCGAGTAGACCTCACACCCTGCCACATCGCAGGAGGGGTAGGAGGGGGAGGGGGTTGTGGGGAAAACACACCAATAAATACTCAATTCAAATACTCAAACTCAATTCTTTCAATTGCTTTTTTTAATGTTACCATGGCTAGTCAAAGCCTGCCCTTTAAACCCTGCCCACACACAGCCGATTTGCCTTCACTAATTCTCTCAAATAAACCACATTTAAGACAGAACTGAGGTTCAAATGCAGTTTAACATAGCAAAACAGATACTATAAATCAATGCGATACCAAATATACTCAGATATACCCGGTATACATCATTTTTCAGCTTAATTTAGCATAGTTTCCTAAATGTGTAGAGCTACTATTTGTACATTTTCTGACGATCTGGCCCATTAACTTGTCTTCTATCAACAATGGCAATGGTGATACATGAACCCCGCCTGTACCCCCTCATGTACCCCCGCCTGTACCCCCTCCTGTTCCCCCTCCTGTACCCCTCTTGTACTCCTCCTGTACCCCCTCCTGTACCCCCTCATGTACTCCCTCCTGTACTTCCTCCTGTATCCCCTCCTCTACCCCTCCTGTACTCTTCCTGTACCCCCTCCTGTACCCCTCCTGTACCCTCTCCTGTACCCTCTCCTGTACCCCCTCCTGTGCCCTCCTACCAACCCCGTCCACACCCACCCCACTCACCCCTAACCCGCCCAGATAGGGGTAGCCAACCTTAATTAATTCCCTCCTAAATCAAAGACCCGCCGGCCGTGAAAGGTTCCAGGCGAGAGGTGAAGCCTACAACAGCCTCAAGTTTTTTTGTTTCGAAAAAGAAATCTGTGTCGATTTAATTTTGTAAGTGAAGTCAAGCTGTAAAAATGTGGATGACAATGAAAGTTTTTGTGATATTTAGTCATTTCTGGTGGTAATGACTGACACTAATGGATTATTTCTGTAATTAATGGATATGCACTTTTCTATGATTCACGTGATGATGGATCGCGCGATCGATTGGATGTAACACGAAATAACTTGTTTGTTTCCACACGATCTGTTGGTAAGAATGTTTTGATGTGTGAAATGTTTAACGCTGTCCACCACAAACAAATGGAATAGAAGAGAATAATCTTTTATTTGTCAATATGTGATGCGTTTAGGAAAATGAGTCAGAAGTCGCAAAAATGATATTTTTCAAAGCGTATTATTTACAAGATTTCTTTGTTGGAATATTGTCATTTTTGGAGTGTTTGGTCCTTGTGGTTGTATAAATACAAGTACAAAATATCGAGACAGTTCATGGAATATATCTATGCGTTTCTTAGGTCATCCTATACAGTATATTTAGTTACTTTACTAGTAATTGTCCACCCAGAAATATTGCAAACTTCTGTTCCAAAAATAAAAATATCAAACTGAAAAGACGAAAGTATGTATTAGATGTCCTTAATGTTTACATTCATTGGAATCCCCTTGGTCTCATCCTTTCAAATATGATGATATCTCAAAACCCCATTTTTGCGACTTGTGACTCATTGTCCTAAAACACATCACATATGTGTTGACAAATGGGTCAACATGTGTCAGGGGCGGATCCCAGCTCTTCCAGCCGTTACCTTTCATAGAAGAAACCTTTTGTCAAACATGACAACAAAATGGAAGTACCTAGGAGATTTTCTGAGGGTGAATATTATCATCTTTTAAAATCATATGATGGTATCTCAAAATCCATTTTTAGCGACTTATGACACAATTTGTTCGGACGTATCACTTATTATTTTGTCGCCATCAAAACTATGTATTTAGTACCGTTGGCAAATCAGGATTAATAATTTGTGAAGATAGATATTATATTTGTAATATTGATTGATATCGGGTTAATATGAAACAATGACATTTTATTTCCATAATTTGATCACACATTCTTGTCCACATGTTGACGCATATTGATTATGACATTTTATTATAAAAAATAATATAATCATTATTATTCAGTCACCTATTATTATATCTTACAAATGTTACATATCTAATCAAAGAATAGAATATCAATGTCATTAGAGAATGAATTATTTGAAAAGATTGGGGTTTTGAAGTAGTTGGCGAGATTAGCAGTAGAAGGGGTTGCATCGGGTTTAGAAAGAAGGCCAAACAATGTCTACGGGGTTCACACAAAGTGAAGCAAGGGTTAGGGGTGCTTGTCGTACCCTTGACTCCCACATGATGCATGAGTGTGCCGAGTGGAGGCGCTGTTTGTCATAGGGGTCAGATTTTCAGAAAATATACACTTGACAGCTGTACACATTTAGTAAATTCTGCAAAACTAGGCTGCAATTTGGCCAATACTAGGTAAATTCGAGTATATTTGGCATTGCATTGATTCTAGCAATCTGTTTGGTTAGGTTGATCTGTATTTTGAAGTTTATTTTCGTCTGAAATATGGGTTATTTGAGAAGATTGGCGAAGTTGAATTGCACATTTTCTGAAAATCTGACCCATAGATGCGGCTGAGGCGGACTTAGAGCTGCACCCTCAGCTAACATTGGCCAACAAATGTGATGTGTCACAGGGACATGAGTCACAAGTCGTAAAAAGTGGATATTCAGATATCATCATATTTGAAAAGATGAAATCAAGCCGATTCCAATGATAGTAAACAGTAGGACATCTAATAAGTATTTCTATATTTTAAGTTCGATATTTTTATTTTTGAGAAAAAAAGTTGCAATATTTTGGGTGGACAATTAGTAAAGTAGCTAAATATACTCTATAAGATGACCTTAGAAATGCATATATATATATATTTGATACACAGTCCTGAAGTTTGGGAAATGTATTCATGCTACAAACAGCGTTAAGTCTGTCTCTCTGTGCCTCTGTCCCTCTCTTATCTCCTCTCCCCCTCTCCTTCCATCTCTTCCCCTCTCCTTCTCTCTCCTCTCCCTTTCTCCCCTCCCCCCCCTCCCCCTCCCCCCTCCCCCCCTCCCCCTCCTCCCCCTCCTCCCCCTCCTCCCCCTCCTCCCCCTCCTCACCCTCCTCACCCTCCTCACCCTCCTCACCCTCCTCACCCTCCTCACCCTCCTCACCCTCCTCACCCTCCTCACCCTCCTCACCCTCCTCACCCACCTCACCCTCCTCACCCTCCTCACCCTCCTCACCCTCCTCACCCTCCTCACCCTCCTCACCCTCCTCACCCTCCTCACCCTCCTCACCCTCCTCACCCTCCTCCCCTCCCCCTCCCCCCCCCAGGAGGAGGGGGTGGTGTGAAGGAGTTGCAGGCTGGTAGTATTGACAATACGATACTGGAGTAAACACTTGGAGATGTATTGAGTGTAATCTAATACAAACCTAGTGAACTACATTCAATTATCAGGAGGAGCCGTGGTTAGACCTAGCACTCCTCTTCCTCCTCCTGCTCAGCTTGTATTAACGCCTCACTGTACTCCCCTGTACTACTCCTTAATGTAAGCCCTAACCAGGAGAGTTGTTGTTAAACAATCTTCATTATTATATCATAATGTATTTCAGGAAAATAAGTCACAAGTCGCAAAATTCATATTTATTTAAGTGATTTATTCACAAAATTTCTTTGTAGGGATGTTCTCATTCTGTGTGGTGTCTAACGCTGTAAGTTGTATAAATACATGTACCAAATTTCAAGATTGTGCATTAAATATATTTCGAAGGTCATGCTATGGAGTATATTAAGCTACTTGATTAGTAATTGCCCACCCAGAATTATTGCAAATACTTTTTTCAAAAATATAGAAATACGTATAAGACATCCTAATGTTTACCATCAAATATGATGATATCTCAAAATCTTTTTTCGACTTCTGACGCGTTTTCCTGTAACACATCACATAATGGATTTACATTCATTGCTCCGTCCAGCGATGTAGAGTGGGACTTTAGGAAGTACCAAATATTACGTGTAGTTATGATCATAAATGTTTAAGACAGATAATTACACCAGAAATGAGAGAGGGGGGAGAGAGAGAGAGGGGAAAGAGAGAGGGAAGAGAGAGAGAGGGAAGAGAGAGAGAGGGAGAAGAGGGAGGGAGGAGAGAGAGAGGGAAGAGAGAGAGAGGGAGAAGAGGGAGAGAGAGAAAGAGGATAATATAATTCCTACCCGTGGTACACAGGGGCTTCTAGTATATACTATTTCAGGGGCATGACAAAAACCACTCTGTAATAGTGAGAATGCTGTATTATTCCTGATTAAATTAATGTTTTTTTAAAGATGCAGTTAGAAAGGGACCTCTGGGCCTTGTTTCATAATCAGGAACAAAGGAATTAAGTAGAAAAACATCCTATCTGGAACAAATTCCGTTTCACAATCAAAGTTGAGAATCAGAGGAGATTTGCTGCAAATTTTCTGAACAAGTACTTCTGTACTCTCTATCCCTCTCAGCCCATGTCGCCTCCCTGTCTGCTATTACAGTTATTACGTAATAAGACAAACTCGCACTGCCAGTCCATGTCCACCCTCTACTCGGTCATGGTTGGGTGGGCTGCAAATGCTGCAAAGATGGGCATGTGAATGTGCGAATGACCCGCA
This sequence comes from Sthenelais limicola, assembly GCA_942159475.1. Classification (NCBI taxonomy): domain Eukaryota; kingdom Metazoa; phylum Annelida; class Polychaeta; order Phyllodocida; family Sigalionidae; genus Sthenelais; species Sthenelais limicola. Next base: position 35,207,516 of record OW804095.1, read on the forward strand.
TTATGAAACCTAGGCTGGGACATACTTTGTAACATTTCCATCTCTCCTTCATTATGAAACAACACCCTGGTTACCGATGTATGAGAGCCCTATATGGGTCAGATTTTCAGAAAATGTACAATTCGCCTTCACCAATCCTCTCAAATAACCTACATTTTTTTTTAAAAAATTAGCTTCAAGATGCAGTTTAACATAACAGAACTGATACTTTAAATCAACGCGACACCAAATATACTCAGATATACCCTGTATTCTTCTTTTTTCAGCCTAATTTAGCAGAACTTCCTTAATGTGTAGAGCTGCCAATTGTACATTTTCTGAAAATCTGACCCATATATAAGACCTATGCTCCATGTCCACAGCTTCTTACACAATTACCATAATCCCTGGAGACCACCTGTAGTATTCCCCTTCATGACTCCGCATATTGACGGACCAAGGTAAACACAAGCAGTGTACCCCCAAGTGGCCCCATAAGAGAACTAATACATCACTGCTTTAGATAATTCATGGTGATTCGGAAACAAAAACAAAGATTTATATTTCTATGTCTTTTTGACTAGTGATTGTATGATTTCATGAAGTAATTGTATTATGATTTAATTATGTTTATATAGGCTGAAAATATTGTACTGGATACATGAGCTTATGAATAAGACAAACAAAGAAACATGTTCTACTTTGCATATGATATATGCTAAGTCACCTACTCAGTATTTCTATAAAGATTAAGTTTGATATTTCTGTTGTTGAAAAAACAAATCGCAATATCTCTGGGTGAGAATGTTAATGTAAATAAATATGCTCCATACAAAGGCCTTCAAAAGGCAGGGATATATTTAATACAATGTCCTGAAATTTGGTAGAATATAGAAATATGTGACTAAGATTGCTAAATCCTCCACAAAATCAATCAGAAGAATTAGATCAGAAAATTTTACAAGAAAACCACTAGTTCTTTAATAGACAAGTTTTTTTCCATCGACACATAGACGTTATATGAAGATTAAAATACGAGCTTATATAATAGAATAACAATATAAGTACCACATCTACCCGGGCCACTTTCAGGCACATAACTCATCAACTATTTTCCTTAATATCGCATCAAACTGGAATCGTTTCCAATGTCATATGCTCCTCATATCCATTGTGGTATTGAAACGGTTGACTGAGCAACAGGACATTTATTTTTGTGTTTGGTATATTTATGTTTGAAATAAAAGCAGTAAAGTAACTAAATATATAGTCCATAAGATGATCTTAGAAACGCAATTAATGATATATTCAATCCACAGTCTTGAAATCTATGACCCCTATTCATGCCATTAACAGCACCTATCCTCCCAAGAATGAGAGATTTCCAACAAAGAGAACTTTTAAATAAACCACTATGAAAAATATCATTTTTTGCGACTTGTGACTTATTTTCCCATAACACATCATGAATAGTAAATGGAACGAGGTGCCAGTAATGTACAAATTATCGGACTCGATATCTGCCATATTCTTCTGTCTATAGATATATTAGTGTTTAGTTTTACATGTAACACCAAAGGCCACCCTATTGCATACAAAGCAAGCCACCATAATAAAATGTGTATAAATGCTTGGAGATGAACCTCCTGAGGTGGGTGCGGTGGCACAAATGACTTTTCTGCCCTTTGCCTTTGCCTTTGTACCTGCATTCTACATAATGGAGGCAGACAGGTATGTACTGGTGGGATTGCACCAGTCCTCTGGGTCAGATTTTCAGAAAATGTACGATTAGCAGCTCTACACATTTAGGAAATTCTGCTAAATTAGGCTGAAATATGATGAATACCAGGTATATGTGAGTACATTTGGGATCGCATTGATTTAAAGTGTCAGTTCTGTTATGTTAAACTGCATTTTAAAACTCATTGCTGTCTTAAATGTGGGCTATTTGAGACGATTGGCGAAGTTGGATTGTACATTTTTATGAAATTCTGACCCATCTATGTTGGATGGGTCAAGCCATCGGAAAGTGTACAATTCACCTTAAAGTCACCCATCAAATAACCCAAATTTCCAACAAAATTGATGTTCGAAATACAGTTAATCATAACAAAACACATTGTTTGATTGAACCCAATACCAAATATACTCAGATATACCTAGTATTTATCATTTTTCAGCGTAATTTAGTAGAATTAACGGAAAGTGTAAACCTGATAAGTGTACACTTGTTGACAACAGACCCAGGTAGTATCATCTGAATCAACTCAGGAATGGAACTTTTTTTAACAAAAGACAGAAAAATCTTGGAAGATGAATATCTATGTGCCACGATCCTGCTTTTCTCAGCTGGAACGTATAAGTATAAGTGTAAGTTTGGAGGAGCGCAAGTTTAGAGCACTATGTGTTTATTTGACTGCATATATGTCATTGTCCTCCAGTAGGGGAGGAGTAATTCATCACACACCCAAAGCTTGATCCACATTCTTAGAATTTAGAACGAGTTGATATATGATACGTTTCAGGAACATGAGTCATAAGTCACCAAAAATAGATTTTGAGATACCATCATTTTGAAAAGAGGAGATCAAGTCGATTCCAATGGTGGTAAACATTAAGGAAATTTATTTCACCATTGATATGCTCAGCCCATAGAGATACTATAGGCTCTGTATATTGTTTAGGTGGTCAGTAACTGATGCGATATTGCCCGCGGGAAATACAGGATCAACCTAGTTTTTGGTCCACTGTGTGCATGTGTGCTTTCTGATCTTCGCCAGTTCAGGCCATTCTTCGGAGCCATGTTTTCGAAGCGAATCAAGCTATAGAACTAATTATCTAACAATTTATTCCTCAAAATCGCTGTAAATCATGTTAATTTAACATTAATTTAGTGTGCGGGGTGAAATAAACACAGAACAACCCTTGGATTCTCGGCGTCTTGAATATTCACCCAGGACGGTCGTGGGGCTACCGCCCCTTGACCGTCATTGGTGAATATTCACTCCCACCTCAAATTCCGGGTAGTTCTGTCTATATATTGTATAAGATGACCATGGAAATGCAAGAATATATTTGATACACAGTCTTGAAATTCGGTACACATATTCATACATCCCCAAGTACGAGATACCCCAAAAATGAGAAAATCCCAACAAAGAGATCTTGCCAATAAATCACTCTTGAAAAATATCAATTTTGCGACTTGCGACTTATTTTCCTAAAACACAACACAAATACACTGCTGTGTTACAATAGCAACTACACATTCCCCACTCATACATACAGGGCATTAAACCCCGATCACAAACCTACTCTAAGACTGAATAAACGAATGGAAGAATTAGCAAGTCAAATGGGAGCAAGACAGTGTAATCCAATTACATGGGTGTGGAATATAATAAGAGTCCAATGGGAGGAGATATGATGGGTTGTACATTGATTTTGCTGGCGGATCAAGATTGATGTGTTGGTTCCAGTAAATACACGATGGAGGAGAGACCTGCTAACCTCCGGAAAATTAGATTTGGGATTCAGGTCAGTCCTCTGCGCATGCGTCAGTCTTCTGAGATATCGTATTATATTTTTGATCGGGCATCGGAGGAATTAATGATGAATGAATTAAAAATTGTAAGTTGCTGCTATGTTTGCTTATGGCATTTTTTTTTATATCGTGGACTTCTTGTGTTTTGTAATTGATAGTTTTAGGGCTTGCTAAGAAATGCAGTCTAGGTCAAATCCCTCAGATTGGATAAGAATGGTATGTCAGTGATTAGACCCCTACTTCGCTAACCGATTTCCTGGCCTCGGACTAGGCGTCTTAATGGGAGTATAATGACATTTTGTGGTCTTAATGGAATTATAATGGCACTTAGTGGTTTGAGGCGAGAGGTTTTCCCTCCGTTTGAAGGGACTCTCTCAACTTTATGCCTAGAGTGAATGTAGGAAACAAATTGTACGATGCTAGTGAATGGTTTAGAATAGTGCTTAAGTATATGGATATGAAGACAAAATAGACTTATGTTGGAATAAATTTATATTAATAACTTGTTTTAAATTCAAGAGTTTCACTATTTTCCATCTCATAGGGAGTTACTCACGCTATGGGAATAAAATGTTATTTCGTTACAATATTTGTTTTAAACACGAGAAATTGTTTTTGGTAGTTCCATAAGTCATATGAGTAAAATCGGTAATGGGTCAGATTTGCACAATCTACAGTTCTACACATCTCTCAAATTCTGCTAAATTAGAGCGAAAAATTATACGTACTGAGTATATCTGAGTTTATTCTGTATTGCATTCATTCAATAAATCTGTCTGGTTATATGTTGAACAGTATTTTGAACCTGGTTTTCGTCTTAAATTTGGCTTATTTGAGGGGAAGGCCAATTGTATATTTTCTGAAGATTTGACCCTAATATATTTGAGTCGTTATAGCTGAGAATGCATCTGTAAATAGAGGAGATAAACAAGGTCGTATATCGTTACTTTTGGGTTAAACATATGATGGAGAATCAACCAGGGATAATATGAAGTGGCAGCAACTGATGGACTATGTGTGGGAGATGGGCAGATAGACACACATGGGTCAGATTTTGAGAAATTGTACAATTCAACTTCGCCAATCTTCTCAAATAACCCACATTTTAGACGAAAAAAAAAGTTCAAAATACAGTTCAACCTTTAGCCAAACAGATTGCTAGAATCAATGCAATGCCAAATATTTTCTAATTTACCTAGTATTGACCAAATTGCAGCCTAACTTAGCAGAATTTACTAAATGTATACAGCTGCCAATTGTACATTTTCTGAAAATCTGACCCACGTACGTATGTGGGGAATGCAAGGCAATATGTTGCACCACCCCACTCCTACACATGCTATATACCTGTCCAAGTATGACGCCGCTATCAACAAACACATAATAATTAAATCAAATCTGTAAGCTTTGGGCACCATTGCATGATTGATATATATATAGGTATGTGAGAGGAAATGTGATGTGTTTCAGGAAAATGTGTCACAAGTCGCAAAAATATTATTTTCCAAAGTGAGTTATTATATATTCACAAGATCTCTTTGTAGGAATGTTTTCATTTTCGTGGGGATTATTAAGTCATACTAATACATCTACCAAATTTCAAGACTGTTTTTAAAATATCCTTGCGTTTCGAAGGTCATCCTATAGAGTACATTTAGTTCCATTACTGGTAATTGTCCACCCAGAAATATTGCAAACCTATTTTTCCAAATCGCAAACATTAATATTTTTTAAAGTGTTTTGTTCACGAGATACCTGTCATCCTTTTTGGAGTGCTTAATGCTGTTTGTAGCATCACTAAATTACCAATTTTCAAGATAGTGTATTAAATATATTCTTGCGTTTCTAAGGTCATCTTGTAGCGTATATTTAGCTACTTTACTAGTAAACGTCCACCCAGAAATATCGCAAACTTTATTTTAAAACTAAAAATATCAAACATAAAAAATAGAAACACTTCTTAGATGTCCTTAATGTTTATTGGAATGGGCTTAATCTCACATTTTTAAATATGATGATATCTCAGAATTCATTTTTTGTGACTTGTAAATTATTTTCCTTTAATTCATCACATCACATACAAAGACTAGCCTGTGGCCTTATATTAGCCCAAACGTATGGTAACTGCAGTTGGAAACTTGGCATTGGTTTAAAACATTATTCTTAGCCTTCCATCGAAACTATCAGGGTTCGTATATATATTTCAGCTTTACTGAATATATGTTTGTCCAATGCAGGGTGACTAAAGGCTTGTTGTAGCCTAACCCAGTATAGTGGGCGTAGACTCACAGTCTCTGAGGCCATCATCCCATTAAGTGATATGAACGGATGTAGACTAATTATCATGGGGGGGGGGGGGGGCAACAGCACATTTGTATGTGCCATGTATATGCTCTATAAGTGATGTGTTACAGGAGAATGAGTCACAAGTCACTAAACAATGATTTGTGATTTTTTTTTATTTTGTAAATATTGTATTCAGGACTAATAAACATTTTTATACATCTAGCATAAATATTCTCAGAATAGCCTTATTTTTTGATCTACAAATATATCGTTGTTTTAATAAGGAGTTTACATGTATCTCATTTACCAAATTACTAACATATTCTATATATGATAGGTTTTAATGATCTTTCCACAAGAATTCTGGCTCCGAATGTTTGATTCTATGGGGTGTTTATTGGTGTTAATAGCATGACTCGATGTATCAAATTCCAAGTCTGTGTATTGTATATATCTATGCCATAATGTGTGTCTAGGCTTGTAAACATTAGCTACACATATGTGCTCCAAGCCTTAAAAATGCTGTTTTCCGGCCGTTTTCACCTCTGAAAGTTTAAGCAAATTTAATATAAAGTATGCTGATAGGTTCGATTAAATGTGAAATATCTACGAAGTAAAATTTCTAATTTTTGTACTTCACCCCCATCGTTTAATTCAGACCAAATGGCGCCCACAAAACTCCCCTATAGACGAGACGCTTCCTGTCATAGGCCCAAAGGCATTGTGGGATCGCGCCAGAGCAGGAAGTCTGCCGTGGCGCCACGGTGTGGGAGGCGGGGGAAACTGTCACTGATAAATGACATGTTTTATATGGGTCAGATCTTCAGAAAATGTACAATTGGCAACTCTACACATTTAGTAAATTATGCTAAATTATGCTGCAATTTGGTCAATACTAGCTAAATTCGAATATATTCGGCATTGCATTGATTCTAGCAATCTGTTTGGTTAGGTTGAACTGTATTTTGAACTTTATTTTCGTCTGAAAATTGGGTTATTTGAGAAGATTGGTGAAGTTGAATTGTACATTTTCTGAAAATTTGACCCATAGGGTGCAGCCGGTAGCATGCCATCATCATACCCCCATCCACAACAACAACAGCCCTATCACCGCATCAAACTAAATGCATTGTTACGTCAATATGTGATCGTTATGCCTGCCTCTGGTTGTGTATTTATGTATAGATACCATGCCGCCGCCATGATGCTATACAATATGAATGAAATCGCCAGAAAGTGTATAATTCGCCTTCTCCAATCGTCGCAAATAACCCAAATTTAAGACAAAAATAATGTTCAAAATTTGGTTCAACATAGCCCAACATGTTGTCTGAATCAAGGCAATATCAAATATATTTGGATATACCGAGTATTACCCATTTTCCAGTCTAATCTAGCAAAATTTACTAAATATATATATCAGCCGATTGTACTTTTTTTGAAGATCTGACCCATGTGTACACTCTACCTCAGCTCCAATGAATGAATGGAAGGAATGTTCACATTCATGTCGTGCTGACAAAGTGGCCCATTCAATTAGAAGGGGTTTGATATAGAGGGTTAGTTGTGGCTGTGTGTATTGTCCTATAGCCCTGTCAATGATATCCACTGCTTTTTATTGGCCTCCCTGAAAGACCCATGGCGACAAATACATTTACTGGTCGCCAGAATAACGGGCGATATCGCTACTATATCGGCTGTAAGCAGTCACGTTACTGTATAGCTTAATGGGGGTAGTTAGTGGACGGGTGGGTCAGAATGTCGGCAAATGTACAATTGGCCTTCAACAATCCTCTCAGAAAATGTACATTTGTCACAAAATTAAAGTTTGGCATTTAGTAAAATCGTGGTTTCAAGACGATTAGTAGAGGCGAGTTCTATAATTATTTAAATATTGTATTTTTCAATTGGAGATGAGATGTATCACTGCTATGAAAATCTACCAAATAAAATTGTTAAAAAAACAATCCAACTGTTTAATTGCCGTAGCACAAGTACAAACTCTCACTAGGATGTGAGGGTGATTAGGGGCGTTCCCCTATTACGTCATATCCCAAACATAGCCTGACTAAATAGACTTGCACAGTACTGGGCAGTTAAGCATAATTAGCGATTTTAGAACAATGATAATAATAATAAATAGCTGATAATTGATAATTGATAATTGATATAAATATAATGAGGTTACACAATGTTATGTCTCATAACACTATTTGTAAAATTTTTGGATGCCTTGACCCATACCCGTGCAAGATTATCTCATTTTCTAAGGTAAATAAAGAACCCAACAACAATTATAAGTTGCCTGATGGATGTGTTGAGAGTTTTTTGCAAAGAATTAGTCTCAGTTATTGCCGTTTCTGGGTTGGTTCTTCGACCTATAACCACCTGTGCGCTGATAACCCCAATGGGCGACTATAGTGTTACCCTTGAAATGAAGTAATAACACTGCAAGGGGTATTCAGGAAGGTAAACCCAATATAATAGTCAAAGAATTAAGTCAAGAAGTGCAACGGCAACAACAGAGCCTAAAAGCACTATTTACTGCCTTCTTTGGCCCTCAGGGGTAGTACTAAGGTCCAGTGGGTCCCTCAGTCCTCTGCCCCACTGAACCCTATAATAACCCCTAAGGCCAACAAGTTGAGAAATAATGCTTAATTGTATTCCAGTGCTCATGAGTCTTAACATAATGTATTCATAGGTAGAGCTTAGGTAGGACATTCCTACTGTAGAAACGAACATAAGATAATTGGTTTCCATAAAAAATTCCTTCCATAACAGCTGTTTAGCATGGTCAAGTGACTAAAGGACATGTTGAAGTAAGGATTTGTTATGCAACAGGCCCCTGCTTCACACTGTGGCTACTACACTAAGTAATGTATGTGATGTCCATCAGGCTACATGTGAAGCATGCAACCAACAGGTCGACTTACACTCCATGTGACTCCCTGGAGGTACCACCACATGTCTGACACACCTACCTACACCCCTCACCCACACCCCTCACCCACACCCCTCACCTACCATTCCTCCAGTACCTCCTCTATTCATCATTTAGTGGCCCTACCTTAAAGGCTTTCCAGTCTAGCCTTATTTCTCTCTATTTCTTCCAAATTACAGAAATACACAGAGTTTTATATCCTACCTATACCTACCTAGAGGAATTTGTTTCCTCTTCTCAGATATATTAGTTCATCGTAAAGTCTCTGCAAACGTCCGTATAAAAATGAAATTGTCTATTTAGTGGTCTATTCATTTCAGACCAATCAAAAGGTCACCCAGACAGAGACCCAATGTATATAAATTAATTATCACTTCAGATTAATTTTGAAACATTTTATTTATCAAACACTATATGAGAGTACGCAGATTATTGTACTGTACTTCTTGTATGGCTTCCTCTAACACTGGACGTATCTAATAAATGGACACACATTAATCAGTCTCACCAATACAAAGGATTAATGATGGTTGGATTTACAATAATGTTTACCTCTTGACCTTGGACTCTGAGGCTAGAAGAACCTGATACCCCTTCCTATTACATTTAACTAAGCGTTTCCCCTTATTTTGATTTTGGATTTCGATTTTTTTGGATTTCTGAGATTGCTAAATTCCACGTGTAAATGGCCTACACACCTCTGCCAAACAAGACATACACATTTAGCATATCTAGTATATTCCAGTGACCTGTTGCGTAAGAACTCCTTTCATAAAATTGCTGCACAATTTCTCCCTTAATTAGGTAGGAAATTCCTACAGTAGGAATGAAATTTAGCATTTTCTGAATAGCAAATTTCTTCCCAAAATTGTTATGTAACATTACGTAAGATTTTATAACCTCATTATATTTATATTAATTATTAATTATCACCCATTTATTATATTATCTCATTACTAAAATCGCTAATTATGCTTAGCTACCAAGTACTGTGTAATTCTACTTATTCATGCTAGGCCATAGATATTACATCACGGGCTCCACCCCTACTCTTTACCCAGATCCTGGAGGAAGATATGTAGTTTCATTTAGATTATTAAATCAGTTGTTTCGCTCTTCTCATGAAGATCACACATGTCTCTGGATTATTCCATCATACCTTAACACTGGTGAAGAACCCAGGCATCCTTACCAGCTGCTTAGCAAGGACAAAGTAGGGGAATATTAAGTAAGGGTTTGTTGGGCAACAGACTCCATGGCATGCAGTCGTCCTGCTTGCTGACCTGCCATTCAAGGCCTCCCAGAGCTCTCCTATGTTACGAACAGCTCCAGTCTCAGTCCTCCCCATCTGCTTCCCGCTGCCTAACAGACTCTCTCAAGCTCTGGCCTTAATTTAAAGTTGCACTCTATGTTAACATATGGGTCAGGTCGTCAGAAAATGCACAATTGGCAGCTCTACACATTTAGCAAATTCCGCTAAATTAGGCTGAACAGTGATAAATACTTGGTATATCTGACTATATTTGGTATTGCCTTGATTGCTGGCATCAGTTTAGATATGTTGAACTGTATTTTGAACCTTATTTCCATTTCAAATTAGGGTTATTTGAGAAAGCGAATTGTACATTTTCAGGCAACTTCACCCATGCGTCAAAAACTTTTCTTTCTTTTTTGTCCCGTTTTATTTCCAGTGCATCTATTTAAAAGTCATTTCACCAATGTTTTGTCCAGGTGTTTTTGCTATGGTGGTTCACAAAAGTGCCCATTTATTAACAGAGCCACTGAAATCGAGTCCAGTGCTATTACTGCAAAGAAAACCTCATCAGATTTTTTTGAATTCATCCATATTCTGCTGGTGTTGCATGTTTATTTAGGACTTTGAAGTCGAATCGGCCGAAGTATAACAACCGCCGGTGAGCGATAATAAGTGAATCCATCACAGGGAAGAAGTTTGGCTGGTGTCCGAATATGAAAAAGGACATTTATAAAAGCCCTGTCACAATAACAACAAAATTGTCCCAAAATGTGAGTTGAATGACATCTAGAGTTGGAAAAGAGTGGAACAAAAAGTAGAAAATATTTAGTTTTGAGTGACATTAACTGTAATAGAAACAGCATGGATTGACAACCATCCACATAACCATCATCATTATCCAGGAGATGGGGGTAACTTCATTCATAAGTGATGGGTCAGATTTTCAGAAAATGTACAATGCAACTTCGCCAATCTTCTCAAATAACCCTAATTTCCGACGAAAATAAAGTTTAAAATACAGTTTAACCTAACCAAACAGATTGCTAGAATCAATGCAATGCTGAGTATACTCGAATGCATTTAGTATTGACCAAACTGCAGCCTAATTCTGAAGAATTTACTAAATGTCTACAGCTGCCAATTGTACATTTTCTGAAAGTCTGACCCGTATAGAGCCCCCCAGCTGTATGCTCCGACAGCCTGTGTCATGGATACCCTACATGTAAAGGTTAAAACCTCCCCCAGCTCCGCACTAAATGCTTTTATTAGTTTCTTACCAAAGAATTGGCCGACATATGGTGTAAACTGATTGCATTACCACCTGCGCCTAAAGGTGTTTGCAAGAAAATGGGAGAAAATCTAGTGTGGTGAATGATGGAAAGAATTATGTATTTCATTGAGCATTTCATTGACATAAAGGCAACGCCCCAAAACATCCTTGAAGGATATCGCGTATATTTATGTAACTGTTAAATATCTATTGGCCTTAAATGAATATGTAGTGCTATGTGTAGTAAAAAAAAAAAAAAAAAAAAAAAATACTAAACGCTGAATAGGGGAGTTGCATGTGTCACTGCGCATGTCTGTTACAATGCACCCTGGGATAAATTCTGATGAAATCTGACATACAAATATTTTGCAACATTGTTAGGGAAAATTGCAAGAATATTTTAACGAATATCATAGCTCAGACAAATCCCCTATTGATCTATAATAACCAAATGTATGATGGGAAAGATGGGGACTTGTATTATGGAAACACAAGAAAAAGTTGGTGCTACTGAACATGGCGCTGGCAATGGTTCCAATGGCGTCGCATTTCAATTTGGTGGCAGAAAGCATGTGATATCATGTGACTAACATGTGTGGTACGTCACAGCCTTCCCACTCCTGACGTCTATGCACATATATCCAAGTATATATATGAATCAATATATTTAGTTACTTTACTAGTAATTGTGTACCCAGATATATTGCAATTTTTTTTTTCAAAAATAAAAATATCAAACTTAAAATATATAAATACTTATTAGCTATCCTAATGTTTACTATCATTAAATTGTGATGCTGTACACATTAGGATCGGCATGGTCTCATCTTTTCAAATATGGTGATATCTCAAAATCCGTTTTTGCGACTTGTGACTCATTTTCCTGAAACACATCACATATGTTGTATTGAAACTGAAATGAATTGGACCATTTAAGCCAGGCTATCAATCTCCTGAAGAAGCCTTATGACCATAAAGTACCTTTTTGTCTCCTTTTCTCTGTCTCTCTCTCTCCCTTCCTCTCTATCTCTATTTCCTGGGTAAGACCATAAAGTGCCTCTCTGTCTCTTTTCTCTGTCTCTCTCTCCCTTCTTCTCTATCTCTATATTCTGGGTATGATCATAAACTGCCTCCCTCTCAGCTCTTCCACCCTTAATATAACCATATTAAATGTGTTGATAAGGGCGTAAAGCATGCAACCAAACTCACTCACTCCTAATGAAGCCTTTGAGTAGAGAGTATAATCACTCTGTTCTACACCTGGGTACAAGAGCCCTGGCGCAGTGGCACCACCTGGTGGGCGTTAGACGACACTACTGATGTGGCTGTGTATGGCGCATGTTGTCCGACACGAAGCTCCCTCCTACAGGGTCAGATTCTCAGAAAATGTACAATTCGCCTTCACCAATCCTCTCAAATAACTCAAATTTCGGACGAAATTAAAGTTAAAAATACAGTTCAACCTAACCAAACAGATTGCTAGACTCAATGCAATGCCGAATATACTTGAATTTACCTAATATTGACCAAATTTCAGCCTAATTTAGCAGAATTTATTAAAAGTGTACAGCTGCCAATTGTACATTTTCTGAAAATCTGACCATACAGGTTATACCATCAATCACAACCTGCTTCACTTTCTCGGCGAAAAATGGATTCTGGTCTGAGGTAAACATGGAAACTGCACACTGTAGGGGAAAACTGCTTTATACCTCAAAGACAGTTTACTCGAGCAATAAGCAGAGAGAGCTGGCTACAGAGCGGTTGTAAAAGAATATCAAGTTGCATTCTGTGCCCGTGTAACTGCTGTAGATGTACACATGGCCTATACGTCAAGGCAGTCTTTTATAACAACAGCATCGATCTACAGTGGAATCTCTCTATTGAGACCACCCTTGGGACTGAGAGAAACTGGTCCTAATAGAGGGGTGGTCTCTATAGACAGGTGGTCTTTATGCGAGGTTCCACTTTACTCTTATATGTGATGTGTTTCAGGAAAACGAGTCAAAATTCGCAAAATTTTATATTTTTCGAAGTGATTTATTTCCAAGTTTTCTTTATCAAACTAAAATTATCACACTTAAAATATATACGTATTAGATTTCACATGGCCTATAAGTCAAGGCAGTGTTTTATAACAACATTGATATACAGTGGAACCTCTCTATTGAGACCACCCTTGGGACTGAAAGACACTGGTCTTAATAACGAAGTGGTCTCATTAGGGGGGTTAATCTAATAAGACAAAAGCAATTCGGGACTGAGAGAAACTGGTCCTAATAGAGGGATTGTCTCTATAGACAGGTGGTCTTTATGTGAGGTTTCACTGTACTCTTATATGTGTAATGTGTTTCAGGAAAATGATAGTCGCAAAATTGATATTTTTCAAAATGATTTATTCACAAGTTTCCTTTGTAGGAATGTATTCATTTCTCAGGGTATCTAATGCCTCTAGTCATATAAATACATGTACACAATTCCAAAACGGTCTATTAAATATATCCATGCATTTCTAAGGTCATGTTATAGAGTATATGGGTCAGATCTTCAGAAAATGTACAATTCAACTTCGCCAATCTTCTCAAATAACCAAAATTCCAGACGAAAATAAACTTCAAAATACAGCTCAACCTAACCAAACAGATTGCTAGAGTCAATGCCATGCCAAATATACTCGAATTTACCTAGTATTGACCAAATTGCAGCCTAATTTAAAAGAATTTACTAAATGTGTTGAGCTGCTAATTGTACATTTTCTGAAAATCTGACCCATATTTAGCTACTTTACTAGTAAATGTGCGCTTACATATATTGCAAACTTGTTTTTCAAAACTAAAAATATCAAACTTAGAATTAGTTTCTTATTAGGTGTCCTACTATTCACTGACATTTTCTGAAGATGTGACCCTTTTACTCTGGTAATAAAAATAGTCCTTCCCTGAAAGTGCCCTACCAACTGCTTAGCAAGAAATTTAGCTAAGGAAGGAACATTTTAATGAACAACTTGTTATGCAACGCGCCCCAAGTCTACGTCAACATGTCCATAGCTTTTGATAAACACTTAAAATGTAAAAGCAAAACGTTTAGATGGAGTTGTGTCAACAAGATAAGATTCTGTGATGCGCCGAGTGAGTAGAGTTGGGGACGGATGGGTAATGGTGGCTATAATCGTCAGAAAATGTACAATTCGCCTTCAATAATCCTCTCAAACAACCCACATTTATGACAGAAGCGAGCTAAAATGCAGTTTAACATAGCAAGAGTGATACTATGTATCAGCGTGATGCTAAGTACACTCATATACACCCGCTATTCATCATTTCTCAGCCTAATTTAGCAGAATTCCCTCAATGTGTACAACTGCCGATTGTACATGTTCTGACGATCTGACCCACTGTCTGCGGTAAGCACTGCGGCAAGCTCTGCGGTAAGCCTTGCGATGGTGCTGTGTTGTTGAGGAGTGGCGAGAAATCTGCCTACATGGTTCACTGGCCATGTAGGCAAGGACCTCATCATTCCTCTCCACCTATAGAACCAGCAAAAATCATCGCAAGGCTTACCGCAGAGCTTACCGCAGAGCTTACTTAAGGCTTGGGTGTACAAGTGTGGAGTTGACTAAGGGGGACACTGCATGGCTCCAGTGGCAAGCCCAACATAGTTATCTCTCACCCGCCAACAGGGATGTGATCAATAACCGCATCATTTTGACTCAAATAAATCAACTCCTTTTAGAAAATATGTGTTGAGTGAAATACGTCTGAGGTGGATCTGAACTGCGATGGGTACTCTTGCACTCTGAATCTCAAAATATGGGCATCGTCTAGGAGAAGTAGGCCTACATATATCCTCAACATCGATGCATGGACGTCCATAACAGCGTCATTTCTGGTTCGTTGGTCCTACGAAATTGGCATACTGTTTCGTGAGAAAAACAATGCCTCCCCGACGGGGAATTGAACCCCGGTCTCCCGCGTGACAGGCGGGGATACTCACCACTATACTATCGAGGATCAGCTGTTTTACAATAGCAACGAATGGTGACTGATTAATTGAAAACCATCTGTATTGCTGTATTGCTACTACCATCACGAATGCCTTACAAACTCTGTCAGCTTTCGACATAGAAACTTGAATTCTGGACCACAAGCAGGAGTTAAGGGTTTGTAACATATGGGTCAGATTTTCAGAAAATGTACAATTGGCAGTTGCACACATTTAGCAAATTCTGTTTGGTTCGGTTGAACTGTATTTTGAACTTTATTTTCGTCGTAAATTTGGGTTATTTGAGAAGATTGGCGAAGTTGAACTGTACATTTTCATAGGCAAGGACCTCATTAAACAGCATTTTGAAGCTCATTTCTGTCTTAAATGTGGGTTATTTGAGAGGATTAGTGACGGCGAATTGTACATTTTCTGAAAATCTTGCCCATGTACATGTACTACGAAATACAAATCGTTCTATATATATGACGTCATAAGAAGAACGCCTATGACGTAATAAATCATGTAGAGGAAACTATGCATGTTATTGGCCACCTATTCTATATCCCTATCATTATCATCTACGGAATGCGAAACATGGATTTAGAAATGTAGAACGAAGAATTGGAATGGGAAAACTATCACCTCCCAAAGTCACGGTGTGCCTGTTTTTCTTTTCCTTTGCAATCTTCGTCAGGATCAAAGAGTATAAATTACATCAATTATTTTCCTTATCTCCATCATAATGGCAATGATGTAAGGAATGCGAAACTAAAGGAATGCGAAACTAACGCGTGGATTGTGAGAACAGCTTATTTAGGCGCGTTCAAGTGTAGCAGACGACTTTTATCCACTCAGCAGTGCGCCGCCCACCGGCCAAGATGAATACTACATGCAGCCAGGTGTATAGGAGGTGGGTGTAAGGGACGGTTCATTGTTAACCACTGGTGGGGGTGGGGGGAAATGTCAGAGGGCACCATGTTTTGTGCAGACTGTTAAGGGGTGGGGGCATCTATTTTTGACAAGACTCTAAAGGGAGGAGGGGGTGGCGGGGGCTTTTTGGCGCAGACGCTAAAAGTTTCTGCAGGGAGGGGGGACATCATAATTGGTATTATTAATTAGTATTTATTCACAATGGTACCTGGGAAGACCAACATATTATCAGAGCTATACATATACAGCTCTGATATTATGTTGACAGAATCATCCTATTTCTCACAGTTGTGTTTTTGTAATAAACCGTCAGCTCCATATACATGTTCTCCTATACGCAGCGAGGCAGAGGCTTTAACACTAAGTGCAATGACTGATGCCTGCCGCTCTTATCTACCTCCATGATAGCAGGAGCAACCTACGTACACCACTTTCACGCAGGTATGCACTCGGGCTATCAGCGCGTAATCTCGGCTGGTCAGAGAGCTTGCTGGAAAATGGCAAATATGCCACTCTCTGGCGAGTTACAAGCTTCACCGAGTATAACAACCCCAACCTGAACATATACTGGTGGTGCATACCCAACTAACCCTATAGCTTACCGTTAACCCTGAACCCATGTTATTCTCTATTGAATTATTGCCCCTGAGCCCATGATCTTCATATGTTATAGGGGATTTACATAGCCGCCATTGTGAATCTTTATTCGCATGGAATTAATATGGGACTATAATGGTACAGTCTAGAATCTATAGAAAACATGTCGTGTTCAACATGGACTATTTATCAATGCGCTAGTGTCAATATCCATTTGGTATACATGTTTCTATGGCACAAGCCTCCATCTTTCCCACCATGCATTTGGTTTTCATAAATCATTGACTGCTGCGGAAAGAACTGCGAAGAGGGTGCGTGTTGATAATCTCCTGCCTTCATTCCATGGATAAAACCATAAATCTAATCAAAACATCATTTATCGACTCATCTTCATCTACACCTACCACCGAGTAACACCTCGCCATTGGATCGGACTCCTGTATGTGAGCAAGTTAAGGGTCAGATCGTCAGAATATGTACAATTGGTAGCTCTACACATTTCGGAAATTCTGCTAAATTAAGCTGAGAAATTATGAATACCGGGTATAATATGAGTATAATTATTTGGTGTCGCGTTGATCTATAGTTTTTTTAAGTTTTTATCTGTTTTGCTATGGTAAACTGCATTTTGAAGCTCATTTCTGTCTTAAATGTGGGTCATTTGAGAGATTTAGTGAAGGCGAATTTACATTTTCTGGTGATCTGACCCTCATATGAAAAACTTTTAACGAAAATTGCAAGAATATTTCCACCAATATGATAGCTTTTATAAATGATCTATGAAAACCAAATGCATGATGGGAAAGGTGGGTTTGACTTGTGTCACAGCCATTCTCAAATAACGTAAGACAAAAAAAATTATAAATGCAGTTCACTAAAACCGAACAAACATATTGAACCAACTCAATACCCAATATATACTCAGATATACCTAGTATTTACAATTTTCAGCCTAAATTAGCACTATCTATTTAATCTGTAGAGCTGCCAATTGTAAATCATCCGAGTCAGAGTTGAACAGAGCTTATTGTATCGCATCAGCTAATGGCTGATCTCCCCATCCTAGTGTAGCAAGCAATATATGGGTCAGATTTTCAGAAAATGTACAATTCAATTTCACCAATCCTCTCAAATAACCCACTTTTAAGACAGAAATGAGCTTCAAAATGCAGTTTAACATATCAGAACTGATACTTTAAATCAATGCAATACCAAATATACTCAGATAAACCTGGTATTCTTAATTTTTCAGCCTAATTTAGGAGAATTCCCTAAATGTGTAGAGCTGCCAATTGTACATTTTCTGAAAATCTGACCCATATCATGGCTTCTTTAAGTTCTTAAGAAATTTGAAGTATTTTTTCGACAAAGCAATTATAAAATCCTCGACCGTGTAAGAAGTAACAGTTCTCAGAGTGGGGAACACAGAGAGAAATAACCTCGCCAATCTGTTAAAAACATATCAGTGTTTCTTTTTGCCGACAGGTGTTTGTGTTATCGTCACATTCTTTGCCAGGAGTTTTCCATAAATCCTTGCCGAGGTTCAACGTACTCACAGCCAAGATGGCCGACACTGGGATATATGGGTCAGATTTCCAGAAATTGTACATTTCGACTTCGCCAATTGTTACATCATGTTACGTAATAATGACGTAACAATGAGTAACCACTTTATGACTATAATTATCATTAATTATTATTATTACATTTAATATCTCAATTAAGTAACATGTCCATAACCCATTAAAGTACCACTACCCAGGAATTTAGTACAGTATTTACGGTAGCATGTAAGAGCTCAGGTAGCACCCTCACCTACTTCAATATTCCTCCAATGAACAATAGCCACATGGACCAAGCACCTACCTGTATGTTAGACTACAATAAACATTCATTCTAGATCTTCGGATCATACCCTTTACACCTTCTTATTTATTCTCTTTGTAGTATACAATAGATCTAAGTCTAATAGATACCCAATCTTCATGTAACACTGGTGGGAACCCGACTCTTTCCTGGAACTTCTTAAATCACTTTACCATATTTTCACATTTTGTGAAATATGGCAGCCAAGCCATTCTATGGAAGATTGAACGAATCAGTGGATAGTCTAGCCCAGTTGCCACAGAAAGTAACTAAAAGAGGTAGGAAGACAACTGGGAAAGCAGGCAGGATTACCAAGCCTAATCATGAAACAGCAGGAAGACAACTGGTATTTTAACAGGATGGGTTCAATGAAGAACCTTTAATGTCACAGAAAATCCGGCATTTGTAGAAGAAGAAAATGGCTATCCAGAAATGTTTTTATAGAATAGCCAGCAGCTCCTCCACTCAGGCACCCCCCACTCAGACAGGACCAGGCAGAACTACCCACTACACACGAAGAATTATCAGAACTGACTCTAGCATACCACATTCCCCTTCTATAGAAGGAATTGAAATACCTGCAGAACCGCAATTAATACAAGCTACAGGTGAACAGAAGACAACAGGAGATTAAGAAGTAACATCGGGATTATCAACTTAATACAGAAGAGTGTAAACATCATTTCAGCACACATATATAAGAGAGAACAGCCCTTATTTTCCATTTGATAAAAGACACTCAACACCTTATTATAACAGAAGGAATTGCATTGTGATTGCATTAGTGAAAACAAATCCGGAGAATTTTACCATTTAAACTATTGAACTGTGTGATTGTGGATGATCAATACAGTGACCCATCACTCAATCATGAGATAAAAGAAACTGTTGGTGATGGGAATGTTATTCCAGAATATTGGTTCAATACAGATAAAAAGAAGGAGAACCAGGATCATGCTTCAGCTATAACAATAGAGACAATTACGAAACAAGGTAAGAAAATGTCACTTGAAACTAATATACAATGGTTGCATTCAGATCTCAGTCAAATATATAAATTACGCCAAGTTTGTCCTGTTTATTAACATCAAAATACATGGTGAGAATTACAGAGCGAACCAGGCTATTACATGTTGCTTTTCTTTTAGACAAACAATCAAATTAAAACCTTTTCTTGACAATAATTCAATTTACATGAAATGTGTCACCAGCCTATTCAACTAATCTCAGCCCATACATTTTAGTGTGGAAAAGGCCCCTACAATAGCTTCAGAGGCCCCCTTACACATGAATGCTTTGATTTCTAAATCGGTGTTGGAACAAATAACGCCTATTCAACTAAAGTGATCCCAACCATAACAGCTTAAACACCTTTACATTGTGATTCGCTATGTGCAAAACAGTAATGGAACATTTAATTTCTATAGTCAAGCCCAAACCCACATTGGAATGCAGAGGCCACTTTACACACAAAGGAGCAATCAGTGAAGGCATGGCATGACCACAATAGCACTTGACCACTATTGTATATGCTAGAATTCATTCGCAAACTATTGATCCCTAATAGTATAAATTACAACCCCCATTCTTTACTAATTGAATTACCATCTCCTTATAGAAAGATCCTATGATTTAAACATGGGAAGAACATTAAGCGTCCTCAGACACACTAAAATACAACAAAAGGAAACAACAAGTTGTCAAGCTTTTTATATTGAATCTCAACATGTTAAAAGTTTACAATATCCATATGAAACAGGTAACTGCGAGAGTGGGTTGAAAACATGAAGAATTGTTATTGTCATCCTTAGGGAGACCTACTCATTTCTGTTTTATTGTAAAGCGACCCTTAGCTGGTAATAGCATAGTGGGAACCTTTTTATTAGTTGGCATTATATATCTAACCAAGTTTGATATATATTATAATGTGTATTGAGCCCAGTTTGATATTAGAGGAGCGTTGTTATTGATTAGTAGGGATATTGTATGGGTGTGTTTTATTGAGATTTGTTCTTGCATTCCCTGCACGCCCTCGTACGTCCTTGCAAGCCTTAAGGATTCTCCCGCTATCTATTTGCTTATTTCGAATTAAGGCCAGCTAGGACTAGCTCACGGGATGAGATTTTATCTCTTAATTTGGTATATTTTTCAAAGGAGTTTCAAACCCATCAACTCAATGGAAACCTGTCTTTGTATTTAAAAAAAAATAAAATAAATAAATATAAATAAATAAAAAATATGACAATATATTATGCATATCCCTAGAATAATTGGTAGACGCATATATATGCAATAGGCCTGCACTTATTTAAAGGATTATTCTTGCATTGAATCATGCTTATATTCTATTGTTGAATCACAGGAATCCAATTTCATTTTGTCACGATGAGTGAATGATATACTATTTTAATAAAAAAAACAAAAAAACAATTTTATTTTGGGCATATACATACAAGAACGGTTATTAAAATATAAGATACACTTGAGATCCTAATAGAGAAATTGCATGCAACCTTGTATTGTGAATAGTGATATTTTCTTCCAGAGAACCACAGAACAACTAGTCAAATCTATAACAAACTTTTCACTGATGATAGTATACCACGTTGAAGTTTGGAGAAGAATATGGACCAATTTGATTAAGTTTCAACACTTTATTCTTTAATTCTACAGAAGCTGTACTTTTTGATTACATAAACTGAATTAATTTTATGAAAAAGAACAATTTTCAACATAACAAATACCCAGGTCCATGGGGAGTTAAATTTTAACAGTTAAGGAATCAGAAGTATAGTTATCACCAACATTTTTCAGATTGATTTAAATTTAAACTTTGAGTTCAGTTATGTTATGATGTTACCCAGTGTTGCCTGGTCCCATCATGAAGTTCAAATCATTCAGTTCAAATCAAAGCTTTTGATTTTTCTTATATTGTGATATTGTCTACACAAACCTTTATTATGGACATATTATATTTATCTTTTCACTTTACTTCTCTAGAGGATGTTCCCTGAAACATGCTACTTCACTTAGAAATTTAGAAGAATAATTCGGACGAAAATTTATGATGGACATATTTTAGCTCAAAAATTATAATTTTTCTCTTCTTTCTCCCACTGTCAGCTCACTCCTCAGTTGAGTCGCAGAGCTGTCAGAGGGGGGGGGGAGTGGTGTTACATCATGTTACGTAATAATGACGTAACAATGAGTAACCACTTTATGACTATAATTATCATTAATTATTATTATTACATTTAATATCTCAATTAAGTAACATGTCCATAACCCATTAAAGTACCACTACCCAGGAATTTAGTACAGTATTTACGGTAGCATGTAAGAGCTCAGGTAGCACCCTCACCTACTTCAATATTCCTCCAATGAACAATAGCCACATGGACCAAGCACCTACCTGTATGTTAGACTACAATAAACATTCATTCTAGATCTTCGGATCATACCCTTTACACCTTCTTATTTATTCTCTTTGTAGTATACAATAGATCTAAGTCTAATAGATACCCAATCTTCATGTAACACAATCCTCCCAGATAACCCTCATTTAAGAAAAAATGAAGCTTCGAAATGCAGTTTGACATAGTAGAACTGATATTTTAAATCAACACGATACCAAATATACTCAGATATACCCAGTATTCTTCACTTTTCAGCCTAATTTAGCAAAGTTTCCTAAATGCGTAGAACTGCCAATTGTACATTTTCAGAAAATCTTAGCCATATGCAGTATTATAACCACCAGGTGTTACACAACTTGAATTAAATAATGAATGTGTGTGAGATGTGTTTCAGGAAAATGAGTCACAAGTGGCAAAAAATGGATTTTGAGATATCATCATATTTGAAAAGATGGTAAACATTAGGATATCTAATAAGTATTTCTATATTTTACGTTTGATATTTTTAGTTTTGAAAAACAGTTTGCAATATTTCTGGGTGCATGGATTTATATTTGTTTCTAAGTGTTTTTTTCACACGATGTCTTTGTGGGAGTAAGCTTATTTTGGAGGTATTTAGCGCTTTAAGTCGTATGAATGCCCCAAATATCAAGGCAGTTCATTAAATATATCCTAGCATTTCTAAGGTCATCTTATATGGAGTATATATATATATAGTTACTTTATTAGTAATTGTCCACCCAGAAATACTGAAAACCTTTTTTTCGAACATTAAGTCAAACATAAAATATCGAAATACGTATTAACATCTTAATCCAATTCAAACATGATAGTATCTCAAAATATACCCAACATTTATCATTTTTAGCTTAATTCACTGAATGTCTTTTGCTCCCAATTGTGTATTTTCTGAAAATCAGACCCGTATATTCAATATACTAGCTCCTTCTTCTACTCTCACTATAAACCCCCAGGTGTGACCCCCCCCCCCGCACCCCCCCCCCCTCCCATCACAAAATACACGAGAAAGCCTACAGCACTATTAGTACTAATATTAAGCACATTAAATCGTGTATTACGTAGCCACACACATAAACAAGTTCCATGTGGGGGAGTGAGCAGTTACAGGGTGGAAATGTCAGCCACTGCACGAATGTGAGCCATTTAAACAGGTGAATTGTGGCAGTCCCAAAGTTCAAGCACACTATGCCTTCACCTATAGCACTCCCTTAAGTAAATTTCTCTTATGTTACCTAACGTGTGGGGATAAACGTAAAGAAAAACATATTTCTCTTACAGTTCTGGAGCATCGGAGTAATAAAACCACCCAGTATACTCCCCAGGTGTATTCTCTTACACGTACTAGTGGGTCCGATTTTTAGAAAATGCACAATTGGCCTTCACCAATCCTCTCAAATAACCCACATTTAAGACGGGAATCAGGTTCAATATACAGTTCAACATGACCAGACAGAATTATTTAATGAATACAATACAGAATATACACTGAGATATAGCTAGTATGCATCAGTTTTCACTCTAATTTAGCAGAATTTGATAGATGTGTAGAACTGTAGATTGTGCATTTTCTGAAAATCTGACCCTAGTAAGGCGGTGCAAGTTTTATTTGGCGCATATTTCTAAAAGTTTGAATTTGTGGGTCTGTGCTTCAGAAGATTGTTAAATCAGCAGCTCTACACATTTAGTAAATTCAACTCAAGTAGTTCTCAAAGGATCAATATGTTGTATGTTTAAACATAATTATTCATATTCAACATTTATTATTATATTCATTATTATTCAGTTATCATAAAATATACTTTTGTACTTGAAATGGATTTCGAGGTATCATCATATTAAAAGAAATAAGATCAAGACAGTTCCAATGATAGTAAACATAAGTACAGCTCTATTAAATATTTCAATATGTATTATGCATGGAAACAAATTATACACTCATTAGGATGGCCTCAGATATGCATAGATACATTCAATCGTGAAATTTGGTACATGTGGGTCAGATTTTCAGAAAATGTACGATTGGCAGCTCTACACATTTAGGAAATTCTGCTAAATTAGGTGGAAAAATAAAGAATACCGGGTATATCTGAGTATACTTGGTATCACATTGATTTAAAGTATCAGTTCTGTTATGTTAAACTGCATTTTGAAACTCATTTTTGTCGTAAATGTGGGTTATTTGAGAGAATTGGTGAAGGCGAATTGTACATTTTCTGAAAATCTGACCCATGTATTTATACTACTAACAGCTCTAAACATCCCGTAAATGACAAGATTGTGAGCAATATTTCTTGTTTTGCGATCAGGCCCATTCCAATAATACTAAACAGTAGAACATCTAATACATATTTCTATATTTTCTGGTTGATATTTTTATTTCTGAAAAGTTTGCAATATTTCTGGGCGAATTTTTTCTAGTAAAGTAGCTAAATATACTCTATAAGATGAACTTAGAAATACATGTATACATTTAATATACTGTCTTGGAATTTGGTGCATGAATTGATACTACTAGCAGTGCTAAACACCCTAAAAATCAAAACATTGTGACCAGGGATTTCGTAGAAAATAAACATTTGGAGACTCTCACACATTTGGCGACTCATTTTCCTATAACATATCCATGGGTCAGATTTTCAGAAAATGTACAATTCACCTTCACCAATCCTCTAAAAAAAACCATATTTAAGACAAAAGAGCTTCCAAATGCAGTTCAACATAACAGAACTGATACTCTAAATCAATGCCATACCAAATATACTCAGATATACCTGGTATTCTTCATTTTTCAACCTAATTCAGCAGATTTCCCCAAATGTGTAGAGCTGCCAATTGTACATTTTCTGAAGATCTGACCCATATACATGTAGGTACTGGAGGATAATCTCCTCCAGTAGCTTAGCCAAGGAAGCGTTCTAAAACATGAACCATATCAGCAGTGTAAATTACACTTCATGTCAGCCTCCATATTCCTCTGTCGCCATCTGGCGGCGTAATTAGGACTTCCCCTGTCACCCATCCCCTCCCTGCTTACGTCACTTCCGCCTCCCAGACGCTCTCTTTCTTCCACTCGCACAAAACAATCAAAGGAACTGGATCTCTAAGTTGATTAGTGCCACAAACTGACACCAGGATCGCTGGTGCGTTGTGTCGCGCGAAATAGTGTCTGCTGTGAAATAGTGGACCTTAGAATGGTGATGAAGATGTCCACCAGAGGGAGTAGATGTTTATTTAGAGAACATTTAAAGTTATAGTATATAGTATTTAAAGTTATAGTTATAGTGTTTATGGGTGAGATTTTCAGAAAATGTACAATTGGCAGCTGTACATATTTAGCAAATTCTGCTAAATCAGGCTGCAATTTTATTTGGTCAATAGTAGGTAAATTCGAGTATATTCGGCATTGCATTGACGCTAGGCACTTCCCCAGTCCTCTCAAATAACCCAAATTTCAGACAAAAATAAAGTTCAAAGTACAGTTCAACCTAACCAGACAGATTGCTAGAGTCAGTGCAATGTCAAATATACTCGAATTTACCCAGTATTGACCATATTGCAGCCTAATTTAGCAGAATTTACTAAATGTGTAGAGCTGCCAATTGTACACTTTCTGAAAATCTGACCCACATAATGCACCCACAGTGGACAAGCACTGGATTAATCATTTCATTCCTAATTAAGCATGAGGTTCTTATAGGCCTATAGTTCACGACAGAGCAGTCTAAGTTCAAAGCCTCTCAGATCAGATAAAAATGATATGTCAATGATTGGACGCCTACTGCGCTAATGTCTTTCCTGGCCCTGGAGTAGTCGTCCCAATGGGAGTATAGTGTTTTCGCGGTTTGAAGCGAGAGGCTTTCATTTATTCTGGAGGGTCTGAGCCTAGACTTAGAGATTACAAGAAAGTATACTGTAAATTTGTCCTTGGGTCCAAAATACAAGATATCTGTATACTTTTATGCTTCATGCTTTGTAATTGCCACAGAAATTTGTTTCCGACTGGATGGGGGATCAAATCTAGATCTGTATTACATTGCCGTAAGGCGGGCAAACTTGTTAAGAAGCGTATTAAAATGTTTTCAACCTTCAAATTTAGATGCGTTTGTGAAATGAATAATAAATATTTAGACCCAGGAAAGCTTTTAATCCGGCCTTTAAAGCGTCAGATAGCGTCGGATAGCGCCAGTATATATGGGTCAGATTTTCAGAAAATGTACAATTGGCAGCTCTTGACATTTCGAAAATTCTGCTAAATTAGGCAGACAAATTATGAATACTGGGTATATCTGAGTATATTTGGTGTCGCATTGATTTAAAGTATCAGTTATGTTGTGCTAAACTGCATTTTGAAGCTCATTTCTGTCTTAAATATGGGTTATTTGAGAGGATTGGTGGAAGCGAATTGTACATTTTCTGAAGATCTGACCCATACAGCGCCTCAGATATCCTGGCCACCATTTCGCACGGTCTACATGGTGACACGACGCGTTGTCAAGGTAATCTAAGGCGATGCGACGCAGCGCTGATCGATCTGCCACCTGGTGTTGGCGGCTGATTTATCAGCGACTAGTGCCGCCGTTGGTCACTAGGGGTCGGGTCAGGCGGTGCAGAAAGGGCCTTAAACTGCGGCCCTGACAACTCTGGTGTATGTATAAATACGGGAATACATCCATATCAACGCGGGGGGTCTGCCCGGACCGTAATCAAGTGTTTTGGACGAAATTGATTTTGACTGAGCTGCATTCTTAGGACAACGAGTTCACAGGCCAGAGTGAGTGAGTGACTGAGATTGGGTGCTTTACGCCCTTATCAACACATTTAATACGGTTATATCAAGGGCGGGAGAGCTAAGAGGGAGGCAGTTTATGATCATACCTGGGAAATAGCGATAGAGAAGAAGGGAGAGACAGAGAAAAGAGACAGAAAGGCACTTTATGGTCATACCCAGGAAATAGAGATAGAGAAGAAGGGAGAGAGAGAGAGAAAAGAGACAGAAAGGCACTTTATGGTCATCGTATCTCTTAGATTACTGTACAACTATAGGTGTTGTCCACTAGAATACTGTAATTCTGCACTCCAGTATATTCCTCTGGCTAAAAACTTTGAATTTATTAATTCAGAATTAGAGGCCGGTTCACTAGTGATGGCAATGTTAAAAATTGATTATTTTTTCCGCTATAGATGGGAGACCTGCACTCTGCAGCAAGTGTTTGAAGATAGTGAAGATTTGAAAATATCAATAATGGAAGTAATACTGCTCTGTTTGGTCGGTTTGCAGGATTCAAAATACCATTGACAATAAAACCAAGTGTCCAGGCCCTTTCAATTATTTTAACCATTTGGATTGTGATTGGGGACGAATTGTATATTAGCTACTTTACCATAATCTGATACCATACTCTGATGTATGATTGCTACCTGTATTGGTCCTGGGTATGACCATAAAATGCCTTTCTGTCTCTTTTCTCTGTCTCTTTCTCCGTTCTTCTCTATCTCTATTTCCTGGGTATGACCATAACGTGCCTCTCTGTCTCTTTTTCTCTGTCTCTCTCTCCCTTATTCTCTATCTCTATTTCCTGGGTAAGATCATAAACTGCCTCCCTCTCAGCTCTCCCACCCTTGATAAAACCTATATGTGTTGATAAGGGCGTAAAGCAACCAATCTCACTCACTCACTCAATCACTACCTCTCAGCTCTCCCGCCCTTGATATAATCTTTATAAGTGTTGATAAAGGCGTAAAGCAACCAATCTCACTCACTCACTCAATCACTCACTCATATTACCTACACAGGTACTCTAGTACGGATAAATTTTCGTTCCTGAACTACGGTACACACAAGGACCTTCATTCCTAGTAATGTATTGCTGCAGTTCGTCAGCCTGAGAGAGGGCTGGCATTATGAGCACATCCAAAGCTCTATATGTCATTCTAGCCAACTCTTCATTGGAGCGACTCAGCATGCATCATTGCAGCTTAGGAGCTGCTCACGAGTTTGTTTGCCGAATGCCCTCATTGCACCAAACTACAGTCTTGATACTAAACTTGTTTTCCTTGCATAATACAACGCGTCGGTCAGATTTTCAGAAAATGTACAATTCAACTTAACCAATGCCCTCTAATGACCAGAATTTCAGACGAAAATAAAGTTCAAAATAAAGTTCAACCTAACCAAACAGTTTCCTAGAATAAATGCAATGCCGAATATACTCGAGTTTAACTAGTATTGACCAAATTGCAGCCTATTTCAGCAGAATTTACTACATGTGTACAGCTGCCAATTGTACATTTTCTAAAAATCTGACCCACATCTCTATTGTTAGTGCATTATCAGAAATTACACAGTCACATGCCAAACATGACATTGTATCTATAGGATATTTATAGATAAAACTATACAGGGTTGGAGTTATCAATATCCTCCTGCTGGTATTATAATCCCTTTCTCTTTATTTGGGATATGGTCTGTACAGGGGTCAGGAGCTTTCAGAAAATGTACAATTCACCTTCACCAATTCTCTCAAATAACCCACATTTAAGACACAAATGAGCTTCAAAATGCAGTTTAACATAACGGAACTGATACTTTAAATTAATGCCTTACCAAATATGCTCAGATATACCCAGTATTCTTCATTTTTCAGCAGAATTCAGCAGAATTCCCCAAATGTGTAGAGCTGCCATTTGTACATTTTCTGAAAATCTGACCAAATTTCTTTGCTAATAGTTCCCTACCAGCTGCCTGACAACGAACAGTAGCTAAGGATGGGACACATTCAGTAAGGGTATGTTATGCACCAAGTCCCTGTTATACAACCTGTGGGTGTCCCCCGTATAGATGAACGGCTTATATGGAACATTTGGGACCTGCTGGTGTACCACCAATAGGCTCAAAATGTGAGCCATTAGTTATTTATTATTGGCATTAGAAGTAGTTTAGAAGAAGAATGTTATCAGCACGAATTAAAAATATACTCCATTTATATAGATTATTTTCTTCTATCGGTTATTGTAGGGAATAGCATGATACATTTATAATACTATAACTGAAAACACGATTTAAACAAACGCATACAACTCGCAGTTCAAATACAATAATATTTACATGACCAGGCTTAAATTCCGGGAGGAAATTCTCCTTTTTCTCAAACCTATAATATGAGATATGGAATAAATATTATCAGTATCATTACTATTAATCATTATCAATCTGATACCCACGGTCATTTAGGGTGGAAGTTCTACACAATTTTCTTCTGATAGGCATCTTTTGTATGTAATATTGTCTTTGCCATCTAGTTTTTTTATCTCCTTGGTCAGTAGTATTACGATGATATATACCCAGGTGATGGATTTTAAGCCTCTTGCTTCGATTTTACTTATTTCTTCATGATTAAATTCAGTTCTCTCTGAAATATTTCTTTATATAATCCTATGTTGAAATTATACCTTGATATATCGAATCTATAATGTTAACTTTTTCCTCAGCTAAAACTGAGAATATTGTATAAAAGCATAATGTCTCTGGCTGAATAAAAACATTTAAAACAAAACAAAACATGATGGTGTGTCCCTGAGTGACCCCAAGATTCATTATAAAGCCTGCAGGATGCTGTCCTCCCGTATCCCAGGATTAACTTCCTTCCTATAGTTTGCCTTTGAATCAGCTTTAATCGTCCTCATAAGCTCTCAAGTCTATTCAAATTTCCCTTTCCCTCTTAATCACACATTGAGGGCTATAGTCGCATGGGAAGATATAGATGGCGACATAGAGATAGGGACCAAAAAGTATGGATCGATATAATAATTCCCCATGTTCAGAACTGCCATGAATATATAGTTGCCTTTAAAATAGTAAAATAGACACTTTTACAAAGATTTAAATGAAATGTTTATTTATGACTACTACGACTTTCTTTAAAGTTTTGGATATGCTGAGAATTATTATCATTTGGATAAAATGCTATCAATAAACAAACAAACAAACAACACTTCCATTTATAAAGTAATTCAGAGCGAACTTATAGATAGATTAAGATAAAGATATATAGACTATAGATAAATCCATCGAACAATAGGGGACTTGCATGTCGCACTGGGCATGCCTACTGCAGTGCATCATAGGATGAATTTTATTGAAATCTGACTTACAAATATTTCGCAACATTTTTACCGAAAATTGCGGGAGTGCTGTCATGAATATTGTAGCTTATGTAAATCATCTATAAAATCCAAATGCACGATGGGAAAGATGGAGGCTTGTGTTATGGAAACATGTATACGTGGATACTGACATTAGAGCATTGATGGATAGTCCATGCTGAACATGGCATGTTTTCTATGGAGTTTAAACTGTACCATTAGTCCCATAATCAAGATTATTAAGATTCAAAATGGCGGCTATGCAAATCCCCTATTAATATAGAGAATCATACAAGGCAGTGATATCTATTTTAAACCGTATATCAGCATTTCCCTAGTCAGAATGAATGAACACGCGCATATGAACGGAGGGAAACTTACTTCCCTGAGTTCTGGCATATATACCGGAAGTACTTCAACTTGTTATGGTATATGGGTCGGATTTTCAGAAAATGTACAATTGGCAGCTGTTCACATTAAGTAAATTCTGCTAATTCCTGCTGCAATTTGGTCAATACCAGATAAATTCAAGAATATTCGGCATTGCATTGAATCTAGCAATCTGTTTGGTTAGATTGAACTGTATTTTGAACTTCATTTTCGTCTGAAATTTGGGTTATTTGGAACGATTGGCGAAGTTGAATTGTACATTTTCTGAAAATCTGACCCATGTGTTCCATAACGGCTCTGTTATTGCTTCAACTTGTTATGGTATGTGTTCCATAACGGCTCTGTTATTGCACGCCTAATACCAGTGGGCGGAAGACCATGAATACTTCTTACCGAATATACTACCGTGAGCCCATATCTCTATAACACCAACTGTATTATAACAATGTACAATGTACATGCCTTATTGTAATATCTTTATATTGCCTGATGATTGCTGTATAAACATACTGGATAACAACATTAAGCAACTTAAGTATTGAAATGTGATAAGTTAGCTATGTGATCAGGATCATGTTTAAAACATACTTTATCGCTCACTACATGGAGTACATCCCATGTATCTAGCATCGTTCTCAGCTGTTCTCTTCTTCCTCTGTTTTATTCTTCTCTCTTTACTTTGAGTTACATATTGGTACATGCTGCAAGACCTGGACAACTAGTAGACATACTCAGAAACATGCAGCCATTTTGAAGTAAGTATTATAATAGGGACATTTAGCAACCACAACGCTAACGTAAACGCTAGTTGCTCACGATAGGGTAGGCCGTACGTTGTGGCAGGATTCAATCAGTTTTAGACTTTATTACAGGTGGAGAAGTGTTTTCAGAGGACTAAAAAGCACACAATTTCATGAAGTGTAGTAGTGTGTTACACCTGAATACAAAGAAAAACACCTCCTGCTTATTTGTACATAAAAATGAAACCACAATTGACCATTATTTTAGCATGAAATAGACTTGGGAACGTATTGACACACCTCTTAGCGTAATTGACGTCTGTATCTCAGGTGGCACGCTAAGAATAGCACACCTAGTGATGACATATTCCTCATAAAACATACGTTAGCGTTAGTGTTAGCGTTAGTGTTAGCGTTAGCGTTAGCGTTGTGGTTGCTAAATCAGCCTATTATTAATAATTCATTACTCTAGATTGTTAAGGGAATGGATATTACTTTAAATAAAGAGTTGTCGTCGTGGGATCTTAATATCAACTATCGGTAAAGTTCTCGGTATATGATGGTATTATTTAAAATTAATCCTAGATGCATTTCCTTTTTTGATTTTTGTCTCCTCTTGAGATCACAAATGTGAAAAGTTCGGAAATAAATTCATTACAAAAAAAAAACGAATAAAAAAATGAATAAAATAAAAAAAATTCAGAAATGTGAAAAATTGCCCAACACAACACAGTGATCTATAGCAATTCATTAGGCAGCAGAGGCGATGGTATAACTCGCTTGACCCTAAACCTGATTACAGGGACAGCCCATGGTAAACTCCCCAATCTTTCTACTAGAGAACTAGGTAAATAAACCTCTATGAGGGCCACGGAAGGAGCCAGTGTGGTAACCGGGCCAGGCTAAGCTATGATAAGTGTATTTGCCCTTCTTAGGTTACTTCTCTTACGTCGAGATAATCGTGATATCGAATTTAAAAGGTGCTTGATAAATCCAGGCGGATGCCATATACCAGCTTCATCTCTTGTTTTTACCTGGGAAACTTCTGGTGTTGTTGTAATATGTGTGGAACTTAAAGTGGAAGGTAAATTAGGAGGAATTTCAGGTGAGATAAATATAGCGGTACAGAGCAGTTGAGGTCGGGGTGAGTTTCTCTAATTACTCACTAGGACTGGGAGGACTTTACGGAATGTACCTATAGGTAAAATGATCATCCTAGGGTTAGGCTGGAAATACTTGGTCATGTTTAAAGCTGAAATCTCAGTCAAAAACAGAATATTTTCTCTTTCTTTTCTTTTTCTTTTACTTTTCCTTAAGCTTACATTAGAAGAATGTCTTTTCTTAAAGCTGCGCTTTTTTTTTCTTTAAAACAAAAACAATACTTTAACTGGGGTTACATTTCCCAGATGTCCCGGATTTTCGAATGCGCCCAGCATATTATACAATGGTAGTTAACATGGGTCAAAACATAAAGATTTTATACTTTTTATACTACTCTTTTCCAACCGTTCTAAAAGTCATTTGAGCAAACATTTGGTAATGCAAGTCCACAATTTTGTGTTGGTAACACGCTGATTTTCCGTCTCTGTGATGGTTTCGAGTTTTATTTCAGCCATTTTCTCTGGATTGATTAAAATATTCTTCTATCAACATATAACATGGCCCTACACGTCATGCAAATATATTTGTTCAGATATTTTCTGTCGTAATAACTGAGAATGCAACTTTGGTCAAATAATAGCTCATAGCAGGTAATGTATTTGTTACATGTGTATATCTGTGTATCATTATCACAAATGTATCATTGCCACATGGGTCAGATCATCAGATAATGTATAATCAGCAGCTCTACACATTTAGAAAATGCTGCTAAATTAGGCGGGTAAATGGCCAATACTTGGTATGTCTGAATAAATTCGATCTTGCCTTGATTTGGAAAATCAGTTTGGCTATGTTGAACCGTATTTCTGTCTTAAATTTGGGTTATTTGAGAGGATTGCAAATTGTACATTTTCGATTTCACCCAAATACATATCATTGCCACATATCTCTTCACATTCAATACGTGTGTGATAAGCAATAGGGGTGTTGCATGTGCCACTGCGCATGTCTGTTACAGTGCATGCTGGGATGGATTCAGTTCAAATCTGACATACAAATATTTTTAACATTTTTATCGAAAATTCCCAGAATGTTATCAAACAATATCATAGCTTGTATAAATGATATATGAAAACCAAATGCATGATGGGAAAGAGGGAGACTTGCATCATGGAAAGATGTATAAAGTATGAATATTGACATTAGAACATTGATAAATATCCCATGCTGAACATGGCCTGTTTCCTATAGATTTTACACTGTACCATTAGTCCCATAATTCCATGCGAATCAACATTCAATATTGCGGCTATGCAAATCCTCTATTTAATAATTGTTACATCCATTCGTATGGTACTGTGCTTCAGCTACTACGGCTCTGTTTATGGGTCAGATTTTCAGTAAATGTACAATTGGGAGGTGCACACATTTAGTAAATTCTGTTAAATTAGACTGAAAAATGAGCAATACTAGGTAAATTTGAGTATATTCGGCGTTGCATTGATTCTAGCAGTCTGTTTGGTTAGGTTGAACTGTATTTCAAACTTTATTTTCGTCTGAAATTTGGGTTATTTGAGAAGATTGGCGAAGTTGAATTGTACATTTCTGAAAAGCTGGCCCTTATTCTGGCGAGACATATACTGATGGACAGGTATAGCTTCTCATGACACTTGTACAAGTACATTTCTTTCAGTTCGGTTAATTTTCTTAACCGAATGTAAACAGTGAACACAAAATTGAGTGACTTTCCTGTCTGAATATAGAATACAGATTCTTGGAACGGAACATTTGAAATAATACTATTTGTTGTAACCTTTCGGTTAGTGAACTTTAAGGAAATTGAAAAAAAAATGCAGATACAGTAAACATATGTCATTCATATGCCGACCTCGTGGCTGAAATAACCATAACACTCAACACGGAGCCACTTGATGGGTGAAATCGCCAGATAATGTACAATAAGCGCCATCACAAATCCTCTTAAATAACCCAAAATGTCTTGCAGAAATAAGGTTAAAAATAAAGTTCAAGATAACCGAACAGACTATTTAAATCAAAGCGATACCCAATATACTCACATATATCTAGTTTGTTTAATCATTTTTCAGCCTAATTTAGCTGAATTTACTCAATATGTTGTGCAGCCCAATGCACATTATCTCATGACCTGTCCCGTATACATACACTTTAACATCCCATGTGTGAGCGGAAACGGAAGTAAAGGACTCCCATCGCGAGGGTTGACGTCTTTTATAGCTCCTAAGCTAGAGACTTCCTCTACATGTCCCAGTGAGAATGGGGTAAGATATTGAATGTGAGCTGTTGAGAATGGGGTAAGTTATTGAAAGTGAGCTGGCAGCTGGGGTGGTGCGCCTACATCACTCTCATCTATTATCGCTCATAGAAGTACTTTAAATACCATCACAGACACGTGCACTAGTTGATATACCTTTACTGTAAAAGTCATCTTTAATAGACAGTGTTCACCTAGAAAGATTTCCTGCTTGGAGCGGGTTAGGATAAGGGGTAAATGTATTGTCACGGGCAAACGTTTTGTTTTTGATTTTTGTATAAATTGTAAAAGATGAATGAAAATTGATCAAATAATTGATTGAAAAATAAAATAAAATGATTGAGGATGTTAGTAGGTGTTTGAATGATAGATGATGATGATAGATAGGTTGTGGGCGGGTGGGTAATGCGTTGAACGATTGTAAATGAAAGAGGCCGGTGCAGGTGAGTGGCGGGCTTATATGGGTCAGATTTTCAGAAAATGTACAATTCAACTTCACCAATTCTCTCAAATAACCCAAATTTCAGATGAAAATAAAGTTCAAAATACAATCCAACCTAACCAAACAGATTGCTAGAATCAATGCAATGCCGAATATACTCGAATTTACCTAGTATTGACCAAATTGCAGCAGAATTTAGCAGAATTTACTAAATGTATAGATCTGCCAATTGTACATTTTCTGAAAATCTGACCCATATAGCGGGTGATAGAGGGCACTGTGGGAGTGAGTGGACAGGTGAACAACGGGTCCCGCCAGAAATGACCCCGCCTTAGCCTTTGCCAATGCGGACGACACGGGAAACCTTAAAAAGAAGTGAGTGAGATTGGTTGCTTTACGCCCTTATCAACACATTTGATATGGTTATATCAAGGGCGGGAGAGCTGAGAGGGGGGCAGTTTATGATCATACCAAGGATATAGAGATAGAGAAGAAGGGAGAGAGAGACAGAAAAAGAGACAGAAAGGCATTTCTAAAAGGAGTTTGTATGTCAAAGTGGAATGTATCAGATTACCATTGGCGCTCAATTGCACCTGTACAACTAAAGGGCCTAATCGACTAAGCCGATTCTCATGCGATTTTGCAATTGCACCTGTATGACTAAGCCTATTTTGCCTTACTCAGGTAGGAAATTCCTGTTGTTGGAATACCAAATAGTATACTGTGTATATCTATGGGTGAAGTCGCCAGAAAATGTACAATTCACCTTCACCAATCCTCTCAAAGAACCAAACTTTCAGAAGAAAATAGAGTACAAAATACAGTTCAACCTAACCAAACCATGCAATGCCGAATATGCTCAAATTTACCTAGGATTGACTAAATTGCAGAATTTACTAAATGTGTACAGCTGCTAATTGTGCATTTTCTGAAAATCAGACCCATGTAGCAAACTCCTTCCCTAAAAGTTCCCAACCAGTGGCTACATAGCTGAGGAATGGAAATCTTTGAAAAGAATATCTTCTGCAACAGGCCCTTGCTATCTGCCTCATAATGGGTCAGATTTTCAGAAAATGTACAATTGGCAGCTCTACACATTTAGTAAACTCTGCTAAATCAGGCTGCAATTTGGTCAATACTAGTTAAATTCGAGTATATTCGGCATTGCATTGATTCTAGCAATCTGGTTGGTTAGGTTGAACTGTATTTTGAACTTTATTTTCGTCTGAAATTTGGGTTATTTGAGAGAATTAGAGGAGGGGAATTGTACATTTTCTGAAGATCTAACACTAATAGCCATGCCTGAACACATGCTATTGATTGGCGCGCACCCTGGTGCCAGCCAAAAGCACCAGTAATAAGTCCCGAGAAATGTGAGACGCTCAGCTTTCAGCGACTGCAGCGGTAGGTTGTGGAACTTTATGGCTGTTTTAAAAAGGAATGAATTTCATGCTTTATGATATTTCATCGTAAACAATTTTTACCATCAAAAGTGCATTTTTCGGATTCCATGTCAATATTTAAAAGAAATACAAGTACATGTATATGTAAAAGTTTATTTTTCAAGGTTGAAATAGAACTCTTGAATAACACTCAGGATAACATTTGGAAATAGTTTACATTCTTTGCCAGGAAAAGACGATTTTATTCTCTATTAGTGTGAACCATTAGGACTAGTATGGGCGATATTCTCTCCACTATAGTATAGACTGGTTATGCATTGTTTTTAGCACGGCCAAAAAACCCAAATTATCATATATTACTGTAATGTAATCGTACTTGACAATTCTTCTCATATAGTAAAGTGTTGTCTTTGTGTAGCTTATAATATTATATATATAACCTTTGTTGCATCTGGACTTTCGAAAACCTGAAACGTACCATAACCTTTATGGAATTGTCTTTCGAAATAAAATATATATATGTTTTAAAAAAAATAGTCCGGGGGGAGGGGGAGAGCAGAGCTGTGAACCACCGAGTTTAACTTCGAGTTAAATATTTATATCACAAGTGGACATTTTTAATGTTCTACATGGGTGAAATCGTCAAAAAATGTACAATTCGCCTTCAACAAATCTCTCAATTATTTAAGACAAAAATGGGCTTCATATTATAGTTTAACATAACCAAACAGACATTTTGAATCAACGCAATATCAAATATACTCAGATATATCTAGTATTCATCATTTTCCAGTCTAATTTAGCAGAATTGACTAATTGTGTAGAAATGTTGATTGAACGTTTTCTGATGACTTCGCCCTCATGGTAGGTTTCTGGACGGTAACTTACTGGGTGGCATTTTTCTGGGTAGGCCCTTATCCACTAAGCCGATTCTCATGCGATTCTATCGGAATTCAGTGGAAAAGGGTCCAGCGCAAAATCGCCTGAGAATCGGCGTAGTGGACTAGGCCCTTTCTCTCTTGGGTGGATTATTTCGGGGCTACCTTTCTGGGTGGCACTTTTTGGGGATAGTACGTTTCTGGACTTTTCTTTATCGCACTCTTCCAGGTAGTACTATTCTGGGAGAATTTACCAAGCAGTACTTTTCTGTGCGTTACTTTTCGAGGCAGTATGTATGTAGGTATCAATTTTATTTCAAATTTACAAGTACATTGATTCGGAAAAAGGGAAAGAAGCATCTACATAATCACTCCTTTAAACATCCTTCTGTGAAAGCTATGTTTCCCAGGTCTTCCAGGCATCCCTGAAGTATGATGACCATGAGTATTTATATGATACGTTAGAATAGTTTGATATTTTGCGAACCTTCCTTATGCTTTCATTATTGATTTAGACATACAATATTTGAGAATTGAAAATCTTTGGAAAATGTTTAAGCACCAAATATTTAGATTAATACTCTAGATTCAAACAGTAGTAGTATTCCTAAAGTTAACAGATTATCTTCTTAAAGTTAACAGATTATTTTCCTGGGTGGTATAGTTCTGGATGGTAGTGTTCAAGATGGCAGTTTGCCTGGCTGTAGTAGTATTGCTAGTTTCTAAGTGATACCAACATGTTGGCTAATAACCCACAGTATCTCCACCAGGGACTAAGTCTCTGTAGGAAAACACAAGTTTGTTGCCATGGTTATGTTTCATCTTCTCCTCCAGTACCCTCCTCCAGTGCTTCCCAACCAGTAGAGGCATGTTGCGTAATTCATACTTGCTTAATATTGTCCTTCCTTAGCCACTTTTCCTTGCTATATTGGTCAGATTTTCAGAGAATGTACAATTCAACTTCGCCAATCTTCTCGAATAAGCCAGATTTCAGACGAAAATAAAGTTCAAAATACAGTTCAACCTAGCCAAACAGATTGCTAGAATCAATGCAATGCCAAATATTACCTAGTATTGAACAAATTGCAGCCTAACTTTTCAGAATTTACTAAATGTGTAGAGCTGCCAATTGTACATTTTCTGAAAATCTGACCCATGTAATAGCAAGGGAAGGAATTTGCTATAAAGACAATGCTAATTTCTATTCAAACTCAGTATGCTGTATTATGTATCATAAGTTTTTAATAAAAAGCGGATTTTGAGATACCAACATATTTGAAACGACGAGATTGAGAAGTGGATTCCTGCGATGTTAACGTTAAGGAAATCTAAAAGGTATTTCTATATCTTATGTTTGATTTTTGTATATGTTTGAAACAAAAAATTTGCAAAATTTCTGGTTGGCAATTACTAGCAAAGTAGCTAAATACACTCCATAGGATGACCTTAGACCCACATGGATATATTTAATACACTGTCTTGAGATTTGGGGCATGTATTCATAGGAATCATAGTGTTGCCTAAAACACTTCGAAAAGTACCGAATTTGCGACTTTTTCTTCTTTTAAAGGGTCACTAAACGGATTCATGGGGTACTTTTAGGTCAACAGACATTATGGATCCATAAGCACAACACCCAAGTCATAATTGTTTTGCCTCCATTTATGTCTAACTTATACTCGCTCACAGGCACATATTGAGAAAGCTTAGGTGAAAGGTTCTGTTTAGCACAAGAGGACACTGTGAATCACCTGGAATGAACACAGCACATACCTCTCCCGACCTGTGTGTTATGTACATTGTATGTTCATTTCAAGATTTCACTACGTTGTGACACCGTTGTGACATAAGCTAACAGTGGTGCCCTGAATGGAGTGTTAAACTGTGGAACTACTTTTCCCCCATGTAAATGGGTAAAACTCACTAAATGTTAGCTTTCATTAAGTAGCACTGGGGTCGTTACATTTCAATAAGAAATTGATTTTCTCATAATATTTGGGGTTTAGTGACCCTTTAAGTGGGTCAGATTTTCAGAAAATGTACAATTGGCAGCTGTACACATTTAGTAAATTCTGCTAAATTAGGCTGCAATTTAATCAATACTAGTTAAATTCGAGTCCATTTGGTATTGCATTTATTCTAGCAATCTGTTTGGTTAGGTTGAACTGTATTTTGAACTTTATTTTCATCTGGAATTTGGGTTATTTCAGAGAATTTGTGAAAGTGAATTGTACATTTTCTAAAAATCTGACCCAAGTAAGGATTTATTATGCAAGAGGCACATGGAGATACAGCGCCCTCTTGTAGTTGTTTATCCCCCCGCCACTGTAAGCAGCACCCATTAGTCTGTATACATTTCACCTGGAGGAAACAATAGCCTAAACTCTCCACCTTTTTACTACCCAACTCTTGCCTCTGGTCTCCACTTACTGCCTCTGTGTAATGGAGACCAACAGGTAAGGCTGAAACACAACACGTGCACTTGTACGCTGCCGGGTGTTTAGGGTTTGGTGGTGGGAGCTGCTGTAGAGTTACTCAGGTGACAGTTGGACCCTAAAGTTTGGTAACTTTGTGTTGTTTAATCAGGTTTTGGTGCAGGGATTTTGATTGAAGAAGGGTCTTGCATGTCTGGCACAATGATTTAAATTTTACCTGGAGTTCGTTCATGTTAGACAGAATTTTGTCCGACATGAAAATTTTAAAGGTCATTTGACCAATCTTTTTGAGGATTCTGTGGAGTTGTTTTTGCTACAGGGTTTCTAAAACATGCTTATTTGTATTTGGAGGACCCGCCCGAATCCTTTCTTATGATGTCTTCACTTATTATCGCTCACCAGCGGCTGTTTTTGCTGAACCAATTACACTTCAAGTTCTTGTATAAACATATAACAACAGCACATTATTGATAGACTCAGTCACATAAGTCATAATATGAGTAAATTGGGAAAGAGTGTCTTTATCATAATAGTTGAGAATGCAGTTTTAAAATATAAATGAGATGTGTTTCAGGAAAATGAGTCACAAGTCGCAAAGAATGGATTTTGAGATATCATTATGTGAAAAGATGTGATCAAGCCAATTCCAATGATAATAAACAATATAAATATTTCTATATTCTAAGTTTGATATTGTTATTTTGAAAAAAAAGAAGATTTGCAATATTTCTGAGTGGAGAACTACTATATACTATATTTGAGTCCTGAAATTTGATAAATGTATTCTTTCTTTTTGAACAAAATTTTATTCAGGTAAACAGACAGTTACAATCTTCACAAAAATATTATTATAATTGTGATTTTCATCATGTCCTGACTTAGTTATTCTATTCATAGAAAACCGAGAAGAATCTTTTCATCCAGCTAGATTAGATTTAAATTTTAAACCTTATGTAGGATTAGAAAAATTTGATATAAAGTTTTATAAAGTATTCATGCCGCAAGCAGTGTTAAGCACCCCAAAAATGGGAAATTTCCCACAAAGAGATCATATGAAACTATCAATTTTGCGACTTGCAACTCATTTTTCTGAAACATATCCCAAATGCGAGCTTTCACAGGGCCAGAGCACCACACCCCAGTTCCAGGGTCTATTGTACAAGCATGGAGCACATGGCACCCCATGAGGCATACAGCTGCTTGACATCTAGGGTTTCCAATTTACCCTTAACTAGCAGGGTAACATGGAGCAGGGTGATGGGGCACTAATAGAGTTCAACCCTGGGGGGACCATCATATGCTGGTACATCTTGTTTATATTCTGCTTCTAATGCTTTGGTATCATATTTAAAGCATATACATGTCAGGAACTGTGTGGGTTAGATTGTCAAATAAGTGTACGATTGGCAGCTCTACACATTTAGTACATTGTGCAGAATTTCAAGTGTAAATAAGCTATGTCCATCATGGATTGTCTCAAGCGGATCGTATCAATTTCAATATTATTCCAGCTACATCAAAAAGAAAAACAAACTCTTGTAGCTTATATTTAGCTACTTCACCAATAAATGTACAGCGACTAATATTGCAAACTTTGAAATATAGAAATACTTATTAGATGTCCTACTGTCTACCATCATTAGAATCGGCTTGATCTCATCTTTTCAAATATGATGAAATCTCAAAATCCATTATTAGCGACTTGTGACTTCCTGTAACATATCGTAAAAGTAGGCCTACTCATATTATGACTTTTAGAGCTGACTTAATCAATAGTCTGCTGCTGTTATATATGTTAATACAAGAGTTTAAAGTCACAAATGTGCTCAAAGATGCACTGCTGATGATACCCCATCTACTAACACACATATATAACCTGATTTTTGACACATCAACTATACCCCAGAACTGGAAAACTGGCTGTGTCACACCCCTTTTTAAGGGAGGTGATGCAACAGCAATAACCAACTACAGACCAATCACACAAATACTATTGCAATCAAAAATAATGGAGAAAATACTACACAACAAACTAGTTCAACACTTTGAAAACAACAACATATTCACAGAAACGCAAAATGGCTATAGATCACATAGATCCACCATGGACACTGTATCAGAACTGACTGATGACATATTAAGACATAGAAATAAAGGTGATTTTTTTCGATCTTAAAAAGGCCTTTGATACGGTCAATCATGGCATCCTATTGAAAAAACTAAACAGGTATGGAATAGAGAATGACTTATTACTTTTGTTAGAGAATTACTTGTCCGAAAGGACACAAAAATCAATATGTAATGGCGTAGAATCCCATCTCACCCCTATCACATGTGGAGTCCCTCAAGGATCAATTCTAGGCCCCCTTCTATTTTTAATCTATGTCAATGACATTGAAAAAACCTTAGTACATTCAAAACTGAAATTATTCGCGGATGACACTGTCATCTATATCAGTGGAAATAATATTGATGAAGCATCCAGAAAGCTTCAAATTGACTCAAATAACTTTCACTCCTGGAGCAAAGGCAATAAATTAACAATCAATATAGGCAAAACCAAAGTAATGAACTTCTGTTCAGACAGGTCACCACACAAAGAAACAGAACCTTTGATAGAATTAGATAATGCACCCATTGAGGTAGTTAGAAAATACAAGTACCTAGGAATCATACTAGACCCAGCATTGAATTACAAGGATCAGGCTAATTATACTTATAAAAATGTAAGCCACAAATTATATCTACTAAGAAAGATATCAAAATTTGTCCCACCACAAGTATTACTGAGAATCTATAAGGTATTCATCCTGCCTATTATGGATTATGGAGACATACTTTATGACACTTGCACACAACAGCACCTAGACAGACTACAAGTATTACAGAACAAATGCATCAAAACAGCTCTCAAATTGAACCCAAGAACACCAACACTAATTATACACCAAATCACTTCAATACCACTATTGAAAGACAGACGCATTGCTCACCTGAAAAACTTTGCCTATAAAAGAAGCAAAATAACAAAACATATCGACCACAACAAGGGTACTACCAGACTGTGGGACGCCACAGTCTTAGATTGTGGTATTCCAAGAGGTAAAGCCTATTCTGACAGTGTCGAGTATAGATGTGCGCTACTTTGGAACAACCTACATGCTGATGTAATAAATACAGAAAGATATTCTGATTTCAAGCTATTGACCAAAAATGAAACAATAGTAAATTTATTTGTTGAAAATTAGACCAACATTACAAGCTGGACCACTCACCCAATCCTCATCCCATTTCATCTCATTCCACCCCCACTCCTTGGTTATACATATATGCCAAGACAAGTTTCTACATTT
Source organism: Sthenelais limicola (assembly GCA_942159475.1). Classification (NCBI taxonomy): domain Eukaryota; kingdom Metazoa; phylum Annelida; class Polychaeta; order Phyllodocida; family Sigalionidae; genus Sthenelais; species Sthenelais limicola. The sequence goes on from OW804095.1 coordinate 35,250,782, forward strand.
TATATATTTATACAAAAGTTATTATATTGTTGTGTCAAATGTTTATTTCTACTAAGGTGGTATTGAGTAAGACCAGATCTGATTTACTCAGAACTGACAATTACCTCCTACATTGATATAACCTGTAAATCATTTCAATGAGAAATGTCAGATTGTCAAGACTGCTCTAACCAATGAGTAGGTCATTATGAACAGTTACTGTATATATCATAATAAAGTTTTCTAAAAAAAAAAATCAGCCGAGCTTAAACGGCCGCCAGTGAGCGATAATAAGTGAAGTCATCACATGAAAGCAGTTTGCCGGGTCTCGGAAATATGAATATGTTTACAAAATTTAGTTTAGACTCATTTCCCTGTAACAGCTTCACATTTTACATTTTGAAGGATATCACAGTTGAATACAAGACTATGAGTGTAGCAATAGTGGAGATGTATGAGCACGTGTGTGTGAGGCTATGTTTGATGCCTGCAGGCTGTATGTATACACAGAGCAACTCAAGGCTTCAGTAGTGAGCAGTTCCCCTGAGATACACCCTGCTAGTGTGAGCTATGAGCTCCTCTAGCCCACTGTGACACCGCCTCATCCACACATATATATTAGGGCTTTAAAAGCCTGGCCATTGATCCCACTGATTCTCAGTAATTAATCAATAAGACTGTTTAAGGGGGAAAAAAGAAAAAAAGAAAGACTGTTTAAGGTTTTTAAAGCTGGATTCTCAGTTAATATTGTATAGGGGACTTGCATGTCTCACTGCGCTTTTCTGTTACAGTGCATCCTGGGATAGATTGTGTTGAAATCTGACATACAAGAATTGAGCAACATTTTTATCAAAAATTGCAAGAATGTTTTCACCAATAGCTTATCTTTATAAATGATCTATGAAAACTAAATGCATGATGGGAAAGATGGAGGCTTGTGTTATGGAAACATTGTATAACACATGGATATTGACACTATAGCATTGATTAAATGTCCATGCTGAACATGGCGTGTTTTCTATAGATTTTAGTCTGTACCATTAGTCCCATAATTCCATGCGAATCAAGGTTCAAAATGGCGGCAATGCAACTCCCCTATTTTTGTATTTAAGATTTGTATTCAGCTAAGCCATTATGACAACGCATTATTCTGGGACGAAGCTGAGGGTCAAATTAATCATGATATAATAGAAGGGTTTACACAAAAAATGTCTAAACAATACGATCACTGCTATAGAACCAGATATTGATTATTAGTATATGTAGAACAAATACATTTTTACCAAGAAAGAGATCTTATAGATAACTCACTTTGAAAATGATCAATATTGCGACTTGTGACTCATTTTCCTGCAACACATCACATATGAGGTAAAGATCGAGAGAGCAGTAAAAGAATGTTTTATTCTGGGGCCCTTTATGGGCTAAAGGTCACCATAAGTCATCGTTTAGGATAGTCAGTACTGGGTAGCACTCTCTCTCTCTCTCTCTCGAATCACAACTATAATCAAATCAATCACAATTCTGTTTTCCCCTAAGTATTTAGTTTGATTCATTTCATGTGGGGATTGGGGCTTCTGCCCCTTTGACTGGGAAGGCATGACACCTTTGTGCATAGATAATGTCATCCCTTTCTATCCTTCCACACTCAAGTGTTGCCATACAATCCATGGTATAAAACAACAGATCAACATTTGGAGGTTCTCGTCAATATATAATTATATTATCTAGAAACTTATTATCAATTAAAAGGAACGTAGCATAGGGAAGGTCATCTCACAATGAAAAACACTTAACACTTTCAAGTGAGCTTGCATTATATTTCCCGAATAAAAGATATATACAAAATAATACACTGGGTATGTCTGTTTTAGATATTATTATACACGCATTGCTCTGAAAACAACATATCTAGACTGAGTTACGCATAGTGCGTATTTCACTAGTGATTTACGTGGGGTTGTCATGGAAACCAATCCGGGTTTTTTTACTAAGATCACCGGTAAAATTAAAATTTATGACTCAATTTTTCTTCTTTTTTTTATGATTGAAAGCATGTATGATAAATCTGTTAAATAACTCGTTGGTTTCAGTCGCTTAGAATATTGCACTTGTGCTATGCAACTCGTGTAATATTCACGCTCCTTCAACCAACTCGTTAGTTAACCTGTATATATATATTGTTGGGATGAGGAAGGTATACTGGTCCACCAAACCCTCCCTATCCCTGTTTATAGCCATGCAATATACATACAACATGCTCTAGCCCTACCCTGTCGCCAAGGGAAATGACAGAGAAAAGAAAGATGTCCAATGCATCAACAATGTCTCACTGAAGGAGAAAGCATTGAGCAACATCATTGACATTGTGTACAGAATAAATGAAAGATAATCCTCGCACCCTCTAGTAGCCCCAGGTCCAAGGGAAATATATACGAGCGGAGAGAAGACTTATTTTTTACAACAATGTATATGGCTGACATAATTCTCGGCAGGAGCTTTCGGGGATGGCACAATGTAGACAGATGTGTGTTTGGATCATTCTCCTGCATGGGAGGTAAAGATGCTGCCTAGCACCGGATATGACGTCTGGGAAATCATGCATCCGGGGACGCAGGGGAGGCTGTCGGGTAATGTGAGACGCAGAGATCTGTTTCAATAGCGGACTTTGCTTGCTTTCCATTGTGCATTTTGTTTTTATATCATTTGACAAATAAATCTACCTAGCATACATAATAACATGTTTTGTATATGTGATCTGTTTCAAGAAAAAGAGTCGCAAATCGCAAAAAATGTATTTTGAGATATCACTATATTTGAATAGATGAAATGAAGCTGATTCTAATAATAGTAAGCATGAAGCACATCTAAAAAGTGTTCTCTATATTCTATGATTGATATATTTATGTTGAAAAAAAGTTTGATATATGTCTGGGTGGGCACTTGCCATTAAAGTAACTAAATATACTCCATAGGATGACCGTATAAACACAAGAATATATTCAATCCACTGTCTTGAAATTTGGGACATGTTTGTGCTACTAACATCACTTAACATCACTTGTATACTTTTATACTCATTAGCATAAGCATAAGTATTAAAAATACTAGCGGTAGCATTAGTAAATAGATAGACACAGCAGTGGGCAGAATAACCATTGCAATTTGGACATGAATTAAACCCGTGAGCCTACGTCACAATTATGTAACACTGTATTTTTTCACTTGCTGTATAAGCATCCTAAATTAAAATAAATAAAACTCCCCAAGAATTAGTCTCCCTCGATGCAGGCACCTCCGGAGACTAATTACTCACAACTTACTAAATGCTTATTAATTACTTATTGAATATGTTTAGTTATTTTTTAACCTGTTAAAACTGTAGACTGCAGCAGCAGGTAGAAGGCCACAAATGTACTCGTGTTACCTGTTCTCCACTGTTTTCTAGTGAACAATGTCTTGAGATGCTGGATAAACAAAATCTTTAAAAAAACTAATATTGTAGTAGAGATGTTTTTTACTCTAACATACATCTTATGCTAAGTTCTATTCTCAGCCTGGTCCTGGGTAAGACCTTAAAGTGCCTGGTCCTGGGTAAGACCTTAAAGGACCTTTCTGTCTCTTTTCTCTGTCTCTCTCTCCCTTCTTCTCTATCTCTATTTCCTGGGTATGATCATAAACTGCCTCCCTCTCAGCTCTCCCGCCCTTGATATAACACTTCAAAGTGTTGATAAGGGCGTAAAGCAACCAATCTCACTCACTCACTCTATTCTCAGCCTAATTGTGATCCGGTTTAGGAAAATGAGTCATAAGTCGCAAAATATGGATTTTGAGATATCACCATATTTGAAAAAAGCTGATCACGGTGATTCCAATGATGGTAAACACTAGGACATCCCTCTCTGTTGCTAACCAATCATATCGCTCACACACTCTTTACACATGTGTACACATGTGTACACATCTCAGACTATATATAACAATGGAATCCTGCAGTTGTCATGTACAACCCCTGATGAAGGCCCGAGTTGGGCCGAAACGCGTTGGGTAAAGAATAAACAAGTACTTCAAATACATGTGATGGAGTGATATTTACTGGGGTTTCCATACCTTATTATCATCTAAACACTAGGACACCTAATAAGTATTTCTATATTTTAAGTTTGATATTTTCATTTTTGAAAAAAAGAAATTTGTAATGTTTCTGGATGGGTAATTACCAGAAAAGTATCTAGATATACTGCATACGAAAGCCTTAAAAAAAGCAGGGATATATTTAATACAATGCCCCGAAAATTGTGGCATGGAGTCATATGACAATAAGTGCTAAACCCTCTAAAAATCAGAACATTCAAATAAAGACATCTTGTGAAAAAAACACTTTGAAAAATATCAATTTTGCGACTTGTGACACATTTCCCTGAAACACATCACATGCCTCCAGTGGTACCTTTAACCCTTCCAATCCTTACAGCCATTCACAAGCCTGCAAGAACTCACTCCCCTTTGACTATTAACCACAAATATACCAAGGGTAACCCCCAGAGATTGTGGTAATCTCCGCGACCTTGAGGAGTAAAAACACTTATTCGATTACACGCAGCATGACTCATAAAATTCTCAACAGCGCCAAGGTAGGTAAAGGGATTGTGATTGGCCCATTCCAGCCAATAGAAAGCTTCCAGCTTTACTGCGATGGTTAGTGGAAATGACATGAGCTTTGAGTGAAGATGGTTGAGCCACCATGTGGAATATGGCTGGAGGAATGTATGTAATCTTCCTTTATAATAAAGCTAGTGAACGGATTTGTGACAGTAGTAGTGAGAGTTGTTGGACAGTCAGTGGTAGTAACAGTCAGTGGCAGTAACGGTCAGTGGTAGTAACAGTCAGTGGTAGTAACAGTCAGTGGTAGTAACAGTTGTTCTGATATTCAGTTATAGTGCAAGTAAGTGGTAGTGACAGTTGTGGTGGCAGTCAGTGGTAGTGACAGTCAGTGGTAGTGACCGTTGTTCTGATATTCAGTTATATTGCCTGTGGTAGTGACAGTGCCAGCGATAGTGACAGTCAGTGGTAGTGACAGTTGTTCTGATATTCAGTTATAGTGCAAGTGGTAGTGACAGTTGTGGTGACAGTCAGTGGTAGTGACAATCAGTGGTAGTGACAATCAGTGGTAGTGACAATCAGTGGTAGTGACAATCAGTGGTAGTGACGGTTGTTCTGATATTCAGTTATATTGCCAGTGGTAGTGACAGTTGTGGTGACAATCAGTGGCAGTGACAGTCAGTGGTAGTGACGGTTATTCTGATATTCAGTTATACAGTGGTAGTGACATTTATAGTGAGATTCAGTGATATTTTAGTGAAAATGTTGGTGGTTGTGACAGCCAGTAGTTGTGTAGTACATGTGATAGTGACGGTGTCAGTTGTAGTGACAGTCAGTTGTAGTGACAGTGACAGTCAGTGAAACTCAGTGTTAGTGAAGTTCAGTGGGAGTAACAATCAGTCACAGTGCAGTAGTGATAGAGTCAGTGACTTTATTTGTAACATTCTCCCCTTTTGTTGAACTGTTTGAACAGTTTTGTTTTATATTAATTTGGGGTTATTTGAAAAGCTTTTCAGTTTCAGGCGACTTTGCTGGTATATTCCCCTATCATAAAGGGCAATGACCTCGGTACACCACTTTTGTTAAGTTTTTCCCATTTTCTTTACAGCTTTCACCCACTTAGTTAGCAAATGTCAGATTCTGGGAGGGCAGGAAATTAGGTTTGTTATCATGGCGCTATGGCAGGTCTATGGAACGGTATTTTTTTTATTTAACATATATCTATACAGCCATTAGTGATAAGGATATACAAGGCTCACAGGGGCTATTATTTAGCATTTTCCATGATTTTCCGCCAGGGGCTGTTAGATGCAGTCCTACTACTATAGAAGGAAAGGAGTGGTGCATAAGTAAAGGTAATTAGTAATCAGTGTAGAAGGAAAGATAATAGTTGTTAATCTACATGATAGGATCAGTTATTGTGTCCGTCCGTAGCAGTGTGTTTTAATCGTCTGTCATTTTATGTTAGTAACTTTCAGAGATAGCAGTATTAATCTAGTTAAAGATATTTCTTCACATGAAAAGTATCAAGCTCATTGTGAAATTGTAAGGAAATAAAACCTGTTTTAAAAAAGGTACACTCTATGTTATCACAACAAACAAATCTTTCCAAATGTACTCATATTATGAATTATAATTGAGTAAATACAAAATAAGTGATTTTTAAAGTGATATAATCGTATCAATCAAAGTAGATACCAATACTAATATTAATTGTGATGTGTTCCAGGAAAATGAGTCATAAGTCGCGAAATCGATACTTTTCAAAGTGTGTTTGGTTAATTTACTGGTAATTACCCATCCAGAAACATGGCAAACGTTTTGTTTCAAAAATGAAAATAACAAACTTAAAATATAGAAATACCTATTAGGGATGCTAGTGTTTACTATCATTGGAATCGGCTTGATCTCCTCTTTTCAAATATGGTGATATCTCAAATCCATATTTTGCGACTTGTGACTTATTTTCCTAAGACGGATCACAATTTTGAATTTTGAATCACATGGAATTATGTTACAATGTAACATGCCATGTTAAAACGGAATATTTATTCGGCTCCAATGGCGATACACGATGTGTTTATGCGATATACAGTGATTCCGAGCTATTATATTGGTGAAAACATGCAATTGCAATTCCAAAACGTGCAATATTCGATCAAATTAAATAGCTCTATTTCAAACCTGAATTTAATCCGTCCCAGAATGCACTGTAGCAGACATGAACAGTGGCAAATCGAAATCTCCTATTGTACTAGTGTTATAATATCAACCTAGTTATAATGATTTATACACTTTAACCTTTAACACACTATTATACATCAAGTAACTCTAATTCAATCCTATCAACTCGTTCAGATAGATGTTGATCAGTTGTTCTTTACCTTACTATCATTAACATTGCCTTATAAAATACAACATGGGATAAATGTTCACCATGGTCATATCTATCACCATACCAGATTATCTCCCTCTTATCGTAACTTGCATTGCACCATATACGATTATTTTCTGAGACTAGATTAGAGACCTCTGAGATACCTCTTACATTTCTCAAATGCATGGGTTTCAATGCAACAACCCTCATAGTCGTAACTTTAAGAGGGTGTTACGAGGCCTATAACACACAATCTTATCATATATAGTGCAATGCACCCATAGATACATAGATAACACAACGGTCTGCATATAAAAACAATCGGTTATAATGTTAGTTATGTTATGGCCTCCCAGATAAGACCTACTAAGCAGAGCGTTGAGCCATGTTTCATGTACATGTTGTCCCTGAAATAAAAATTCCTCTAAGTTCCTACTCCAGGGTATGTTGTATAGGTGTGAAGGGGGTAGAGCGCCAACAGGTATGTGCAGCATGTGAAGTGGGCAAAAACTCCCTCCACTCTATCAAAAGGCCATTTCAATCATGCTCGGATCTTCTACTAAGTTCACCTGAGTTTGGATTACACTGGAGTAAAAGGTGTTTGTTGGAAGTTGGTTCAGTCCTAGCCAGTGAACCGGTGGTATTGATGCTACTTGGTAAAGTATGAATTATGGACCTACGGAAACTTGGAGTTTATTGGCAAAATTGCCTGTTCAAATATGTTAAACAGTGTCATATAATTATATGGGTCAGATTTTCAGAAAATGTACAATTCACCTTCACCAATCCTTTCAAATGACCATAATTTAAGAGAAAAGTGATGTTCAAAATACAGTTTAACGCAATAAAAGAGACATTTTGTATCAACACAACGCCAGAAGTACTCTTATATATGAATTATTCATAACTTTTCAGTCTAATTTAGCAGAAGTTAACAAATTTGTAGAGCTGCTACATTTTCTGAAACATTTTCTGACCCATACATGTGTGTGTACTGCTGACAGTTTAATTTGTAATGACTTAACATGCAAGTAAAACTGGTTATCAGTTAAGCCCAAAGTTGAGAGAGTCCCTTCAAAGGAAGGGAAAGCCTCTCGCCTCAAATCATTACGGATATTGACATTGGAGCATTGAGAAATAATCCATGCTGAACATGGGATATTTTTCTATAGATTTTAAACTGTACCATTAGGCCCATATAATTCCATGCGAATCAGGATTCAAAATGGCGGCTATTCAAATCCCTTATTGTATCTGTTTATTTGTATTCAGACATTTATGGAATGAATTCCTGCAGGAATCGAGTGTGATAACTTGTGATTATTGCCCACAAACCTATAATGTTAATGATTGTGTATTACACCTCACTAAAGGTACACCTCAAGTAACATGGCCATACACTATACGGGTCAGATTTTCAGAAAATGTACAACTGGCAGCTGTACACAGTTAGTAAATTCTGCAAGATAACGCAATGTGGTCAATACTAGGTGAATTCCAGTATATTTGGCATTGCCTTGATTCTAGCAATCTGTCTGGTTAGGTTGAACTGTATTTTGAACTTTATTTTCGTCTGAAATTTGGGTTATTTGAGAAGATTGGCGAAGTTGAATTGTAGTTTTTCTGAAAATCTGACCCATACACTACACAGGAGAAGAGCACACATAGCGTGTGTAATAGAAAGTGTGGCCCTCCATTCCTCCAGGCAATTGACCTTCAGCTATCTTCTAAAGAGGCTATAAAGTAGATGAATCTGGTTAAGTTTCACCTCAACTTAATCAGTACAGTTTATATCTGAACCTACTGGTTATATACGGGTCAGATTTTCAGAAAATGTACAATTGGCAGCTGTACACATTTAGTAAATCATGCTAAAATAGGCTGCAATTTGGTCAATACTAGGTAAATTCGAGTATATTTGGTATTGCATTGATGCTAGAAATCTGTTTGGTTAGGTTGAACTGTATTTTGAACTTTATTTTCGTCTAAAATGTGGGTTTTTAGAGAAAATTGGCGAGGTTGAATTGTACACTTTCTGACATTCTGACCCATATCTGAGCCGGGACCGGACGAGAAATGGCTGATATCCCATGATCTATTTACAAACGGATGACAACATTGGTAATTATGCTTCCAGATTGACTGGAGGCAGAATGATGGAGGAGGAATGCACGAGGAAAATGGATGTAATGTCCAGAATGTTATATACATGTGCCTCTCATGCATCTAGTGCGTTCTAAGAAAGCCCCAAGTTTCACACACACATCCATCCAAAACTCTCCCTTTTCCACAACAGCCCGTGATCAACCAACCTGTTGCCTACATGAATACATGGCCAAACTTAATGGGACAGTGGATTGAATATATCCTTGGGTTTTAAAGGTCATCCTATGGAGTATAATTAGTTACTTTAATGGCAATTGCCCACCTAGAAATATTGCAAACAATTTTTTCACCATAAATATATCAAACATAAAATCTAGAGAAACTTCTTAAAAGTGCTTAATGTTTACTATCGTGAGAATCAGCTTCATTTCATCTTTTCAAATATCGTGATATCTCAAAATTCATTGTTTGCGACTTGCGACTCATTTCTAGGAACACATCACATAATAAGCATCACACAGAGACGGAAGAGTACTTTTTTTTTGGGGGGGGGGGGGGGGCGGACAGTACACATCATTAACAGATAAAAGTGCAATGTTGAAGCTATCTGAATATATTTGGAATTAAGGAAAAAATGAGAACAAGAATTGATATAACAAATGAATGTCAAATGTCATAAAAATAATGTTCAAAATTTGATTCAACATAGCCCAACAAATTGCTTGAATCGAGGTAATATCAAATATATTCAGATAGACCGAGTATAGCCCACTTTTCAGTCTAATTTAGCAGAATTTACTAAATGTGTAGATCTGCCGATTGTACATTTTCTAAAGATATGACCCATGTATGTAGGAACCCAAGGTACCCCTGGAATTAAGAGTTGTCATGTGACAGACGGTGCTCAGCTAGTTTCACTACACATTGTATTTCATAATATGGAAGTAGAAATATATATATTATATATTAGTTCAGATTTCTGGTTGATATAAGGTGTTTACAAAATGATATTGTATGTATATATATATATTGTCCGCCTTGACAAATATCTCTCATTTTGATTCATCGTTCAGTTCAGGTTAGGCCGTTGACCACATATTCATCATTATATGACTGGGTCCTTTTGTACTGCCTGAACTCAACCCTGAGACAAAAATTGTGAATAATATTTCTTGTTTTAGCTTCCCTACTCCTTCATCACAAGCTATGGGGTATTCTGTACCTGACGGTGTGCAGACAAATTGTACCATAAGATAAATGATATAAATAGTCATTTATCGTCTCACGCTATGTGAACAAAAGGTGGGAGAATATCACAGTTCTACGCATAACGAATCCTTATTATTATCCGGTCTGAATTTAAAAAGTTAAGTCTATTTTGGGATGATTTCGCTTCTTCATAACCAGTAAACAAAGTGTACTGACCAGGAGAAGCCCCTCCCAGGGCAAGTGCATCACTTTGGGGAATGTTTTATTATTACCTGTATTTTGTTCATAATGACCGAAAACAGTGAATGACGTCTTTTTGAATGATGTCTAAAATTCGAGTTTATATGTTTTTTATCATAATTTTTAAATCAGATTTGTATAAACAGGCAACACTTAAAAGTATCCGTGGTGGACAAAGTGTATTTACATTCGAACTTTATTTAAATGTCTTGGCCGTAAAATAAATAAATAAATAAAGGGAACGATGGACTAATAAAGGATTAATGATCGACGTTAAGGGACTGTCCTATAATGCCAGTGGACAACTGTACTGCCAATCATAGAGTAAAGAAGCCTAATGTAAGACCACTTTATGGGTAACACCCCCTTATACAATGAGGGAGCATAGTCCCCACCTTACTACACTAAGGGAGCATACCTTGTATGCAGGTACATTTGTCTCTATCAGGCTGACAGCTGGCACGATCAGCTCCCTGCTGTGCCCCACCATGAAATGCTCCCTGACTGATCTACATAAACATACATGACCATTGTCTGGATTTACTGCCGCCGCAAAATAAATTATTTCCAGATGTTGGAGCGGCACATTGTACGCCTCGTACATCAGGGTGTAGTAGTGCTGTATGAACCCCTTTATCTACTACCCCTGAACATTCAACACACCCACCACCACTTTCCCCCTTCCCCAATAACATATCACATCCCCCATCACCCCTTCTCCCCACCCACCATAAGACATCCCCCTCCCCTCCTCCCTTTTTCCCAAACCCCATAAGACATCCCCCTCCCCTTCCTCCCTTCTCTCCACCCCCCATAAGATCCTCCTCCTCCCTTCTTTCCAGCCCCCATAAGACATCCCCCTTCCTCCCTTCTCCCCACCCCCATAAGACATCCCCCTCCCCTCCTCCCTTCTCCCCCCATAACAGATCCCCTCCTCCCTTCCCACCCCCACTCCTCTCTCCCTCAACACATCCTTCTCCCCCATCTCACCTTCCCCCACCCCATAAATGATCTCCAGCCTCCTTCACTCCCCCACCCTAACACCCCCTACCACCAGTCCCTTCTGTCTGGCTGGGTGGGAGTTGTAACATCGTAGAAGAATAGAATGTAGCAGTACTTCCTAGCTATGGAACCATAGCAGTATGTTCTAGCTATGGAAGTATAGCTAATATAACAGTATGTTCTAGCTATGGAAGCATAGCTAATATGGCAGTATGTTCTAGCTATAGAACCATAGCTAATATAGCAGTATGTTCTAGCTATGGAAGTATAGCTAATATAACAGTATGTTCTAGCTATAGAACCATAGCTAATATAGCAGTATGTTCTAGCTATGGAAGCATAGCTAATATGGCAGTATGTTCTAGCTATAGAAGCATAGCTAATATAGCAGTATGTTCTAGCTATGGAAGCATAGCTAATATAGCAGTATGTTCTAGCTATGGAAGCATAGCTAATATAGCAGTATGTTCTAGCTATGGAAGCATAGCTAATATGGCAGTATGTTCTAGCTATAGAAGCATAGCTAATATAGCAGTATGTTCTAGCTATGGAAGCATAGCTAATATAGCAGTATGTTCTAGCTATGGAAGCATAGCTAATATAGCAGTATGTTCTAGCTATAGAACCATAGCTAATATAGCAGTATGTTCTAGCTATGGAAGCATAGCTAATATAGCAGTATGTTCTAGCTATAGAACCATAGCTAATATAGCAGTATGTTCTAGCTATGGAAGCATAGCTAATATAACAGTATGTTCTAGCTATGGAAGCATAGCTAATATAACAGTATGTTCTAGCTATAGAACCATAGCTAATATAGCAGTTTGTTCTAGCTATGGAACCATAGCTAATATAGCAGTATGTTCCAGCTATGAAAAGTTCCCATCAATTTAACAGTCGTGAAATTCCACTGGAAACTCCTGGGGTAGTATACTGCCATCTATTGCAGAATGGAAGCATAGCTAATATACAGCATGTTCTAGCTATAGAACCATAGCTAATATAGCAGTCTGTTCTAGCTATAGAACCATGGCTGATATAGCAGTATGTTCTAGCTATGCAACCATAGCTAATATAGCAGTATGTTCTAGCTATGAAAAGTGCCCATTAAATAACAGTTGTGAAATGCCACTGGAAACTCCTGGGGTAGTATACTGCCATCTATTGCAGAAAGGAAACATGCTAACAGGTGCTATAACCAAATTTGTTTGAATATTAGCAATGTATCCTTAATGTTGACAGTGCCACAGTGTTACAGCACCACCATGGACCGGCCTTTGATGCCCTAGTCACCCCAAATCTGCACACACTGGGGTGAGGAAGAAATGTTTTGAACCCACTGCCACCCCTATACTAACTACGTCATTTAAAGGGGCAATGTTACACTAATTATTTGTATTGTGTGGGTCAGGTCTCCAGAAAATGTACAATTGGCCTTCACCAATGCTCTCAAATAACCAAAATGTAAGACGAAAATCAGGTTCAAAATACATTTCGACATAACCAGACAGATTTATTGAATAAATACAATACAGAATACACTCAGATATACCTAGTATTTATCAACTGTCACTCTAATTTAGCAGAATTCGAGAGACATGTAGAACTGTAAATTGTGCATTTTCTGAAAATCTCATTAATTTGTATTGCTGCTCACGAACTTTCCAATTTTCGAGAATTTCACAAAGTTTTCTCGGCTATTTTGACAACAACTCTAAAATAACAAATATAAGCTTGCTTTATGCTACTGAAAACATCTTTGGGAAGGTTTCAGCTGATGTTCCCATGGTTGCTAGCCCTGCCATTGACCCATAACCATGTCATTAAAGCACCACAAGGGACTAGGCGCCTGTAGGCCAGGTGATGGATATGGGTCAGATTTTCAGAAAATGTACAATCGGCAGCTTTACCCATTTGGGGAATTCTGCTAAATAAGGCTGAAGAATGATGAATACCAGGTGTAATTGAGTATTTTTGGCATCGCATTGATTCAAAGTGTCAGTTCTGTTATGTTAAACTGCATTTTGAAGCTCATTTCTGTCTTAAATGTGGGTTATTTGAGAGGATTGGTGAAGGCCATTTGTACATTTTCTGAAAACCTGACCCATATAGAGATGGCTTCATAATGCCATATGTGTTAATCTACTGCACCAACTGCCTTTAACCTCCCAATCATTAATCCTCTATGACTAGCAAGGGGTGAATGGAAGGTGTAAAGTTCACGAGTTATGGGTTTCTTGGTTCTTGTATTTTCAGGAAGTTGCGAAGGTAGGAACTCGCTTTTATGGGTCAGATCGTCCAAAAATGTACAATTGGAAGCTGTACACTTTCAGTCAATTCTGTTAAATTAGACTGGATAGTGGTCAATTACTGATATATTGAATATATATTTAGCATTGCGTTCATTCAAACAATCTTTTTACTTATGTTGAAAAACATTTTTTTATCCACATTTTTGTTTTAGATAGGGGTTATTTGATAGGATTGGTGAAGGCCAATTGTACATTTTCTGACGGTTTCGCCCTTATATTGATCGCCCCGGATTGATTGTGGACGGGTTAGGTGGAGAAAGAAATAATCCCTTAATTCTGTTTTGGCATTTATTTACAACTAGCTTTCGAGCCATACTTGTTTTTCATCAGGGTTTCTTGTTTGTTGTTTATTCAACCATTTGTTTACCTATATATTCTCGCCAATTCTCTGGCACTCTGTAATTTCAAATACAAATTGATGACTCGACTTTGTTCTATTTTCACGATTGAAAGCATTGGTTTCAATCACTTAGACTATTCACGCTCCAACGCGTTAGTTAGCCTGTATGTGTATAACATGTATGTCACCTTTGGGTCAGATTTTCAGAAAATGTACAGTTTGCAGCTCTACACATTTAGTAAATTCTGCTAAATTAGCCTGGAATTTGGTCAATCGGTAAATTATTCGAGAATATTCGGCATTGCATTGATTTTAGCAATCTGTTTGGCTAGGTTGAAGTATATTTTTAACTTTATTTTCGTCTAAAATTTGGGTTATTTAAGATGATTGGCAAAGTTGAATTGTACATATTCTGAAAATCTGACACGTTTATAGAGGTGTGTGGTTTCATCGATTCAAAGGCGTTTCAAATGCAGTAGTATAGAACAGAGTTGCAAGCTCCCAGGAGTTGAATGAATATGACACAAAAGCTCTGGGAGCTATCTGCGATGGGCATACCTCCACTGAGTTAGGAGAGGCGTAAAACTCCACCTCTGAACCTGGCACATACATTGTCCGGCCATTAAAACAACCTCAACTGAACATACTGTTACCCATTAGCATAAACCATACCATTAAATACTAGTATACACTACCACAATAACATATCTGCCAGGATGGAAGGCCTGTGAATACCACCCATTCACAACCTCCCACATGTGATGTGTTACAGGAAAATGAGTCACAAGTCGGAAGGGGTTTTTTTTGGACAAATTTATTCAGGTAAACAGACAGTTACAATCTTCCCAAAAATACTGATATAATTGTGATTTTCATCATGTCCTGACTTATTATGCTATTTATACAATGCGGAGAGGTATCTTTTCTAATTCAGCCATTTCGGTTTTTTAGGTTTTAACCTTAACAAGTTATTAAAGAAATTTTATAAGGTTGATATTTCTCAAACTGATTTATCCACAAGATCCATTTGTTGGAATATTCTCATTTTTGGTGTGCCGAGCGCTGCTAGTAGCATGTATAGGTTTATTAAATGTCAAGACAGTTTATCTAATTGAAGTTAGAAGTTGCTATGCAAGAGGACCTAGAATGTGCTGAAGGAGGTGCTGGAGGAGGTGGAGGTTTATGGGGACGTACAGGGGTGGAGGCCACAGGTATGGTATGTTTGGTTTACCCCTGACCACCTCCACTACTTCCTCTTACTCCAGGGGTTATAACCTACATTGTTAGACCAGAAGGTGCTCAGAATATATATGTTTGTGGTTTAGTTTAGTGTTCCCTCCTAAATATCATTACCTAGTCCCGTATATTTCTTGGAAAACCTGGGAGGGAGTGGGAGGAGGGGGGGGGGGTGTTTCATATAAAATAAGATCAAATTGTATGATATAAGATATATCATACATAGAGAGAATGGAACTCGCCTGCAATAATCGAAAATTTATTGGTCGAGATTTGTCCGCATAAGAAGACAAATCAAGTCCAATAACATTTTCAATTATTGCAGGCGAGTCTCATTCTATATTTTTTATATGGGCATAAAACTTGATGTGTAATCACAAATGTATCATGTGTAAATCTGAAAAAAGTAGCTGACTTGGTGATGAAGTAGTTCATATAGTATGCATACTATATGAATATTTTTATAGCACCCCACTTATAGCACCTCTCATATGGAATGCGCATATAATAAAATATAATCATAACATATTATGATATTATGATGTATCTTGCTGGCACATATAGGGTATGTCCTTGAATAGTGTGCTTCATTAAATAAGTGCCACATCAACTACTATCATTTTGTTAACGCGAATGTCTGAGTAAATGATGAAATAGATATATCTACATTATTTCATGCATTCAATAACCGATTCAGACTGTAATTAACAGTTTTATAAGAATATCGTAATAGTACTTTACATACTTCTTAAAAATGATCTTAAATTTAAACACCCTGCTGCTTTGCAAATGTGTTGTCCAATTTCAGTATGTGCAAAATGGAATAAACATTCAATATAGTTCTAAAGATTGTACTCATTCTGAGCATAGTCTACTTCTCTATTCTATAATAGGGGAATTGCATAGCCGCCATATTGAATATTTATTCGCATGGAATTATGGGACTAATGGTACAGTATAAAATCTATAGAAAACATGCCATGTTCAGCATGGAATACTTATCAATGCTCCAATGTCAATATCCATGTGTTATACATGTTTCCATAACACAAGCCTCCATCTTTCCCATCATGCATTTGGTTAATATATATAATCTATACACGCTTTGATATTGGTGAAAACATTCTTGCAAATTTCGATAAAAATGTTGCAAAATATTTGTATGTCAGATTTCTTCAGTATCCATCCCAGGATGCATTGTACAGACATGCGCAGTGGCACATGCAACTCCCCTATTGATTGCTTCACATGAAGGCGATTGTGTGCCTACTGACAATTGTGCTGAATAAGAAATATTGTGAGGAATTGATGAAATATTAGAGTATCGGTCGTATCGGTAGAGGGATAGAGTACCAATGTGTAAGGAAGAGAATAAGCTAATGATGTTTAAAAACGTCTTTCGGGTAATTGACGATTTCGGTTTTTTGAGTATCCTTAAAATATACTATAGAGTGAATAGAAGGCAACGTAGGAATATATCCACAGCGTGGGTACGCGTCTTTTCTAATGATTTATTGTAAATGTTTGGCCTTATTTGTAATTTAAAAAATCTATTCCACCATATTTAAAATCTTTTTACATCTTGCTATGTTTTACTGTTTTCCTGCCTGAGCATAGTCTCAAATAAGGAATGAATTATATATATATATATAATATTTTTATTCAAGATTCCAATACATTTACATTATGATTCATATTCAATTGTATTCAAACATCAGGAAGTGGGTTAGGACATCTGCATGGGTTCATGCAGGTCTTCCAACGACCTCCCATAAACCATATAGTAATAAAATAATCCAGTTCTCATTTTCTATTTCTTAAGTACTAACAAGCTGTTTTAAGTTTGCTTCATAATCCCTCTCGCGGTTGGAGTATTGATCAATCTTAATAGAGTTAGCTAATTATTGTGACAGAAATTATATGATGTACTTCATATAATTCAGAACAGCTGTCCTAATTCATTCAAATGTGATGTGTTTAACCACAATGAGTCACAAGTCGCAAAAATTGATTTTGGGATACCATCTTATTTGAAAAGATGAGATCAAGCCGATTCTAATGATAGTAAACATTAAGGACATCTAAGAAGTCTTACTAGTCAAGTAATTAGATATACTCCATATGATGACCTCCGAAACGCAAGAATATATTTTATACATAATCTTGAAATGTGATACATATATTCATATGACTTAGAGTGCTAAACTCTCCAAATATCGAATTTTTGAATAAAATACATTGAAAGATATCAATTTTGCGACTTGTGGCTCATTTCCCTGCAACACATCATCACAAATGTATCCATAGCAGAGCAGGAGCTATACAATGCATCAAGAACCATGGCAGACCCTTATATTTAAGATTGAGCCTACCCTCACATAGCTTGATATGGGGTAAAGCAACAACCCCAGCACATTACACCCCCTACACACACCCCTCCACCCCTTCCTCCATACACTAACCCCCCACCCCTCGCCCCACCCCCGCCCACACCCCTTTCCGCCTTCCTGTCTACCCTCAATATGGGTCAGGTTTGTTTTTGTGACATATGTCAACATGATAAATGTGAGGAGAGAAATATGTGATGAATTCCACAGTTTCTCATTCTGTGTTTTATGAGATGCTAATACAATATACAGTGTAGGAGTGGTGCATGCTCGCATACCTCCAGCTTTATGGTGGGAATCATGGAGATAGCCGGTGATTCAAGGCCTCTTATAAAGATCTGCTCAATGAATAATATGTTCTTTGTATTAATGTATTACCAGCAGGCCTATCGTTGGTCTTCCACTAACCCCTGGGGTAGTACCATCTACTGTTGTATGACGTGTTATTCCTATAGCTGGGCTTCCACTAACTCCTACTACCATCTATTGCTGTATTATGTATTACCAGGCCGTTATAACTCGCCTTCTACTAACCCCTGGGGTAGTATACTACAATCTAATGCTGTATGATGTTTGACCAGGCTGTTTAGTACAGCTCCTATAGCTGGCCTTCTACTAATCCCTGGGGTAGTATACTACCATCTATTGATGTATGATGTTTACCAGGCTGTTTAGTACAGCTCCTATAGGTGGTCTTCCACTAACTCCTTTATACATGTAGGCATCGTTCAATCAATGCATTCTTATTCTGTTTGTGTATCCTTTACCTAAATAGTAATGCGATAATAATAAAATGTGGGAATATTGGTATATATCACATCTGGTATATTAACATGAAAGGCGGTTCACGATCAGAGACATTCCCTACAAGAATAACATGATCTATTTAATTTGGTGACCAGTTGATAACTCGGAATTATTACAAGAAAACATTAGCAGCGTTAAACATAATCCTAGAGTAAATTAGCAGCTGTACACATTTAGTTAATTCTGCTAAATTAGGCCAGGGAAGTCATTAGCGCAGTAGGCGTCCAATCACTGACATAACATTCTTATCTGACCTGAGAGGTTCTGAACCTAGACTGCTCTTATCAAAAGGTGCATTGCTCTTAGGCTGAGAGACCTCTTAACTTTCTTTTTATAACTTCCACTCGATAGAAACGTTGTTCATGTCAAATGATTATATTAAAATGAATGGATTTATATACTTTAAGGTCTTCGCCCATATGTAAGCCATATTGTATGTATGTATGTTTATTGTTTATTATACATACATACATACATGTATACAATATGGCTTACATATGGGCGTAGACCTTAAAGTATGTAAACCTATTCATTTGTATATAATCATTTGATATGGACAATGTTTCTATCGAGTGGAACATATAAAAGTAAGCCATATTATTTACCTACATCTTCAGTGTACATCCTGCCGTATAATATTATGTGGTAGGTATAGTGGACTCAGGGTAGCAATTGACATGGAGCAGTGTGGGGTAACGTATAAGGGTTTATAGAACCCACAAGTAATTATATATCAACACAGTATTACCCTCACCCCGGGCCCTCACCCACCCATCCACACACACACATCACTGATAATGATTATGAGGGTCAGATCTTCAATAAATGTGCAATCGGCAGATCTATACATTTAGTAAATTCTGCAAAAATTAAACTGAAGAATGGGCAATACTCGGTAGGTCTGAATATATTTGATATTGCCTTGATTCAAACAATATGTTGGGCTATGTTGAATCAAATTTTAAACATTATTTTTGTCTTGAATCTGAGTTATTTGCAACAATTGGAGAAAGTGAATTGTACACTTTCTGGCGATTTCACCCATGAGGTCACCTGAAAATGATGTTTAATATACAGATCAATATTACCGAACAGATTTTCCCAATCAACACTGATTCTATTAGGGTCAGATCGTCAGAAAATGTACAATTGGCAGCTCTACACATTTAGGAAATTCTCCTAAATTAGGCTGAAAAATGATGAATACCGGGTATATCTGAGTATATGTGGTGTTGCATTGATTTATAGAATCTGTTTTGCTATGTTAAACTGAATTTTTAACCTCATTTCTGTCTTAAATGTGGGTTATTTGAGAGAATTAGTGAAGGTGAATTGTACATTTTCTGAAGATCTGACCCATTAGACTACTATTGCACTGCTCAAGTCACAAAGACCGAGGAAGGGGGCTAGAAATTGTCCAAAATGCCCAAAGATTGTTTGTCAAATTGACCAGCCACTACCAGACTCATAAGAAACAGGGCTATATGGAGACATTCTTATAATGTAAGCTTAAGAACAAATGAAATAAAATAAAAATAAAATTCAAATTGGCAACATTGAAGCAGACCTCCAGTGTATGAGAAGGTGGCGTGCATGTATACTCCAGTGTATACATGTTCTAGGTAGTATATGGGTCAAATTTTCAGAAAATGTACAATTGGCAGCTGTACACATTTAGTACATTCTGCTAAATTAGGCTGCAATTTGGTCAATACTAGGTAAATTCAAGTACATTCAGCATTGCATTGATTCTAGCAATCTGTTTGGTTAGGTTGAACTGTATTTTGAACTTCATTTTCGTCTGAAATTTGGTCTGTTATTTCAGAGAATTTGTGAAAGTGAATTGTACATTTTCTGAAAGTCTGACCCATACCCGCCCAGGAGGAATGCCCCCCTCCAGGGCCAAAGGTCAGATATTCAATCCATTGAAGAGTTACACTTGTGACGTATGAGTTGAGTGCGGGACCGCTATTGGCGTCGGGTGTCAGCCTCTGCCTCGCTACGTAAACACTCGGCCTAGCCACGGAGCCTGCAAAACTTAGCTTTTTGTGCAAACTGGCCTGCCAAGTTTGCAAAGTAACAACTTCTTTAAACTATGCCATCTGCCCGGAATTTGGCACTTTGTAAATACACATCTAATTTTGGCCAAGGAATTCATAACGAAACTATAGTTCATTTGTAGGTCTGGCCGTGCATAGTTTGTGCTTGTTAACTCTGCAAACAAGCTATCAATTGCTAATATGTTTAAATTGTAAATTCATTTAGATATCGATATTTCTGACATTCTTAAAGAGCACATACAGATTTTACATTCTCGTGCCCCCAATACCTGCCCACTCATAACCGATTTGCCTCCCGATTGCCCCCTGATTTGAGTCTCCTGATGAATCATAGATTTTAATTTCCAATGTTATTTCAAAAACTTAAACCAGTATTTGAAATGAAGTCATAGGAATCATTCGGATACCAAAATCGGGGGCAATCGGGGGGCAAATCGGCTGTGTGCGGGCAGGGTTTTGGTCTATGTTAGCATACGTCAAGTTCATCTTTATTATCCAAATGCTATAGGTTATAAGAACAAAGAGGGCATTAAAAGTTTCACATATCTGTAGTCATTTACTTTATTTTAGACCCAGCATTCGCATTCCTGCTAGCACAGCCTGCCAAGCTTTGCACCTTTTACATATGCAAAGTTTTGCTGATTGCCCTGCAAAGTTTGCCAATAAGTCATTACATAATTTAATTATCATAACATTTTTATAAATAGATTGAACGATGAGTTCAATTGAAATTTGAAATTTGGTAATTTGGTTTTATTTATTGTTTAAGTCATTGATATATGTCATTATATTTGTTATTTGATAAGATTTGATGGTGCAATTTAAAAAAAGAATGCTCTTCGCAATAGGGCAGTTGCATAGCCTCCATTTTGAATTTTGATTCGCATGGAATTATGGGACTAATGGTACAGTCTTGAATCTATAGAAAACATGCGATGTTCAGCATGGTCTATTTATCAAGGCTCTAATGTCAATATCCATATATATGTTATACATGTTTCCATAACACAAACCTCTATCTTTCCCATCATGCATTTGGTTTTCGTGGATCATCTACACAAGCTATGCTATTTGTGGAAATATTCTTGCAATTTTCAATAAAAATGTTTGTATGCCAGATATCATCAGAACTCATCCCATGATGCACTGTGACAGACATGCGCAGTGGCACATGCAAATCCCCTATTTCCAGAAGAAATTGGCAGTGTATGAAAATGGTGAGCAAGTGACTATATGGGTCAGATTTTCAGAAAATGTACAATTGGCAGCTCTACACATTTAGAAAATTCTGCTAAATTTGGCTGACAAATGATGAATACTAGGTATATCTGGGTACATTTGGTGTTCCAATGATCCAAAGAATGTTTTATGGCTGTGTTGAACTGTATTTTGAACCTAATTTAATTGTGTCTTAATTTTGGGTTATTTGAGAAGATTAGTGAAGGTGAAATGTACATTTTATGGTGATTTCACCCATATGATAAATGGATCAATAGGCTAACATGGATTTCATGCTATTATCCAAGGTCAATCATCACAAACAGAGCATGTTTTGGAATCAAATACAAGCCCCTATGTAGCCATATGCTATCCCATAATCCCTCACACTACGCATGCGCGTTATCTCCCCTGTCATGTATACATCATACCCTTATCTCGTTCTGGAGGAAGAGGCGAGTAAAGATAAGACACCAAGCTATGCATGGATACATAGTGAGGAATCCCTTGTTGTTATAGATAAGTTCTGCTTAGATATATGGACACCCATATCTCCATTGATGTAAGGAGTTTTTCTAAAGGAAGCAGGTAAATCTTAACCCATAGATTTATTATTCTTTTTTTTCATAGATATTTATCCATAATCTAATAATTCATTACAATTTGTAATCCCTTTAAAATGCTGCTAAGTGTAATAGATAGTGTGGTTTAATGTGATCTTTGTTGAGGGTTGATTGGCAAAATGTATGCACCCGATCCAGAGGCAAATACCTTACTTGAAGGAACCAAAACAAACAACACGTGAATGGATACAATAAATAAATACAGGTTGACTAACGAGTTGGTTGAAGGAGCGTGAATATTGCCCGAGTTGCGTAGCAACGAATGCAATATTTTAAGCAACTGAAACAGTTAACAAAATATTATCCATGCATTCAGTCATGAAAATAGAACAAAATCGAGTCATATATTTGAACTTTACCGGTAACATTGGTATGGTACAGTGGTATGGATACATGTACCAAATTTCAAGATCGTCTATTAAATGTATCTATGTTCTTCCAAACTCATACTATAGAGTATATTTAGCTACTTTACTAGTAATCAGCCTCCAAGAAATATTGCAAACTGCTTTTTCAAAAATAAAAATATCAAACTTAAAATATAGAAATACTTATTAAATGTCCTACTATTTACTTTCATTAGAATCTGCTTGGTCTCACCATGCAATATGATGATATCTCAGAATCCATTTTTTGCGACTTGCGACTTGTGATGCTGAAACACATCCCATCTGTTCCGACATTGGGACATTGATAAACATCCATTTAAATCGATGTAACAATCGTCATAATACTGATAAATATACACTAGGTATAAACTAGTTTATCATCTATCTGTTACACAATGTGTAGGCGCATAAGAGTTATCAAGGAGATACATTTTCTCTATTTGAAATTGTATTCGGGATTGAAACATCAGTTTTCATGTAAAGTAACAATATTTGTTCAGTTAAAAATCCAAATAGAGACTAATATCTTAACCTTTGCTGAATATCTCCGTGTACACTCGCTGTTACCCTGTTGTTGCTGGCTCTGTCCCGGCCTTGAAGACTATGGATGGAAACATTACAATAGAGGCATTGGCAACTATAGAAATCCGTCATATTTTGAGGTCGTTTTAGTCTTAGATTTGTTTTCCCAGGGGTTTGATTCGGATATCCTATTCATGTTTTATTCATTTATTATGTGGTTTTATATTTACCAGGTCATTATAGGATACGAAGGAAGATATGACAAGATAATGTCTGCCAGGTGTTGAGGTTGAACTCACATACGGGTTCTTCCAGGCTTCTTTTGCGTTGTTATATGTTAGGGTCATTTCATGACAAGGATTAATATCATTCTACTCTACTACATTGTGATAAATAAAAAGAATTAAAGAAATTTTATTTGCGCAACAGTTAGCAAGAATACAATTATAGTTCAATATTACTCAAAATAATCCTTTCGTTTTCTAATACTTTTGGGATTAAAATCACTAATTACGTTTGAATCATTTGACATTTTGAGTACATCTCGGAACAAAGGCCAAACAAAATAACGGGTGAATGAATACAATAAATTACATTTCCTTTCCTCACTAGGTTTTGCAAGAAAACTAAATGTGTTTTGAATGCATATTTTGAGGAATAAATCTTGAACTTCATTTCCATTTCTGCCCTTATTGCACTGCCTCCATCTATAAGCTTCCAGTGGCTGGCTGTTCTATCTGCCTCCCGCTGCGGGCTTACATGGAGGCATTAGCGGCATGTGCACTATGCCGGTGTATAAACTCGCCTCCCCCCCGCCCCCCCCCCCCCCCCCCCCCCGCACTACTGGAGGAGTAGCAACTGGTGTTTCATTCTACACCCAGGAGGTGCGGATATACCAGGGATTAAAGTTATATCCCTCTTACTTCTGGCTTCCTTTTAATACAGTCTAGGCCCAAAGTTGAGAGAGTCCCTTCAAACGAAGGGAATGCCTCTCGACTCAAACCAGGAAAGCGATTAGTGAAGTAGGGGTCCAATCACTGACCTACCATTCTTATCTGATCTGAGGGTTTGGACCTAGAGTGAATATATAAATGTATGTAGGAATTGACTTTTAGGGCAAATCTGTGTCCATCATCTGTCAGTTGACAGGTCCAGCACTAACTATGTATCCTGAAACATACACGATATTTATAACATGCATACGGGTCGGATTTTCAGAAAATGTACAATTCAACTTCGCCAATCTTCTCAAATACCCCAAATTTTAGACAAAAATAAAGCTCAAAATACAGTTCAACTTAGCCACACAGATTGATAGAATCAATGCAATGCCGAATATACTTGAATTTACCTAGTATTGACCAAATTGCAGCCTAATTTAGCATAAATTACTAAATGTGTACAGCTCCCAATTGTACATTTTCTGAAAATCTGACCCATATATATATATATATTTATATTGTCATATGTCGACTGCATTGTAGGGATTCTTACACGGCTGTTCTGTTCTTGGCTGTTCAGATTCCTGGGGTAGTATACTACCATATATTGGTGTATTATGTTTTGAGAAATACATTGTTGTATGGTGTTTTACCAGGCTGTTTAGTTCAGCTCCTATAGCTGGCCTTCCACTAACTCTTGCTGTAGTATACTACCAAATATTATTGTAGATGTTCTCGCAAGCTGTTTAGTTCGGCTCCTATATCCACTAACATTTAGGGTTGTATACTAACATCTAATGGTATATCATGGTGTTTTACCTGCATGTTG
Organism: Sthenelais limicola; assembly: GCA_942159475.1. Lineage (NCBI taxonomy): Eukaryota > Metazoa > Annelida > Polychaeta > Phyllodocida > Sigalionidae > Sthenelais > Sthenelais limicola. The sequence continues at coordinate 35,275,961 of OW804095.1, forward strand.
GGGTCAGCTCTTAGAGAGTTGGTGTCTATATATAATTCGTTAATAAAGAAGAACATCGAAAATGTGTAAACGACAAGAAATATATGAACAAGACTTAAACAAGACGAGATCTCCACAGAATTGATGCCTATGCACGCTGCCATCTTGGATTCCTACCTGAATGGCAAATAGTTTCAACATATCAATTAGTATCTCATAAACAAAATATTTACAGGCCTATGACCCTACTCCTGGGGTAGTATACTACCATCTATTGTTGTATGATGTTTTACCAGGCTGTGTAGTTCAGCTCTTATAGCTGGTCTTCCACTAACTCCTGGGGTAGTATACTACCATCTATTGTTGTATGATGGTTTACCAGGCTGTGTAGTTCAGCTCTTATAGCTGGTCTTCCACTAACTCCTGGTGTAGTATACTACCATCTATTGTTGTATGATGGTTTACCAGGCTGTGTAGTTCAGCTCTTATAGCTGGTCTTCCACTAACTCCTGGGGTAGTATACTACCATCTATTGTTGTATGATGGTTTACCAGGCTGTGTAGTTCAGCTCTTATAGCTGGCCTTCCACTAATTCCTGGGGTAGTATACTACCATCTATTGTTGTATGATGGTTTACCAGGCTGTTTAGTTAAGCTCCTATAGCTGGTCTTCCACTAACTCCTGGGACAGTATACTACCATCTATTGTTGTATATACATGATGTTTTACCAGGCTGTTTAGTTCAACTCTTATAGCTGGCCTTCCACTAACTCCTGGGGTAGTATACTACCATCTATTGTTGTATGATGGTTTACCAGGCTGTGTTGTTCAGCTCTTATAGCTGGTCTTCCACTAACTCCTGGTGTAATATACTACCATCTATTGTTGTATGATGGTTTACCAGGCTGTGTAGTTCAGCTCTTATAGCTGGTCTTCCACTAACTCCTGGGGTAGTATACTACCATCTATTGTTGTATGATGGTTTACCAGGCTGTGTAGTTCAGCTCTTATAGCTGGTCTTCCACTAACTCCTGGTGTAGTATACTACCATCTATTGTTGTATGATGGTTTACCAGGCTGTGTAGTTCAGCTCTTATAGCTGGTGTAATATACTACCATCTATTGCTGTATGGTGTATATATGGTATGGATGATACATTTAGAGAGCGTTGATTCTACTAATACTGGGCTATACTTTAGACAAGTACCTACAGAGTGCCTTCTCCAGGGCCCTACCTGTAGCCTCTACCTGTGGCCTCTACCCCACCTAGCACCTGTGGTAGGTGGAACGCTGGTATCACAAGACACAGGAGGAAGCTAGAGTGGGGTTATCCAGGACGCCAGATCACACGGAGGTGAGATACGGCCTCCAGTATCACACCAAGCTCCTCACATGTTCCCCTCCTTGTATCTATACCTACACCTGATAGCCCACTTGTGCAGCCTCCTGTACCCTAGCTCCTAACATTGGTGATGTGTTTCAGGTAAATCAGATATTTTCCGAAGTGTTTTATTCACATTATTTATTGGAATGCTCTCATTTCTGGAGGGTTTAGCGCTTAAAGGGTGCATTGCACTATACAAAATTGAAAAAATTGGGTCAAAATTTCCAGTTATAGGCCCATGTATAGAATCTGAATAAATATTCTAGGTGGAATTTACTTCAATTTGCCAAGGCTTTAGAATCTGATATTTTACAATTATATGGGTCAAATTTTCAGAAAATGTACAATTCGCCTTCACCAATCCTCTCAAATAACCCACATATAAGACAGAAATGAGCTTCAAAATACAGTTTAGCATAACAGATCTGATACTTTTAATCAATGAGATACAAGATATACTCAGATATACCCGGTATTCATCATTTTTCAGCCAAATTTAGGAAAATTTCCTAAATGATTACAGTTGAAGGATGGGTGTTTAGATCAGGAATAAGGTTCAATGTGATGGAAAGCTAAGAAACAGTGAGGTTTGTGTTGCTCATAACGAAATATAAAGGAAAGAAATATCTTTATTTATTCAATATTGGTGAAATTAGGGGTTAAAACTTGGATTTTCGCAATTATTGAGGTAAAATGTAACTGTAGAGGGGGGGGGGGGAGATAGAAGGGAGAGGATGTAGGGTAAGGGAGAGAGGGGAGGGAAAGAAAGTGTGGGGGGGGGAGCATGAGGAAGAGGGGAGGGAGAGGGGGGAATCAGAGATGGGGTTGGGAAGTCAGAGAAAAGGGGGAGGGAAAAGAGGGAGAGGGGGAAGTATGGGGAGAGAGGGTGACCGTCCAGAGGACGGGTACTTTGCTAGTAGGTTATAAGAACAAAGAGGGCATTAAAAGTTTCACATATCTGTAGTCATTTACTTTATTTTAGACCCAGCATTCGCATTCCTGCTAGCACAGCCTGCCAAGCTTTGCACCTTTTACATATGCAAAGTTTTGCTGATTGCCCTGCAAAGTTTGCCAATAAGTCATTACATAATTTAATTATCATAACATTTTTATAAATAGATTGAACGATGAGTTCAATTGAAATTTGAAATTTGGTAATTTGGTTTTATTTATTGTTTAAGTCATTGATATATGTCATTATATTTGTTATTTGATAAGATTTGATGGTGCAATTTAAAAAAAGAATGCTCTTCGCAATAGGGCAGTTGCATAGCCTCCATTTTGAATTTTGATTCGCACGGAATTATGGGACTAATGGTACAGTCTTGAATCTATAGAAAACATGCGATGTTCAGCATGGTCTATTTATCAAGGCTCTAATGTCAATATCCATATATATGTTATACATGTTTCCATAACACAAACCTCTATCTTTCCCATCATGCATTTGGTTTTCGTGGATCATCTACACAAGCTATGCTATTTGTGGAAATATTCTTGCAATTTTCAATGAAAATGTTTGTATGCCAGATATCATCAGAACTCATCCCATGATGCACTGTGACAGACATGCGCAGTGGCACATGCAAATCCCCTATTTCCAGAAGAAATTGGCAGTGTATGAAAATGGTGAGCAAGTGACTATATGGGTCAGATTTTCAGAAAATGTACAATTGGCAGCTCTACACATTTAGAAAATTCTGCTAAATTTGGCTGACAAATGATGAATACTAGGTATATCTGGGTACATTTGGTGTTCCAATGATCCAAAGAATGTTTTATGGCTGTGTTGAACTGTATTTTGAACCTAATTTAATTGTGTCTTAATTTTGGGTTATTTGAGAAGATTAGTGAAGGTGAAATGTACATTTTATGGCGATTTCACCCATATGATAAATGGATCAATAGGCTAACATGGATTTCATGCTATTATCCAAGGTCAATCATCACCAACAGAGCATGTTTTGGAATCAAATACAAGCCCCTATGTAGCCATATGCTATCCCATAATCCCTCACGCTACGCATGCGCGTTATCTCCCCTGTCATGTATACATCATACCCTTATCTCCTTCTAGAGGAAGAGGCGAGTAAAGATAAGACACCAAGCTATGCATGGATACATAGTGTGGAATCCCTTGTTGTTATAGATAAGTTCTGCTTAGATATATGGACACCCATATCTCCATTGATGTAAGGAGTTTTTCTAAAGGAAGCAGGTAAATCTTAACCCATAGATTTATTATTCTTTTTTTTCATAGATATTTATCCATAATCTAATAATTCATTACAATTTGTAATCCCTTTAAAATGCTGCTCAATGTAATAGATAATGTGGTTTAATGTTATCTTTGTTTAGGGTTGATTGGCAAAATGTATGCACCCGATCCAGAGGCAAATACCTTACTTGAAGGAACCAAAACAAACAACACGTGAATGGATACAATAAATAAATACAGGTTAACTAACGAGTTGGTTGAAGGAGCGTGAATATTGCCCGAGTTGCGTAGCAACGAGTGCAATATATTAAGCGACTGAAACCAATGAGTTAGTGAACAAATCTATTATACATGCATTCAGTCATGAAAATAGAAAAAAATCGAGCCATATATTTGAACTTTACCGGTAACATTGGTATGGTACAGTGGTATAGATACATGTACCAAATTTCAAGATCGTCTATTAAATGTACCTATATATATATATATGTTCTTCCAAACTCATACTATAGAGTATATTTAGCTACTTTACTAGTAATCAGCCTCCAAGAAATATTGCAAACTGCTTTTTCAAAAATAAAAATATCAAACTTAAAATATAGAAATACTTATTAAATGTCCTACTATTTACTTTAAATTAAATTTAAATCGATGTAACAATCGTCATAATACTGATAAATATACACTAGGTATAAACTAGTTTATCATCTGTTACACAATGTGTAGGCGCATAAGAGTTATCAAGGAGATACATTTTCTCTATTTGAAATTGTATTCGGGATTGAAACATCAGTTTTCATGTAAAGTAAAAATATTTGTTCAGTTAAAAATCCAAATAGAGACTAATATCTTAACCTTTGCTGAATATCTCCGTGTACACTCGCTGTTACCCTGTTGTTGCTGGCTCTGTCCCGGCCTTGAAGACTATAGATGGAAACATTACAATAGAGGCATTGGCAACTATAGAAATCCGTCATATTTTGAGGTCGTTTTAGTCTTAGATTTGTTTTCCCAGGGGTTTGATTCGGATATCCTATTCATGTTTTATTCATTTATTATGTGGTTTTATATTTACCAGGTCATTATAGGATATGAAGGAAGATATGACAAGATAATGTCTGCCAGGTGTTGAGGTTGAACTCACATACGGGTTCTTCCAGGCTTCTTTTGCGTTGTTATATGTTAGGGTTACTTTATGACAAAGATTAATATCATTCTACTCTACTACATTGTGATAAATAAAAAGAATTAAAGAAATTTTATTTGCGCAACAGTTAGCAAGAATACAATTATAGTTCAATATTACTCAAAATAATCCTTTCGTTTTCTAATACTTTTGGGATTAAAATCACTAATTACGTTTGAATCATTTGACATTTTGAGTACATCTCGGAACAAAGGCCAAACAAAATAACGGGTGAATGAATACAATAAATCACATTTCCTCACTAGGTTTTGCAAGAAAACTAAATGTGTTTTGAATGCATATTTTGAGAAATAAATCTTGAACTTCATTTCCATTTCTGCCCTTATTGCACTGCCTCCATCTATAAGCTTCCAGTGGCTGGCTGTTCTATCTGCCTCCCGCTGCGGGCTTACATGGAGGCATTAGCGGCATGTGCACTATGCCGGTGTATAAACTCGCCTCCCCCCCCCCCCGCCCCCCCCCCGCACTACTGGAGGAGTAGCAACTGGTGTTTCATTCTACACCCAGGAGGTGCGGATATACCAGGGATTAAAGTTATATCCCTCTTACTTCTGGCTTCCTTTTAATACAGTCTAGGCCCAAAGTTGAGAGAGTCCCTTCAAACGAAGGGAATGCCTCTCGACTCAAACCAGGAAAGCGATTAGTGAAGTAGGGGTCCAATCACTGACCTACCATTCTTATCTGATCTGAGGGTTTGGACCTAGAGTGAATATATAAATGTATGTAGGAATTGACTTTTAGGGCAAATCTGTGTCCATCATCTGTCAGTTGACAGGTCCAGCACTAACTTTGTATCCCGAAACATACACGATAATAATAACATGCATATACATATTTTTATATTGTTATATGTCGACTGCATTGTAGGAATTCTTACACGGCTGTTCTGTTCTTGGCTGTTCAGATTCCTGGGGTAGTATACTACCATATATTGGTGTATTATGTTTTGAGAAATACATTGTAGTATGGTGTTTTACCGGCTGTTCTTGGCTGTTCAGATTCCTGGGGTAGTATACTACCATATATTGGTGTATTATGTTTTGGGAAATACATTGTTGTATGGTGTTTTACCAGGGTGTTTAGTTCAGCTCCTATAGCTGGCCTTCCACTAACTCCTGGTGTAGTATACTACCAAATATTGTTGTAGATGTGCAAGCTGTTTAGTTCGGCTCCTATATCCACTAACATTTAGGGTTGTATACTATCATCTAATGGTATATCATGGTGTTTTACCTGCATGTTGGGGTCAGCTCTTAGAGAGTTGGTGTCTATATATAATTCTTTAATGAAGAAGAACATCGAAAATGTGTAAACTACAAGAAATATATGAACAAGACTTAAACAAGACGCAATCTCCCCAGAATTGATGCCTATGTGTGCCGCCATCTTGGATTCCTACCTCAAGTATACTTCATGAATGGCAAAAAGTTTCAACATATCAATTATCATCTCATAAACAAAACATTTACAGGCCTATAACACTAACTCCTGGGGTAGTATACAACCATCTATTGTTGTATACATGATGTTTTACCAGGCTGTTTAGTTCAACTCCTATAGCTGTTTTTCCACTAATTTCTGGTGTAGTATACTACCATCTATTGTTGTATGATGGTTTAGCAGGCTGTGTAGTTCAGCTCTTATAGCTGGTCTTCCACTAACTCCTGGTGTAGTATACTACCATCTATTGTTGTATGATGGTTTAGCAGGCTGTGTAGTTCAGCTCTTATAGCTGGTCTTCCACTAACTCCTGGAGTAGTATACTACCATCTATTGTTGTATGATGTTTTACCAGGCTGTGTAGTTCAGCTCCTATAGCTGGTCTTCCACTAACTCCTGGGACAGTATACTACCATCTATTGTTGTATGATGGTTTAGCAGGCTGTGTAGTTCAGCTCTTATAGCTGGTCTTCCACTAGCTCCGGGTGTAATATACTACCATCTATTGCTGTATGGTCTATATATGGTATGGATGATACATTTAGAGAGAGTTGATTCTACTAATACTGGGCTATACTTTAGACAAGTACCTACAGAGTGCCTTCTCCAGGGCCCTACCTGTAGCCTCTACCTGTGGCCTCTACCCCACCTAGCACCTGTGGTAGGTGGAACGCTGGTATCACAAGACACAGGAGGAAGCTAGAGTGGGGTTATCCAAGACGCCAGATCACACGGAGGTGAGATACGGCCTCCAGTATCACACCAAGCTCCTCACATGTTCCCCTCCTTGTATCTATACCTACACCTGATAGCCCACTTGTGCAGCCTCCTGTACCCTAGCTCCTAACATTGGTGATGTGTTTCAGGTAAATCAGATATTTTCCGAAGTGTTTTATTCACATTATTTATTGGAATGTTCTCATTTTTGGAGGATTTAGCGCTTAAAGGGTGCATTGCACTATACATGATAAGATTGTGTCTTAAAGCTCTCCTAACACTCTCTTGAATTTACTTTTGAATATACAACTAGCTCCTAACATTGGTGATGTGCTTCAGGTAATATATATATATACTTTTATTCACATGGTGACATAATAATAATGAAATGCATGAATAGGAAACTAATCCTCTGAAATCAGGTCTCCCTGGATAGCCCTATTAAAGAAAACATTGAGAAGTCATAAGTAGTTCGAAATCGTATTGTTTGTTTTGTTAATGAGTTTTATTAACATTATTTATTGGAATGCTCTCATTGTTGGCGGGTTTAGCGCTTAAAGGGTGCATTGCACTATACACGCTAAGATTGTGTCTTAAAGGCCTTGTAACACTCTCTTGTATTTACGACTACAAGGGCTTCATGATACGAGGGTTGTTGCATTGAAACTCATGCATTTGAGCGAGGTAAGAGGCCTCTCAGAAATCTAAGATAATATATTTGATATGATATCAATAGCACTGACTCAGGACTGTAAATCTTGATTACAGACTGAATAGTTGTTTATAGACGTTGTTTTCAGAGTAATACGTGTATAATAAAGGCCTACATTAAACCACCAACTGCATGAAATTGTCTCAGAGCCGTCTAGAGGAGAAATACGACCCTTGCTTCCACGAACCTTATTCATAACTCTATTATTATCCTCATTATAACATATCATATTAGGCAACCGGTGTAAACATCCATGGCGGATTTCGCGTCTTTTCTTTCCTATATAAAATCAAATATTGTATTGGCCTTGAATTGAATAAAAAAAAATATTCTGAGCGTCTTAAAGGAATAAATGAATTTATTCTACCGATCCCGTCTAATTTCAATCATCAGGGGCAACACTAAGTTCCAAACTACTCATGTTGAAGAATTGACATATCATTACTGCACAAAGTTGTCACAGACCCGTTATGCACATTGTGTCTCAACTGCATACTTGCTCTTGGGGAAGGAGTATTCTTGTTTCCACAACCCTTATGTAAGATATCTTTATATTATTATATGGGTCAGAATTTCAGAAAATGTACAGTTCAACTTCGCCAATCTTCTCAAATAACCCAAATTTCAGACGAAAATAAACTTCAAAATACAGTTCAACCTAACCAACCAGATTGCTAGAATCAATGCAATGCCAAATATACTTGAATTTACCCAGTATTGACCAAATTGCAGCCTAATTTAGCAGAATTTACTAAATGTGTACAGCTGCCAATTGTACATTTTCTGAAGATCTGACCCATATCACCTGTCACTATGAACTTTTTAAAGTATTTGTTAGATGTTTTATGCCCTTCATGTTTGATTTCCATCATCTGATGCACTGTTAAGTGGCAACCTTCTCATGCCTAAGAGATGTCATATCATCACTGCACAAAGTTGCTACTCATCCGCTATACAGATTGTGCCTTCTTCACTCAGCACCCCTGCAAGCGCTGCTATACCAGATGTGTGAATCTGTGAATAAGGCGCCTCACAGGCCCCTATAGTACACGGCTGATATATGGGTCAGATCGTCAGAAAATGTACAATTGGCATCTCTACACATTGAAGGAATTCTGCTAAATGAAGCTGAACAAATTATGAATACATGGTTTATCTCAGTATATTTGGTGTCGTGTTGATTTGTAGTGTATATTTTGCCATGTTAAACTGCATTTTGAACCTCATTTTTGTCTTAAATGTGGGTTATTTGAGAGAATAAGTGAAGATGAATTGTACATATTCAGAAGATTTCACCCTTATATACATGTTCACCTGGGTTTACCTATGAGAAGGCATAAGTGAGAATTTGGAAAACTCATGGATATGTTATCCTATAGATCGTTATAAAGCGACGATTTAGGTTTCCCAAAATATGTGGTAGATAATTGTGAATTATTGAATTATCTTGATGTAAAGTTATACAATTATTTTATTTGGAGATCTGTTTGATTATCTATATTAAAATCCACGTGTCCCGCAGGTGTTCAAGATCGTAGAAGCCCAGTTTGTAGATCCAGCGAAATAAAGTTCAAATGTGTTTTTTTAAACAAAAAACCCAGGTGTACAATAGGGGATTCGCTTGTCTCACTGCACATACACATGCATGTGCAGTGCATGCTGTGATGAATCTGGTTCAAATCTGACATACAAATATTTAACAACATTTTTATCGAAAATTGCAAGGATCTTTCCAACAATATCATAGCTTGTGTAAATGATCTATTAAACCAAATGCATGATGGGAAAGATGGAGTCTTTTATCATGGCAACTTGTAAAACACATGGCTTACATGAGATCACTGCTAAATATTCCATGCTGAATACAACATTTTTCTATAGCTTTTACTCAGACAACTCCTATAATTCCACTTGAATAAAAAATCAAGATGGCGGCGTCGCAATTTCCTGTAGCATTTTTTTATAGCATTTTTCTGTAGCATTTTTTAGTAGCATTTTTTATAGCATTTTTCTATAGCATTTTTCTGTAGCATTTTTTTTATAGCATTTTTCTGTAGCATTTTTCCATAGCTTTTACTCTGATTTACAACTCCCATAATTCCACTAGAATGAAGATTCAAGATGGCGGCGATGCAAATCCCCTATTGTCGACTGATAAATATACTTGTCATAGAGTGAGTAGAGGGAGGAATGTGGAGCGGCCTGCAGCAAGTTGTTAGTGTGTTTAACGTGTTGACATGAGACTTCAAAGTGCCTTACAGCATGCTAGGCCGGCCCAGAGATTCTGCACATATACACTGTTAGAACAACACGTTCCGGCAGAAATGGCGATTAGAGGAGTAGGATACACTATATGGGTCAGATTTTCAGAAAATGTACAACCAAACTTCGCCAATCTTCTCAATTAACACAAATTTCAGTCGACAATAAAGTTCAAATTACAGTTCAACCTAACCAAACAGATTGCTAGAATCAATGCAATGCCTAATATACTCGAATTTTCCTAGTATTGACCAAATTGCAGCCTAATTTAGCACAATTTACTAAATGTGTACAGCTACCTATTGTACATTTTCTGAAAATCTGACCCATATAACTTTTCCGACATCAGTAGACACATTAAGTACCATGAGAAAAAAGAACACTATAAGGACATTTCTATTTTAATAGTTATTCATTTTATCACTGTATAATTTATTTTCACTTGGGTATAATGTCAACGAATATGTTAACAATTTCGTAACCCACTCTTATTTGCAATCACTTGAAATTATCAATTTTTAATTCAGAAGGTCCCCAGTGGTGAGAGATGTGTCCTTATTCCTATTATATGTACATAGATTGCGAATAAAAGTTGCATAATGATAAGACGATTTGGGGCAGTACTTAGGCACTATAGGGTTTGTTTTTCTGATGGTTGATATAAGGTTACATATGCTCTAATAATATCATAATATATAATCTAGGTTATAGTAATTAAAGACCCTAATTGATTTATACTATTGATAACAATGTGGTTAATCACTATTACTTTCTGATTATGTAACAATTTCGTAACCCTCTCTTATGTGCCGTCACTTGAAATTATCAATTTTTGATCTCAGGCCTTTAAGAGACTTAAAGAGAATAAAAGTTGCATATATTAATAATCTGACCATTTGGGGCAGTACTTAGGCATTATAGGGTTTGTTTTTCTGATGGTTGATATAAGGTTACATGTGCTCTAATAATATGATAATATATACTCTAGGTTATGTAATATTCTTATCAGTAACAGACCATATTCACACATGATCAATGTACAACGATGCTATTCATTCTACCAATAAATCAGTAAGATCTCAAATCTCCATTATTAGTAGGTCTAGGCACAGTGATATGGTTTGCGTCAGGGTAATTATAGTGCGGGGATTTCTCTCCGATGTCAAGGTGTGGAAGAAGGCATTCCATTAGTCCCTGTTAATCAGCTCACATCCTCATAAAAAACAGCTGATCCAATTTTTTTTTGGGGGGAAGTTCCTCCTGTCTTAGATTTAATCCTCTCCTCTCTAAGTCAGGTCATAATAGCACATATCAAGAAGGCGATGTTTAATGACACTTAAATGGCCAAAGCATCTGGCCTTTCCCCCCTTTCATCTTCCCCCTACCCCCTTCCTAATAAAGGAAAGAACTAAACTAAACTATAGTTAACAAAACTATAGTATAGATGCGTTGCTCTCTTCATTCAGAGGCATTACATAACACAACCAGACTCTCATGCTGCATCTATTGCGTTCTAAGAGAGCTCCAAGGTTCACACAAACATCCATCCAAAACTCTCCCTTTTTCACAAGAGCCTGTGATCAACCAACCTGTTGACTACAACACCCGCTCATATACACCTGCTAGTAATGAGATAATCATCCAGGTAAGCACACCAAAGTTCACGGCGAGTAGCCGTAAAACAAAGTTTGTCTCTAAGAGTCTATAATATGTGGCAGTGCAAATGATGCGTGGGTGTCGTCTGGGCAGGTGAGGCAGCGTCTGAAGCCTGCAGGAGGGGGACAGACTCATCTGTTAGAGTGATTGATAAGTGTGCTGCAGCGGGCTGCAGGCTTGTGGAGCTGTGATAGGTAACAGCGGGTTGTAGCGTGTGCCGCAAATGAGGCAGGGCAGGAGAGGAACAAGCAACAGGTCTTTTACATATCAGACCTGTCTCTTTATGTAGCTAGCTAACATGATGTGGTCTTCTTTTTTTACTTCTTTTCTTTTTCTTGGGGTGGGGGAGGGGGGTGAATTGGGGCTGGAGGTTTGGGGGATTGGGGCTGAGGTTGCAACAGTTCTCCTACACATCAGACCTGTTTCTTTATGTAGATAGCATATACACCATGTTGTCTTCTTTTAATAACCTTTTCTTATTTTCTTCCCCTTTTTCTTATGGATGGGGGTGGGGGTGGGGGTGGGGAAGGGGTAAAGCGGGGCTGAGGGGTTGTTGGGGTTGGGGCTGACGTTGCACGAGAGCAACAAGCAACAAGTCTCTTACATATCACACCTGTCTCTTTATGTATTTGACATACATACACGATTTGGTTGCGGCTTTCTGAGGTACGGGGTTGGGGGAGGTCGAACTGTGGGTTATCAAACTTGGGTAAAAAAAACATTAGATATGTAGAGTAAATATTTCCTACAAATGAGAACCCGGTATGTACATTTTCTCAGTGTTTTATTTCCCGACTAGTTTCGGCATAGGGTTGCCTTCTTCAGGGGACTCAAAAGAACATTATACCAAAGTCCAGCTGATCCTGATGTCCTTCCCCCACCTAACATCACCACATCCCAGTCTGACGTGGTATCATGTACACACCCTATATACGCAATTTCTAATAAGTAAAAAGTCTCATTCCAAGGCTCCTTACATGAGTTTTTCTCTACCTTTGTGCTGTGGTACATACATGCCGTGCCCCAGCTAGCTCTGAGAGGAGAACGCAGCAGATCTGAGGCTTCTACACTCTGAGAACAACGTGTTCTCCGCTCTAGGCTCATAGACGACTGAATCCCTCAAATCAGTGGAAAGCCTATCGCTCCTAGCTGCAAAATCCCATTAAAATCCCATACTAAGAATATTGCTATTGTAAAGTGGCTAAAGGCCCTAGTTCACTAAACCGATTCTCATGCGATTTTGCGACGCAGAGGACAATTTTTCACTAAATTCCGTGAGATTCACATGAGAATCGGCTTAGTGGACAAGGGCCTTTAGACTGAGTAAAAACTTAACTGTCATGTGTTGATGTGTTACAGGAAAATGACTCACAAGTTGCTTAATAGATATTTTTCAAAGTGTTTGATTTAAAAGATGTCATTTTAGGGTTGCTTAATGCTTCACGTTGCATCAATACATTTACACAACTTCAACATACACATGGGTCAGATTTTCTGAAAATGTACAATTGGCAGATCTACACATTTAGTAAATTCTGCTAAATCAGACTGAAAAATCGTCAACGCCAGATATATATGGGTATATTTGGTTTTGCCTTGATTCAAGCAGTCTGTCTGGTTGTGTCAAACAGTATTTTGAACCTGACTTCTGTCTTAAATTTGGGTTATTTGAGAGGATTGAGGAAGTCGAATTGTACAGTTTCTGGCGATTTCACCCACATATCCATGCCTTTCTGAGGTCATCTTATAGTATATTTAGCAACTTTACTAGTCCACCGAGAGATATTGCAAACTTTTTTTCAAAAATAGAAATATCAAAATTAAAAAATAGAAATACTTCTAAGATGATCTACTGTTTACCATCATTGGAATCGGCTTGATCTCACGTTATCAAATATGATGGTATCTCAAAATCTATATTTGGCGACTTAATTGTGATCATTTTCCTGTGACACATGACAGTTGTTATATGAATGTAATTAAGTAATTAAGAAAGTAATTAATTAATAAAGAAAGTAAAACGATTTCGACATAGTATAATCTAATGTTAGAGATTAATAACGTAGACCTTGCATTGTCTTATACACTATATTTTGCATTAACCTTATTCTAAGAATTTCATGATGTTATATAGATATATTATTATATGAAAGTGAGTTCAATAAAATGTAATATCATACACGCATTGCTCTGAAAACATACGTACATCTAGAGTGATTTACGCATTGTGCATATTTCACTAGTGATTTACGTGGGGTTGTCATGGCAACCAATTTGTTTTTTTTACTAAGATTACCGGTACAATTCAAATTTATGACTCGATTTTTTTCTATTTTCATGATTGAAAGCATCTATAATAAATCTGTTAACTAACTTGTTGGTTTCAGTCGCTTAGAATATTCACGCTCCTTCAACCAACTCGTTAGTTAACCTGTATTTAAAAAAACACCCGCAAGTGCTAAATAATGGGAGCCTATATTTCTTGGAAGGTTGTTGTAATTTTCCACTACTGATAATCCATCTCTTGCATCTCACTAAACTAATAACTCCTTCTCATTCTACCCATGGGTTATAAGGGTCAGGGGGTGCATTGCACAATATATGATTCTGTGTTAAACCACTTTTAGAGGCCTCACAACTCCCTCTTAGCAGAAGTTGCATTACACTATATACGATTATTTTCTGAGACTAGTCTGAGAGACCTCTGACAGACCTCTTACCACGTCCAAATGCATGAGATTCAATGCAACAACGCGTGTATCATGAAGCTCTCGGAGTCTTAAATTCAAAAGGGTGTTACGAGGCCTTTAAGGCACAATCTTATCGTGTATAGTGCAATGCACCCAGGGTGAGAGAGAATGTACTAGATATATCTTAGTGTAATAATATTCGGTTTTGTTGCAACGTATTTTAATAGAGAAATGAGTTTCAAAAAACGTTGCAACAAAACCGAATATTATTACACTAAGATATATCTAGTGTTTATCATTGTTCAGCCTACTTCAGCAGAATTGACTAAATGTGGAGATTTGTTGATTGCATTTCTCTGTCTATTTGACTCCATGCGCAGAATTCTTCTATCGTTTTCAGAAATTTGTCAGAAATATTATTTATTCCACTATGAGGTGTGCGCCTGGTAATCTGGATACTGTCAATGAGTTATTAACCAACTGATAGCCTCCTCCCCTCTCCTCTCCCACCTTCTGCTCTACTCCTGCTCCCGGAATTACTATTATTATTACAAACTTTTATTCAGTAAACATATACATTTCTGGTTTATGCAGAACTAAAACGGAATGGTCCTTCTACCCGTAGTTTATCTACTTGTAGATCTTCCAGGTGTCCCTTAATCAATTATAATTGATAAGGGAAAATGACAGGATACAATAATAATGCAGACCTGTGCATATTCGATTATACAAATACATATTCATTGATCAGTCACTCAAATTTCGCTACGCTCCATAGTTATTTATTTGTTTATTCTATATTTAGTTTTGACGGTTATGGCATTGTCCTTTTGTAGATCATGAGTTCAATCTAATCAAACAGATTGCTAGAATCAATGCAATACCAAATACACTCAAATTTACCTAGTAATGACCAAATTGCAGCTATATTTGGCAGATTTTACTAAATGTGTACAGCTGCCAGTTTTACATTTTCTGAAAATCGTCAATAATTCTAACCGTCTGTAGGCTGGGTGGAAGAGTTATAAGGCAACAGGTGGAGGACGGGGTGGGTAGATAGAACGGCCCTCCTTATGGCACTCCGTATCACTCTCTCTCCTCAGGGTGTCTCCTTTTTAACCTTTATCATAATATTTCTGTCCTTTTTCCCCGCTCACTATGAAGCTATACGGTGTACAGGCTTGGGTTGGGGTTCACAGGTATGTGCACTGGTAATACATTGTGGTGGATCCACGACATTCTTTCACACATTGTTGTTTAGGGAATTGTAAAATATATAGGGAGAATCAAACGAAGTGATATTATTTCACCTTCCATTCTCTGTCTATATGTGATGTGTTGCCGGAGCATGAGTCTCAAGTCGCAGAAATGGTATTTTTCAAATGTCTTTATCACCAGAATTCTTTATAGGAATGTTTACATTGTTTGCCAATTCAATGTTCTTAGGAGTTGAAATATATATGTACCAAATTCCAAGACTGTGTGCTAAATGTATCTATGCGTTTCAGAGGTCATCCCGAGCCGTATATTTAACTAATTGTACTGGTGATTGACCATACACAAAAATACTGATAACTTTATGTTCATGCATACAAAATATGGAATTAATTATTGCAGGGAATGTTTACCATCGTTGAAATCAGCTTGATCTCATCATTTCAAATATGACAATATCTCAAAATCTTATTTTTGCGA
The DNA here is from genome assembly GCA_942159475.1 of Sthenelais limicola. NCBI lineage: Eukaryota > Metazoa > Annelida > Polychaeta > Phyllodocida > Sigalionidae > Sthenelais > Sthenelais limicola. The sequence continues at coordinate 35,291,921 of OW804095.1, forward strand.
CTTGTGACTCATTTGTCCGTATCACATTACATATATATTTCTAACTGTAATCTCGTAATTTACGGTACAGCTCAGTAAAATGCATGGAATCTCTGTAATGTTGCAAGGCCTTTACTGCCTATCATATACCTGCAATGACTCCCTGCAATGATTAATAGAGGACTTGCATGTCTAGCTCACTGCGCATGCCTACTGCAGTGCATCATGGGATGGATTTTATTGAAATCTGACTTACAAACATATGGCAACATTTTTACCGAAAATTGCAAGAATGCTGTCATCAATATCGTAGCTTGTGTAAATGATCTATACAACCGAAATGAATGATGGGAAAAATGAATACTTGTGTTATGAAAACATGTATAATACATGGATATTGATATTAGAGCATTGATAAATAGGCCATGCTGAACATATATCAAATTACAATATTATTTTAACAAGCCTTGTTATAGAGATTAGGTAAATATGAATTACAATATTATTTTAACAAGTCTTGAAATAGAGATTAGGTAAATATGAATTAAAATGTCATTTTAACAAGTCTTGTTATACAGATGGGGTAAATATGAATTACAATGTTATTTTAACAAGTCTTGAAATAGAGATTAGGTAAATATGAATTACAATGTTATTTTGACAAGTCTTGAAATAGAGATTAGGTAAATATGAATTACAATGTTATTGAATTACAATGTTATTTTAACAAGTCTTGTAATACAGATGGGGTAAATAAGAATTACAATGTTATTTTAACAAGTCTTGTAATACAGATGGGGTAAATAAGAATTACAATGTTATTTTAACAAGTCTTGTAATACAGATGGGGTAAATATGAATTACAATGTTATTTTAACAAGTCTTGAAATAGAGATTAGGTAAATATGAATGACAATGTTATTTTAACAAGTCTTGAAATAGAGATTAGGTAAATATGAATTACAATATTATGTTAACAAGTCTTGTAATACACATTAGCTAAATATGAATTACAATATTATTGTAACAAGTCTAGTAATACATAATTATTAGATAAATATGAAATTATTTCTATGGGTTATTACAGACAGTTACATATCTAGCCACCAGGTGGCGTTGTGCTGTAGGTAGGAGCCCTGTAAACAGGTTGTACACAAGTACTTCGATCTGTTTGAAAGAGTTTTCTTTCTCAGGAGAAAAGGAAAAAGGATCTGGCTGTAGGTTGCATTAGTAAAAGTACCCTGTTGACTCTGCAGCTGATGTCAAACCAACAATGAAACAAAACTTGTTGTGTCGGCAGAAACGCACATACTACATGACATTGTCTGCCTGGTATAGCTTTCTCAAGGGTGGTGGGGTGCGGGGGGTGGAAGGGGTGTGTGGTGGGGGTGGGGTATGGGAGCTTCTGACATTCCTCTTGAAAATAGCGGTACATGTCTTAATACATTCGTTATGTGTTATGAGTCGCAAAATAGATATTTTCAAAGCTTTTTCTTCACAAGATCTCTTTGTAAAAATGATTATATTTTGTTGGTATCTAGTGCTTTTTCTTTTTTATAAATATGTGTTTCGAATTTTGAGTCTGTATTAAATATAACATTGCGTTTCTAAGGTCATTTTATGGAGTATATTGAGTTACTTTACTAGTAATTATCCACCCAGAAATAATGCAAAATTTGTTTCAATTTGTATAACAATCTGCGAGCTCAATATTAACACTGAAAAAGCTACTCGCAGATTGTTATGCAACGGAGACATAATCTAACATCTAACATCTCTACATCTAACAGAATATAGAAAATACCTTTAGTTTGCTAAGTGTTAACATCGTTGGAATCCCCCTAATCCCATCATCTCAAAGACCATTCAAATCAAATATTAATTATTTGAGTAATAGAATGTATCCCACTTTGGAAATATATATTTTATGTAAATGCCAAGGCTTTTTCTAGAACAGTACAAAATGGGTTTTATTCTAGTGGCGTGCAGAGGGGTTCCTGGCAGTTCCAGTTTTCAGTCATTTTTAAAGAGGTTTCCCTTTACCCTATTCAATTCATGTCTTCTTCAAAGCCTGAAAAACCAGGCATAGCTTCTTGAGTGAGTAAGTGAGTGAGTGAGATTGGTTGCTTTACGCCCTTATCAACACATTTAAGATGGTTATATCAAGGGCGGGAGAGCTGAGATGGAGGCAGTTTATGATCATACATAGCTTGAGGGTAACCTCCTATCCAAAGCTTCTTGAGGGTAGCCTCCTATCCAAAGCTTCTTGAGGGTAACCTCCTATCCTAAGCTTCTTGAGGGTAGCCTCCTATCCAAAGCTTCTTGAGGGTAACCTCCTATCCTAAGCTTCTTGAGGGTAACCTCCTATCCTAAGCTTCTTGAGGGTAACCTCCTATCCTAAGCTTCTTGAGGGTAACCTCCTATCCTAAGCTTCTTGAGGGTAACCTCCTATCCTAAGCTTCTTGAGGGTAACCTCCTATCCAAAGCTTCTTGAGGGTAGCCTCCTATCCTAAGCTTCTTGAGGGTAACCTCCTATCCAAAGCTTCTTGAGGGTAACCTCCTATCCAAAGCTTCTTGAGGGTAACCTCCTATCCTAAGCTTCTTGAGGGTAACCTCCTATCCTAAGCTTCTTGAGGGTAACCTCCTATCCTAAGCTTCTTGAGGGTAACCTCCTATCCTAAGCTTCTTGTGGGTAACCCCCTATCCTAAGCCTCTTGAGGGTAGCCTCCTATCCTAAACTTCTTGAGGGTAACCTCCTATCCTAAGCTTCTTGAGGGTAACCTCCTATCCTAAGCTTCTTGTGGGTAGCCTCCTATCCTAAGCTTCTTGAGGGTAACCTCCTATCCTAAGCTTCTTGAGGGTAACCTCCTATCCTAAGCTTCTTGTGGGTAGCCTCCTATCCTAAGCTTCTTGAGGGTAACCTCCTATCCTAAGCTTCTTGAGGGTAACCTCCTATCCTAAGCTTCTTGTGGGTAGCCTCCTATCCTAAGCTTCTTGAGGGTAACCTCCTATCCTAAGCTTCTTGTGGGTAGACCCCTATCCTAAGCTTCTTGAGGGTAACCTCCTATCCTAAGCTTCTTGAGGGTAGACCCCTATCCTAAGCTTCTTGGGGGTAACCTCCTATCCTAAGCTTCTTGGGTGTAGCCTCCTAACCTAAGCTTCTTGGGTGTAGCCTCCTATCCTAAGCTTCTTGAGGGTAACCTCCTATCCTAAGCTTCTTGAGGCTTGAGGGTAACCTCCTATCCAAAGCTTCTTGAGGGTAGCCTCCTATCCTAAGCTTCTTGAGGGTAGCCTCCTATCCTAAGCTTCTTGAGGGTAGCCTCCTATCCTAAGCTTCTTGAGGGTAGCCTCCTATCCAAAGCTTCTTGAGGGTAACCTCCTATCCAAAGCTTCTTGTGGGTAGCCTCCTATCCTAAGCTTCTTGAGGGTAGCCTCCTATCCTAAGCTTCTTGAGGGTAACCTCCTATCCAAAGCTTCTTGAGGGTAGCCTCCTATCCTAAGCTTCTTGAGGGTAGCCTCCTATCCAAAGCTTCTTGAGGGTAACCTCCTATCCAAAGCTTCTTGAGGGTAGCCTCCTATCCTAAGCTTCTTGAGGGTAGCCTCCTATCCTAAGCTTCTTGTGGGTAACCTCCTATCCAAAGCTTCTTGTGGGTAACCTCCTATCCTAAGAGTGCACTGGACAAACATGAGAAAACACAAGAAAACACGAGAAAATATGAAAACTGGATCTCAATTATATCGGAGATAAGAGTACACCACAAACATGGGTGTGTTGGGGAGAATTGCACTGAGGGTCAGACCAGATAGCAGATATATTTGTTATTAAATGTTTGTTCATGTTTTCATAAATGGGTCAATCCGGCTTCAGCTTGGCCTATTGTAAACATGAGTCTTCTCCTGTGTTTATGTGTATAAGGGGCCCCCGGAATCCGGGGCTCCCCCTGCTGGTGGGCCTACTGGAGGAGAATAGGGGAATTTCAGTTTGCTGACTTGATTGATTCTTGCAATACCATCCCTCCTCCCACTTAGTCCTGGTACTGGGGTGGAGGAAAGGGAGGAGAGGGAGGGTACCGCTGGGGACTAATGGTAGGAATAGGAGGAGCTATTGGTCCTTGAGCAATATGGGGACAATTGTGATGTGTTATGATTCGCAAAATTGATATTTTTCAAAGCGTTTTCTTCACAAGATCTCTTTGTAAAAATAATTGTATTTCTTTGGTAGGCTATTTAGTGCTTTTTTTTAGATTAGATTTTCAAATTTGAAGTATGTATTAAATATATCCTTGCGTTTTTAAGGTCATCCTATAGAGTATATTTAGGAAAATGAGTCACAAGTCGCGAAAATTGGATTTTGAGATACCATCATATTTGAAAAGATGGCACCAAGGGGATTCCAATGAATGTAAACATTAAGGGCATCTTATACATACTTCTATCTTTTCAGTTAGATATTTTTATTTTTGAAAAAGAAGTTTGCAATATTTCTGGGTGGACAATTACTAGCAGAGTAGCGAAATATACTCCATAGGATGATCTAAGAAACGCATAGATATATTTAATGAACTGTCTTGAAATTTGGTACATGTATTTATACAACCACACTCCAAAAGTGACAATATTTCAACAAAGAGGTTTTGTAAATAATACGCTTTGAAAAATATCATTTTTGTGACTTGTGACTCATTTTCCTAAAAGACATCACAGAAAGTATTATAAAGACTTAATGTTAAATCAACTAATGATAATATCTAGATTAAAGTATATAATCATAATTCTTTATTAAATTGTGTTAATTGTGCATAAAAGGGTTGTGTGACTCTGGGAAACTCAGGCCTTCAATGTCCTGCTCCTTTATTCAAATTATTCTAAACTCGTTCACACATATGGGTCAGATTTTCAGAAAATGTACAATTCAACTTCACCAATCCTCTCAAATAACCCAAATTTCAGATGAAAATAAAGTTCAAAATACAATCCAACCTAACCAAACAGATTGGTAAAATCAATGCAATGCCGAATATACTCGAATTTACCTAGTATTGACCAAATTGCAGCCTAATTTAGCAGAATTTACTAAATGTATACAGCTGCCAATTGTGCATTTTCTGAAAATCTGACCCATGTGCTTTGACATGGAAAGCGTTTGTCAGTTACCAAGAATGTCTTGTATACATTTGTATTAGACACATAATGAAATAAAAAAGAGTTGAGTTGTGAGCTGATCCACTAAACGTTTAGCTATCTATATATCTATGTGTTAGAAAAGGAATGTGTGAAATACTGCTTCAAATCATAGTTTGTACTTTCTATATGTGCGATTGGCTAAGTGTTCTCTCTCAAAGGGTCACCACATTTCTTATTACCATGCCACAAAGCGCATAATTGAAATACAGTGCACACGTTAAATCATTGCAACGTGGAACTCAACTATGCTGTAATAAAAATAACCAAAAGGAAGTTCACATTCCAGGAACAGTGAAGTTTTCATATCCCGCTGACATGTAGAGTATGGAATGGTGTATCACCGGCGGGGTCCATGGATTGTACAGAGTCGTCCAACACTTAATATGATTCAGATGTAAGGGATATACATGATTTATCATGTAAAAAACATGAAAGACTCAACTAAGAAGGACCTCCCACTGGGAATAGGATCTAGGCTCACTCCATGTGTTTCCACTCCTCGCAGAATCGTAGATATCAATTGGTGTATTAGGGATATGGCTCTCTGGGATACGGATCATCTTTTCCCTCTACCTTACTCCCCCTCTCTGTCTCTCCTCTCCCTCCTGTCTCTCTCTCCCTTACTTCCCCTCCTCTGTCTCTCCTTCCTGTCTCTCTCTACCTTACTTTCCCTCCTCTGTCTCTCCCTCCTGTCTCTCCCTACCTTACTTCCCCTCCTCTGTCTCTCCCTCCTGTCTCTCTCTCCCTTACTTCCCCTCCTCTGTCTCTCCCTCTTGTCTCTCTACCTTACTTCCCCTCTCTGGCTCTCCCTCCTGTCTCTCTACCTTACTCCCCTCTCTGTCTCTCCCTCCTGTCTCTCTACCTTACTCCCCTCTCTGTCTCTCCCTCTTGTCTCTCCCTTACTCCCCTCTCTGTCTCTCCCTCTTGTCTCTCTACCTTACTCCCCTCTCTGTCTCTCCCTCCTGTCTCTCTCCCTTACTCCCCTCTCTGTCTCTCCCTCCTGTCTCTCTCCCTTACTCCCCTCTCTGTCTCTCCCTCTTGTCTCTCTCCCTTACTCCCCTCTCTGTCTCTCCCTCTTGTCTCTCTACCTTACTCCCCTCTCTGTCTCTCCCTCTTGTCTCTCTACCTTACTTCCCCTCTCTGTCCCTCCCTCCTCTCTCTCCCTTACTCCCCTCTCTGTCTCTCCCTCCTCTCTCTCCCTTACTCCCCTCTCTGTCTCTCCCTCCTCTCTCTCCCTTACTCCCCTCTCTGTCCCTCCCTCTTGTCTCTCTCTCCCTTACCTGAAATACCTGTATCATACCTTTATGTGAAGTACCTTTATAACGGTTATGATACAGACACACAGATGTATAAAGTCATAAGATGTCGTTGATAATTCGTTTACAACATTATTAGCTATTCACATATATCATGATATATTGTAGCTTCATCAACCCTTTTTCTAGCTATTATTGATACTGATAATACATATACAAAGTCATTTTCAGTTTACTAAATCGTACCCCAAATTGGATGGTAGTAAGCTAAACATACATATATATACTTATTGGTATTGTATACAATTTGGAATTCATTTCATTTATTTATTTGTTGCCATTGTGTGAGTGTTTGAGATTCAATCTTTACTATTTGAAAGCACTGGCCTACATACATATTTACGTTATTACATTTATTTCTTTATTTGTCTAGACACAGACCAAGTCAACGAATTACCTCACGAGAGTACGAGTCAATGAGCAGCAGGCAAATCTTGTTTAAGCCAAGATGGTATAAGAGTACTTGATTTAGTAAATTCTGTCTAATAGAGCAAGATATCCCGCCGTATAACTAATAGCACATCCCAGGCTAGGAGCCCGGCAATATATCTCATGGAAAATAGAGACAAAAACTATAAATGGTTCCACAACCATGTCGGATCTCATCATAAGGGCGAGCGATTACAAGGACTGCAACATGTATAAGGGTCAAATTTTCAGAAAATGTACAATTCAACTTCGCCAGTCTTCTCAAATAACCCACATTTCAGACAAAAATAAAGTTCAAAATACAATTAAACATAACCAAATAGATTGCTAGCGTCAATGCAATGCCAAACATACTCGAAGTTACCTAGTATTGACCAAATTGCAGCCTAATTTAGCAGAATTTACTAAATATGTACAGCTGCCAATTGTACATTTTCTGAAAATCTGACCCATATGATGCTCTGATATAGTAAATAACAGTTATCCTACAGGTATTATATCAGACATAAGCACCTTGTTACCCTAATGCTGCATTTTCAGCTATTATGACAAGAAACAAAGTCTACTCATATTATGACTTATAGAAATTTACTCATATTATGACTATAAGACTGAATTTATCTATATTCTGCTGCTGTTATATGTTTATACATGAGTTACTCGTATTATGAATTATAGGACTGAATTTATCCATATTCCCCTGCTGTTAATACATGTGCATATAAGAGTTTGATGTTGAAGCGGCCGAGAAAAGATGAGGGCCCGTGAGCGATAATAAGTGAAGCCACAACTGGAAAGTATTTTGGCAGGTTTCAGAAATAATGTGGACCTTTATGAAGTTCTAAAGCAAAAACAGCCAGTCAGAATCCTCCAAATGGTTGGTTGAATGACTTTTAGATGTCTTGGAAAGAAATGGAACATAAGTTAAAACATTGTTAATTTTTTACTGATGCTAACGGAGAATTATGCAGCTTTAATAGGGGATTTGCTTGTGCCACTGCGCATGTCTGTTACAGTGCATGTCTGTTACAGTGCATCCTCCTGCTCCTCCTTCTCTTCCTCCACCACCTCCACCACCTCCTGCTCCTCCTTCTCTTCCTCCACCTCCTCCTGCTCCTCCTTCTCTTCCTGCTGCCCCTCCTTCTCTTCCTCCACCTCCTCCTGCTGCTTCTCCTCCTACACAACCTCCTTCTCTTCCTCCACCACCTCCTGCTCCTTCTTCTCTTCCTCCTGCCCCTCCTTCTCTTCCTCCACCTCCTCCTGCTCCTCCTCCTCCTCCTCCTACGACAACCTCCTTCTCTTCCTGCACCTCCTCCTGCCCCTCCTTCTCTTCTTCCACCTCCTCCTGATCCTCCTTCTCCTCCTCTTCCTCCTCTTCTACCACTTCCTACAGATTCAATAGTGACCAGTTTGCTGAACCTGTTAAATCAGGGACTTTGTCAATAGAATTATGATAAATACTTTGGGTATAAATTTACCTTACGCTTTCCTTTTTCAACAAGAATATGCAAAAATGACTTAAGAGAAAATTTTTTGTCGAAGGAATGTAGCTTCAATACAGTTTTAAATAACTGTGATGATGTAAGTTGGGTTCCCACGATGGTCAAGTGTACCTTGCCTCACTATGCATAGACCAGTGGGGCAAGTCCCCAGAAAATGTCCAATTGGCCTTCACCAATCCTGTCCAATAAAGCAAATTCAAGGTACAAGTGAGGTTCATAACACAGTTCATCATCTCCAAAGAGGTTCTTCGAATCAACGTAATACCAGATATACTTAGATATATCTAGTACTTACAACTTTTCAGCCAGCACTAGCCAAATGTACTAAATGTGTACAGCTGCCGATTGTACATTTTCTGACGAACTGACCCGTGAAGTGAACGTAAACCGACAGAATTAGTTCCCGAATGAGGAACTTTTTTTCATGAAATGCCAAGAAGAATGATTAAATAAAACATTCTCGGTCATGCCTCAGGGGTTCCATAAATTGGCGCTAAAGTTACACAAATCTAAGTGTACCGCGTCAAAGCAAGGAATGCATGAAAAGCAGAAATACTGGGTAAGATTTATTGACCCTGAAGTTTTGGAATGCTGAGGGGTTCTTAAAGCTAGAGGCATTATTTAGGGGGAATTCAGCGTCCCTATGAAGAGTAGGTTTGTATTACATATAGGGGTCAGATTTTCTCAAAATGTACAATTCAACTTCGCCAATCGTCTTAAATAAGTCACATTTCAGACGAAAATATAGTTCAAAATAAAAGTTGAACCTAGCAAAACAGATTGCTAGAATCAATGCAATGCTGAATTTACTCCAATTTACGTAGTATTGACCAAATTGCAGCCTAATTTAGCAGAATGTACTAAATGTGTACAACTGCCAATTGTACATTTTCTGAAAATCTGACCCATAGAGGGTATATTGGTAGAGGTTCTTCTCCATTCCCTTATAGCTGCACTCTCAGTTACGTCGGTCAAAAGCTATTAATTTAAAGATTTTCTTGTTCCTTTCTTTTCGAATTAATCTAAGATCATATGACCAACATTTTGGAGGAGTTTGTCCAGTTCTGTTCGTTACATGGTTTCTAAAACGTCCACAATTGAATTTGGAGAACTCGCCCGAATCCTTTCCTATGATGACTTCATTTATTATCGCTCACCGGCGGCCTTTTTCTTTTGACTTTTTTTAACTGGTTTGACTTCTTGTATAAACATATAACACCAGAAGAACATTGACAAAGTCCTATTTAAAAAAGGTTAAATTCGAAAACAACTCATTGGCTCCCAGGCTCCTCGTTTCCTCCCTCTCCCTTCCCCACCCTTCCTCATCTCTAGCGTGCAGGAAGACAGTGAGAAATTGATGGGAGGCATGTTGCTATGGAGCGTTTCTACGCTGAGAAAGTTGCGTCACCAAATATGTGGCCATAACTTAAGTTGCGTTGCGTTGCGTCGCCAAATACCAATGTTGCGTCACTTCAAGCTTATGTCCATGGTAACTTTACTTGAGGCAAGTGTGAGCTGCGTTGAAAGTTTGATATTGCAATGATATTGATGAATTTTTTTTTGCAATTTTTGATAGAAATGTTGCCAAATATTTGTATGCAAGATTTGAACTGAAGCATGCACTGCAGTAGACATGCGCAGTGATACATGCAACTCCCCTATAAAACGATTGTTCATGTAAGATCATGTCATGTTCAACATGGGCAATTTATCGGTTTATTGGTGCTCTTGCAGGAAGCGGTGGAGAAAGAGAAGGAGGAGCAGGAGGAGCAGGAGGTGGTGGAGGAAGAGAAAGAGGGGCCGAAGGTGGTGGAGGAAGAGAAGGAGGAGCAGGAGGTGGTGGAGGAAGAGAAGGAGGAGCAGGAGGTAGTGGCGGAAGAGGAGGATGAGCAGGAGGAAGAGAAGGAGGAGGAGCAGGATGTGGGGGTGGAAGAGAAGGCGGAGCAGTAGGTGGTGGTGGAAGAGAAGGAGGAGCAGGAGGTGGTGGAAGAGGAGGAGAAGCAGGAGGTAGTGGCGGAAGAGAAGGAGGAGCAGGAGGTGGTGGTGAAAGAGAAGGAGGAGCAGGAGGTGGTGGAGGAAGAGAAGGCGGAGTATAAGGTGGAGGAGGAAGAGAAGGAGGAGCAGGAGGTAGTGGAGGAAGAGAAGGAGGAGCAGGAGGTAGTGGAGGAAGAGAAGGAGGAGCAGGAGGTGGTGGTGGAAGAGAAGGAGGAGCAGGAGGTGGAGGAGGGAGAGAAGGAGGAGCAGGAGGTGGTGGAGGAAGAGAAGAAGGAGCAGGAGGTGGTGGAGGAAGAGAAGGAGGAGCAGGAGGTAGTGGAGGAAGAGAAGAAGGAGCAGGAGGTAGTGGAGGAAGAGGAGCAGGAGCAGGAGGTGGAAGTGGAGGAAGAGAAGAAGGAGCAGGAGGTGGTGGAGGAAGAGAAGGAGGAGCAGGAGGTGGAGAAGGAAGAGAAGGAGGAGCAGGAGGTGGTGGAAGAAGAGAAGGAGGAGCAGAAGGTAGTGGAGGAAGAGAAGGAGGAGCAGGAGGTGGCGGAGGAAGAGAAGGAGGAGCAGGAGGTGGAAGAGGAAGAGAATGAGGAGCATGAGGTAGTGGAGGAAGAGAAGGAGGAGCAGAAGGTGGTGGAAGAAGAGGAGCAGGAGCAGGAGGTGGTAGAGAAAGAGAAGGAAAAGCAGCAACAGGAGCAGGAGACGATGGAAGAGAAGAAAACACTTCATGAGGATGAGAGGACAAGAAGTTGACGAGGAATGAATGAAAATGTTGATAATCTCAGACAGGTTTTTCAGGGTGTTGTTTCATAATAAAGGAGATATTTATTTGGAACATCTGTGAATGGTGGTCAAATGTTAGAAAGAATGTCCCAGCCTAGGTTTCATAATGCGGGACATTCGCACATTCACACATTCACATGCCCATCTTCGCAGCATTTGCAGCCCAGCCAACCATGACCGAGTAGAGGGTGGACATGGACTGGCAGTGTGTGTTTGTCTTATTACGTAATAACTGTAATAGTAGACAGGGAGGCAACATGGGCTGAGAGGGATAGAGAGTACATACGTACTTGTTGAGAAAATTTGCTGCGAATCTACTCTGATTGTCAGCTTTGATTATGAAACGGAATTTGTTCCAAATGGGATGTTTGTCTACTAAATTCCTATGTCCCTGATTATATAACAGTCCCTGGAAGGTTATTCAACACAGATTCCAGGATTAGCTTCTAATATTTATTGCGCTTGGTGTAGAACTTTATAAATAATTTTCTTATACTCAATAATTCAATTCAAAGTTTTAAAAGAAGTGTCTCAATGGAATCCACCTGATTCCATTTGTTTAAAATATGATACGACCCATATCTGAAACTCGTTTCTTTGCAACTGAGCCTTTTTCTGTGACATGTCACATATCAGTTTTGATTAACTTTGTTGGAAAGTCAAGTGATCAATTAGAAATCTAAATTATCAAACGAGGGAATAAAATCTTCCAGACGTGTTGCCTAGAGTGAGTGTATTTCATGTGTTGAGTGGCTACAACTGGAATAAGTAGGCAGAAGAAAGTAACAGAAAGAATGAAAACATTTTCTTAGAAGACGCCCAATACAATTGCGCTCGACCTCGCCGCAAATACCATGTATTCAGTGGTTGTGGGAGCCGTATTCCTTCATATGGATGAAATCGTCAGAAAATGTACAATAAGCAGCTCTACACATTTACAAAATGATGCTAAATTAGGCTGGAAAATGGCAAGTACTTGGTATGTCTGAATATACTTGATATTGCCTTGATTCAGACAATCAGTTGGCTATGTTGAACTTAATTTTAAACCTCATTTACGTCTCAAATTTGGCTTATTTGAGGGGATTGGTGAAAACAAATTGTGCATTTTCTGAAGATTTCACCCATGTTGGTTGATATGGACTAGGGCGTCAGGAATGAACTATCGACAGCTCTACTACACATTTAGTAAAATCTCCTGAATTAGGCTAGATACAGGCAAATGCTAGTTCAATATGAGTACAGTGGGGTTTGGTTGATTTCTGTCTTCAGTTCGGTTATTTGTGAGAACAGGTAAAGGCGAATTGTACATTGTCGCTCTGACCAATATGTCTATTTAATTTCGCTATTTTCGCGCATCCACCTTTGTACGTGAAAATAAATCCTGCGCAAAAGGTATGAGTATCGCTTAGACAAAGTGTGAGACTTCCTTAGTGCGCGAACTTAAATCCGCGCGAAAAGGTGTCTATGTAGTTAGTGCGCGAAAATGTATCCGCGCGAAAATAAATACGTTTACAGTATTCATGAAATGGCAGTATGGCCAAACTTTGAATAATCTAGGAGCAAACTTTGCAGTGGGTACTTTTATAATCCATTGTGAATACAGAATCACATATGGGTCAGATTTTCAGAAAATGTACAATTGGCAGCTGTACACATTTAGTAAATTCTGCTGAACCAAGCTGCAATTTGGTCAATACTAGGTAAATTTGAGCATATTTATCATTGCATTGATTCTAGCAATCTGTTTGGTTAGGTTGAACTGTATTTTCAAATTATTTTTCGTCTGAAATTTGGGTTATTTCAGAGAATTCGTGAAAGTGAATTGTACATTTTCTGAAGATCTGACCCATATAACTCAACGAGTCAGATTCAAAGAAAGAAAGACGACGGCGATGGAAGAGGCAGAATAGAAAGGTATTTTTGCAGTGGCACTGAAAAGCACTTTTTGTGGTGTAGAGATCCCATAATAAAACGTTATGCTAACCTTCGGATAGGTGGCGTACCCGGGGTAATCCTGATTTGTACATTCTTGGATGGTGGTGGATTATCTTGAAGACTTGCCGCCGGATTATCCTGGAATTTGGGCGTTTTGGAGGTGGATTTATCATTAAAGGAATCAGACAAGGGGGTCATATCGTGCGTAGAGTATCTATGATTCGCCATCTTTGCTCCTCACTACCTTTAGCCTTAATCCTTGGTGAATTATCCTCAAATTTCTCCTGTAATCCTGTATTAATCCTGAATTAATCCTGTGGGATTTGTCTTTTCTTTCCCGATGTCAAATGTTGTAATTCTTATCCTCTAACCTATGTGCACTATCTATTATTAACATATCCATTGTTAAGGTTGGTATTAAAGAAGCCTCAAAGGTACCTGTGGTGGTCCTATGTTGAATACACCTGTACTACAGGTATGGCAGAAGTTCCTGGGATTAAGGTAAAGTATTACCGATAATCTCTCCATGGTAGAAATAATCATTAAACATCAAAAGAAGCCGCCACACTCTAAGTGATCCTTGGTATTCGGTTCCATTTTCCGATTCATTTCCAGTGTGGAATATATATCTATTACGCTACCACCGGAGGCGAGGACGGAGATGGTGATTGGGAAGAATTATTACATGCTTTTTCCACCTTTTGATTCCTCCAGGGTGGAACTCTTATAGTGGAGTCTCTCCGGCGTCTCTATATCTCAACTCCAGGGTGAGTGGTAGTACTGGTTGTGGTCTCCCGGCTTCAGGTGGGCCAGGTACTGGAGGAGGAGGAGAAGGTACTGGAGGAGGTAGTGGTATAGGAGCAGGTGCCTATGGTAGATGCTAAGGCTTCCATGGGTCAGACTTTCAGAAAATGTACAATTGGTAGCTCTACACATGTAGGAAACTCTCCTAAAGTAGGCTGAAAAATTGAGAATACCGGGTATATCTGAGTATATTTGGTATCGCATTGATTTAAAGTATCAGTTCTGTTATGTTAAACTATGTTATGAAGCTCATTTTTGTCTTAAATGTGGGTTATTTGAGAAGATTGGTGAAGGCGAATTGTACATTTTCTGAAAATCTGACCCTTTCGGTAGATGCTAAGGCTTCCATGTGGATTGCTTAGATATGGATAAGGTGTAGGCTAGTAGGGTCTGCTGCGACTCGAAGGTAAAGGTTGGGGAGATATGTGTGTGTATGTGCGCTCCTTCCCTATCGCTCTTGGGACACACACAGCAAAGTCCCTTCCCTCTCTCTATAGGTTCTTATCATCGGGACAGTATCCAGTATATATACGGGTCAGATCTTCAATAAATGTACAATCGGCAGATCTACACATTTAGTAAATTCTGCTAGATTAGACTGAAGAATGGACAGTACTCGGTATGTCTGAATATATTTGATATTGCCTTGATTCAAACAATCTGTTGGGCTTTGCTGAATCAAATTTTGAACGTTATTTTTGTCTTAAATTTGAGTTATTTGCGACGATTGGAGAAAGTGAATTGTACACTTTCTGGTGATTTCACCCATATATAGGTCAAGGTATGAGGATGTGTTCCTTGTAATAGTAAAACAAGTCCTATATATGTTGCAAAAAAAACGTTATATTATTCATTTTTCCGCCACTAGAACTATCCGCACGAATGGTTGTATTTTGTGTGTTAAGCGCAAATTCCCGTCGAGAGAATACATGCACATAATTTCATGATTATGTACCTTATATTTAGGTCAGATTTTCAGAAAATGTACAATTCAACTTCGCCAATCTTCTCAAATAATCCAAATTTCAGACAAAAATAAAGTTCAAAATACAGTTCGACCTAACAGATTACTAGAATCAATGCAATGCTGAATTTACTCGAATTTACCAAGTATTGACCAAATTGCAGCCTAATTTATATATATATCATATGTCACATATGTTTCTTAGAACATCCTCCGGGAGTATGTTTAACTACATTACTAGAGATTGGTCTCTCAAAAGAAAGACCAAAGCATCAACATTTTGAAGCCATTTTGTGGACATTTCCAAAGAAGTACGTCCTTTGGTTCAGGTGGCAGGATTGCGTATATCACTCGGTGGTATACGCATGAGACAATTCGATTCAAAATATTGTTTGTTCATATCAGAGAGTGACGTACAAATAGGAGCAATACTTCAGAAAAAGACTTTTCTGGTCTTCCAGTTTCTCACTCTAATAGGGAATTTGCATGGTCGCCATCTTGGATCTTTATTCGCATGGAATTAAGGAACTTATATTATATGGTACAGTATAATAACTATAGAAAACATGTCATGTTCAGCATGGACTATTTAGCAATGCTCTAGTGTCAATATCCATATGTTATACATATTTCCATAACATAATCCCCCATCTTTCCCATCTTGCACTTGGTTTTAATAGGTCGTTCATAAAAGCTATGATTTTGATGAAAACATTCTTGCAATTTTGGATAAAAATGTTGCCAAATATTTGTATGACAGATTTTATCAGAATCTATCCCAAGATGCACTGTAACAGACATGCGCAGTGGCACATGCAACTCCCCTATTGAATAATATTTCCAGGATATACAAACTGGGAAAGTACAAGTAAAAACAACGTGGTATGTCAATCAAATACGAACCGTAAAATAAACCATGAAAATATGTTGAGATGTAGATTTAAAGCCTATAATGCTTGGAAACAAGACAATGCTCAGCTCAGCAGGGGATGGAGAGAAACTGACCAGCGGTCAGCTGGTCAATTGGGCAGTACCTGGATGTCCACATAGACGGGGCCACTGTATAGTTAACTATATAATATTATAACCAGTATATATTACATAATGTCATAATTTTGAGTAACACTTATAAGGCTCAGATCTTAAAAAATGAACAATCGACAGCTCTACATATTTAGTAGATTCTGCTAAATCAGACCGGACAATGGGCAACACTCGGTATATCTGAATATATTTGATATTGCCTTGATTCAAACAATCTGCTGGGCCATGTAGATCTAAATTTTGAAGATTATTTTTGTCACAAATTTGAATTATTTGCGAAGATTGGAGAATTTACAGTTTACAGTTTACATTTAGTATCTTGTATTAAAGGTACATGTAATCTTGATAATTGTCTGAATATCATGCAATTGGATGGTCCTAGCAAGTGCTATGATTAAATGACCTGCCCTCGGGTAAAAGCATAGTAATAATAATAACTCTAGATACGTAGTTTCATATCATATGATAATGGTACCTCAGAAAGCCCAAATACTCAATATATGGGTAAGATTTTCAGAAAATGTACAATTCAACTTTGCCAATCTTCTCAAATAACCCAAATTTCAGACGAAAATAAAGTTCAAAATACAGTTCAACCTAACCAAACAGATTGCTAGAATCAATTCAATGCCATGTATACTCGAATTGACCTAATATTGACCAAATTGCAGCCTAATTTAACAGAATTTACTAAATGTGTACAGCTGCCAATTGTACATTTTCCGAAAATGTGACCAATAATTATAGTGTAGAAGAAGCATTGGTGGGCGGTAGAAGTGTCCCGCTTAATTAAGGATGTTACATGCAGGAACACCTTCAGTACTGATGGCTCCCCCTAGAGTTATGTCTGTTAATCTCCACTTAACATTATAAAATACCAATATAAAGGTTATTCTACCTAGTTACCGGAGCGTCCCCACTGGGAGAAATGTTAACTAGATGGTATTCCATTCTATGAAGAGCTTTAGTGCTAGAGTCCTCACGGGCTTTATAGTTCACATATCTTTTTTCATATGTTTTTTTTTTTTTTTTTTTTTTACAAATTAATACAGATACATTTCAACCTAACCAACCAGATTGCTAGAATCAATGCAATGATATACTCGATCTTGACCTAGTATTGACTAAATTGCAGCTTTATTTAGCAGAATTTACTATGTGTACATCTGCCAATTGTACATTTACTGAAAATCTGACCCAAATGTGAATCAAGATTCAAGATGACGGACATACAAGTCCCCTATTACAATTACCACCATCAACAGCGCCGGTAACGGCCATTAAGAACATCAGGAGCAGTCCAGTCCAGGTTTGTGATAATGAGAATGGACACGACTGTCAGTCGGTCTGTCAGCACCCTCTGCCTATAGAAGGGTCAGATTTTCAAAAAAATGCACAATTGGCAGGTCTACGCATTTAGGAAATTCTCCTATATAAGGCTAAAAAATTATGAATACTGGGTATATCTGCTTTGGAATCGCATTGATTTAAAGTATCAGTTCTGTTATGTTAAACTGCATTTTGAAGCTCATTTTTGTCTTAAATGTGTTATATGTGTTTCCATATATTTGAGAGGATTGGTGAAGACGAATTGTACATTTTCTGAAAATCTGACCCAGAAGTACCTTACACTGGTGCTACGGCAAGTGCCCTATAGGGGAGTTGCATAGCCGCCATTTTAAATGCTGATTCGTATGGCATTATGGGACTAATGGTACAGTATAAAATCTTTAGAAAACATGCCATGTTCAGCATGGACTATTTATCAATGATCTAATGTCAATATCCATGTGTTATACGTGTTTCCATATCGCATATTCCATCTTTCCCATCATGCATTTGGTTTTCATATATCATTCATGAAAGCGATTTTGGCGAAAACATTCTTGCAATTTTCGATAAAAAAGTTGCTGAATATTTGTATGTCCGATTTCATCAGAATCTATCCCAGGATGCACTGTAACAGACATGCGCAGTGGCACATGCAACTGCCCTATTCTATACAGGTAGCATGACCTATAGGAGTGATAGTGGGGGCTAGTTTATAAGTCAGGAATGTGATTTTTAAACAAGTTCTTCTAAAGAAAAAGTGGTATCATTCTCATATTACCGACACTGAACTAATGGAAAATTCCCTCTGATTTTTTTTGATTACTTTATCTTTTATTTGTAAGACACTACGGCAGAAGATAGCAGAAGATAAGTCTTCTGCTATGCAAGTCTTCTGGGCACCCTTCAACTCAACATTTTAAATAATAGTTTGGTTTGCTGATTTTTTATTTTGTATTGTTACATTGGAAAGGACCTATCGTGAGGTTGTTAATTAGCAGTCAGTAGATATATGGGCTACTTGTATGAATGATAAATGTGATGTGTTTCAGGAAAATGAGTCACAAGTAGCAAAGATGGTTTTTGAGATACCATCTTATTTGAAATGATGGGATGAAGCCGATTCTAAAGATAGCAAAGAGTAGGACATCTAATAAGTAATTCTATATTTTCAGGTTGATATTTTTTTTTTTAAAGTTTTCAGTATTTCTGGGTGGATATTTTCTGGTAAAGTAGCTAAATGTACTCTATAAGATGACCTTAGAAATGCATGACTATATTTAACACACTATCTTGAAATTTGGTACCTTAAATTATTTTACTAGCAGCTCCAAGAACTCCAAAAATGGAGTAGGAGGTTTTATATACATTTTCAGAACGGTCGGGACGCATGACACTAATAATAATATATAAAAATATGTCTGTAAAAAACTGGTTAGATTCCAATCTAATGAAACTACCTCGGTGAAAGCTCAGCCAAGGTTTTAGAATAACCCGACGAAAACATTAGCATGCCTCCTAAATTATAATGGCTTCACTTCCTGTCAGCCTTTCATGCGATCCACTAGAGGGGGCTACAGTAGTGGTAGCGTTACAAGAATGAAGTATGTGTTAACGAGCCTGACAATGTGTGAGCAAGATTAATGTACAACTAAATCTATAGGTCCTCAACCTCAAACATAGACACAAATATAGGATCTGCCAGGGAGTTATAGAACTGTTCCCCATTATACTGTTTTGGCTAAATAAAAACATTTAAATACAAAATCCTTATTAAAGGGCAAATGTACGCCCGAAACGTCGGACCCCAATTAACTCAAACCAACAACTTATCAAACCACTCCTGTCCACTCTGTTTTGGGGCTAAACTCCACCACTAAGGATAAATACAAAATACTTGATGATTTTTACTGATTAATGCCAATTTACATGTTTAGTTTAGCTAGTTGAGAAGCTGGAATTCTTAGATGGTAGATGGTTTGATTTTGCATTTTAATTTTGCTTTTAAATATAGCTCAGTAGTTTAGTCCGGGAACATATTGGACGACCTGGAAGTCATCTTTCAGATGTATGTTTCCTTTTTGTACATGTGTGGGTGCAAATACATGATATGTTGAATTTAATTGACTTGTGTAAATGTTGTTGTTGAAAAGTTGTATTGGCTGATTAATCTGGGAAATGTTTGGGCAGTAACACCAATGGTGGAAATAACTCACTTTTGGATTTATTGGCTTGGGAATTTCAATTATCTTCAAAATGAGTCTCATTTTATCTATATTTATTTGTTTTGTTGAACTGGTTCCGTAGGTGGAGAGGGGTGGCAAGGTCCTCCCTACGTGGCCTACTGATTTGGTTAGAACCAGAAAAATACTTTGCCTCCCAATCGGCAGGTGCCAACCAATCGGCAGGTGTTAGTCCAGACGTTCTGACGTTCTGACGTTCAGACGTTCAACGTTATCCAGGTTCAGAGGAGGATCATCTTTAGGGTTTGAGCTATCCATCAGTTGGGCTGATGAAAAGGTAGGGGAGCCTCATCCAGCTGTCTTTTATTAAATATTACAGATCGCTTCTGGTGTGAACCTTATTTGAACTCCGGGTCGGATGGCGGTCTGTGTTCTCACCCAACATCCCCCACTGAGAGTAAACAGCATTGGTGATGTGCTACAGATAAATGAGTCTTAAGGGCCTATAGTCCACTAAGCCGATTCTCATGCGATTTTGCGCCGCAGAGGACTCTTTTGCACTAGATTCTGTGAGAATCACATGAGAATCGGCTTAGTGGACTAGGCCCTTTAAGTCGCAAAAGATGGATTTTGAGATATCATCAGAACATTTGAAAAGATGAGATCAGGCGGATTCCAATGAAGGTAAACATTAGGACATGTAATAAGTACTTCTATATTTTACCATGCATAAATGAAGCAAGCGATATTCCTTGGTGGCCAATTACTAGTTCAATATACTCATTAGGATAACGTTAGATATGCATAAATGTATTCAATATACAGGCTTATAGGTGCATGTGGGTCAGATTTACAGAAAATGTACCATTAGCAGATCTACATATTTAGTCAATTATGCTAAATTAGACTGAAAGATGGTCAAAACTAGGTATATCTGAGTATATTTGGTATTGCCGTGATTCAAACAATCTTCTCATAAACCTACTAATAATATCTCAGTAGCTTTCAGGCTTTATGCCAACATAAATGTACAAAATACATCTTTTTGGCAAAGCATAAATGGCAATAAATTGAAAATAAATCGCAGAATTAGCACTTTATGCAGCACTTAGTATATAGGCCAAACGAAAATCATATCACCAACACTCCACCGTAAAAGGTCTGAGTGGCAAGTGATCATGTATTTACTTATTTTTGTATGATCTGTTTTTGTATTTTCTTCTTATTTGTATAGAACGGCGACAATATAGTTGTTTTTATAGACCCTAGATTACTTCATTATATAAATAATAATATCTCACATCGGAAATGTATATATATATTCATAGCATCTTGGCCCAGAAGAGAAACCCCGCAATAGGGGATCTGGTACCCAAGATAAAATAAAATCTCAAAAAAAGGGAAAAAAGAAGCAGAATATGTGTACTATTGCTTCTTCAATTTCTATGCACCGATGACTACAGATATACAGTTTTTGTTAACAAAAACTCTTGTAATAATGTGTTGTGCGGATGAGTGATGGGTTACTAGATTACTAGATCCTGCCCAGTTCGGAATACTTAGGGAAAACGTCAAACAAGATTCACACAATTTATTTACAACTTTTCTTTGTATTTCATATAGACATATATATGGGTCAGATTTTCAGAAAATGTGCAATTGGCAGATCTTTACTTTTGGTCAATCCTGCTAAATTAGACTGAATTTTCGTCAATGGTAGTTAGATTCGGTTATATTCGGCATTGCATTGATTCTAGCAATCTGTTTGGTTAGGTTAAACTGCATTTCGAAAGTAATTTTGTCTTAAATTTGCTTTATTTGATAGGATTGGTGAAGACGAATTGTACATTTTCAGAAAATCTGACCAATTTATTGCACTCAATGTGATAACTGCTATAGTATATCTTATCATTGTTCCTATCATATATTATTATCAGAAATGTTGTGTCAGAAATGCCACTTCGTTATTTTCATAATATTTATGTTTTACGGATATTTTCTGATGCTTTATTTAACAAATGTTCATAAACGTGTGTCAAGATGTTATTTGTGCTTCCTCATACACATTTGATATCTGATTTACCGTGGAACCTCTCTATTGAGACCACTCTTGGGACAGAACGATATGTCGTCTCATAGCGAGGTGGTCTCATTAGAGGGGCTAATCTAAAAAGAGGAAAGTAATTCTGGACTGAGAGAAACTGGTCTTAATGGAGGGGGTCTCTATAGAGAGGTGGTCTTTATGCGAGGTAAATTCCTTTAAGTTATGCTGAAAAATGACAAATTCAAGAAACTCTGCTGTTCAGTTATATTTTGCCATTTTGCCATTTTGAATCTTGATTCGCATGGAATTATGGGACTAATGGTACAGTCGAAAACCTATAGAAAACATGGCATGATCAGCACGGACTATTTATCAATACTCTTATGTCAATATCCACGTGTTATGCATATTTCCATAACACATGTCCCCATCTTTCCTATAATGCTTTTGGTTTTCATATATCATTTATAAAAGCTATGATATTGTTGAAAACATTTTCGCAATTCTCGATAATAATGTTGCTAAATATTGGTATGTCAAATTTCAACAGAATCCATCCCAAGATGCACTGTAACAGACATGCGCAGTGGTACATGCAAGTCCCCTATTCAACAACGAACGAAAGGGAATCTAATCAGTTTCAATAAGGTAACTTTTAGAATTAAACTGTGTAGGTCAATTGTACATTTTCTCCTGTCCTGACCCATACACACACCCCAGTCTCTGTAGTAGTATCGGCTGCTGCTATATGTCTCAAACAAATATAATAAATAACACGCTCAAAAACGATATTCTGCGCCAAATGCTCACAAGATTGATTCAGATATCTCAATTTCCGTCTTCAGAGCTGACTGCGCTTGAGTGGCCTGGGGTGGGTAGGGCGACCATTCATCATTATAGACTTGTAGGCTTGGTGCCTTCTGCTCTCTCTATATGGGTCAGATCGTCAGAACATGTACAATTTGCCGTCACTAATTCTCTCAAATAACTCAAATTGAACACCGAAATGAGCTTCAAAATACAGTTTAACATAGCAAAACATATACTATAAACTAACGTAACACCAAATATACTCAGATGTACCAGGTATTTCTCATTTCCAGCCTAATTTAGCAGAATGTACTAAATGCGTAGATATGCATGCCGATTGTACATTTTTGAAAATCTGACCCATATAGAGTATAGGACATTGATCAATCCCTCTCGAATTTCAAGAACCTTACATTGCTTTTTTTGTTAATATGTATGAGTATACATTCGAAATGATTAAAGACCGATATGGAGGGTATGTTGGTCCTGTTTGTGTATAACATCATTATGCAATCAAATAATATTAATTAACGTATGTTATAGATTAAAAGTGACCTCGTCATTAGGATAGTAGCACCTGAAATATAACATGAGCCAAGAACAAATCATTGGAGTTCTAGTTAACATAATAATTCACCCCTGCTCTAGTAGGGAGCTTTCTTTTGTGTACAGTGCATACAGAATAATACAGAATAATCGTGAAGTTGTGTACAAAGAACATGAGAACTCTACAAAGGATACATTTGAACATTGATAAATAGTCCATGCTGAACATTGCATGTATTCTATAAATGTTATACTGTACCGGAAGTCCCATAATTACATGCGTATCCAGATTCAAACTGGCGGCTATGCAAATCTCCTATATTGTTAATCATTAAGAAATCTTCCATGCAAATCTATGTGCAGGGGACCTGCGTTTATCCGCAGAAGTTTAATTATTTTTTGAATATCCTATTTCCTGAAAAATGAATGTAGCACTGACTCTGTACATTACGTGGGTCAGATTTTCAGAAAATGTACAATTGGCAGATCTACATATTTAGTAAATTCTGCTAAATTAGGCTGAAAAATGGTCAAAACTGGGTATATCTGAGTATATTTGGTATTGCCTTGATTCAAACTATCTGTTTGGTTGTGTTTAACCGAATTTTAAACATCATTATTGTCTTAAATTTGTGTTATTTGAAAGGATTGCTGAAGACAAATTGTACATTTTCTGAAAATCTTACCCACATACCTGTACACACATACTTTCCTAGTAGTCCAGGAAAGTATGTATTCACACTTGATTGCATGTTAATTTTACCCCAGGTTATGGAGTTCCAAAGTTTTAGGGGTGGCCATTTTGTTTTTGCAATTTCGGGTATGTTCGCCCTCCTAGATTTTCCGAGACATTTAGTATGTTAATAAGGGGCACACATACTACCCACAACCTTTTGATGCAATTAGTCTTAGGTGGAATCTCTTGGACTACAGAGAAACAATACAAAGTGAACTATGACTAACTACACAGCTTTACTGCATCCAATGTCTACTTTAACCCTGGTGGCAGTAAGTTAGTGAGAAAGAGTGGCGGAGAGCAGCCAACACTGGGCATCCATCACATCAGGGCACTTTAACTTATAGCCAGTTGTTTCACCTGGTGTCAGGAGTTACAGGTAGGGGGCGTGCCGCACATGTAGCCATGGCTACCACCTGGAGGAGGCAGTGGTGCCTACCAGAACAACCTTCACAGGCGTTTATATGTGGGTCAGATTTTCAGAAAATGTACAATTGGCAGCTGTACACATTTAGTAAATTCTGCTAAATTAGGCTGCAATTTGGCCAATACTAGGTAAATTCGAGTGTATTCGGCATTGCATTGATTCTAGCAATCTGTTTGGTTAGGTTGAACTGTATTTTGAACTTTATTTTGGTCTGAAATTCGTGTTATTGGAGAAGATTGGCGAAGTTGAATTGTATATTTTCAGAAAATCTGTCCCATGTGATGGGTTTCAGGAAAATGAATCCCAAGTTGCAATGTTGTTATTTTTCAAAGTACTTTATTCACAAGACTTCTTTGTATGAATGTTCTCATCCTTGGGGTGTCTAATACTCTCAGTCTTATGGATAGGTGCACCAAATTAACACTCGAAAGCCTCCATGATGGACAAAGTGTATTTACATTCGGACTTTATTAAATGTCTTGACCGTAAAAGAAATAAAAACAAAAATCAGTGTATCAATTAGCTGCCTTTATCATATTTCTGCTTTCTTCTATTTCATGTATACTTTACTATGGTACATACATTTATTTATAAATAACCCGCAACTCGCCTTTTGCTCATATATGTGGGTCAGAATTTCAGAAAATGTACAATTCAATTTCGCCAATCTTCTCAAATAACCCAAATTTCAGACGAAAATATATTTCAAAATACAGTTCCACCTAACCAACCAGATTGCTAGAATCAATGCAATGCAAAATATACTTGAATTTACCTAGTATTGGCCAAATTGTAGCCTAATTTAGCCCAATTTACTAAATTTGTACAGCTGCCAATTGTACATGTTCTGAAAATCTGACCCATATATATAAGGCGAGTTGCTAGATGCTAGATCTAAGTGGCAACGTGCATCTTCAAAATGTCCCTTCAGTGTACTAATGTATTTCCTGAATGAAGGTTGTATCTTAACATTGTACACATGTAAACTACCTTCGATGCGCTCTATCAAAACCTAACGATGTTTAAACGACTACACTGACACTCCATCACACTAGATCTGAGTGGCAAAGTGTACCCTTACCTAGACCTGTTAAAGGTTAGAATTAATAAAATATATGATCAATGAAAGAACAGATATTATTTATCTCCACAATGTTGGGGCTATGGGCACAATACACTGGCATAATCCACTGGCAATCTAGCCAACCTTTTCCTCAACAGATTTTACCAGTAGGAATTAAGGGGAAATCCTTCCTACTTGATATGTCTAGATGCTAGGAACAGCCTTT
Source organism: Sthenelais limicola (assembly GCA_942159475.1). Lineage (NCBI taxonomy): Eukaryota > Metazoa > Annelida > Polychaeta > Phyllodocida > Sigalionidae > Sthenelais > Sthenelais limicola. Next base: position 35,317,208 of record OW804095.1, read on the forward strand.
ATTCCTACCCACCCTAAAAATGGGGTAAAATTATGTGAACTCCCCCACAAAAGTTTCCTTGCCTCAAATTACGCAACAGACCCCAGATTACACGGCCCTTAGTTTGGTATCAGGCCGCTACCTGGTGTGCGGCAGCACCAGCAGAGGGCGCCACTGGGCAATCGGCTACAACATTCATCTCCTACACATCACGTGGCGGTCCTGGGTATGATCATAAAGTGCCTTTCTGTCTTTTTTTCTCTGTCTCTCTTTTCTTTCTTCTCTATCTCTAATTCCTTCCTTCCTTTTTCTGTCTCTCTCTCTCCCTTCTTCTCTACCTCTATTTCCTGGGTATGCCTCCCTCTCAGCTCTCCCGCCCTTGATATAATCATATTAAATGTGTTGATAAGGGCGTAAAGCAACCAATCTCACTCACTCACTGCATATCACTTGGCGGTTTCTAACAATTAATGGCTATTTTATGTTCTTATGTTCAGTTGGAAGAACTGCCAAAGCAGAAACTAGCTTCTTTTTCCACATGTACTTAATGTAACAATGTAGAAATATAGCTTATGGGTGAAATCGCCAGAAAATGAACAATTCACCTTCACCAATCCTCTCAAATAACCCACATTTTAGACAAAAATAAAGTTAAACTTACAGTTCAACCTAACCTAACAGATTGCTAGAATCAATGCAATGCCAAATATACTCGAATTTAACTAGTTTTGACCAAGTTGCAGCCTAATTTAGCAGAATTTACTAAATGTGTACAGCTGCCAATTGCACATTTTCATAAAATCTGACCGTTATACCACACCAGAAGAATCTCACGTAATTTACTATACAACTATATTCTACTGTCAACGGAAATTTTCTGAATATTAAATGGGATCTGCATTGGCGCAAATGTAAATCCCCTATGAAATAAAATCTGGTTCCCATATCCAACCAAGTTTCTTTCCTCAAAGGAAGAAAACAAACATAAAAAAACATAAACAAGCACAGCTTCATCAACATATGTCTTGCAAGAGAATAAAAATAAAACAGGTAAATACACTATACCTTAATATATAAATAATTCCTAGTCTTCAAATTGCCTAACTTTGTTTCAAAGAAAACATAAAATAAACAACTGCCTTGAGTAAACATCAAAGAAATGGGTCAAATCTCCAGAAAACGTACAATTGACCTTCACCGATTCTCTCAAATAACCCAAATAGAATACGAAAATCAGGTTAAAAATACAGTTCAACATAACCAGACAGATTTATTGAATGAATACTATACAGAACATACTCAGATATACCTAGGATGTATCCCTTTTCACTCTAATTTAGCAGAATTTGATAGATGTGTATTTGTAGATGTGTATTTTCTAATAATCCGACCCAAAAGAAAAGAAGTTGAAGCTTTGGTCTGAAAATCAGAGTAATAGAAGAGATGGACATGCATGAAGAGTGACGTCATTTATTAAAGGTTTGACGTCACTCCAACTTACACAAATAGTAGAGAGATGGATCACAGGGTGGCGCTGTCTGTAATGATTAGTTTATACCATTCCCCACAGGTGTCAGTAGTAGATGTGTGAGGGGGGTTATGGATAATATTTTATTTTGCAATTTCTTTTATTTATTTATTTATTTATGTATTTCGCACTGGAATCTTTCAATTGAGTACATGCTTTTTTTCAGTTTGTACTGGAATCCTTTGACTGTTTTTGCTTTATACCTTTTTCTTTAAAGTGGTGGAAAACATTGTGGTGTATACCAGAAACAGATTCTATAGAACGCAATGCCTAAGTATCGCATGAAGTAACAATTCAAAGTTAAGTGTGTATCTTGATGAATGACACTTAATTAATTAGATGTATCAGGGTACCCATACTATCCTTGCTGTCACCTAAAAATGTACAATTCAACTTCAACAATCCTGTCAATTTTTAACCCAACTTTAATGTCAGGCATAACCATGGATGTCTGTCCGGACTGATATTTAGTATTCAGACTTATTTCTATGCCTGTAAGAGTGAATGTGACTGGTTAAACAATTCGTGTGTAAGAGTGAATGTGATTGGTTGTAACAATAATGTGTGTAAGAGTGAATGTGATTGGTTGTAACAATAATGTGTGTAAGAGTGAATGTGATTGGTTGTAACAGTAATGTGTGTAAGAGTGAATGTAATTGGTTGTAACAGTTATATGTGTAAGAGTGAATGTGATTGGTTGTAACAATAATGTGTGTAAGAGTGAATGTGATTGGTTGTAACAGTTATGTGTGTAAGAGTGAATGTGATTGGTTGTAACAGTTATGTGTGTAAGAGTGAATGTGATTGGTTGTACCAATAATGTGTGTAAGAGTGAATGTGATTGGTTGTAACAGTAATGTGTGTAACAGTGAATATGATTGGTTGTAACAGTAATATGTGTAACAGTGAATGTGATCGGTTGTTCTAATAACTAGTGGGTCAGATTTTCAGAAAATGTACAATTCGCCTGAACCGATCCTCTCAAATAACCCACATTTAAGACAAAAATGGGCTTTAAAATGCAGTTTAACATAACAGAACTGATACTTTAAATCAATGCAATACCAAATATACTCAGACATACCCGGTATTCTCAATTTTTCAGCCTACTTTAGGAGAATTTCCTATATGTGTAGAGCTGCCAATTGTACATTTTCTGAAAATCTGACCCTAGTGGAAGGGAAGAGAAGAACTATCATCCTTGTTTGTCATGTAACTAGCCCTAGTGACAATAATAGAACAATAATGATCTGTCCATCTCAAATGTGTATTCACTTAAACTCAATGTAGAGGAGCAGGATCACACAATTTCGTTTTTTCACATTAGCATTCTTTTGTTTACTTCACATGTTCATTTTACATTAAAGAATATATTGTAATGTTGTTGTTGTTGTTGTACATGTGTACTCCCTACATGGCTCACTGGCCTATTGATTTGCTTCATGTTGTAATGTTTTCGGTGATCTGATTAAAGGGTTTACTAAATGCATAGGTAACATGTATTATAATAACCGTATCTTATAATAATATAAAAATCAAAGATTCACCAAAAGAGGCGCAAGCATGATGCTAATAACCCAACACTCAAAATATATCCAACTCTTGAACCGCAGCTCCACAATATTTGATTATGACCCGATATTTTCTTGTTATTCTGTTATTATGTCAGTAGTAGCAGCAACTAAACGAATTCACCCATCACTAATCACCCTCATCCCTCTCACCCACTCTCATTACTTGGAATCACCTTTCTCGTTCTTTCCTTTCTTTACTGTCTCTTTTCTCTTCTGCTTTTCCTTTTATTTCAAATTTGCCTATAAGGAAACCATTCTGTGAGTTATATTATTTAAACAAAGACCAGACAACAGGTAACCCTTGTGTCTTTGTATGTGATCTCAATGAAATATAAAAAAGGATATTCCATGCTTGAACTGCGTTGTCTCTTCATTGGGGATCACATGAATAAAACATTCACAGAATGAAGAATGTTCACATTCTTTTTATCCCACCTTGAATATTATATTACAATAGATGGTTTCCAAAAATAGGACAGAAAATATGGCGCCCATGATGAGAAAAAAAAGGCGGCGTATGGATTTAATGGGACAATTTCTGGTTTACGACTTTGTGAAAAGGGAACCGTGTAGTGAGCCTACAATAGAGCAAATGCCTTAATTGAGCGATGGCTATTGATCTAAGGTAAATATAAACCTGTCAAGCATCATGCGATTTGTGTAATTGATGACGGACATGGAGAAACAGGGCTGTACAAGAGTAAGGAGTACGGGTGCGGGTTGTGGGATATGGGTCAGATTTTCAGAAAATGCACAATTGGCAGATAAACACATTTAGTAAATTCTGCTAAATTAGACCTAAAAAAATCGTCAATACTCTGTATATCTGAGTATATTTAGTATTGCCTTGAATCAAACAATCTGTTAGGTTATGTTGAACTGAATTTTGAACCTGATTTTTGTCTTAGATGTGGGTTATTTGAGAGGATTGGGGAAAGCGAATTGTACATTTTCTGGTGATTTCACCCATAAGTTACCAGATTGTGTTATATCATATTACGCAACAATGACGTAATGGTGATTAACCACATTATGATTAATGCTCTAGTTATCTATGATCTATAATAACGCTAACCTTTATTAAATTAAACAATATTCTAAATATGTATACAACTGTTATGTATTCTTTGTCCTTATAAATCACTAGAATTGTCATTCCAGGATGAATGTTCGACTAATTTATTGTTTCCTTATTTTGTAACTTTAACATCTTAGTTTAAATTTTAATTAAAACTCAGGCTTTTCTGAGAATATCGTTTCATTACGAAATGTATACGTCTTCCTGAATAAACTATTTTTCAAATCAAATCAAATCAAGTCAAGTTCATCTCACGAATAGAGCTGGTCTTCCACTAACCCCTAGTGTAGTATACGACCATCTATTGCTGTGTGATGTTTCACCAGGCTGTGTACTTCAGCTGCTATAGCTGGTCGTCCACTAACTCCTGGTGTAGTATACTGCCTTCTATTACTGTATGATGTTTCACCAGGCTGTTTATTTCAGCTCCTATAGCTGGTCTTCCACTAACTCCTGGGGTAGTATACTACCATCTATTGTTGCATGATGTCTTACCAGGCTGTTTAGTTCAGCTCCTATAGTTGGTCTTCCACTAACTCCTGGTGTAGTATACTACCATCTATTGTTGTATGATGTTTTACCAGGCTGTTTAGTTCAGCTCCTATAGCTGGTCTTCCACTAACTCCTGGGGTAGTATACTACCATCTATTGTTGCATGATGTCTTACCAGGCTGTTTAGTTCAGCTCCTATAGTTGCTCTCCCAATAACTCCTAAGGTAGGATACGACCATCTATTGTTGTATGGTATTTTAATATGCTAGTTACTTCGACCCCTATAGCTGGTCTTCCACCAGCTAGTTCAATTCCTATATCCGATCTTCCACTAACCCCTAGGGTAGTGTACTACCATCTATTGTTGTATGATGTTTTATCAAGCTAGTTAGTTAAGTTCCCATAGCCGATCTTCCGTCTAAATCTTATGGGTTAAAATGTTGATTTATATGTTCCCAGAAAATCTAACTTTATATTTGTATTATAAGTAAAGCATTCAATATTCTAAAAAAATAAGCCACTGAATGCTTCGGTAGGAAATATGTCTGTCCTAAATTTGATCCATGGCATAATGTAGAAACATCATTTATGATTTACGGGAATTCTCACTAGATATACATTTGGAACATCTTAATTCAGATTCTGAAAATGGCTAAGATTGTAACTATGCCTTTTCTTATCAATAAAGACATCAGTCATCAGGTATTCTTTCTACAAACAGTGGTTGATCTACTGGTTGGATTACTGGTTCCGATACAACCGGAAACGAAATTCTATTGGTTTGCACAAGCATAAATCCTCCAATCAGATTGCTGGATGGTCTGCGCCAGCCTCGATGCTGACTCATACGCTGAAGCAACGAGTATATGGGCGATAATTCCAGAAAATGCTCACTTCACATTTAGAAACCCTCCTAAATAACCCGAATTTAATACAGAAATGAGACTCAAAACACAATTTAAAACAACCAAACACATCCTTTAAATCAACTAAATACCGAATATACTCAGATATAGCTAGTATCTATAATTTGTCAGTAGAATTTAGCAGAATTTACTAAATGTGTAGAGCTGGCGATTGTGCATTCTTTGAAAATCTGACCCATACTCGATGGCTGGACCAATCCCTCTTGTGGAAGGGACACTCTAAACTAAAGATAAAGCATGGGATGAGTCTATTTCTCTGTCTAATTATATCAGCTTCTGAAAATATGATAAGCTTTTAAGAGGGAATTCACTGACTTTTAATTCAATAAATTATATTCAGCAAACATGGAAGTGGTCAGTGCCGTTGATAAAACAGATTCAGTAGAAAAAAGGGTGGTCTCCACTGGCCGCGGTAAGCTCTGCGATAAGCCTTGCGATGGTTTGTGCTGGTTCTGTAGCTGGAGAGGAGTGACAAGGTTCTTGCCTACATGGTCAGTGAACAATGTAGGCAGGACCTCGCCACTCCACAACAACACAGCACCATTGCAAGGCTTACCGCAGAGCTTACCGCAGCCAGTGGAGACCACCCTTAAATGAGCAACAAAATGAAGAGCCCCGAGTATGGATATCACACTTGTCATGCAAACAAGTTGATATATGTCATATTCTAAGTGATTGAAACGAATGAGTTAGTTGTCTTTTCAATACATGCTTAGAACAAGTTAAATTAAAAGAATAAAGATGACACTATACTAGTTAAAGGGTTAAAAGGAATGTATACATGTATACAGAACATGAGCTACGCTGGTCTGGAAGTGAGACCATGGTTATTCCTTTTTATCATAAATGCATTGCTCTGAAAACAACATATACATATAGAGTGAGTTACGCATAGTGCGTATTTCACTAGTGAGTTATGGTGTGTTGTCATGGCAAACCAATCTGTTGTTTTTTACTAAGATTACCGTTGAAATTCGGATTTCTAACTTATTTTTTCTATTATCATGTTTGAAAGCCTATATGAAATCTTAGAATACTACACATGTTGCTACGCAATTCGTGCACTATTCACGCTCCTTCAACCAACAAGTTAGATAACCTATATGAATAATTCTATATTGTGCACCCATATCTCAATAACTATACTGTAATGTATCTGTCACTGTACGTAGTAGGTATCTATTCTTATGTCCATTCCTGAAATGGCTTGAAAGAGGGACAACTTTAATAGAAGCATAAAAGTAAAGGATATCACTAACTGTCACTTTACTATTATTTCTTTGATTTTACAAATCTGATGCATTAATATAGCTTTCAGACAATATAGCTCAAAAACTATTTTTCATTTCAATTTTCTTTCATGCTCTTTTCAAGCTTTAAACCTAGCCCAAGTAGCATCTGGCTGCTGTACTATGGTGGGTGAGGGGGTGGGGGGATTGCCACCAGTGTCTAGGCTGCAGTAGACTTGATGTAATCTTTGGCCGCTGGCTACTAAACTTGACGGAATAAGGAAATAACTGGTGAATCTAGTGAAGAGGGAGTTGCTCCTCAATATAAGCAGGAGCTGCTCAGGGTTAATGCATTCCACAAGGTGCTGCTCGCTGCTTCCTGGCCCGGCCTGATTTACTCACAATGTCAGCAAGCAATGGAGGCAAAAGATGGAAAAATGGAAAGTTGGAACTTTGGGTTGTTCTTAAAGCTGCAATCTCAGTTAACATTGGTCAAAAACTAAAGTTTTTCTAATATTTGTCCTGCTCTTTTTCAACCCATCAAAAAGTGACCAACATATTAGAGGATTTTGTTTGGTTGTTTTTGGTGTAATATGCAAATTTATATATGTTTCGGTGACATAGCCCTGTGAGTGACTATGGGATGGAGGGCCAGAGGCAGTGAGACATGACAGATGTAGCCCTGTGAGTGACCATGGGTTGGAGTGACAGAGGTAGAGAGACAGGGCAATAGTAGCCCTATGAGTGACCATGGGTTGGAGGAGCAGAGGTAGAGAGACAAGGCAGTAGTAGCCCTGTGAGTGACCAAAGGTTGGGATGACAGAGGTAGAGAGACAAGGCAGTAGTAGCCCTGTGAGTGATCATGGGTTGGAGTGACAGAGCTAGAGAGACAAGGGAATAGTAGCCCTATGAGTGACCATGGGTTGGAGGAGCAGAGGTAGAGAGACAAGGCAGTAGTAGCCCTGTGAGTGACCATGGGTTGGAGTGACAGAGCTAGAGAGACAAGGGAATAGTAGCCCTATGAGTGACCATGGGTTGGAGGAGCAGAGGTAGTGAGAGAAGACAGTAGTAGCCCTGTGAGTGACCAAAGGTTGGAGTGAAAGAGGTAGAGAGACAAGGCTGTAGTAGCCCTGTCAGTGACCATAGATTGGAGGGACAGAGGTAATGAGACAAGGCAGTAGTAGCCCTGTGAGTGACGATGGGTTGGAGGGACAGAGGTAGAGAGACATGGCAGTAGTAGCCCTATGAGTGACCATGGGTTGGAGGAGCAGAGGTAGAGAGACAAGGCAGTAGTAGCCCTGTGAGTGACCATGGGTTGGAGGGACAGAGGTAGAGAGACAAGGCAGTAGCAGCCCTTCGAGTAACCATAGGTTGGAGGGACAGAGGTAGAGAGATAAGGCTGTAGTAGCCCCGTGAGTGACCATAAGTTGGAGGGACAGAGGTAGAGAGACAGGGCAGTGGTAGCCCTGTGAGTGACTACGGGTTGGAGGGATAGAGGTAGAGAGACAAGGCAGTAGTAGCCCTGTGAGTGACCATGGGTTGGAGGGGCAGGGGTAGAGAGACAAGGCTGTAGTAGCCCTGTGAGTGACCATAGGTTGGAGGGACAGAGGTAGAGAGACAAGGCTGTAGATATATTTTCTATTACAAAAATATACATGTTTTACAAATCTACTGATTGTGAAATAGCTTGTACCAAAGAGGAAAAGTGCCGATTGCCACATTGGTACACATTTCTACTATTAGACGCAACATACCACAATTAATTCAAATGATCACCTGAAGAAGGGCAAAACAAGCCCGAAAGCTAGTGAAATAAAAACCCAATCAAACATCAATATTTGGGATTTTGCTAACCTCTCTAGCAACCATAAGATAACTACCCGGGATTCCTAATTTAAAAGCGACGACCATACAACTTCGCTACATAATTAAAATGTTCACGCCCTATTTGTAGAACAACTTCACAAATAAAGGACATTTCAAATCAGATTATATCAACCTGGACACTCTCCTGCTTAGGCTTAAACTGAAGCGGCATTGACCAATTCACATGGCTGTCCTGAATGACATGCTGTTCTCCTGTACCAGAAATCACACAACCCTATCAACAGCAAGCATGGGGTAATTGTGATGTAGCCACCACACACCAGGGGGGGTTAAAGTAGGCCAGGCTGGCTATTAGAGCACCCAATGCAGACATGGGTCAGATTTTCAGAAAAGGTACAATCAGCAACCCTACACATTTAGTAAATTCTGCTGCAATTTGGTCAATGCTAGGTAAATTCGAGTATATTTGGCATTGCATTGATTCAAGCAATTTTGTTAGGTTGAACTGTATTTTGAACTTCATTGTCATCTGAAATTTCGGTTATTTGAGAGGATTGGTGAAGGTGAATTGTACATTTTCTGAAGACTTGACCCTCATGTTGCAGTGGCAAGACTGCCCTCCATTGACATCAGCGTGAATGACACCATTAAATTAGCATCCTATTTCCAAGCACCAGTGCTTCAGTCCTGATATTTTATTGAATTCCTGAGCTTGGAGGCAAGGCGCGGGGATCGGGCGACTCCGCTTTTATTTCAAGCTGAGACTTGAGAGTGAAAGGTTGAGTGGTCAGCTGATATGTGGGTCATGGTGTCAGAAAATGTACAATGAGCAACTCTACACATTTAGTAAATTCTACTAAATTAGTCTGCAATTTAGTAAATTCGAGTATATATTTGGCATTGCATTGATTCAAGCAATCTGTTTGGCTATGCTGTATTTTAAACTTTATTGTCGTCTGAAATTTGGGTTATTTGAGAGGATAAGTGAAGGTAAATTGTACATTTTCCGAAGACTTCACCCTGATATGTGTGTCATCTCAGAAAATGTACAATTGGCCTTTAACAATCCTCCCAAATAAACCAAATTTAAGACAAAATTAGGCTCATAATACAATATAATTCAATATAATTGAACAGATTTATATTCCTAGCATTTCTCATTATCCACCATTTTAAAGAGCACTATATATATTACATGGGTGTAATCGTCAAAATATACACACTTGGTCTTCACTTTTTCTTTCAAGTTACACCAATTAAGGACAAAAATGAGGTTCAAAATACAGTTTATCATAACTGAAAATCATTTTTGAATCAATGCAATACCATACATGCTCACATGTCCCTAGTATAAATGTATAATTTTCTAACTTATAATTTAGTCGAATTGAATAAATTTGTAGAGAGAAGAAGAGGACAAAGATGGACAAGAGGAGGGACATTCATGAGTGTTAACCTATTCTCATTGGTTCTGTATGATCACATGCTGATCACGTGTGCAGTCGGTTGACCCGAACTGCACATGTGATCAAATGAAGAAATCTGATTGGTTTAGAAGCTCTCCTTGTAAGATACCTATTCAAATTGGTTCTTTATGCTTAGTTTGTAACCTTCTCTGTTAACTATCGTTTCTCTGTTAACTATCGTTAACAGAGAAATAGGGGACATTTAATAATTTAATGATTTAATAAATTATAATATTCGTAATGTATGGCACTTAAGCTGTAATTATTCAATGAAAAAACTGCTACAGAAATTCTCTGCCATATAATAAAAACTTCACTATATTTCATTTCTAGAATCAATTAAGAAAAGCAATCATTGAAATTTTGTTCCTTAATATTTGTTTTAAAAGTACCCGCCTCTGCACCCCAAGCTGCACCTGGCACCCTCCACCACCCCCTCCTCCAGCCCCTCCTCCACCCCTGCACCAGTGGGACCCTATATCCATCCAGGGCGGGCTATCAGGCGGTGTGGCGGGCCGTTATCTCCCGCCTCCAGAGACTAGGGTGGAGGTGAAGGACAGATCATGTTTATCAACCTCTCCCGGGAGCAACCTCACTACTGGCCACCCTGGAGGAGCACTGATTCACCACCTGGTGGGCACATTAGACACCTTGTATAGTAACAGCAGGCTTAAAGCTGCACCATCAGTTAAAGCTGCACCTCATGCAGTTAAAGCTGCATCTCATGCAGTTAAAGCTGCACCTCATGCAGTTAAAGATGTATCCCTCAGTTAAAGCTGCACCTCATGCAGTTAAAGCTGTACCTTCAGTTAAAGCTGCACCCTCAGTTAAAGCGGCACCCTCCGTTAAAGCTGCACTTCATGCAGTTAAAGCTGCACCTCATGCAGTTAAAGCTGCACCTCATGAAGTTAAAGATGTATCCCTCAGTTAAAGCTGCACTCTCAGTTAAATCTGTATCCCTCAGTTAATGCTGCACCCTCAGTTAAAGCTGCACCTTCAGTTAAAGCTGCACCCTCAGTTAAAGCTGTATCCCTCAGTTAAAGCTGCACCCTCAGTTAAAGCTGCACCCTCAGTAAAAGCTGTACCCTCAGTTAAAGATGTATCCCTCAGTTATTTAAAGCTGTATCCCTCAGTTAAAGCTGCACCCTCAGTTAAAGCTGCACCCTCAGTTAAAGCTGCACCCTCAGTTAAAGCTGCACCTCATGCAGTTAAAGCTGCACCCTCAGTTAAAGCTGCACCCTCAGTTAAAGCTGCACCCTCAGTTAAAAGTGCACCCTCAGTTAAAAGTGCACCCTCAGTTAAATTTTGTATACATAGATCTATATTATATTATATTTGTCGGATTTCATCAGAATGCATCCCAGGATGCACTATAACAGACATGCGTTGTGACACATGCAACTGCCCTATTGGAAGGAACAAGAAAGGAAAAGTAATTCAGATGTTCACAATGTATATATAACAGCTTGACCAATAAAGGATATTTCAATTCAATTCAATCTATATTACGGTGACCCACCAAAATCCTTTCCTGTGGTGTTTACTATGGAAAGTTTCCCTTATAATCGCTCACCAGCGCTTGTTTACTTTCAGCCCAGTCAACTTCAAAATTAATCATCAAATAAACTGCATCAGAATATTGATCACTTCAGTCCTATACCTCAAACAATGAGTAAATCTAATGAATACTTCTATATTTTAAGTTTGATCTTTCAATTTTGAATTACAAGTTTGTCAGGGACGTCAGTCTGCCGAAATCTCATGCGGTTTTCCAAACAAAACGCACAGCGCAGCTTTAAGGACAGGGCGAACAATTTTCTTTTAAACATCGTGAGAAGTTATCAAACTGACACAATCTATGATGAAGGTGTAGTTGTTGGACGCCCCCTATTGCGGCTATAGTCTAGATAGCACCAGTTCCATTATACCCAGTGAGGCAACCACCCTTGATTACACACCCACTCCCCTGTATGGGTCAAATCTTCTCAAAATGTACAATTGGCAGATCAACACATTTGGCTAAATTATACTAAAAAATGGTCAATACTAGGTATATATGAGTATATTTGATATAAGCATGAATAAAACAGTGTGTTTGGTTATATTGAACTGTGTTTTGAACCGTACTTTTGTCTTAAATTTGGGATATTGGATTGGATTGGTGAAGGCGAATTGTACACTTTCCGATGGTTTAACCCGTATAGCCAGCACTGTGAGGCAGCACCCGCTCCCTCCTCCTCCAATCTTAGGCAGCAATTCCAGTGGACGCCACTGATATGGACAGAACTGTCTATTACTACTTTATCATCCTTGACTCGAGTAGTCTGTGCCTTTATATATAACTTTATATTAACTTATTTTAAGTTTTCTTATATGCTGGGGAATATCATCACTGCAGAGCCTACTGGGACTTGAAGTATGGTAGATATCACATGGTAGATATCAGATGGGATACTATTGTATTGGAGCTAAACTATCCCATGGATAGAAGGAACCACTGTTTCGGTGGTAATACCACAAAAACGGCAATAACTCTCGCAGAATTTGCTACTGCCAAAATTTGCCCAAAAAAAAACGTCCCACACTGTGAGCACCTAATGTCACAGATCCTTATAGCTGAGTTTCTAAGCTTCGATTTGATAGATGACCCATGTGGTGGTGTTTTGTCATGCATGGTATATCCAAAAATAAGGCCTTTTGGGGGTCTGTGCTGTTCCACCATTGATAGAGTAAGGACTGGCCAGGTTGGTTTTTTCGGTTGATATCAGTTTATTAGACCACACTGGGGCTGGGGCCTGCGTTAATTTAAATATGATTATAATCGCTATCGCTAAAGCGCCAGATGAAATGATTAAATTTACACATGAAATTATTGTAGGAAATTTTCCTAGATCTTTAAATGCTAGATGCAGTTTTTTCCATTGTGAAATATCTAAATCTCTACTAAAAATTGTGATTTGTCACAGAAAAATGAGTCATAAGTTGCTCAACCCTATGTGCATTGGAAAATCCGCCAGTGCATGCAAAAGTGCCACTGACCAGTCACAAAAGTGCAATCCGCCCCAAAAAACAGTTTTGCACCTGGTTTTGCACCTGGTGCACTGTGCATCATCAGATGCACTCCAAAAAAGCGTATCCAATATATGTATATAAATTGGGTATCAATGCACTAGCTTCATGCAGTTGAATTAATGAATGTCAGTCAAAGTTCCACCTAATATAAGAGTATTGCCTATCTCCAAATTAATTCACCGTACATCAAATATCAAAGATCTAACATGAGACTGTTAAGGTGTGATGAAAGGAACACTGAGACATGTGTGACCTTCGTGAGAAGAGCAAACCAACTGATTTAATGATCTAGTGAAAGTACAGCTCTTCCGCCAGGGTGAGGATAAGGAATAAGGAGGCGGAGCCCGTTATGTTACATCTAAGTTTTTTTTCACAATAAACACAAATTTATGAAAATATTTCTCTATGGTAGGCCTATAGGCTTAGGTAGTACATAGCTAGTGTCTATCTGTATCAAGGGAATGACTACATTATATGTAATGATTGTGGATTTGTACCGAATGCAAGCAGATACCCGATGTGCATTCAAAAATCTGCTACTGCATGCAGAAGTGCATCTGACCAGTCACAGAAGTGCAATCCGCTCAAAAATGCAGTTTTGCACCTGGTTTTGAACCTGGTGAAATGTGCATCATGTGATGCACTTCAAAATGCATATCAAAGTTATGTATCTAAATCGGGTGTGTATGCTCTAGCTGCATGCAGTATATATCAAGTGATGGACATGTACATAATTATTTGTACTGTTGATTAATATTTGGGCCTTTATACTACATATCCCATATGTTATGTGTCACAGGAAAATGAGTAACAAGTCAGAAAACCCATATTTTTCATAGGGGTCTATAAACAAGATTTCTAGGTTGGAATCCTGTCATTTTTGTGGTGTTTAGCACTGGTAGTAGTATAAATACATCTGCCAAAATCCAAGATGCTATATTGAATGTATCTATACGTTTCTGGGGTTATCCTAAGGGGTATATTTAACTATATCTATCTACTTTATTGTAGTGATTAACAATCAAGAAAAATAGCTAACCTTTCATATATATCATAAATAGGTCTACCACCTAGTGCAGATGCATTCATTTTTACCATATTTAGAATCCACTTGATCTCATCTTTACAAATAATATTATGGTGATATCTCAACATAATTAATTTTTTTAGACGACTTGTGACATATTCCTTTAACCCATCATATACATAGATAAGATAAGATAAGAACTACTTTATTTATCAATAAACACAATTACACGATAAACAAGGTAAAATAAATAAGGTATATACAGACTTCTAGATTGCCTCCAGTTCTCCCTGCCGTTACCTTAGGCCTAAAATTTGTTGTGATATTAATATCGGTTTACTAAACTAATGAGAGGTGGTAGGTACAGGTTAAGTTACAATAATACAATAATAATATATAAACATTTCGAGTAAGTCAAGTGACTTTTTGCATAGTAGGGGTGGTATGCATGGACATACAGGTGTACTCCTGTGTGTGTACATTCGGCAGTACCATTCACAGTGTGAAGAGGAGGTTTTACTACATATCCTCATTTTTTCGCGAATGGCCATGGCCAGTAATTTTGAGACTATTCTAATAACAAATTACCAACAATATCCCGCTTTTATCAACTTATGCATATATATGTTTCCCCAGTCTCTCTCCTGCTCTCTCCCCCGTCCTGCCCCTTCTTTCTGTGTTTCACAGTCAGGTCTGCATAGCAATGAAAATGCCTTACTGGGTGCATCATAAATGAGTCTTTTACGCCTGGTCAGTAGTGCATCATTGGGAGCATCAGCACCATCTTTATGAATCGGGTCCATAGGGCATATTGTATTTATTTGAGAATCTCATATATTCATCTTAACTATTAGTTCAAACCAAATCCGCGCCCACAACTATATACATACTATGAAATTCTACAACACAATGAAGCTACAACAGGCCATAATACCTGCCACTGCTCACTCACCTGCATGGCATTCACACCTAATGTCGCACATATCTGACACTCAACTCTCTGACACTCACATTCAGTCTCTGACACTCATTCATAGAAACCCCTCTTCACTAAACTAAACGATGTAATGCTACCTCCATATTATCCAAATATTACTTCCTAAATTCTCCTACGGGTTTAATCCATCCTTTCATAATTCCTATCACATTATTAACCTGAGATTAAATGACTACCAGAATTATACCAATACTCTTACACCACTATCAATAGTTTACACCAAGTCTGTTTATCAATCATTTAAGCTTTTAAACTACTATTCATTATGATATTACGATATTACTAGAAAGTGATAGAAAGTCTTTTGTTTGGTTAATATAAAAATGTATTTAATGGTCGATTCCAGAAATGTTAGTGCGATTTTGTTGTTTTTCTTGTTTTCTTCAATAATGTAGTAAATTCTGGTGGTACAAAATTACAAATGACAAGTATGTCCTTACAGTATGCCGCATAATACTAAATACCACTTTATTTTTTTCAACTGAGTTTCATATCATTTATTGAACATTTTTGTTTTGACGGTATTTTGTATTTAAATATTTTTTATTCAGCTCAAAACATTATGTAACAAGTACACTGTATCTCAGTCGTCGCTGACACTAATAATTCATACGATTATATATCATATCAAAATTTGCCAATTACATTAAGGAAAATCATAGCTAATCAAGACTCACATCATTAATTACACAGGGATCAATTGAGTTTAAGAACAATACATAATTTAAAAACCGTCACCGACGCATTTCTTCTCCAAACAGTCCGATTAGGTTTGTTATCAAAAAGTCTCATAATTATTATATTGTATGATGGTCTTGCTTAAAATAGCATGGCGAAATATATCAAGATGAAAATATAATTTAAATAGTAGGAAATTGATAGCTAGACAACCCATGAAAACAACCTTAAAAGTTTTGCGTTTTTGTTATCTTTTAAAAAAAGATGATGTCTGTATAAAAAAAAAGGAGTCCATATAACCTTTTGAAACTGAATAATTAATGCAGCTTGGACGCTGGTAGACTTGAATATAATACAACCAATCATTTTCAATACAAGGTAAATCTCGTCATAGGTTCACCATTGTGCAACTTGTTCTCACCAGGTGATTGTACCTGTTTTTCACTAGGTGGCGGCACAGGTCACCATGTTGCATTTATATATTCTCTAACAATAAAACCACCGCTAATACACTTATGTGGCATTTATACACTATAGATATTAGACCAATAAATACTTAGGAATCTTACAGGTGATATTCTTCTATAGTTTATAATGTATAATGTATATGTATGATGTTGGAAATCGATGGGATCAAAACACCCACATAACTGTACATATCATTGTGCCTAGTTGGCTAGGAGAGTGGGCGCTTCATCAACCATTAAAATGGGTTACTCTCCCAGATACCATGATGCCAGGTGTGCGGCCAAGCCCTGCACTGACTCGACCTGTAGCTATGTGGCAAGTGAATGGATGAAAAACTGATGTATAAGTACATAAAAGTAGGGCATAAAGCATAACTTTTATGAAACGTATAGAAATGTTTGAGGAATATGTACCCCATTCAAACATCAATATACATGAAATACCTGCTTAAATATATAGGGTCTACAGAGCATTGAAAGTGGCTTGCTGAGTGCATTTGAACTG
Organism: Sthenelais limicola; assembly: GCA_942159475.1. Lineage (NCBI taxonomy): Eukaryota > Metazoa > Annelida > Polychaeta > Phyllodocida > Sigalionidae > Sthenelais > Sthenelais limicola. The sequence goes on from OW804095.1 coordinate 35,334,053, forward strand.
CACTCTATAAGCTGGTCAGTAGTGCATCGTTTAGTGCTTCAAAAGTGCATTTCATCACCTGGTTAGTTGTGCATTTCTGAGAGCATTGGAAGTGCATTTATAAATCGGGTCAATAGAGCATTCTAAAATCAAGTTTGAGCCTCACAACCGTTTACGATTTCCACCAGTAAAGCACCAGGTTATAATCAGGTCAAATGTTCCAGGTAAAAACTAGGTTAGAAATGAAATCATGCACATCGGGTAGGGGGATATCAAGAAAATATTATATATCATATTCATATATATATCCATTTGTACATGATTCATGTGAAGCAAATGGGACATTGTTTCATGCCTGAATTATAATAATCATGTATAGAATCAATATCGTCTTCTATGTACAAATTAGACCCTCAACCCCAAATAAAACAATTGTCCGGCTGGCCCCACATGAAGTTACTGACTAAAAAATAGAGAGATCGTTCTATATTAACACAGTTATTGTATAGAAATAAAACGGATATTTTGACAAAAAGGTATTCAAGCTTTGGTTACAACCAGGTCCTACGTTTGCGGCCATCATTGATTTCCTAGCTGATATATTTTCATTTAATATTGCTAGACGAATTAGTGAGTAATATATCTCATTTTTACCCTAAATCATTTGATAAATCGGGTATAATGAGGCCAAAATAAAGCAAAATAATAGGGAAAATAAAGGTATCTGAATCAAAGGTGTAGGAATCGAAATATTGGCCCCAGCCTTCCCAAACTTGACCTGCATTATGCTGATATTCCCTGCTATATGTACACCAAAGGTTGTAGAGATTCAACGAACTTTATTTTTTCTAAAAAAATGGACTTCTGAAATCAAATGCTGCCCGTTTGGGAGAATTACTCACATAATAATATGGAGGTAGCATTACATCGTTTAGTTTAGTGGAGAGGGGTTTTCTATGAATGAGTGTCAGAGACTGAGTGTGGATGTTTAGAGAATGGAGTGTCAGATATGTGCGACATTAGGTGTGAATGCCATGCAGGTGAGTGAGCAGAGGCAGGTATAGTATGGTGTATTGTAGCTTCATTGTGCAGAATCTTTTGGTAGTAGTGGGTGTGGATTTGGTTGGAATTAATATTTGTGATAGAAATGTTAAGAATGTTAATTTAGGTTCATTATACAGACGAATATATGAGATTCAAATTTATCCAATATGCTCCATGGACCCAGTTTATAAATGTGGTTTCTGATGCTACCAGCGATGTGCTACTGATCAGGTGTAAAAGACACAGTTATGATGCACTCAGTGAAGCACTTTCATTATTATTGCTATGTGAGGGAGAGGGAGGGAGTTACTGAATAAAAGTTATTCACTCATTCATAATCATTTAGGTAGAGGTTTAATTTTTAACTATTTCGTTCTTTGTAGGTTTTTAACAGTTTAACATTTACACTGAAAAACGCACAATTATTGTTCTCAATACATGCTGTGTCTCGCCATAGGTTCACCATTATGCCACTTGTTCGCACCAGGTGGCCGCTACTAGTTTTCACCAAGTGGCTGCTACTAGTTTTCACCAGGCGGCGCTACTAGTAAACAGGTTACATTTATAATTTCTTATACAATGAAAGCGGCGCTAATACACTTATGTTGCATTTATAAACTAGGGATATTGCCCATCATATAACCTAAGATTATTTACTTCTATGCTGTATTTGTACAACTTATCTGTTTGATGTTTGAAGTCTTGTGGTCGAAACACCCACATAACTGTACATATGATTATGGCTAGTCCGCAAAGAGCGTCTGGGATCTTGGTCAATGGAAATGAACAATCCACAGAGTCTGTACTTGCCACACTGATTGGAGTGGCTGTGCGGCATTCAAAGTGTATGTTTTAAGGGTGGAAAACAGATGTATTCTTATCCCAAGAGTGAAGCAAATATTCCCAACTCTTTAGAAATGTATTAGGAATATAAATACTACTCAAATATTAATACATATGCAATTTATCAGCTTTGAAAAATACATCAGGTCTATAGAGCACTGAAGGAGGCTAGACGAGTGCAACAGAACCGCATTTTATAACCTGGTAAATAGTGCATTGTTGAGTGCATGAGAACCGCATTTATGAATCGGGTCAATAGAGCATTGCAAAATCAAGTTTGAGCCTCACAATCGTTTACGATTTCCACTAGTAAAGCACCAGGTCAGAATCAGGTGTAAATGTCCAGGTAAAAATCATGTTAGAACTGGTCTATTGCACATCGGGAAATGGATTTTGAGATACCATCATATTTGAAAAGATAAAGATTATGTGGATTCCAAGCAGGTTAAGATTTAGGAAATCTAAAACGTATTTCTATATTCTATATTTCATATTTCTATGGTTTTAATGTACAATCGGCATTACAACAATTCCAGTAAATTCTGCTAAATGAGGCTGAAAGATTATAAATACTCTTATACCAACATGTGGAGAGACAGGTCCTCATAGCATGCCTACATAGTTACCATTGTAGCTGTGATCAGTTGTATAGCTTGGATCAAATAAACACTTTACATCTACGGGCGATTGAGGACAGATTTGGTTGTGCTTAACTCCATTTTACACTAACTTTTATTCTAGTATTTACCGTACACACCATAGAATTCATTTTCCTGGAACTGTAGATATTCTAAAGCCCATGACGCCTATCTCTTACCCGAGTTCACTTATAAATCAATATCAAAATTATAAAACAAAGTAAGGTGGGGCAACTCAGCTGATTATAAAACAATAACAATCAATTGTGATTATCTTTGGCACCAAGTCGACCATTTAACACATGTGATCCGTTTTAGGGAAATGAGTCATAAGTCGCAACATATATGGATTTTGAGATATCACCATATTTGAAAAGAGGAGATCAATGTGATTCCAATGATAGTAAACATTAGGACACCTAATATGTATTTATATATTTTAATATTTCATATTTTTATTTTTGAAAAAAAAGAGGTATTCAATGTTTCTGGATGGGTAATTACCAGTAAAGCAACTAAATATGCTCCTTGTGAAGGCCTTCAAAACGCAAGGATATATTTATAACATACAATGTCCTTAAATTTGTTTATAGATTCATATGACTATAAGGGCTAGACCCTCTAAAAATTAAAACACTTCACTAAAGAGATTTTGTGAAAAAAACACTTTGAAAAATATAAATTTGGTGACTTGCGAATCATTTTCCTGGAACACATCACAAATATTTCCCGATACATAGTAGGACAACTATTCATACGGATATTCATGTGACATCGGAGATGATTTACTAATTTTCCACTGCCTGACACGGCTGACAGTAAGACACCTCCCCGGCGCTGTCAGGGTCAATCCACTGTAAGATGCCTAATAAAACAGGCAGGCATTGATTAACGTGCCTGAGCAGGGCTGTCAATGGTTGCATCTCTCCTGTCACTGTCACTATTTAGCAGGGATCTCAATGTCTATATGGGTAAGATTTTCAGAAAATGATCAATTGAACTTCGCCCATCTTCTCAAATAACCCAAATTTCAGACGAAAATAAAGTTCAAAATACAGTTCAACCTAACCACATAGATAGCTAGAATCAATGCAATGCCGAATATACTCGAATTTGCCTAGTATTGGCCAAATTGCAGCCTAATTTAGCAGAATTTACTAAATATGTACAGCTGACAATTGTAAATTTTTTGAACATCTGACCCACATGTATTCTCCTGGAGGGATCTGGAGAAGGTCTACAATGTATGGGTTGGGGGGATTATATCTAGACACAATAGGCATTGGGAATTTAATCAGAAATATATTAAAAACGGTCAACTTTCTCAGCTATCAGTTTGCCATCTATTTATCGCATTATTGCTGGCAGATTTTAGTATTTAAACAGGCAGATCCTCATTGAAGAAACCCCCATCCCCGCCGCCGCCCACTCCCCTCCAAATCCTCTCACAAAGGTTTATGTAAACCATGATGTATAATGATTTACATGTGGAATTGGATTTGAATTGGAATGCATATATCAAATGCACCGAATGAATACATATACATGTGTGCTAAAACTAATAATTGGAATACTTGAAAAGACGTTGCTCCATGTATTCATTAAAATAAAAATGTTTCCAAAACAAACAGTAGCCATGGCAGATATCCCTATAGTTTAAGTAGCTTTAACGTGTGGGATGGGGGTATTACTGTATGGGCTGGGGGTATTACTGTATGGGTTAAGAACTGCATTCCTAATATAACTAGCAACTGTTTCATTCCAACCTTGTTCCATTCTCTTCTTGCTATTGTAAATCAAAATTAATTCAAAACTCTAGTACAAGTCTAGTACAAGGCATGTGGGAATGACAACATTACCACATGGCTTGTACCACACACTCTCTTATATAAACAGCATGTGGTACAAACCATGTGGTCATGACAACATGACCACATGGCTTGTACCACACACTCTCCCATACAAACGCATGTGGTACAAACCATGTGGCACCGTCTCCCATACAAACTACATGTGGTACAAACCATGTGGCACCGTCTCCCATACAAACTACATGTGGTACAAACCATGTGGCACCGTCTCCCATACAAACTACATGTGGTACAAACCATGTGGCACCGTCTCCCATACAAACTACATGTGGTACAAACCATGTGGCACCGTCTCCCATACAAACTACATGTGGTACAAACCATGTGGCACCGTCTCCCATACAAACTACATGTGGTACAAACCATGTGGCACCGTCTCCCATACAAACTACATGTGGTACAAACCATGTGGCACCGTCTCCCATACAAACTACATGTGGTTCAAACCTTGTGGCACCGTCTCCCATACAAACTACATGTGGTACAAACCATGTGGCACCGTCTCCCATACAAACTACATGTGGTACAAACCATGTGGCACCGTCTCCCATACAAACTACATGTGGTTCAAACCTTGTGGCACCGTCTCCCATACAAACTACATGTGGTACAAACCATGTGGCACCGTCTCCCATACAAACTACATGTGGTACAAACCATGTGGCACCGTCTCCCATACAAACTACATGTGGTACAAACCATGTGGCACCGTCTCCCATACAAACTACATGTGGTTCAAACCATGTGGCACCGTCTCCCATACAAACTACATGTGGTACAAACCATGTGGCACCGTCTCCCATACAAACTACATGTGGTACAAACCATGTGGCACCGTCTCCCATACAAACTACATGTGGTACAAACCATGTGGCACTGTCTCCCATACAAACTACATGTGGTACAAACCATGTGGCACCATCTCCCATACAAACTACATGTGGTACAAACCATGTGGCACCATCTCCCATACAAACTACATGTGGTACAAACCATGTGGTAATGACAACATGACCACATGGCTTGTCTTCCATACAACAGCATGTGATACATGCAGGGTAAAATCAGGGCTGTTAGGGTAACTCCATAAAACAAAATATTCCAACAAACAGTACCCTGATGCCTATAGTACAGAGTGTTATATATACATAGAGAGACAGTAAACATCAATCAGTGTAAGGGTGTTATTACAACCAGTGAAGCAGTAAGATATGAAGACATCGCCTACACCAGGCCCTCCATTCCTCTCCTCCGCACGCCTTTCTTCTTCCACTCACGCTTCACTAACCTGCCAAGTACTGATAATTTAAATTGAGCCACCAACAATTGGGCACTTGCCATTTTGATTCTTGATTCTCGTGGAATTATGGGATTTATTGTAGAGAGTAAAGAATTATTCTAAGAACTAATGAGACATGTCAGTCAGTGAAATGTCAGATTTTGATTGAGTTATAAATAGAACCTAATGAGAATGTGGTACAAGGGACACTATTGCACTGTCTGAGATGTTTGTTTTTTCGTGGCCCACCACCGATAGGCGAGGGGGTTACAAAAAAACAAAACATCGAGGACAGTGTAACAGTGTCCCAAGTACCACATTCAAATTTAGGTTCTATATTTACTCCCACATTGCTATGCTTACCTTATATGGCTATATTTACTGGGGACAAGAAGTCATAGCACACACGTAAAACTGGTGCAAATTACCACACTACTCCCGCCCATACAAATAGCATGTGGTACATACATCAATGTGGAGTAAACTGTTATTCCAACTAAATCAAAGTGTGCTGATTTTTTATATCAAGCAACACTAGGGAATGTGCATGTTAGCTATTGTGAATCATGTAAAAGTCTTGTAAAAATCTATTGAAAACATGTTTTGGGGTTTGTTTTTGTTGTTGAAAACATACCATGTTTAGCATGGGATTCGGTGGTTGGTAGTGTTTTCCTCTGACTTTCCGTCAGGTGGCATCCTATAGGGGATTTGCATTGTCACCATTTTGAGCTAGATTCGCATTGAATTATGGGACTAATGGTACAGTATAAAATCTATAGAAAGCATTCCATGTTCAGCATGGATTATTCATCAATGCTCTGATGTCAATATCCATGTACTATACATGTTTCCATAAGACAACCCTCCATCTCTCCCATAACGCATTTGTTTTTTTATAGATCATTTATATAGGATGTGGCATTGGTGAAAACATCTTTGCTTTCTTGATGAAAATGTACCTAAATATATAGGTCAGACTTGTACTGAATCCATCACTGCATGTCCATGTAATAAACATGAGCAGTGAGACAAGTGAATCCCCTTTTGGCAATTTGTATTAGCAATCATAAAACGGAGATGAAAAAACCAACAATGATCCATATAAATTCTCCAATTGTGGCCATGGAAAGACTAATTCCTTTCATTTGAAAAGTACTAATAAGTTATGAAACATTGGCTAAGATTGTCAGCCAAACCACTTGGCTTCATTGGGAATAAAAATTATTTTGATTGCAAATATAGTTCCATATTGTCTGCCAAGTTGTATGTCAACCTGCACAATTGTCTCCATACATTTGCCATAAATTTGCCATAAATTGCGGGTGAGGTGAGAGCACAGAATGAGGTAGAGGGTAGTGGAGGTGTAATACAAGTAAGGTGTAATATATTGTATTGGGTAGAGGGTGTGTTAGTAGGTGTTGGTGAACCAATGACTCCCCCTGGTGCTATTATGCACCATGAGGCAACAATAACAGACCATTTACTCATTAAATCTGCACTCTCAGGTAATGTCGGTAAAAGATGTTCTTTCATTCTTTTCCAACCCATCTCAAAGTCGTTTGACCGAAATTTTGGAGGATTCTATCTCGTTGATTTTACTACAGGCCTACAGCGTCCGAATCTTTTCTTATGATGAATTCACTTATTATCGCTCACCGGCGGTTGTCTTTGATCGACTGTTTCTACTTCAAATTCTTGAATAAACATATAACAGCTGCAGACTATATCCCTAGGTTAAGAGACATATCCATACTGTTGCAGTATTATGTTTTATATCTGGGACCTACTCCTGAGTAGTATACTACCATCTACCACAATATAATGAGAAAAAACTAATTACAAAACAGCTGTACAGCTAGTACAAATAATTGTTTAAATCTTTTAAAAGGAAGTGTTATGTTTTAATTCATACTGGTATTTTTGCCTCTCACTGTTCATCCTTTGTTATAAATGCATTGTTCTGAAAACAATGTATCTAGAGTGAGTTACGCATAGTGTGTTTTTCACTGTATGTAATAGTGAGTTATGTGGTGTTGTCATGGCAACCAATCTGGGGTTTTTATTTACTAACATTACCGCTGAAATTAAAATTTATGACTTGATCTTTTCTATTTACATGATTGAATGCATTATTATATGATAAATCTGTTAACTAACTCATTGGTTTCAGTCGCTTAGAATAGTGCACTTGTTGCTGTATCTAGCTCTGTATTTAAACATGTATGAGCTGAATATTGTATTCTTTCCAGGTCCTAAAGGTAAACTGCGGAAGAATCATGGGGGCCTGTTGCATAACATATCCTTTCTTAAGATGTTCCTTGCTCAGCTAATTGTCTACTGTAGGAATAGATATTAGCATTATCAGTAGCATAGTATAGCAGATTTCCGCCCTGAAAGTTCCGTACGAACTGCTTAGCAAGGAAAAGTAGCTAAGGAAGACACTTTTATGTAAGGATTTGTTATGCAACGAGCCCCTGACTATTGTTGTCTGAAGCACTTCACCCTGTTGTTGCAATACACAAATAGGGAAGATTTGGAATAGAATTTATGACTGGGAAACTGAGGCCAGAGTAGAGAGGCATGGGTAATTTTGACCGGAAGAGGGGCCTGGGCCACCTGTGTTTACATTATGTGGTTATAGGTTCCAATGGACACAGAGAGAGCCCTTCATTGAAACTCATTTTAAAGACAGAAAAGCAACTTATATCGCCACCAAACTTGAGAATATATGAGACAACACCATGCCCAATCTGCATCCTGCTTTATTTCCCTTTAATATTCATAGAAAACAAATACCAGAACAACTCGTCAACAGGTCATTGGATGCACTGTATGTAGGTGCAGGTTGAGGGCATGATGCATGCGCCTGCACTGTGTGTGGGTGTGTGTATAGGCACATACCTACAGTTAAGGTCAAAGCCCCACCTACCCTCAGACTGGCCTTGGTCGCTCTATGAAATGAGTGTCAGCTGTTGCTATCTCAAGCCAAACAGAGTATTTCAAGTCTTGCCTATTGAACACCAACAATTCATTGCTTATATGCATACAATTCGGCTGCAATTTATGTCAGCAACGGGGGATGTGCATGCCTCACTGTGCATGTATATTGCAGAGCATGCTGGGAAAAAATTCAGTTTAGGTCTGACATACAAATATTTAGCAACATTATCGAAAATTGCAAGGATCTTTTTACCAATATCATAGTTTGTAAAAAAACAACATGCATGATGGGAAAAATGAAGTCTTGTATCGGTAAAACATATAAAATACAATGTCATGGCTATTTACATGAGATCATTGTTGAATATTCCATGCTGAACATAATATGTTTTCTATAGCGTTTACACTTTACGCTGACATACAACTCCCAGAGTTCCATGTAAATCAAGATTCAAGATGGCAGACATGCAAATCCCTTATAGGATAATTGGCAAAGATGTGTGGTGTTACCAGTCTGGCTTGACTTGTCAATCTACCCCATAATTCCATGTGAATCAAGATTCAAGATGGCGGACATGCAAGTCCCCTATTGGATAATTGGCAAAGATGTGGGTTGTTACCAGTCTGGCTTGACTTGTCAATCTATGGGTGGCGGTGTGCAGTGAAGCGAGACCTATATACTCTTCTCCTCCTCCTCCCTGGTAGCAATCTACGATTGATTGCCCGCGGGCGTTTATATCGTTATTAAACGCCCTGCGTAGGAGGCGCTCAGCTTAAAAGTCGAGATTTATCTTAAGCTAACTAGTCTTATTATGTGGAGCAGATAGGGCAGGTCTAGCTAAACAATACAGTGGAACCTCGCATAAAGACTGCCTCTATATAGAGACCACCCCTCTATTAAGACCAGTTTCTCCGTCTTGAATTGCTTTCCTCTTATTAGATTTGCCCCTCTAATGAGACCTTGAGACCTTGCTATGACACCACAAATCATTCAGTCCCAAGGGTGGTCTTAGAGAGGTTCCAATGTAGTTACAGTCATTACAGAGTTCGGAGGTGACTGGACAAAACCCCGCAGGACAAAAGCCCCCACTAGAATCCATTTAGGGTTATACCCATCTATCTATAAGGCAATACCGGTCAGGATGAGGTATAAATAGGGAGGTTCAGCAATACAATTCTAACCTATACGTTAAAGTATTTGTATTTCTGATATACAAACATAATGTTAAAATGAAGAAAGAGGTTCAGCAAAAACGTGACATTACATATTAAGCAAATTGTTTAATCTCAAGATTTATTATCTATACAAAAGAATGCAACGTAATTCACAAACAAGATATGCATGTACACATACGGTTATGTAATCGGGATATGCTTGCTTGCAGAAACTCCCTATTCTTTAGTTATTTTGTATCATAAATCTTTTGTTAGGCTTTGCCCTAGATGGGTTCTACTACCACTTCTTTGCCCCTACTTGCGTTTATCATGAACTTTTTTCATTGGAATTTTTAACATTTAGATCATTAATTTATTATTTAGCATTTGGATTTCCACAAAAATCTCATAGATAGCATTTGAAGTCATCAAATTAACCAAAACATCACGATATCATGACCAAAATATGATTGAATAAGGAATCAAAACATCACTTGTAAAGAGCTCGGCAAAATCCCGGCGGAACCCAAATAAAAGAGGGGAAATTTGTTCTAATCAGTCGATTTCCCTGCAATGAGAGTGATTCACAAGAAGCAATTATTTACCCAAAAGGTCCTTGTAAGTCACGTGCTTAGATAGACCAATCATAGGGAGTAATTCCTATATGGATACGGGAAAAGCGCTCCAGAACTGAACAGATCGAGGAGAAAATATGAAAAAGCTTGGCTAATGACAAAGTGCAAGTTTTTTTCAGATAGGGGGCTCTGACCTGAATAGGAACTTGCAGTTGGAACCAATCCTAGAGTAGGGGGAGATAAGGGGAAGGGGGGAGTGGGGAGGCGGGGGAGGGGGAGGGGAAGGGGGAGGGGAAGGGGGAGGGGTAGGGGGAGGGGGAGGGGAAGGGGAAGGAAGAGGCAGGGGGTGGCGGGGAAGGGGAAGGGGAGGGAGGGGGAGGCGGGGAAGGGAAGAGGGAGCGGGGCAGGGTAGGGGAGGTGGGGGAGGGGAAGGGGGCCGGAGGGAGAGAGAATGGAAGGGATGGGGTAGCAGGGGGTGCAGGGTGAGACAGGAGAAGCAGGGGAAGGGAGAGAGGAGAGCAGGGAGAGAGGAGGGGAAGGGGGGAAGTGAGGGGAGGAGGAAGGGAGAGAAGGGGGAGGGAGCGGACGGGAGATTCCATACATATAAATTATTTTATCATGAATGAATTCAATGCTATATTAGGGCAAGGGAAGGGGGAGAGAGGGAAGGGAGAAAGAGGGAAGCAGGGTTGGGGTGAGGGGGAGATATCTGAGTTGGGGAAGAGAGCATCAGGTCCCCAGTCAGATAAATGCTTCTATTGAAGAAATTAATGGCCGAAGGACAGAGCAGAGGAACAGGCTAGTTCTACCATGAGGAGGTTACTGCTCGCGGCGGCAGATCTCAACTGCACCAAGTTACACACTAGCAGGGGGGATTGTGACAAGCAGTTATAGGATGTACAAGGATCTGTACTGTACAAAGTTACACACCAGCAGGGGGGGGATTGTGACATGCAGTTATAGGATGTACAAGGATCTTTACTGTACAAAGTTACACACCAGCAGGGGGGATTGTGACAAGCAGTTATAGGATGTACAAGGGTCTCTACTGTACAAAGTTACACACCAGCAGGGGGGATTGTGACATGCAGTTATAGGATGTACAAGGATCTCTACTGTACAAAGTTAAACACCAAATGGTGTACTTGTTAGTGGACAGGTACTACTTTTAACATTATTTTGAAAATAGGCATCATTAATTAAAATAATTGTTTCCATATGTTACCACTAGACAATTTTCTTTTTCTTTCAGAATAGTTATCTCGTTTAAAGACAATTTAACACATTATTACATACGTGAGCAGTTAGAAAGGTGCAGTTTGGGGGTGCAGTTTGGTCG